>CM055403.1:127509223-127544465 GCA_029228625.1 Pseudolycoriella hygida
TGATACTGACGTTACCTGCAGGTTCACTCAATTGGCTAGGTCGCTGTAGTTCGTCGGGTTCCACCTCCATGGACAAATCCACTAAATCATCAACAACCTGCTGCATATCCACATTTCCAGCTGCCTCGGTTCTATTCGACTGATTAGTAACCCATTCTTCCGTATACTTTGTTGCGGACTCTTCAACATTTTCGTTCTTCTTCAATTCGATCGAGCACTAACTGTTGACGTCGCGCCTTCGAAGACGAGCTGCTTTTTCCAAGTGAATAACCGCTCTGACTTTTACGTGAATTGTTTGAATGCGAGCCATGTTTTGAATTGCTATCGGCTTTCGACTGATTTTGTTTAGGTTTCGTGGTGCATGTAGCGCAGAAGAACTCCTTTGAAGAAATGATGTCACTCGTCACTTCAGCACACACAAAATGAAGCCATTCTTTACAACCATCGCATTGAACCATTTCTTCACTGTCCAAATTTGAACACAACTTGCAGCTTTGTTGTGACGGATCCAAAATGTGTGACTCATTTCGATTGGGGGGCGATCTTGCTATGCGAGTAGAACGTTGAAACGGATTGCTTGCCTCTGTCATTACGTAAATTCCAGATCAAGTAAATGTAATTTGAAGATTGTTGCTAACCGCAACTGCCTGGCAGAAGGTACTCAACGATTTGACAGCGATGGCAAGAAATAAGACACTTGTTTCGTACAGATCCTTAGTTTTATTGACAACTTGCTTGTAAAACGCTTCAAATTACCTAAATGAATGCAAAACTTAGAAAGTACTCTTATATGTAAATGACCATTATGTCTTACATTTAGTCCACTGCCGGACAATTTAGTGTGTGTGTAACTTAACAACTGCTTACGCAACAAACAACTTTTTCCTAGGGGAAAAGTTGATGGTTATGAAAAGTTCGTTATGGAAAAATAAGTGAATTCTTACTCTAGATGAAGGTTTCCAATTCTAGTTTTATGAATGACGGGAAACTATTCTCATCGAACGAGTTTAACTAAAATAAATTATTTATTCTTTATGGACAAAGGTCTAAGAATCGTATGACCATATGCTTTACCTCTACTTTGCTAATTTTAGCCAAATTAAACTTTGATCCTACAATTGTTTTGATCACGCACTTTAGCACACACTAATTATTATTTATTCTAACAAATTTAAACTAATTTGTTAAGGATTAATTCAATTAACTCAAATTTAACTTTCAGAAAATAATCTTCTTTCTATAATAGCAATCTATAACTCCTGGAAACTTTGTTCATATTTAAAAATCGTTCAGATCATAGGTGACAACGTAAAACTAATAAATTATCCGAGATCCATGACAACAACCTTTTCGAACGCGCGTTATTTGAATGCGTCTCCAACAGTGAGTACCATAAGTATGACTAGTCAGTTCATTTCATCCATTCAAATTAATTTGTTGATGTCCCGTCCGAAAGTTTCGCATTACATGCATGTTTACCCCCCGCGGAAATCATTCATTACATGTAGGGTCTTTTAGGATATTAGAAACACAAATAACTCGTGGCGAAAGTTAACTTCGTTCCAAGGGAGGTAAAATGTTTTTCATTCCTAGGACAGAAAACTGCTGTTTTCCGTCCTATTTTAAAACAGAAAAACAGTTTTCTGAACCCTTGGAATGAAAAATATTGTAAGAAACTCAGAAAAATAAATGTTTTTGAATAGTGAAACCTCACAATCGTCCAAAACATTATATTTTTCCTAGTTACATAAATAACTATTACGTCCCTAGGATGTGAAAGTGTATTACATGTAGCTGTTCCATTGTTCATCCGTGTTTTTTTTTCGTTTTAAACTCGTCGGTAACAATTCTAGTACAAGAAAAGCGAATAGAAAAAACCAAATGCCAGTTTGACTGACGATATTCATACATTTTTAGAACGAATTGAATGTTTTCAAAGTATATCACATACACAAAAATCATAATTTCGAAAATTTACACAGAGAAAGTTTAATTTGTTTCTCAACACACTACGACAACAAAGTCGATGACCACGCAATTGTTCAGAAAATGAAATACGATATCGTTTACGCTATCGCTATCGCTCACATTGGATGCTTGGAAATCATCCATAAATTCGGAATCAACTTTGCGTACTCGATAACTCACTCGGCTGTTTTTAGGCAACTCGCTTCGGAAACTGTTATTTTGATATGCAAAATCTACACTCGTCAAAGCAACAGTTTCCAAAGCTTGTTGCTTAAAAACACACTTGTGAGCTTGGCTCGTATCACAAAACCGATCCTTCATGTAATGAATGATTTCCGCCGCATCCGCTGTACTATACTATTATTGCTCGAAAGTAATTAAAAACTTTAGAACGAACGTTATAAGGTTGTAAGCCACATAATTTGCTGTAAAAACTGAGATAGCAAATGTTAGGTGGCTTAGAACCTTATAGCGTAAGAGTCTCCTATATTTTAAGCAAATAATAACGGGCGCCATTACTGTCGAAACTGACGCCCACCATATTTCCTAACAGAGAACGAATTTCGATAGTAATGGCGTCCATGTAGCTTGGATGTTTTTAAATTTTTAATTATTTTCGAGCAATAAAATGAATTTTTTGAAAACCTAAGACAAAATTTTTCTCGGAATTTGGTAAGTAGACAAATTTATCAAAAAACCAGCAAGTGCAGCGTACTTTTGGAACCGTAATATCCTATTAACTAAAGTATTGTTTTGAAATATAAAACTCCTCCTCCTCCTCCTCTCAAGAGTGTTTGATTTTTTCAAACTTAGCATTCTTCGACGATAGAGTTGAGCGGGTCGATCTTTTTTCAAAACTCGACCCAGACCGAACCCGACCCGAAATTTTTTTTCGAAACCCGAAACCCGCTACGAACTGTTTCGAAACCCAACCCGGACCGAACCCGAAAAAAATTATACAGAAACCCGACCCGAACCCGATCTGACCCAAACTCGACCCAACCCAAACCCGGCCCGATCAAAATTTCCGATACCCGAAACTCGTGAACCCGACAAAAACAATTCGGGTTCGGGCCGGGTTCGGGTCGGGTTTTTCATAGTTTCGTGCGGACCGCACATCTCTAATCGACGACATCTGTAATTTGCATTAGACAATATAACTCCCACTCGTAGCGTCGTTCAACAATAGTGTCGAAGGAGTTTTGAGACCTCTGAGACCACCGTGAAGGCTTTTGAATGTTTTGTGGAAGTCTCATGCATTTGACATCACAGGGAAGAGAAGAGAGTTTCGAAAATAACGACGCAATTTATGAAAGAGCCCTTAACTCACATTTATCGTGGAAGTAGTTGTACTTGTGAATGGAAACATTTTTAATATATTGAAGATATTGCCGATAGTAATTTTATGTTTGTTTCATGAAAAATGACTGTCACGAGTGCAAGGGATAGTTTTGATAGTTTCTAAGTTCGCATTTTCAAGATCAAACAGATGCTTTTATTTTAATTTAAATTGAGAGTTCGTTCGAAAATTAACACCTCGTTTATGAGCAGATCTGAAAGCGTGAAGAACAAAGATTTGGGCATCACATATTTTTCGCGTCAATACTAAGTTAAAACGAGATGTTCTCTTCCGAATGTGAAGCAAACTTCCCAGATAACACCACTACATAAGGTGGTACATTTTTATGCACTTTACATGTACTTACAACAGCACGTTAAATGTTCATTTCGAGGAGTAAATTGTTGGCTTATAATGAAACTATTTCCGGAAAGAGTTCAATAAAATTTATTCACGACAAAGAGACTTCAAATGTTGGGCCACAAAAATTATGCTTGAAAATTCACAGCTGATGATGAACTTTTCATTTCAAGATGATACGAATGAACATTGTTGACATCCTGGACATCCATTTGACAACACCGTTGAAGTTAATATTTCTCCCTCAGGACATTCAACAGGAATCATTGGACAGTTCAATTTACCACAACACTGTGAACAACCTGGACATCCATCTGAATCAGTTGTATGAGTCAGTGTTTCTCCGGCAGGACAATCAGCAGGGAGCAATGGACATGGCAAAGGAGTACACTTACGACAGGTGGGACATCCAGGACATCCATTTGATTGCTTCGTCGTTACCGTTCCATAGGTACAATTTACTGCTGCTGGGCAAAATAGGAGTATACATTTGGTACATTGAGGACATCCTGGACATCCGTTTGATTTTATGGGTGTTGTTAATGTTTCTCCGCTAGGACAAGAACTGGGGATCAAAGGACAGTGTAATTTGCCACATTTCTTTTTACAGCTTGCTTCACACAGGTTCTAAATTAAGTCAAGAAACAACTTTGTTTTTGTTGTAGAAAAAGTCGAAGAAAATTATGAGTTTACCTGGGCAACCAGAAGTAGAGTTAAAACCAAAAGTTTTTTCATTTCCTTTGTATTTTGATGTAAGCTGATAGGAAATTCACCACGTATTCGCCTTATATCTACTTAACGATCAGCTATTTATACAGGCATCATCGACGTGTACAAAGTTTGTGTCTAATTTTTCGCAAAAATTTACAAATCTTGTGAAATTTTGCAAAATTCTTAAAATATTTTGAAATTTCACAAGTTTCGCAAGATTTAAAAGATTTGCGAAAAATTCCGGAAAGAATAAGCCCTGCTTTGAGACATTTGGAGAAACCCTTGGAGTCGATGGATTTTTAAATTTTGAGTAAACAAAACCTCCGTATGTTCCACCTCCCTGAAAATTCTTAAAATTGACCCCATTTTAATTACTTTTTGCCCTGAAGATCAATCGAGATTTAGGAATCCTGTTCTTCTTGAGTTTTTTTATTTTTTGAAAAATAAAAAATTTTCAGTGAATATAATTTTTGAAGAATATGTCGTAGCTTTTAAGAATGTTTGCACAGGGTCGACAAACTGAGGTTGTGAAAGCAAGTAAGAGTAAAGTTTTTCGCATACGGAATAGACACCAGAACTAATCGACGCATTGAAATTCGTAAAATACAGCATAATCTTCTTGTAAGCAATATATGGGAACCAGAAATAGATTTACATCTCACATAATCGTCTATTTACCCGGGTTTTGTGTTTTCAAAGAATTTGATCGATTAAATGATTGCGCCATAGCGAATCTTTTGATGCAGATCGTGCGGGTCCGTCGCGTCGTAAGCCCACTGTTTTTGCTTCGTCATTGCCCTATGTTGTTTTTTCTTGTCACTGTTTCAATATTAAAAAAATATTGTCATCTGCAGATGCTATAAGAGAAAACAAGTAAATGTTTATCAAATTCAATAAAAAGAACACATAGTAACTGACGATTGATTAGTAAATTGGTCATAAGTAAATTGGGTCGTTCCACGCTATATTTCGCATCCATGAGTTGTGTATTCTGTCATTTATAATATTTGTGGAGTTTTTAACTAATACAATCCGATGAAAACAGTGAAAAAAGTGATGACTCTACGAACGCTACCTTATAACACAATTCGTCATGATTCGACTATAAAAAGATTATTATTGTTCTTGTCCCACTTCGTTCCATTTCCGTTTATTTAACTTGAAGTTAGTATTTACCTATTTCCTACTGATAATAAAATGTAGAACTATTTTCTTTTCTTATCTCCTATTTCCCCACCCATTTCTTCTATTTACCCTTTTATCGGACCTATATCCTCTACTTCTCTACCTACATATACTTTCTATTTGCGCCTACTTCCTTCAATGTCATTCTATTTACTTCTTTCATCCTAGTTTCTCAAACCCAAAAAGGAAGGCCACGAACTCAACAAACGCCCCCTGCCCCTCCAAATTATTTAATAAAAACTTACCGCAGCAGCTTTCCAAAATCGGTTGGAAATCGGCTGAGATATTGAGGTTTGAAAATGACATTTTTCTATGGACTTTCGATTTTCTATTGTTCTCATTATTATGAAAACTTTTTTCCTGATCTGTCAGTTTCTATGCATCTTACGTATGTATCTATCTATTAATTACTTTCGATCTCGAGAACGAAGCTAATCTTCTTGAAATTTTTACTGAACGTCGGCCTGGGGCCTAAATTAAAAATTTCATAGGCCGCTTTTCCGGATTCTGGAAAAGTCACAGTCAATTTTGTGGGTTTTTCAGGTAATGCTGGAAGTTTTCGAAGTTTAGCTCCGGAGTGAATCTTTTAACATTTTAAGAAAATGGCTGCCAGCTGTCAAAGTGACGCTATCTTGGATTTCTTGCTATACTCTGAAATAGAGTGCCTAGACATTTGGTTTCTTCGGCAAAGTTATATAGATCAGTGAGAAGAATTGATGACACGAAGTTTTTCGACGGTAGCCGAACGTGACACGAAGTGTTCCGAAGATGCTACGAAGTATTTCGAAGGTAGCCGAGGGTGAAAGAAGTGTTCCGAAAGTAGCCGAAGGTGACACGAAGTGTTCCGAAGGTAGCCGAAGGTGACACGAAGTGATCCGAATGTAGCCGAAGGTGACACAAAGTGCTCCGAGTCTTAGCCGAAGGTGCCACGAAGTGTTTCTAGGGTACCCGAAGGTGACACAAAGTGTTCTGAAAGTAGCCGAAGGTTCTACGAAGTGTTACGAAGGTAGCTGAAGGTGACAAGAAGCGTTCCGGAGGTGACACAAAGTATTCCGAAGGTGACACGAAGCAGGGCCTATTTTTGAGAATTTTTTTTTTAATTTTTTCAAATTTTCTCAAATTTTCTCGAATTTTTTTTGTCGAAGATGACACTAAGTGTTCCGAAGGTACCACGAGGTGCTCCGAAAGTAGCGGAAGGTGACACGAAGTGTTCAGAAGGTAGCTGAAGATGACACGAAGTGTTCCGAAGGTATCTGAAGGAGACAAATCAGTGGTGAAAATTTTGTTAAAGAAAATTTTTTTTCAAAGAAAAATTTTTTAAAGTAGAAAATTTTTCACATGAATTTTAGTTATAACAACTGAAAACTTCGAAAACAACAGATATTGAATACAAAAACCTCTTAAAAGGTCAAGTGTGACGCACTCCGTAAGTCCGCTTCCAAAATTAATGATATCGCTTAAGGTGACGCTATCGCTGATAATACGCAAGATTTTGTTTGAATTAAATGTTAGCTTGTGGTTAAAATTTTATTCTTCAAACAAAATTGCATCACTTTTTTTGAAACAAAATTACGTTCTGTTCGAAAAATTGCGTCACAAATGGACAAAATAATTTTTCTGTACTACAAAAATAAACTTACAAATTAGATAGCTTTGCGTCAATTTAAATTTTTGTGGGTGAAAACTGAAAGTACAGAAGTCCGGACTTACGGACGGCGTCACACTTTACCTTTTGAGAGGTTTTTGTCTGCAATTTGCCTTTATTTCCATTTTGTTCTATTCGTCTATTTCCCAAACCATTTCCTCTTCGTTCCCTTTTATCGAACATATTTCTTCTATTTCCTACACATTTTCTTTCTATTTGCTCCTAATTTCTTCAATGTCCTTCTATTTTCCTTCTTTTTTTTTTAATTTTTTCATCCTAACTTAGGTATTTGCCTATTATTTCTTTCTATTTCCATGCTGAAGAAATCACTGGAGACTACCAGTGCGGATTCAGGAGAGGCAGATCGACGACCGACCAGATTTTTACCATTCGGCAGATAATGGAGAAAGCATTTGAGTACAACGTGACCATACACCAGCTATTCTTAGACTTCAAACAAGCATATGACTCGATTGATAGACCAGCGTTATTCGGTATTATGGAGGAGTTTTGAATACCGAAGAAGCTAATAAACCTGACGAAAGCAACCTTGACCAATACCAAATGTAAAGTGCTGATTCTAAACGTCCAATCTGACCCATTCGACATAAACACCGGACTACGTCAAGGAGATAAGCTATCGACAATCCTATTCAATCTAGTGTTGGAGAAGGTCATCAGAGCTATGACAGTGAACTGGAACGGGACGATATTTACGTCTTCAAAACAAGTTGCTGCGTTCGCCGACGATGCCGATTTGATGGGACGAGGGACGATCGCGATCAAGGAAATGTTTGTCGAAATAGACAGGGAAGCAGAGACGATTGGACTGGTAATCAGTGAGGATAAGACAAAATATCTTACGCTAAACAGAAAACAAGGATCGCGTATTGGACAAAACATCACAATTGACGATTACAACTTTGAAGTTGTCCAGTCATTCAAATACCTCGGCTCAATCATAAACACTGACAACGACGTAGACGAAGAGATCAAGACGAGACTGATGCAGGGGAATAGATGCTTCTACGCACTGAAACATCTGTTTAGAAACTCTCTGGTCAGTCGAAACACGAAACCTTCGCCTATACAAGACACTGATCCGACCCATCGTAATGTACGGCTGTGAAACATGGTCTTTGACACTCAAACAAGAATCGCTACTTAACTGCTTCGAGAGGAGAGTGCTAAGATCAATATGTGGACCATTATACGAACAAGGACGATGGAGGATAAGAACAAATAGAGAGCTGACAGACATCTACGGGGACGAAACACTAGTCGGAGCTATTAAATCTGCCAGACTGCGATGGGCAGGTCATGTAGCGAGAATGGACGAGGATCGAATGCCAAAGAAAGTAATGGATCGAAACTTCGACAACAACAGAAGCAGAGGAAGACCCGGAAGAGATGGCTAGATGGTGTTGAAGAAGACGCGCGAAAGTTGGACGTTGCGCAGTGGAGAAGTCTGGCCCAGGATCGCTCCAGATGGAGAAACGTTGTAGAGTCAGCCAAAACCCGCTTGGGTTAGAAAGGCTGATAAGTAAGTAAGTAAGTAAGTATTTCCATTTTATCCCGAAATATCCTGTCCCAATACTTGATTGGGAAATGTAATGTAGGAACGCTCATATCACTGTATGATTATATGATGTATGATGATATGCATTTTTTCCAACTAAATCGCATATGGCCAAAAACTTTCTAGAAGATTACCAGGCTGTATCAGAAAACAGTGATATGAGCGTTCCTACATTACATTTTATCCAACTACCCATACAACAACATACTTTTGCAGTCGAGAGAATAATTAACCACAGCTTATTGGCCGGCTGAAATACATGAAACCTTACAATAAACTGGTGATTATTACACCGATTTCAGTTTAATAAATTGCATCTTATAGTTTCAAAATGTAGTAAGTTAACTGTTTTTGTGCTCAACTTCGTAAAAATGAATTCTTATGCTAGGAAGGTATAAGGATCTAAAGACGTGTAAACATACAAATTAAAACATATCTTTCAAAGATGACATGTGTATGCATGTGAAACAATGAAGAAAGTTATACTGTTGATGTTAGCCGATATGACCCTTCGAAACTGTTGGGAATGCATCTGCATTGAAAACGAAAAAGTAGTTTTATAATTCAAAACTACAGACGGAAAGAGAACGAAAATGCATTACATTTTATAATTATGTTTTGTTTTTTCAACCGTCTCGTTTAATCGATTTCGTGTTTAATAAATGAAGTGTCTTGTCCTCGTCTCTTTTATAGTTGATAACAAGAAATAGAAATAAACTGAGAATTCCAGCACTAACACCATGCTTTAATGTCTTGCAATGCATTACAAGAGCAAACATCCATCGATTTACGTGATGCATTGCTTTTTACATCAACGTCGAGTATTTACCATTGCCCTCAATGTAACCACCCATTACTTACATCAATTGACTGTGTTGGTTTGTTATAAGAATTACACTTGTCTGACGCTAAGTGAGATGGACAATTATTATTTTTTCAAAAATTATTGCAATATGTCACGTCCATTATATTCTTTGTTGATTTTTGAGCACGCAAAAGGAAATGAATATCCTTTGTTATTCAATGCGAAAACGTTTATTTACTATTGACTTAGTGTCGATGCTAAAATTATTATTTGTGTTTTAATTACACTTGCCAACACTATGCACATGTTTCTTTGTATTTCGACGAAAATCTGGGATTATTCATTGAAAGTTATGGTTTTCCATGTGTCAATTAAATTCGTTGAATTTGTTTTTAAGATTTTATTTGAAAAGGTGTCTGTTAATTGCAACGCGTGTAGTGATGTGGCATGTGCTATTGCAACAAAGAAAACAAAAGGAATTGTTACCTTGGTGTCGTCGTCGTACGCTTTAACTTATTAAATTTCAATGAGGCAGTGATATCTTGGCTAAATGTTTAATCAAAGAAACTAAATATGGCCATGTGTCATTCAAAGTACATTTCAGCATACCATTCCTTACAGATACAATAATTCATTGTCATCCTATATTAATTGCCTCCGCAACAAAAATTTTCTATGTTTTATTCAAAATTTGTGACTTTTTCTCACGCTAAGGTTAAGTGAATCAATTTAAATTCTTCATTTTTCTATAGTATTTTACTTAATTCAATTAAATGCCTTTAACAACAATTCTATTGAAAAAATAGAAACTATGACTCGTACGAAATGCTGCACCAGGATCGTACGCTTGCCTATAATTTTTTTTCTCATTCTACAATGGAATGTTTCATTGTTTCATTGGAAATCTACATACAGATATTTTCATAAAATTAACGCCGTGCAAGAGTTCAGTCGTCCCGAATAGAGATGAGGGGGCACCACTTTTTTGCTGCCCGTGCCCGTGGCCGCCATACCCTAGCCCAAAATTTGAAAAAAGTACCAGCCCCAAATGGTGCCCGTGAAATTTGTGCCCGAGCCCACCCGGTCCCTGCCCGAAATTTAAAAAAAATGCCCGCCCGAAATGTGCCCGTGAATTTCATGACCGAATCTGTCCGTTCCTCAAATTCTTCCCTAGCACACTTTCGAAAATTGAGTTGAAAATGTTTTGAGCCATGGTTCTAAACAAACGTTGTACTCTCTCTCATAAATATTCAAATGAAGATATTTTCCATTTGTTCTCTCTATGTAAAATTGGTTATTTCAATTTTAAGTCGAAGATATAGCCCGTTAAATTTGTGCCCGTGTCCGCCCTACCTTAGCCCAAAATTTAAAAAAAATGACCGCTCCAAAACGTGCCCGTTAAATTTGTGCTCTGCCCGGCCCATTCCCTATCGGGCACGGGCACGCACATTCAACCCAATTTTCATCAGAAGAGTTAGCCTCCGTTTTGTCGTCAGTTAAGAATGGTTAGGCCCCGGGTGTCGATTATGTTTTTAAAGACTTCCTTAAAAATTTGCGCTCCAAAGCGAAAGAATGGTTAGCAAGACTATTCGCACAAATCCACAGAAGCGGACGTCTACAAACAATATGGAAAAAGGCGAAAGTAATAGCCGAACAAACCAGCGGACAAAGTGGAAAGCTACAAACCAATATCTTCGTTAAGCTGTTGTTTCAAAATTTTCCAGAAATGTCTCATCGATCGACTTACTGACACCATAGACGCAGCAATTCCGATGGAACAAGCCGGTTTCCGGGAAAAACGGAATTGTTGCGACCAAGTGCTGGCACTTACGACGTTTATTGAATTCGGTGAAAACGGGCGTAGTGTTTTTCGACCTCTCAGCTGCCTACGACACAGTGTGGAAACGGAGGCTGATGTTGAAACGGAGGCTGATGTTGAAACGGAGGCTGATGTTAAAACTGAGCCGAATTTTAAAATGGCGACAAACACTCACCGTCATCATGAACATGCTTAGCGACCGTAACGTGTATGTTGAGGTGGGAGGTAAAACAAGCCGTAGTCGTATCTTAAACAATGGGCTGGCACAAGGTTCATCTATGTCGAGCTTTCTGTACAACCTCTATACTAGCGACATACCTCCAACGAAATCAAGACAATTTTTGTACGCAGACGATAGTGCGCTAGCCTATCAATCGAATTCATTCGCAGTAATCGAAAAAACGCTCAACGAGGACTTTGAGATTCTCGGAGATTATTTCAAAAAATGGAGACTTCGTCCCAACGCTGGTAAAACAGTTTCGTGCTCATTCCACCTTAATAACCGCAAAACCAACTATCAGCTGAAGATTCGTTTCAACGGGTCGGATGTAAGGCACGAAAAATGGCTTAGGTATTTGGGCGTCTACCTAGACAGATCTCTCACATTTTAACGCAACATAGATAAACATCGTCCAAAAGCTCACGGATACAACTTGGGGTTGTTCCGCAAAAACACTGCGTACTACCACGAAAGCATTGATCCTGTCCGCCGCAGACTTTTGCTCACCAGCTTGGACGAAAAGCACACACGTGAAACTCATCGACGTCCAAATTCACGTCGCACTACGCATCATCACTGGCGCCGTATATTCCACACCAATACCCTGGATTTACGCGCTAAACAACATCACCCCAACGTACATCTTACGCGAGCAGTCAGCACTTCGAGAATGCCGCAAAATCCACGACAACCGAGACTTGCCAATAAATCACGACATTCTTGAAGGTCCAAATACGTCGCGCCTCAAATCACGGAAACCTTTTTGGAATATCTACCGAAGTTATGAAAGAATGGGAAATCACGGTGGAAACAGTGGTGGGCCGAATCTGATGTTGGAAATCGGGCGTTAGTCAACGATCCGTCAGTTGAGGTTAAGGGTGCTGAACTACCGCGTAAAGTTTGGATACGCCTCAATGGAATAAGAACTGAGCACGGTTGCTGTGCCTACATGATGCACAAATGGGGTTTGGCGGATTCACCTTTATGTGAGTGTGGAGAAACACAATCGATGGAACACTGGTAGGTTTTTGTAAAATTCACTGCTTTGAGGGGGACGTTAATGAGATAAGTAACGTAAGCGATCGTGCAATAAATTGGTTGGGCAAGCTAAGGATAAATGTTTGAATTGTATTGCAATCGGTGCTCATTATAAAATTGTTATCTTGTTAAATTCATTGGAATAAATGAATAACGGGAATAATTTTAAATTACCTCCCGACCTCCCTCCCTAGTCCCGAACGTGTTATACACACAGTACGTGTACATGATGTACATACATACACTGACACTCGGAAAAGCACTTTGCTCTTGTCCTTGTGACATAAATAAGTAATTAAGTAATACGGTACAACCGCCGCACATACACCTGTTACGTGTTGCTCATGCGATGTATATAGTTCATCTACTGCGTATATAATATCTGCTCTGCGTATGAAAACATTTGCGACAAATAAATTGGAGATCTTGATTCGCAGTGTCTGGATTTCGCATTTACCACCCCACTGATGCGATTCCGCTGCATGCCTGCATTTGTTTTTAGGAGAAAGCAGTTTGTGTGTCTACCTACTCCGTGAGACCACCAACGCTTCGCGTGTTGAGCTTTCACCCAGTCCTTAAGTACTCTTTCGAAAAACGATTTAGGTATCGGAATTTGCGGATCTGGTCCTAACGCTGGCATCGAGGAGCCCACTCTGGCCAGTTTGTCGACCTTTTAGTTATCTTGAACAACGGAGGGACTAGGCACCTTAGTTATAGTGACTGATTTCCCCGTCCTATCTCATTCAGGTAATCCTTATACTGAAGTTCACAGTTTCCCTGACTACGATAAGCGCTACGAAAAATTCCGCCTGAAAGACGCTGGTGTGTTCACCGTAACTATGCTAGGTGCCAAAGTAAGTACCTGCACCTTTCTTCTTACTCTCGAATCTTTTTATTTAATATTAGCGGCTGCGACTCAAAATGCACGAAATGCGTCAACATATCGCCGTAAAAAATATTTTCGCCATTTGATTCACATGAGAAGAAAAGAGAGAGCATCAAGTATAGTTATTTGTGTGTCTGTTTGTGACGACTGATTTCGCTCTGCTCGGTCTACAACACACGAAATTACCTAAAATCAGTCGTCCGAAACAGATACACAAAAAAATTTTCATGCAGAGGTCCAAAATCGAGGGAAAATTTATAAAATTTCCTTCGATTTTGGCCCAGAAGCATGAAAATATATTGTCACATTATGAGCGCCTTAAGTCGGATTCGCATGCAAAATATTTTCGCTTCTTGGCATTTCTGTAACTAGGCGTTTCTACATAAAAGCAAAAGGCCTTCGTACTTTGTACGGGTGCAAATAAATGTTTATTGTCGTAGTCATACGCACAAGAAGAAATTAATCCAATAACATAAATTATTCATAAGTTTAATTGCTTTAATCTAACAGTTTTGGAATAATAATAATGTGTGTTAATAAAATTCCATGAACGTCTGTAGTTTGCTAAGTTGTGAGAGAAAACGGTGTAAAAAATGGTTTGCAATGACAATTTTAGTTTTATTGCTCCAACAAAAATGTTGCATTTACTATGACAAGATATCAATTCTCACTCATGCTGCAGCTGTCTTCAGTCAAATTTGTATGGGATCTGGTTATGTTGTCGAAAAACTTTTTTGTGAATTTTCTGTAACGAAGGGTAAGTAACTTCTTAAAACCGTTGAACACCCGCCGAAAATTCTTCTTTACACTCGTTTTTAGTGCCCTAGGGCTAGCTGGGGATTAACCATAAAAGGAGTCTCTCAAGAGTTCGTTCTTAAAACGCTTTTGTCTGCCTTTCTTATTGATGATTTGATGAGAATTCTCGAAGATTGTGGGAGTAAATTATAAAGAGTAAAAGTTGCGAATTTTTCAAAAAGTGTTTTTGTCTTGTTTTCCGTCAAGTTAGTTAAATAAATAGTGAAATTAAACATACAGGTGCCAGAATACACGGAGTTAAACTCTAAGATTAGTCTAGTGGTTTGACGACTAGAGGACAAAAAGTGAACCTCAAGCTACTCAATCAGTATTACTCAAACTAGGCAGTAATTTCAGGTGAATATTTCGTTAAGATAATCGGATAAGAACCATCACATAAAATTTTTCACCTAAACATCCCTTGAATTTGTTGAGAATTTTTAGTATGATATTTTACGAGAGAAAAATACGTACTCTGAAATGGAGTGCATCGTGAAAATGACATATATTTTTTAGAAATACTTTACTTACGAATGGAGGGCAGAATTCCGAATGTATGGATTTGAGAGAGAAATTGTTGAGTACACTTTCATTATAAACGGTTAAGAAAGAAATATTCGCTGTTGATACAGTGGTCTACACGGCTAGTGAAGCTTCGAATTTTAAAAATTATTCAAAGGAACGGAGCAACACTTTGTCGTCAAAGTTGCCATAGTTCTGCGAGTTACTTAATAAATAAAAATAAAACACAAATAACATGGACAGAAAACATCTTCCTCATGTCACTTTGATTAATATTTTGTTATTATAACCAATATGTCGACGTCTTATCCGATTTGTCGTCGTCATATAGTTTCGTTGTTTTTGGCCTAATTTTTCTTTACATGTGATGAATATTATATTTATGTATTTTAGAATTAATATTCGAGTTCATTCGTATTCATAATGTGATGACATCTGAAGATGGTTTATATAATTTTAAATCGATATGTTTGTCTTAGTCATAGAAAATAAAGCGAAATGATTGTGTATTCATCTATAGAGTGGATTCACATGGGAATATCTTGTTCGTCATTCATGCGTAAAATTTATGGTATGAGTGAAAAGTTTACGGAGGTGTACGGATATACCCTTTAATGACTACATCTGACGGCATATTCTACCTCATTATTTTGTTTTTAAACTGATTTTGAAGCTGATTTAATGATTTAATCAGAAGTACTTCTTATGATTTTGTCGTATGTTGTTATGTGAGGGTTGAAACTAGCAGCAGGAGGATTCAATCGGATTTAAACTTTGATTGACTTTTCCATCAACGAACTCATCTGGGTACGAAGACATTGTTCAAAAATTCAGTTGAATATACATTGTGTTACTCGTTTTCTTTCTGTTTGTTCCTGAGGTCGTTGTTTTAACTTTACACAAAAACCAATTGAAAACAAATACTCAGAAATACAAATATGAACGTCTTTTTACTGTCCTCAAAAATGTGTTAGTTTTATGTGGACTTTTCATAAGCACGTCTCTATTTGAAACATATGCAAGGGACCCGTACGTATCAGAATAGATGTAGCAAACAGATGTTACGAAAAAACTAGAACGTATTTAAGTAAATATTGCCTTAACTCTTCAGTGTATAAAATTACTTTCACATTAAATTGTATTGGAAATTGCCGAGAGGGCAATATTGCAAAACCCGTCCAAAGCAACGGTGTAAAAAAAGCACAAAATTGACCCCCAAATACATAATAATCTTCACCTCAATTTTCACTACAACATAGCAAACCATTTTTTGGGCTAGGGCCGACCTTAGGACCGACCTAGGGCCATAAGAAAATGCCTCGTACTCTTACTTCCATAGACAAAAATTTTCCCCTTCAATTTTCTCTACAACACAACAAAAAAAATTTGTTTTGTCAAGTGCCGGCCTTGGGACCGACCTACGGCCCTACGTAGAAGCCTCGAAGACACACGTCCATAGACAAAAATGTTTCCCTAAATTTGCACAGCAAACAATTTTTTTTTGGTTAGGGCCGATCGATCTTAGAACCGGCCGGAGGCCCAGTCGAGCCCTAAGCTCAAGCACCGGGCCCGAATTTGTTTTTTAATATAATTCGGTACTCCGTTACCTCTCAAATAGAAAAAGAATCAACAAAATCGGTTAGGATTTACCCGATTAATGTAAACAAACACGTTGGACTCTAGTAGATACTCAATTTCAGGGTCCTGGCTAAGGCCAAAAATTTTCTTTCATGAAATGTGAGACATTCCTAGACCTTTCGATTTAAAATTTTTTCAAAATCCATTTTACTCCAATTTACTCCAGTTATGTACAAAAAACATGTAGGGCCCTAGCAAAGACTCGTTTTTAGTGCCCTAGCTGAGTCCAAGGGACTAATCTTAAAAAAGTTTCTTCTACAAATTGTTAAGCTTTCATAGACATGTCGACTCAAAAAATGATTACGAAAATCCGAAAAGATTTACTCGAGTTATGTACAAAAAACACCTAGCAGAGATTCGTTTTTAGTGCCATATCTATAAGTCCAAGGGCTCAAAATAAAAAAAGATTCTTTTGTACATAACTCGAGTAAATCTTTTCCGATTTTCAATTTTTTTTTGATCGAAGAGTCTAGGACTGTCTCCTGTTTTATGGAAGGAAATTTTTTGATTCAATGAGTCAGGACCCTAAAAATGAGTTTCTACTAGGGCCCAACGTGTCTGCTTACATAAGTTGAATAAATCCTAACTGATTTTGTTGATTCTTTTTCTATATCGAATTATATTAAAAAACAAATTTGGACCCGGTGCGGTGCCTGTGCTTAGTGGGTCCCAGGTCTGTCCTAAGGTCGGGTTTTACAATATTGCCCTTTCGGCAATTTCCAATACAATTTAATGTGGACGTAAGGCAATATTTACTTAAATGCGTTCGAGTCTTTTCGTAACATCGACTCTGTTTGCCACATCTATTCTGATACGTACGGGTCCCTTGCATATGTTTTTTATTGCTCATTCGTCATCTAAAGAAATCGAAATTAGACTTGTTAAAAACGTCGTGGTAAACGCAATAGACCCCTTTTCGAAGAACTTCGTTCTTCGTTCTTCGTACGGGACTAAAAAGTATTGAGTTTCGTTGTTAAGTTTTTTATTTAATTAAACGATCTCCGTGAGGTCTTTGAAGAAGTTGAGGAGTTATGAATTCAATGATTCTGATGATTGATCCTTCCAAAGATAATATTTTTCTTGTCCTGATGAGACGAAACTTGTTAAGAATGAAAGGAACTTTTTATTCTTATTGAAACCCGAGGATACCTTCTCTTACCAACGGCTCATCTGTGTGAAGTAAGACCATTTGCTACATTGAGTATACGAACAATATCTTTCTGTGGCACATCTCTTTCGAAACAATACTATTTAATCGACCGCAGATAGCTTAAAATGCCATGAAAAATAACAAAAATTTGTATCAATAGTGAGTTGTAATAAGTTATAGACCTGTGCGCCTGCGTTGCAAGGAAGATCTATTTGTTGATGTCTACACACGTTGAAAAGTTACGTTGCTATAAAAAAAGAGATATAATGTGCGGACTAACGAGTAAGAATCGCTTGTTAGGAACAAAAATTGTGCAAAGGTGTGAAGATTAGAATGTCTGACCACATTCCGTGTACAAAACACTCATTTATTTTCTACTAAACTGTATGTTATTTATCAATGGAACAATGGTGGCGCTACTGGATAAAAACTACTCAACTTTTGTGTTGAACCCTATGAATGTATGAAAAAAGGTAGATGTCGCTATCGCTGCTCATCAAAAGCAGGAATGTTGCCTGATGAAATCTGATGCTAATGATTTGTTTATTCTAGCAACATTAGGAACGATTGGCAACAGATTGCACACGGATTTCGATGAAATTTTTGAAAACCATTTTTTCGTTCAACCAATTTTTTCGACTTTTTCACACTTAAGACAGCATATAAGTATCTAACCAATGCACATATATGGCCAACCATTTACGCGTTTGAAAGCTCTTGTCAGCCCTAACAAAACAAGATATAACACAATATTTTTTCTCACTATTCATAGGATCGACAGGCCTTCAAAGTCTGAAAATTTACTAAAAAGTCAGCGTCGGCAATATTTCTTGATAGTTATCGGCAGGAAGGTCGATGTATTTGGAACGGCTTCGAACGCTAATTTGCGGCCACGTATCTCAGGAGTAATTATCGTCAAAATACACTGACTTCTAATGTAGCCGTCTAGCCGGAGGAGTCGTACTATGGTGACAAGTACCAAAAACTCACAAAAATAGCGTGCGCATGGGAAGGTCGACGAGTAAAAAAAAACTTCGACTTGTAAAACAATCAGTGGACAATTCTGGATCATTCATACCCCCAGGCCTCAAAAAATAAAATATTTTTTCAAAAACGCTACACCCTATTGCGCATCTCCATTAGAGGAAGTGAGGGCTTCTGTCATCAAGCTCTAGAATAACAAGGCCTGGGCCTGGGCCTGGGTCAGACAACTTACCTGCTGAACTATTTAAATATGGAGGTGCAGCACTATGTATAAGGTTACATGATCTGATTGTAAAGATTTGGGAAATTGAAGAAATGCCGGAGGAGTGGGAGCTCGGAATCATTTGTCCTGTGTACAAGAAGGGTGACAAATTGGAATGTAGCAACTATAGAGGAATCAATTTGCTGAACTCCGCATGCAAAATATTTGCGGATATTTTACGACAGCGTCTCCTGGAGTATTCTGAACAGAGCACATGGTTGCTGTACACCATCTGTTTGTTGACTTTGAAACAGCATATGGGCAATTCCATTGGTAGGTTATATGCAAACGTTGTTTTCTTGCTAAACAAAGCACATACGAGGCCTGTGTTATATGAAAGAAGTTTCTACAAATGTTCAATCTTCAACTTCTCCATACAAAGGAATACTAATATCTAAACAATTTACCCGTTAGCATGGAATTGGCCATATGACAAAGTTTTACGGAGAAAGATATGGAGTGCAATGACGGAGCATGATTGCCCCAAAAAAATTATCAACTTGTCTATAAAGACTTTGTCACATGTGAGAGCAAGGGTCAGAATTCGTAACAATCTCTCTAACGTTTTCGAAGCTCTGGAAGGACTGAGACAGGGCGACGCGCCGGACTAGCAGCTCTATTCTTCAACATTGTTCTTGAGAAGATGATACGAGAGAGCGGTGTGGAAACCAGCGGTACAATCTTCCGAAAGATGAGTCAGTTATTAGACTATGCTGACGATCTAGACTTATTTAGACGGAATGTTGATATTGTTCAAGAGAATTTCACGAAGATTGAGGAGAAGGCTACTGAGTTCGGTCTAAAAGTCAGTGAGAAAAAGACCAAGTACATGACGACTTCATTGTCTGGTGACAGACCAACGAACCATATGCTAGAGGTGAACGGAAAATACTTCGAAACTGTCGACAGCTTTATTTACCTTGGGTCGCAGGTCAATAGTGATAATAGCAACGATGAGGAAATACGTAGAGGGGTAACGCTTGGTAACCGGAGTTACTACAGTCTACAACAACTCTTCCGGTCAAAAACACTCAATCGCAATCTTAAGTGTGAACTGTACAGATTGCTGCTACGACCAGATGTAGCATATGGGTCGGCGGCTTGGTGCATGACACAATGAGATGAAAGCACACTCTTGAAAGAAAGATTCTTCGATCAATATTTGGAGGAATGATCGTAGAAGGCAATTGGCTTTACAACAAGCCCGATATAGTCAAATATATCAAGATCAATTAGCTGCGGTGGCTCGGTCATGTACAGAGAATAGAACAAAGACGTATACCCCTGAAACTGTTTAACTCTAACCCCGATGGTAACCGCAAACAAGAAAGACCAAAGACGAGATGGAAAGATGCAGTTGAGTCGAATCTGAAAGCGTTAGGAGTAAGCGATTGGAAAACGTAGGCGCGGAATAGGTCCGGTTGGAGGAGGATGCTGGAGGAGGCCAAAACCAATAACAGGTTGTAGGGCCCAACTAAGTAAGGAAGTAAAGGTCTAACCAATCACCAATCAATTGTGATGATGAATGCAGAAACTATACAAAGGATCAATCTACCCCTTTAATTATTTAACTTCTTGTACCAATATGTCATCAGAGGAAAGATGGGCAAAAAAACGGTACGGGCGCGGTGTATCTTTATCAGAAGTCTCAGCTTCTCAATTACATTTCATAATAAACATAAGCTAAGATTGTTTACTAAGTAAGTAACGCTATAACGAGTTAATTTACACCTAATTAGTACACTTCTCTTGCAATCATTAATTATGCTTATAAGTTTCGCAATCGACATCATTATCGATGTTTGATGTTATTTTATTTGTAACACTTTGTTGCACTGATAATAACTTTGAGAATTGTATTGAAACTCGATGAACAAACACACCCTGATTATTGAGGAACCACGGGGAATTGCATTTAAATAAATACATATTTGTGTCCCAACCTATTTTCAGTTAACCTATCCCATAATCGCATCGAGACCATTTATGATATTATTATACCACCTTCGACGATTCTTCATCGCATTTGATATCCCAGTGTTTTGTTATGAGTTTCTTTTACGGTTTTATTTTAAATAAATAAAAGTTTTTGATTGAATTTAAGATACGTCTGTAGCGAACACGTGAGGTAATAATAGGGGCCACAAAAGAAAACAGAAAAGCAGTTTCAAATAAAATTAAAGTAACTCATGTTACGTACAATATAATACAGCCGAACGAAAATGTAAGAAAATTTTAGAAACTTTTCTATTGTGTGTTCGGAACCAATAGGTTATAAAAGGTTATAAATAAACAAATAAAACTATACGTAATCTCTGCACTTTCAACTTTAGTTTATGTATTTATGAGTGTTCTTTTTGCTTATTTTCAACGACTATTACAATTTCGTACTTCAAAAAATGTAGTAGCTATTTAGCTACTCTATGGTACAGAAATCAGAAGACATAATAATGTATGCTCTTTATGGTTAACAAACATCGTAAAATTTTGTCATAAATTTATAATACTTTTTTTATCATAATAAATAATGGGATGAGCTCTTAAATATTTATGGTCTGGCTTTTACATCATTATTTAAATGGTTTATGGCATCGAAAATGCATGTAGTTCATGTAAAAGTATCTTATTTAAATAAGTTTTTTATGATAAATAGTTTTTAATTGCTCTTTAATTTCAATTTTCGATGGGATATGTCCGGCACGTTTTCGCTTATAGTTTTTCATTATAATTGTTCATTGACAATCTGTTAGTAGTTTGGTATTTTATGGATTTTCTCTGAGTTTTTGAGAAACAATTTGTTTTCAGTAGTGGCGGCATATGACTGTACACAAATTTGGTACACCACCATTTTTTGACATTTTCAACCCATTTCGTATGCGAAGTAGTACAATTTTGATGTCTTAAGTTCCACGGGCGAAAAAGAATTGACTTTTACAGCCTCACGGGCAAAATTGTCCGTACAACTTTTTCTTCTCAGTTTTCTTGATCTTCAAAAATTTGGAAATTCTTCAGAAAACTGAAAGTTTTTTAAAAATATGTAAAATTTGCAAATATTTCAAAAAAAAATTTCTTTGGAAATCGATCAAAATAAAGATTAACCAACAGCTTAACAATGAGCTTTAGAATTCATGTATGCATGGATAAAAATTATCCTTTCCACTACAAATAGAAAAAATTGTAGGACCTCAGTTGACCTTAGCACTAACCTATGAATCCACTACTAATCCAAGAACCTTGGGTGAACAAAATCAAGGTTCTGGGATTCGGTCCCTACAGAAATAGGATTTTCAGGACTAACGTAGAGGAAAACCCCAGAGCGGCCATCTATGTAAAACTCAACTTGCAGGCGATGCTACTCCATCAATTTTCCGATAGAGACACGACTGTAGTTAGGATCAGTAGAATAGCTAAGGCTGGAGGTGATGTTCTCGTGGCATCCTGCTACGTACCAGACAAGGCGGAATGTCCATATACAGATCTGCTGATCAAGGCGATAAACTTCTTGAAGGTTAACGATGTTCCAATAATTCTAGGCTGTGACGCCAACGCTCACCACACGGTCTGGGGTAGTACGGACATAAGCCCGAGGGGTTCTCTTCTCCTTCATAGTTCATAGCTGACGCAGAGTTGAATATTTTAAACAGAGGCAAGGTGCCGACCTTCGTTACTAAAAATATAAACGAAGTGCTGGACATCGTGTTAGTATCTGACTTTCTGGTAGACCAGATTGACTCATGGAAAGTATCGCTAACGCCTAGCTTTTCGGATCATAAGTGTATACACTTTAGTCTGAAAGGCTGCGTGCCGAAGGTGATCAAGTACAGAGATACGAGAAGGACGAACTGGGAACAATACCTGAAAGATCATGTTTAGGAGAAGCTATCCACGGTCATTACGAGGTCCTCTGAAGAGGTGGAAGAAACCGTGAATAACATCACCGAGGCATACGAGAGCTCGTGCCCAGAACTAAAATCTAGTGGGAGAAGGAAAGATAAGTTATGAAGCCGAACGATCGGAGAACTGCGGAAGACAATTCGTAAAGCCTGGAATAAATGACGTAGACTGGAATGCCTACAGAATATCGCAGAAGGTGTTTAGTAAGGCGTAGTAAGGTGGAAAGCGAGGAAGGTATTGAGAAACTTCTGAGCAGAAATGGATCATATTCCAGATTATGTCAGAATTCACAAAATCCTTGCAAAGAACTCGAGGCTCACACCAGGCTCGTTACTGAGGCTGGGTGGAAAATTCACAAGTTGCGGGAAGGAAACGGCCACACATCTTTTAGAGACCCATTTCACGAAAAAAGCGATGTCGGAGAACCAGCGCCACACTCGCCATTAGAGGAGGACTTGGCTCTGGCTAGCCGAATTGTTACTGTGGACAGGTTGAGATGGGCTATTGGGAGGTTTAGGCCATTCAAGTCAGCAGGAAACGACGGAATATTCACTGCTCTTCTAAAAAATAGGGCGGAGCCGGAGACTCTTGCCACCGCATTGTGGAGCCCTGCGAAGTTAAGGTAACATTTATATTGAAGCCGGGTAAACTCTCCCATTGCGAGGCCGAGGACTTCAGGCCTATTATTCTCACATCTTTCGTACAGAAAACGTTAGAGAAATTCTTCCGAGGCATCCGTTGCACATGAACCAGCACTCATACCAGGTAAGTAAATCTACGGATTCTGCTCTACACTGTCTGGTGGCTGAGGTAGAGACATCTTTTGAAGATGAGGAAATTGCACTTGGATGTTTTATGGATATTCAAGGCGCTTTTGACAACACCAATTTTGAGATCACTCGCCATGCCTCGGAGTAAACCCGGACAAGACTGACGTAGTTCGGGTCATAAACATGTAGGAAACTTAAGGCTGTTCAATAAAGATATCGTTCCCGTAGCTTGGGTGAAATATCTGGGAGTTATTCTCGCTCGTAAATTGATCTGGATCGAGCATGTAAAGGACAAGGCACAGAAGGCTAGTAGCTTTCTGGATATATGGAACCCGTTTGGAAAAACTGGGGCCTGCCGTCCAAGTCTAAACTGTGGATGTATGAAGCAGTTATCAGGCCCATGATGAGTCACGTCTGCGTCGTATGGTGACCGAGGCTCGACATTAGGAAAGCGAGGAGAGAGACGAATGAGATTCAGAACGATCTCTGGACTCCAAATTTCGTTTCGGGCCATAAGAAAATCAAGAAGGCTATCACTAACGAGGATTTTGCGATGCCTAGGGACCGAATGAAACCGGAGACAGACTTCGTAAGGCGTTTCGAGGCTGTCGTACCCAGCAGCACTAATGTGACAGTCTGTTCTGACAGTGAGGCGATGATCAAAGCGCTTATGTCGCCTGTCGTGACATCCAAGCTAATAAAAGATCTGAAGAAAACCCTGCACCGGATGGGACTGAGAAATCAGGTCACGCTGGTCTGGTTTCCCGGCCACTCTGGTGTGGAGGAAAACGAGAAAGCGGATGAGCTAGAGAGGAGACGTTCGGCAACATTGAGTTTCGGGCTGGAACCTCTTATACCCATCCCACACTCGGCATGCGTGAAAGCGATGAAGAGCTGGGTGAGCTCGGAATTCGCTAACTATTGGAGCGCCTATGAAGGAGGAATGCACAAGAAGCGTTTCTTCCCGGTGCCCGATAGGAGGTGGGCCAGAGAACATTTAACGTAAAAGCAGAATCTTGATACCTACTATTGCCAACAAATTTTGAAAAATGAATGAATCATAGATTAAGTGTATCGAAATTTCTTGTGATTGTTAGTCACACACTCTTGAACCTATCGGCCTAAAACAATAAATTCAATTGAATTGATTAAACTTCATGAAAATGTCTTTGTAAAAAAGAAGAAGCAATCGTTCAACATGAGAACATAAGCATTCGATTTAATTGTTAATTGGTTTTACAAAATTGACATGTTCACGTTCAGCGAAAATTTATTTCTGCTGCCAATGAAAACGTAAAATCTTTTACAGTTTTAGATTATTTAGTCTGTCGGGATATTAATAACAGCACTGCCAATAGGAAGAATATTTAAAAATAGTATAGACGGTTTACACTCACTCCTAAAAATATAAACACAAGCTTTTGGTGAACGAATTCAAAATTTCACTCTTATCTTTACTCATACCTAAGACTATGCACATTAAAGAGTTATTTGTCGAAATCGTTATTATTATGAATGAAATCGAGACCGTTGCTAGAACCCTATTGGTCGTAAGTCGTAACACTTGGACAGAAAAATATCGGCAGGGTCAATGGCACACATTATGATGTGAAAAACCCGGAAATTTCATTTTTTACGATTGCAATGATCGTCGGTGTTTCAATGACTCGTCGAAATTCATCACATTTTGTAATTTTCGTCGAAGGCAGAATGATGTCATAGAAAATAACAACAACATGCAACTCATCATGAAATTTACAAAGTTTTGAACTTTTTTCATGTAAAAAGAGATGAAAACCGGAAAGCAGTTATAATAATCTCAAAATTGACCCTTAATTTCTTCGAAAACGCATGTCATCTCAAAAAAAAAAAAACATTCTCCTTCTTGAATTCCACGATCCCCATATTTAAGTATTCGGTGGTGCCTTCTGCATTCGCAGATCAGGACAACATCATTATTATTAGGACTCTTTCTGATCGTGTTTAGGTATTCTTTTAGGAATTATTTGCCAAAGACTTGCTTCGAAATCTGGTTTAGTGGGGTTCTTAATTCTCATACTTTGCATTATAAAAACAATGAGTGTAAATGACTTTATAAAACGTCATTCGCAGCATGACACATAGAAAAGAATTGTAATTTTCACAGCTCAGTAGCAAGACGTGCGAAAATTGTATTTCGAGTGTGAAGTGTAGCACGAGCTGAAGGTCAATTAGTCACGAAAAATGCTATTTTATCTAGAGTTGCATACTCATTGGGAACCTATATTACAATTCGTAAGAATTTCCAGCATCATTATTTTGAAATAAAAGCGCAATAATGTAAGAACAACACATAATTTATAACAAGATTTATGTGAAAGTACGTCCACGTTCTCTGATCAAAATAATAATCTTTAGCTGATTAACACGCCCCATAATTACATACTTTCGAGGAGATAGAAGGAGTTAAAGCAATAAGTTTAAATGATGTTTAAAACCCAACATTTTCACAGTAATAATTTTCATAATTAAAACTTTATTGTCTGACATTCTGCCGCAACCCTATTCAAATGAACGAAATAAATCATCCTCGTAAATCAAGAAAATCGATTGATTTTGACACGTTAAGATGTTGCTTAATTAGCGTAAAGCATTTAAAGATTTGTTTGGCAAACAAAACAAAGTTTTTATTCACTTCACTCCAATAATGATTAAAGTAAATAAAAAATATAAATAAACCAGAACCTTGGTCAATAAACTTTGTATGATTATTAAAATGGTAGTGGTGGTTGTATGTTGAAAATTTCCTATCAATTTACAACAATTCGCAATTATTTTTCTTATGATTGATGCGAGTAAGTTCACAGATTACTTTCCATATTAATTAAAAATTGTTGCAGAAGAATACAATTTAGTGCTATAAAGCTTATAGTCATTCGCGTACTATGATTCGAGGGGGAAACGACACGCGTGCAAATCGTATCCCATCTATTTCCAAAAGTGATATTTTATTTTAATTCTACCTATCCTCATTTATAGACGTTACAGTTTTTAAGGCATATGTTACCTATTTCCTACTTTCTAATAACGCAATAGAGTGACGTAATCACCTCGGAAAATTATAGAAATGTGTACGAATTGTAATTTAAAACTGGAGGAAAAAATATTTTTTACAAGAAAGAATGCAATTCTCACCAATACATCAGCATCACATCACCAGTACATCAGTTTACACTTTACCAGCTGCAAGTGCTATGTATTCTTGTAAAATTTGTCAATGATGATGTATTGGTGACGTATAACTGATGTTTTTACGATGTTTAATGTTTATAAATCATTAATGCATCATCGACTAAACAACAGAAAACTAATATCAAGATATCACCATCCACCATCCTATAAATGACCAATACATGAGCTATACATCACTTGCACACCATTTTTACATCTCTTAGCCATCTTTTGTACATCGAATTTTGCATCCAGCCTATTACAATTATAACATATGAAGGGACTCGTACGTATCAGAATAGATGTGCCAAACAGAGTTGATGACGTCCACATTAAGTTATATTGGAAATTGCCGATAGGGCAATATTGAAAAACCCGTCCGAAGAAACGGTGTAAAAGAACCCTCCCGAAAGCACAAAATTGATCTCCAAACAAACAAAAATGTTCGCCTCAATTTTCTCTACGACGTAGCAAAAACAATTTTTTGATGGTTTAAAAAGACCTCAGTTTGTTGCAATTTTACTCCATGAAAATGTTCTACGAGACTATGAAATAAAAGTTCACGTAGAAGACCGGTCCTTTGTCTAGCGCATGAACTTCTTATGTCACCGTCGTGTGGAACATTTTCGCGGAGAAAAATTGCAACAAGTAGAGGTCTGCATATCAAACTGGACAGCCTGGTGCCAAAAAATTTTCTATGACAATGTTGGAGTGGGAAACGAGTACATTACTATGCACAATGATCCAACTCGGAACCAGGCTGCTTACTTGGGAAGTTTAAGTAGGCATAAAGAACGCAGCCTCGTACTGAAAATCTGTTAATGTCATCGTAACGGCAGTAAATAATACCATACGTGATATAAATTTCAACACGGCACCAGGCTGCCTACTTAAGATATTCTACTGTGAATGTAGAGGGCAGCAGCAGTCTGGTGCCGAGTTGAAATTTATGTGACGTATAGTATTCGTTACTGCCGTTACAATCAGTTTCTTCGACACCAGGCTGCCTTCTTAAAGGCTACTCATACTTTTCAAGTACGCAGCCTGGTGCCAAGTCGGGACCTAGTGCACATTAATGTACTCGTTTCGCCATCCAACATTACCATAGGAACTTTTTTGGCACCAAGAGCTGCCCTCTGAAATCGACCAGTGCAACCCCACCTTAAGCCGACTTTAGGACCTACCTAGGGCCATAGCAAAATGCCTCTGACACATACTTCCATAGACAAAAATGTTTCCCTCAATTTACTCTGCAATATGATAAAAAAATGTTTTTTGGTTAGAGCCGACCTTAGGACCAACCAGAAGCCCACTTGAGCCTCAAGCACAGGCCCAAATTTGTTTATGAATATAATTCGGTACACGGTTACATCTCAA
Source organism: Pseudolycoriella hygida (assembly GCA_029228625.1). Lineage (NCBI taxonomy): Eukaryota > Metazoa > Arthropoda > Insecta > Diptera > Sciaridae > Pseudolycoriella > Pseudolycoriella hygida. The sequence goes on from CM055403.1 coordinate 127,537,381, forward strand.
ATAGAAAAAGAATCAACAAAATCGGTAAGGATTTGCCCGATTTATGTAAACAAAAACACGTTAGGCATAGTTTCAGGGTTCTGGCTAAGTCCAAGGGCATCTTATCAAAAAACTTTCTTCCACAAAATTATGAGACATTCCTAGACCTTTCGATTAAAAATTTATTTTTGAAAATCGGAAAAGACTTATACTCGAGCTATGTTCCAAAAAAAGTAGGGCCCTAGCAGATACTCGTTTTTAGTGCCCTAGCCAAGTCCAAGGGCTCACATCCAAAAAAGTATCTTCCATAAATTGTCGGCCGTGCCCAGATCTTTCAAACAAAAGAAAATTTATGAAAATCGGAAAATATTTACTGTAGTTATGAACAAAAGTCCAAAAACCACTTAAACGGCCCTAGCTCGGAGGCTCGGTGGCCGACAGTGCGCAGATTAAATCTTATAAAATATTTTTTGATTACCTTTCAGAGAAAAAAAGTTTTTGGAAATCGGTTGAGTTTTACTCAAGTTATCGTGTTGACGGTCGGACGGAATTTTTTTTTAATGCTGATTCGTCATCTAAGTACCATGATCGGTGCTCGCCCCTACTCCCGGGTCGAAATTCGACTGGTTACAAACGTTGTGGTAAAAGCAATAGACCGCTTTTCGAAGAACTTCGTTCTTCCTAAGTGCTCTAGATCTTTTCTAAATTCTGGGCCGATTTTAAGGGCTTAGAGAGGTTTTTAGCTTCGTTGCTTCGTACGGGTTTTTCAATATTGCCTTTTTGGCAATTTCCAGTCCAAATTGTTGTGGACATAATTGCATATCGTCGTTCTCGTGACAAAGTGACGTATCTCCATGCAGATCTATGGTAGTTTGCTTATAACTTCGCTTCCACTAAACAAATTTAAGTCAAACTTCAGGAATCGATTCATAAAAGTCGAGACTTTATTTTGTAAAAATTTGATCAAACTTGGTAAACTGGGAGCAGAGTTATAGGACAGCGAATATTTCGTTGTATGAGATACGTCAGTTTGTCATGAGAACGACGATATATTAGCCAACTTCATTTCAGATTGATTTCTTTTTTTCGGCTTATGTAGCCTACGTTTAGGAAGAGCATTTTTCGAAAAAATTAGATTTAGGTGGGTGGCGGATGACTATTATTTTTATATTCTAAAGCTTTGCTTAGAAAGAGACCAACTATATCTGCCTCTTTCTAACCAACGCTTTAGAAAAACAAAGTTTTCGAAAAATGATCTTCCCAAGCGTTCATCTAGGCTCAATCATCTACCAGAAAAACAACTACTCAAGCCGAAAAAAAGAAATCAACCAATGAATTTGGCTATTGCATATACTCAAGAGTCAAGGCAATATTTACTTAGGTACGCTCGATTCCTTTTACTATTCACCCTGTTGCAGTCTTAATTCAATTTACTAGTACCCTTTGTTGAATTCAGAGCAAATAGTGGAATCAAACAGAGTAAATAGAAGCAAACGAAGGGAATAACAAGCGAATAACTCTCTTTCGTTCTGAATATTTCCGTTAAAATTCAACGGTGTAATTGACTTTTCTAATTGAAATATTGCCGCCAATAGCAATTAGCCCCTGTCCAAGTACTTATTGGCGTCACTTCTTTTATGCCTCTGCATAATTGCTTCTGATTTGTGTTTTCAAATAATTGGTCAATAAGCTCTTCATTGATAGTAACGCCTATGATGAACTCAAACTTCATGTTTAATTAAAAGCAACAAATCTATTCACGAAAATAAAATAAACGAGAATTAACATGAAGTGCATAAATTCCATCATTCGGTCATCCAATATGGCTTAATCATTCAACAATAAAAGCGAAAAATACATAACACATGGCAGGCTCGGCTAAATTTAATTAGCTCTACTGGCTCATTTTCAGACTCATTTATATTTTTGGATATAAGGTAATTCGATACAATGATACCCTTCAACATGAGTGAAAAAAAGAAAAACGGGTGTGTGTTCAGTTCAGTCAGTTTTCGTTGCAATATTAAAATCACTCGCATGATAGAAATGATAGTACAATATTCAATAGGTTTACTAACCTCGGTACCACTTTTACCGAGTTTACGGGTTTACATTCGGATTTAGGTATCCTCCAGGTTACAGGCTCTCGGTTTTCTGACATTTTTCAAAACTTAAATTCGAGTTTGATTTTCAAAAAACTTGTAGCAGAGACGAACGAGCGAGCAGCAATTCACTTCAAGCGTTAGATTCATCAGGTTGGGTTGGTCCATCGCTAAACCACAAATCACAGATCTGGTGATTCTTCTCCCGTTCATTATGTAAATCACTCGCACCTACCAGTGAAAATGATCTAATAATCTGTCTAACTCAAGAGAGAACTTTGATGTATTTTTGCCAAGTGACTGTACAGATCACAGTGTCTGGTAGTCGCCCTCGTCATCAGTGCCGTGCCTTTACCTTTTTGGCGCCCTAGGGCAGCCAGAAATTTTACGCCACTGTTTGTAAAAATTTCGTAGCAAATTTTTAGTTTTTAAAAACGTGTATAATACTTTGGTTATGCAATAGTAGTTTAAGTTTTTGATACAAGTTACGTATGAAGGTAGTTTAACGCACTAGATGTGAGATTGCCGACACGAGTCAAAGACGAGCTCAGCATCACATCGTGTGCGTTAAACTACCAACATACGTAGCGTGCATCAAACAAGGGTTTTTGCAATTCACCGAGATAAAACGAGCTTTCTCTGCGTGCTTCCACTTGCGAACATTTGTCGAAATTTCAATAATTTTTTCGCACTAGTGCGTAAAAACAGCTTCCTCGCTCTAGTGCGATAAATTTTATCACGCTAGTGCGTAAAAGCGGTTTTTACGCAATAGTGCGAAAACATTTATCGCACTAGTGCGCTTAAAGAGTTTTGTAGAACTAGTGCGAAAAGTGACCTCATGCGACACCGAATTGACGCACGAAAAAGCGAGTTTTTTGTCGGTGGATTGCAAAATAGTAGATTATGCATAGGGAATGCAAAACCGGTATTGATAACCGGTTTCCTTCAAAACCGAAACGGTTTCACGGTTTTTAGTTTGTCACGTACATAACAATTCAATTCAATTCAATTCAATTCTTTATTCAAAAAAAACATCAAAAAACTAGACATAAAAAGATCGAAAGTCCACTTTTCATGTAAATGCTGTTGACCCGAAGCAAGACCGAGGCCAATAATGAATTGAAAATGGAACTTTTCATTCTTGTACCCAAATATGTAAAGCATTTTATGAGCTGAGAGCGTTGGAAAAAGTCCTCGATTCAGGAAGAGTACATTTTCTACTTATGTACTGTTTGAAAAATGTTTTTTCAACTGAGTGACAGAAAATGAAACATTTTAGTTAAACTTCATTCACAACTCTGTGATAAATGATTTTATACGCGTATTGTCATATTCGACCTGCAACTCCGAGGCATACAGTGCTCAAAAAGTATCATCTCGGAGAGGCTTAAGGTTTTCGGGCTGGCTCCGTCGGATAATAAACCCACCCCCACAACGACATCTCCGTTTCCAGTACCGATGTTATAATGTACTAATATTATTGTTAACATTTGTGAGCGAAAAACATACATTGATATTTCAGCGAGTTTGACATTTCTTCCGTTCTATGGAAAGCGCTCACATACGCATTCTTCCCGAAGGGTGAGTGCTGCGCCACCTCTTATCTCTATAATGAAAGTCCACGTAAAATATCTACTCTAACTTTATTCAACTACCTTAACACGGAGATTGAAATAGTATTATAGATTGAAATTCCAAGAAAACAAAATTGTTGATGTGGATGATATGTAACTGAGCATTATTGAAATAGATGTGTAGAAAGATGGTGCTGGATGGTGCGTTACAATTGAAACACTTGATTTGGAAACTGATGATTTGGACTAAAGCTTAAGGATGGTTTGTTTAGGCGCGAAGCGAATTTTTTTTGAAGAAATATGGAAGCTTTGACAAAAATGAGCAAAGGTTTTAATGTGAAAATTAAACAAAGTTGAAAAGTACCATAAGGGGCGCAGCCCCCTCCCCCCACCGCCCAGCTGACTACGGCCCTGAGTCAGATAAATAAAAAATATTTTCAAAATTCGAAAAATTTTATAGAAAACCGTAAAACCGGTTTAGTGATTTTAATACCGGAAACCGGTTTCGGAAAACAGGTCGGTTTTGCATTCCCTAATTATGCCCGCAGCGGTTTCCACACACCAAAAAAGAAGTCCACAAACTCAAAAAACGCCATATAAAAACCTTTGGGACAAGGAGCCACATATACGCGAACTTTTGAGTTTTTCCCACGGCCCCCTCCCCCTCCAAATTATTTTTGAAAACAAACCACGTCGCAGCAACTTTTCAACGAGCCCAGACTCATCAAAATTGGTTGGAAATTGGCTGAGGTATCCAGGTTTGAATATGACATTTTTCTACGGACTGTCGATTTTTCTATTGTTCTCATTTTCGTGTAAACTTTTTTTCTGATCTGTCGGTTCCTATGTATGTTCTATAATCTATAATCTGTTAATAATTTTTATCTCGAGAACTAGACAGCCGATCTTCCTGAAATCTTAGAGAACGTCAGTCTAGGCCCCAAATGAAAAATTTTATAGGTCACTTTTCCGGAAAACCCCTGTGAAAGTCGTGACATGTGAAAAACTGATAAATTTTGATTCGAATTTTAGCTACGCAGTTGGTTCCTTCGGAAATGTTTTGCAGTTTTGTTCAGGAAAATTTTTGGGATCTTAATAAAATATCTGCCAGCAGTCAAAGCGGGGCCATCTTGAATTTTCCTAAGAATGATAATACTTAAGAAACTGGTGTCTTCTACAAAGTTATAGAGTTTGATCAAGAGAAATTTTTGAGTTTTTTAGAAATCTGCCAAATTGACGCCATTTTGGATTTTCGTAAGCAATAAATTATGCTTCTTTGGGTTTTCGTATTTTAGCTCCGGAATGAGAATACTCGGAGAGTTGGTTTCTTTGGAAAAGTTATAGAGTTTGATCAGGAGAATTTTTTGGGATTTTAAGAAAATATCTGCCAACTGTCAATGTGACGCCATCTTGGATTTTGTGAATACTCAAAAATACTATCTTCTGAATTAGAATGACTAGACAGTTGGTTTCTTCTTGAAAATTATACAGATTGGTGAGTAGAATTTTTTTGTGATCCTAAGAAAATGGCTGCCAGCTGTCAAAGTGACGCCATCTTGGATTTTTGGCTATCTTCTGAATTAGAATAGCTAGACAGTTGGTTTTTCAGGAAACTTATAGAGATTGGAGCGAAAAATTTGTTTCGAAAATTATTCCGAAGGTGGGTCTGGCATTTGTGACGCAATTTTTTGAGCACAACGTTATTTTGTTTCAAAAAAAGTGGTGCAATGTTTTTAAAGAAAAAAAGTTTAGCCACAAGCCAGCACAAACAAATTTTTGCGTATTATCAGCGGTAGCGTCACATCAAACGATATCATTAATTTTGGAAGAGTATTTACGGACTGAGTCACACTTGACCTTTTAAGAGGTCTTTGTACGCGATAACGAATAAGGGTGTCAGAGTTCATTGAATAGTAATGCCTCAGTTGATGAATAACGAACTTGTGCTTTCGTACTCCTTTATTGTGTGGCATGAAATATGCGCTTGTTTTTTAAAAAGCGTACTCAAAATCGTGGCGCTTCAGGGCATCTGACCGAAGTGCCCGTTCGATGAAGCAGCACTGCTCGTCATGCGAATCTGGTCCATGCTCAAGTGTTAAAAATGTAGAAAAGAACTTTGAAACTGCAGCTTCTTGGCCCTAGTTCAAAAACAAGGACTGTGTGGAAACAGGAAGTATGTTAGTCTATGAAAGTAATTTTAGTCTAAAGCTACGATACAACCATAACTTCGAATGGAAATGTCTATGTAGAAATGATGAATGGGGTTCCAGATGAAACGAAAATACCGCCCACATACGAGCTACAAATATTTGTTTATTACCAAAGTTTTAAAATTTAATCAATTTTATGATAATGAATAGAAATAAATGAGCGATATACAGGGAATGGAATTAAAAAAATTGTGTACTATGTATTACAATTGGTTGGGAACACTAACATAAGAAACAAACTAATTACAAATGATTATTCTTTCACCAAGGTCAAGCCATAAAAATTGTTTAATCTCTTGTTGAACATTTGCATGAAACCTTAAAATACATGTGTACCGGTTCTCCTAACTAACCATGGCAATGACTCATCAACGTCATTCCTATCCATGCCACATTTATAAACTTTTTTTATAGATTTGCGAATTTTTTTGAGTAATATTTTATATTTTTGTTGACGGGTGTTAGCTGGGACTAACTAGCAAAAACTTCGTCAGACAAAAAAATAATGCAGGAAATTAGGTACATTATTAAACACATTGAGTTGGATTTTGGGTTCGAAGAACGAGCGTTGATGTAATTATACGTCGTGTGGTTTATATTTAGTTAAAAATTTTGTCTAAACTTGTGGGTCAAAAAAATGTACAATTCAGTGAGTGGTTGGGTTGTGTATTATTCCATTTGTTTTTTGAATGTAGAGACAAGGTTGTCACGAGTGACTTTTCTGTTACGCTGTGGGGGTATCAATTATCTCTTTAATTAATTTTCGTAAAATATGAATTTAAAACATAAGCAAAGACCACAAACAGACGCCGCCTAAAAACATCTCTGTGACATGTAATCTACAAGAAAAAAATATTTTCCTCATCGTCTTCAAATTGATTTCACTTGACATTTAGAGAACTAATTAGGTTAGCCAACGGACAGTTTCTTCAAAAAGCTGGTCGAGAAGATCGTGATCACATTCGGCCTTAAGTGATTTAGAATTTGGAAATTGTATCCGCGTGGAAGATATTTATAAATTTGAAAATTCCAAATGTTGAGGAGTTTCTAAATTTGCAAGACTTTCTCAATTATTGACGAAATTTCCCGAAATTCTAATGAATTTCATTAAATTCAAAGAAATTTCCCGAAATTCAATGAAATTCCCCGAAATTCAAAGAAATTTCCCGAAATTCAAAGAAATTTCCGAAATTCAAAGAAATTTCCAGAAATTCAAAGAA
>CM055403.1:127544965-127598168 GCA_029228625.1 Pseudolycoriella hygida
ATTCAAAGAAATTTCCAGAAATTCAAGGAAATTTCCCGAAATTCAAAGAAATTTCCCGAAATTCAAAGAAATTTCCTGAAATTCAAAGAAATTTCTTGAAATTCAAAGAAATTTCCTGAAATTCAAAGAAATTTCACGAAATTCAAAGAAATTTCCAGAAATTCAAAGAAACCCGAAATTCAAGGAAATTTCTCGAAATTCAATGAAATTTCCCAGAATTCAAAGAAGTTCCCCGAAATTCAAAGAATTTTCCTGAAATTCCAAGAAAGTTCCCGAAAGTCAAAGAAATTTCCTTAAATTCAAAGAAATTTCCCGAAATTCAATGAAATTTCCCTGAATCCAAAGAAATTTCTCGAAATTCAAAGAAATTTCCCTCAATTCAAGAGTGTTTTCTCTAATTTTGAAGAATTTCCCTGTATTTATTGACTTCCCTGGATTTACCGCAATTTGATTTAGGCTGTTCATTGAAGTTTCATAAATCAGCTCCGGCCGGACCAGATTCACTAATCGCGTTTCAGCTTGATTAATAATAAAGACTCAACAAAAAATATTATTGCAAGCAGTGCCTTTTTTAAGAAATGTATTTTCCCAAAATTTCAAGCAAAATTTTAAATTAAATTCTATGGAAATAAGTTCCCTTTAGAGACACTCTGATCAGAAGATTTCTTCGAAATCCTCATGTCGAAGTATTAAAGTATTAAAAACAGAGCAATAAACTTCGTACGAATCTGAAAACCATGCAAACAACATCCGTTTCGGAAGAATTCCTACAAGAATTATCGTCAAACAAATTTCGAACCTCAAACATCGTGTTGAGCTTTTCTTTATCAAAAAAAAAAAAAAATACAAAGAAATCTTAGTATTTGTTGTCGTTATCAGCAATTTACAAATGACACACTTTGTGTTTTTATCTTGTGTGACATAATTTTAATCGAATAATAATGTTGTGACACATGAGGTGACTCCTAGACATCAATATCAATTTATACTTTTTACTCATCCATTTCTCACAACCAAAGCTATAAATAAGTCTAAAATACACAACAGATAAAAACAGTTGTAAATTTACAAATTTATATGACCCACCGTTTCGAGTGTGTCGTCGACGACGTGAATGAAAAAAAAGAATGTACGACCATCAACCATATAACATGAAGAATGTCATAAGACGGAGGTGAATGAAATTAAACACGACATTTTTTTTGTCTTACGGTCTTACTTCTTCAAATTGATAAAAATACAAATTGTTGTAATGAATGAAACACATCGGTAAATTCAGTGTGGCAGTGATTTTAGACTTTGACCGGAAATACTCTACGCATATGCTATCTGAATAAGAGATGCTTGGTTTCCTTAATTTCTTTATATTCAACACAACATTACAATATTTGTATTTTTATCGTACACATGAAAACTGACGAATGTATTTATTATGCACTAGAGGCACCATGCCATGCAATCATCTTTCTCATTTTCAGACGCAATATGTGGGTGCTTTTATAGCGATATTATACCAAGTGATTGTGAAAAAAGGAAAAAATTGCATCAAATGAATATATCGTATGTGTCGTGTTATGTGAAGAAGCATAACAAAATATTCATTTCTTTGAGAAAGACAGAATGAAATTTTCCGTGAAACGATTTCAGTTATTACCGAAAATAATGACCTTTTCTTTGAAATTTATTATTTCTTTGTTGTGCAAATAAACAAGGAACTGGTCGGACTTTGTTTATGTATGCTAAGTCATGTCGAAATATTAAGGATAACAATGCAGAGTATTAAATGCAAGTCAGACGAGTAAATCTTTGCGGGAGATTTCAACCGAGATAGGGACCAATAACGTTTTCAGGTAGTCTATTCATCTACAATGGTTGTTGCAACAATAATCAGAAAGGTTTTGTTTGGGACAGGACCGTAGTCAAAATGTTTGATTGGGAGGAAGAGAGGCGGAAGACCATCAGTTTCGATATACTGCCGTGTTAAGCGTAACTGCCGTATCGCAAACCTGAGCTTTGCGAGCTTCTTTTGTTTATGCATACATATTGAAAGCTCCTCGATTGTGCGATACGGCATTTATGCTTAACACGGCAGTATATCAAAAGTGGAGTTAGTTTAATCAAAGATATGATAACATATGGCATTCACAAACACACCATATGACAATAATTGACAGTTGGAAACAAAACAAATTTGTCGCAATAACATAAGTCAGACCCGAACCACGTAAGGCGCAGAGGGGGCGGAGCCCCTCTACAAATCCTTGCACCCCTTCTATGTAAAATTTGATTTCTTAATCTTATTGACAATGGACAGACAAATAAATAAATGAGGTGACAAACGTTTTGTTTTATTATTAATTTTGGGACGCGCAGGCTCGCTGAATGGAGATAAAACTTCGGGCCTGGGATTTTAAACGAAACCGGTATTTTCAAATTTGCCCGGCAAGCTCTTAGAAGCAAATAAAAAACAAACTTCAATTTTCATATTTAAAAATTTTCGCCTGCGGTACTCAACTGAACAAGCTATCGCTTAATCAAAATCTTAAATTTGCCTAAACCATAAGTTAAGGCGAGGCGCTGCTGTACTCGTTGAATCAATTACTGAAAACTTTACTTGGAAAGAAAAGTAATTCAAACAAAAATCTCGTCGCTTAACTTGGAGCAAGTGAAAAGTCTCTCAAATGTTATTCAATATTTTCCTCCGCGATCCCCACCTTCAATACCCCCACCACCACTACCACTGGACACGGATTTTCTGTCTACTAACGTGGGGGGCTCCCCCTCTAAAATATCAGTCTGGCTACGGGTCTGACATGAGTGCATATGGGAAGACACTTTGTCATTGCGGCAAGCAACATTTTGCTATGAACAAACATGGTTTTCGTTTACGTTGTACATGACCGCACGTTGTTTTTTGTCTGGCTTTCCTTAATTCGCTGAAGTGAACGTGAACGACAGATTATTTTGAAGTATTTCTGACTCTTCTGACTGTATGCCGAAAGGAACGAGTAGTGCAATCAATTTTTGCTGGTTGACACAGAAGGGAAGTCTAGATTTAGCGAAGTCACCGCTTCCTATCTTACAACGACCGACTAATACGTCGTTGACTCGACATTAAGATAAACAAACTAGCAAGAGTTAGCTAGATAAAGAATTACTGTAACAAGAAGAACACATCTACAGTAAATACATCCGGTTTTACGAAGATAAGTAATTGGAGACATTTGGAAGTGAGGGGTACGGGGCCTATCATTCGGTGGCGGTAGAGGATACAGATGGAGTGTGATAGAATCTTATGAGCTAGACAATTGCGAACTAAAGAAAATTTCCAAGAACTACAGGAACTTTACATAGAATTACTTTGCATGTTTTGTTTATACAATATTTGAAGTTGACAATGGAAGACGGAGAATCGTCTCAACATTTTCCTGTGGTATATTTGTATGCCGGGATTGCCAAGTAACAAGTAATTAAGCGGCACACATTTCTTGAATAAATATTTCCTCTCATTAATTACTATGTTATGTTTTTTATAAACAAATAGCGGTTTTCCCAAACATGTGTGTATCTGCAATCAAATACGAAATACGTGAAAAAAAACGTTGCTCTTTTAGTTATTTCCGTTACGGCCGCTAAAGTGTTAACATTTTATTTCATTTAAGTCATTTTTATATTAACTTTTGACTGTCTGTCATCAAGTCACTACTTATTGTCTCTAGGCGAATTAAATCGTATGTCATTCTGCCTGGAGAGGTATTACAAATGTCAAGTTAAGAACAAGCAAAATAGCTGATAGATCAACTCAACCATAGACTTCTGGATACGGTCCACTGTATAACAGAAATCATCATTTTATTTTGAATAAACGATCATGCAGTCGACTAGAGTCACACACTAAATGAAGAAAAACAGTGAATTATTCGCAACTTCCATATCTTCCTATACTTAAAATACCCATGAAACACAATAATTATTATAAAGAAGTCGTTATTAGATTACTTTAGTCACGCAAAAATCTTTATTGCAAGCGAATATTTACGAGCGCATTGCTTTTACTGTACGACGTTTCGCCTACCTGAATAAGTGACGTTTGTAACGTTTTTAATAAGAACTCACGCCTTTTATACCAACTCGATATAATAAATTCAACGCTTAATTGGAAGCTTTGCTAGGTTCCTCATCGGAAATATTTTGCAGATGACATTTACGAGTAAACATTTGCAGGACTATTTTAGTTTTCAATGCTATTTACTTCAGAACAGAGAGCCGCCGATAAACGGCGGTTGATAACTAAAAGTTGTATTCAAGCGAAGTGGGCCAGAAAAAGTTGCGTCAACTTGTTAATCTATAAGTTCTATAAGTTCTTAATGAAAATAGATGGCATTACATTCTCTACACTTGACATTTGAAACAGACTAACTTAATTGGGAATTCTGACATTTGGAGCAGATTATCTTTAGTTCATGATATCGACGTTACGAGGATAACAGATGTCGCACTTTTCGCTGGGAATGGCCTAAGCTATTCTCAACGAAAACAGCGACCTCTATTATCCTAATAACGTTGATATCAGGAACTAAAGATAGTCTGCTCCAAATGTAAAAATTCTCAAACCAGTTCGTCTGCTTCAAATGTCAAGTGTATAGAATGTGCTGCCATCTATTTTCGTTAAGAACTGCCTATACGAGATGTTCAATATTTTGTTTACAAGTTGAGACGTATCAGTCATTACATTAATGTTTATTGATAAATGATAAAATGATAAATGATAGATAAATGAAAATGGTCCGACAAGTTTCTGATTTACCATACAAGCCAGAAACTTGTCGGTTTTCACTTTTCCGTTCCTGTACGAGCCTTTCTTGTGCTTTTTTGAGAGCAAGGGAAAAGACAATAGGGCTCCTAACTAAAGCCATTTCCCTAACAGAACGTTGACAGAAGCCGATGTCACACTATAGACGTTGCTTGCGTATGAAAAAACTTTGAGCCGCCACCGCCGACATGTTAACCACAAGCCAGTTTGTGGTTTTTTACTCGTTGACAACTCACATATCCTATCCCACTTTTTACATATCCTCTTATCAGCACAAAATCACTGACATTTGAGATCGATCGTTAGCAATAATGAATTAAGCAAAGCTTAGATACCCCAACATGGCACTCACACAGATAACACAATAAGGAGCATGTAAGTAAAAATATAGCTCAAACAACAAACCTCTATGGATTAACAGGTAATTAATATAAAGGAAACTGTATAAATAGTAGCTAGTCCGAACACATGATCGAGCGACAGTGGTTGGTGTCACAAGATTACGGTACACTTGCCATAATTTGTAAGTCGCGAGTAACTAGATAGCGACCCAGCGTTGTTCATTCCCACTGGTACTGTTGGTACCACCTATCAAGGTAGGCCTAACAATGAAACAAGGGATGAATTTGAAGTGCCAAAAGGGGGACACAGGTAAAGTTAAGGCAACGTCTGGCGTCCAACGTTCATGCGCTTCTGGGAGTTTGCACAGGCGCCAGTCTAGTTATACTCAAGCCAAATGGCCCGGATACTCCAAACATTTGCGCTTGTGTTACAAGCGATTTACATCGACATAGTCAATGTAGTTAAATACTACTATTGCTGAAATTTTCCATGTTACAAAGTACTAGATATTTGTTGATCAATATGTCTTTATCAATTAGATTTCTTTGCAGTCTCATTGGTGGCCCCGGTGCAGGGACTCGACCCGTCCCTACTTATTACTTAGCTTCAGAATAGAGTCGAGCGGGCAGACCTAAATTTCGTGTCCGCCCGGCCCATGCCCGATATTATTTTTATAAAAAAGCCTGCCCGCCCGAGGCCCGAAATTCTTTTTATGCTCGTCCGATGCCCGCCTGAATTTTCTATAAGAATTTCTTTAAATCATAAAATAGAGACAACTCTGCCGATTAGTTAATACACTCTTCATATCACCCTAGTACTGTAGAAGCAAACAGTCTACAATTTGAGTGTTGGGATATATTATTCATCTAATATGAAGAGTTGATAGTGGTTTAACAAACTTAACAATTGATCTTTGAACATTCAGTCCACTACTTCTACGTTTTTAGAAGAAATTGTTAGAAGATGGAATATTTAAAAAAAAAACTGTTGAAATTTAATATTTTAACTCATAACTTATTTCTGCGAAATTTTATCCATGAACTGAATTGGGAATTTGTTGGTTATTTGATTTGAGTAGAAAGTGTTGACCGTCCGATGCCCGTCGCCCGACATTTTTTAGACCCGCCCGATAAAAATGCCTGATGAGATGCCCAAAAAATGTTAGCCCGCATCCGCAGGATCGGGCGGGCATCAGGCACCCCGAACTTTCGGGCCGCCCGCGCACCCATACTTTAGGAAAGTACAACTAAGCAGGGAAAAAGTCAAAAACCTACTGTATTTCTTTACTATCTTAACTAGATATGCGGGGAATGCTACCTCGTTCCCGTAATTGTAAAATCTTGCGTTAGTTAATTTGTAATACCCAACTAACTAAAAAAGAGACAGCCTATACTGTTGAAGAGCAAATACGCGAACGTGAATTGAAAATTCCTTTGGGACTTTGTCGAGCGGATCACCGACGACTATCTCAATGAAAGTTACCTTTATTCGCTTCACTAAATGTTTCCTCAACGACACCACATCGAACCGCATCATACAAACCATCCATCCATCGGGAAATATCAATGTGACCTTTATGGATTACTTTCAGAATTTATGTGTTCTTTGTACAATAAAAGTGATTTAACGATACAATTACTGAAACATTTATGATGACAATGTGTCCATTCCAATTTTACAATGTCCAATCCGAATAACTGTAGAATAGCATAGCACATCACATGGCTTGCCTGTTGTAGTAATTCCATAAAGGAGAGGTGAAATTGAAGTATTCGCATACTTGTTTGGAGACCACAAAATGTATATTACCGAACATATTCGTTATACATTAAAACGAATGGAACCATTTATCAGTCACGATGAATTTTATACCTTTATGGAATCACCCACGAAATTTTGCCTTAAATCAGGTTGTAAAATTGGTCTGCTCCTTTTATAAAAAAAAAAATTATTCATTGCTCACATGTTGTCATATATTGCGAAAAATACAAAATACACATACAGCAAATACTTTGGCCGTATAATTTCATTTTATTTATTTTTTGCAACCTTGCTAATGTGTTATCTGTTGAAAAGGAAAATTATCCCCCATTTTAAGTGGATTTATTATTATGGTGCTTTTATATGTAACGAAATGAGATGACTGAGTAGGTCGTTTTATCTCGAAGACCTTACACACTGGTACGTAACATACTTCTTTGATTTGTGGCATTTCTTATGTCTGCATGTAATTAGGCAAGCTGAGAGAAAGATTGTCTTTAATTTTGAAATTTGAAGACACTTTTCATGGTTCTTTCAACCAATGACTTCAAAAAAAAAATAAATCTTTTTTCTGGCGATATTTCATTGACGAGGTCTTCTACATTCTCTGTGAAATTATCGTAAATTTGTAAGTAGCTGATTACTTATTGCGATGTGAATTACTTTCTATTTTTAACAAAATTTTAAATAAATGGAATTACAGAGGAAAATATTTCTTGTTGAGTGAGAAGATTCTCGTTTCCAGTTATTGGTTAAAATATTAATAAAATTTAAAATTTATTTTCGAAATCTATACATCACTTAGTGACTGAGTGCTATATACTATTGAGTGTCACTTCAGACTATTTAAAACTACAATGGCAATTTGCTAAATTAATATCATACTTTCATTGTGTTTTTAAAACGAAAACATAAACTAAGACCCGCACGTTCACTAGTACTTTAGGATAGTATGTCACGCATGTGTAAGAGATGCATGATATGAATAAAAATATAAAAGAAAGAGATGCAAATAGTCGCACGCGAGACATACTTTATGAATGATCATCTTTCTGTTATCTAAGTAATTCCCGCTATTTAAAATTTAGACCCGTGCGAAGAATGACGTTCTCCAAAAAGGGGTCTTATGCGTTTATCACGACGTTTGTAACCAGTCGAATTTCGACCCGGGAGTAGGGGAGGGGCACCGATCATGGTCCTTAGATGACGAATCAGCAATAAAAAAATGTCCGTTCGTCCGTCTTTCAACACGATAACTCGAGTAAAACTCAACCGATTTTCAAAAACTTTTCTTTCTCTGAAAGATAATGGAAATATATTTTATGGGATTGAATCTGGGCACTGTCGGCTCAAAGGCCGCCGAGCTAGCGCCGTTTCTTTTCCGATTTTCATAATTTTTTTTTCTTGAAAATGCCCGACACTTTATGGACGAACATTTTCTGTATACGTGAGAGTGTATTGGTGTGATGGAAAATATTTTTCCTTCACTTGGGACGAAAATTTGCTTTCCGCGGTATGTGCACCAACACACTCTCACTATTACAGAAAAATATCTTTGAAAATACTCCAATACACACTCGATGTGTACTTTTCCCTTGGGCTTCCCCGAGAGTACGTACACACATCTCGTGTGTATCGGTGTATGTTGAAATATACTATTTTTGGTTTTGAGTCCGCGGACTCAGCCCTGGCCCTAAACTGAGTCTCTACTAGAGCCAAACCTGTTTTTTTCCACACAAATTTGGTGAATGTTATCCGATTTTCAAAACCTTTTTTTTTCCTGAAAGGTAATTGAAAAAAATTACGGAATTGAATTTGTGCAAAATCGGTTTAGAACTTTCGAAGTTACGGTCGCGTGTGGAAAAAGTGCGGTATCCTGGTATCCTAGATATCGGGAAGTTTGGGAGCCGAAAAATTGTATACCGGGAAATTAGACGAAAAAATAACATTCGACGCGTCGAAGAAATCGGGAAATAAGTAAAAATCGGGAAATGACTAAAAATCGGGAAAAAACTGAAACGACTAAAAATCGGCAAATTACTAAATATCGGTAAAATTACAGAAAAATCGGGAAATGGCTGAAAATCTAGAAATGGCTGGAAAACGGGAAATGACTAAATTTACTAAAAAACGATAAATAGCTAGAAGGTTGAAATAATTAAAAATCAAAGAATAACCGAAAATTTAAAAAAAAAATTCTCGCTTCGCTCGCGAATTTTTATTAACTACTTTACAAAATATAATGAGTTTTGTTCGCTAATAAAATCTATTTGCCTCCAGACACAACCGAATATAGAGATGAAAACTGCCGTGCAAATCATAAAACCTTGCGATGAAAGAGAGAAAAGATTTTGCATGGATTTTTTCATACGAAATATTTTCTCTCTTTCATCTCAAGATTTCTATGATTTGCACGGCAGAAAAGAGGACCGCTTTTCTCTGCCCCAGAATCTTTTTTGGGTCCCAAGAGAATTTATGATCCCGAAAATGATAAAAAAAACTTCTTTTTTTTTACAATTCCATTAGCTTCCATGAAACAATTTTCAAAATGTTCGCCTGCGGTGCTAGAATTTCTGTAGGCTCTCCACACCGATTGCCACACATTACCCTACATATCAACATGCATACAAAGCGCTTGGAGTGCTCACACTTTGATTGTTCGAATTCATTATTGTTTTGCGCACATTTTGGTGTTATGTCAGTTTTATTTTAAACGATAATTGTTTCGGCCTTCCACAATAAAAATTTCATTATTTTTTTTTGCCGTAACAATACATGAAGCGGTGTAAAGGAAATATATTAATCGGGGGCAATTAGAAGATTATTCACTAAAGCGCAGTACATCAACGTTGATTGTCCAAATTTGTATTTGAGTTTTCTGTAAAAGTGTTAAGACTTTCGATTAGTTACTGGAACCGCTGTTTTTATTACGTTTGTCTTACTTTAATGCTCTTTTTGGACGAATTACCTCATCTCCTTGAAAGGGAAATGCGACGAAAGACCTTGTCCCTTCTTCCAAAACAACTGATATCAACTTGGGTGACGCTTAAAGCTTCGGAATCCAAAAAATTCTCTTAAAATATTTTTTTGTAGTGATTTCAATATACCTCAATACACACGAACGAGTGTAACATACTGAAAGTCATAGGCCACGCGATTTGTGCGAAGTACACGAATTATCACGACGAAGTGCATGATATAACAAGGACACTGTTTTTCATCGCTTGACGGATTAAGAAATTCGTCATGAAATTTTGTATACTTTGACATAAGCCGACGCCGTACTAATAGCGTGGAGTGATATGAAACTGTTTTTCTCTGAAAATGTTTGGCTTAATTTGGCTAGCGCTGAATATTTTGGCTGATTTACCACCAAGTACAATCCTGTATCAGATATACGTTGAGGTAAAGTGCATTACCTGGAGTCAAAATCACCTGCCACTGGTAATTCTTATCAATGCACTGCCTATAAGGCCGCATTTATCAGGACGATAAAGAAAATGTGGGTTACTTTGTCCGGAGCGCATGCACCTATGGTCCATTTTCTGACAGGTCATATTTTTGTAAGCTCGATTTCCCTTAAGGTTCTCGAAGGTTTTAGAATAAAAAATGTTTATTTTTCTCTCTAAAAGTTTTCGGAAAGCATTGGTATGTACGACTTGTGGCTATTATTTTGAAACGTGTCTGAAAATTACTGAAATATTTTGAGACCCTAGCAAATTTCTCTTTGCAATCACGACTTCATCTGTAACAGAACGGTAACGCGCCCTAAAAATATAAGTCAGTCATAACACAATAAGCTCGAAAGGAAACATTTTTGTTTGGATAGAGGCTTAAGGAGATCACCGGATCACATTAGTTTTTCAATTACAAAAAGAAATAACAATCAAACGCAACGAAGACGATAAAACTGTTTATTTAAGATTATACTTATTTTTAGACATTTTTTTAGGGATGTGGATTGAAGACGCACCAAAAAAGATGCATCAAAAGCACTTACTGATAAGCTCTTTAAATATTTACAAAAACAAAATTGACATCTGTATTTGTACACACATAAATGTTGAACCATTTATTATTTTATTTATGTTAATTAAACATAAGAAACTCTCGTGTTAAAACTAAAACGTATGTACAATGCGCAATCTAATTTTGTTTATCTTCTTAAAACTTTTTATTTTTCGTGGGTCTGTAACACAGTTTATTTTCTTGCAAGACCAAAATTAAAACTGAAACATGTGTGCATTAGCGCACCAATGAATTATGTGGAGAATCATTTCCAGCAGTGCATTTGATGAAACTGTAACGTTGGATTAATAAAACGTGCATTACATTGCATTTGGCGTAAACAGAGAAAATTTCACTTTGTGCATAATTTTTGTTGTTTTTATTTGAAAATCCACTCCGGGAGATCACTGACATCTTAAAAAAATATTTATCTACACAGAGGAAATTTATTTTAATTATTTTTTAAAATGCGTTTTTGTTAAAATTTACTAATTTTTCTCTTCTTCCGAGAAATTTATATAAACGAAACTATCATATTAAAGTTTGAAATTCGGTTCAATAAACGATTGTACACATTTGTTTTGCGCCTTTCGGTGGAGTGCGCAGAACAAACGTGCACAATTGTTTATTAAAACGATTGTAGATTAAAAATTCGGTAGGTTGAACTCATTGAGACGCATGCATGCACCTAGGCCTCCAGCAGGCCCTATAAGCGATTATTTGATATATTTGATCGGGGAAGCATTTTAGTTTCCTTTCATGTTTGACGTTTAAAATGTCATTTTGACAGATGAACGGACCTATAGAACCATTTTTAAAATTATACTTTACAAGCTTAGGAGATTTCACATGTCAGTTTCATTTCGGCGTTTCAGTGTTCTTCACATTAGTTCGAGAAAAGTTGCCTGCCACAGGTAATTTCAGTTTTTTTAGTTAGTACTGTGTTCGAATCTGAAGACCTTTCTGACCTGTCTTTCGTTTACTACGATCTCCATTTCATGAAGCTATTAAGAGTTAAACGATTTTTACGTCCGGTATTTTTCGATGGATTTTATAATCGATTCATGTGTAAATTGCTATCAGTTGCTAAAAACACGTACCAGACCATGTTCCGAGTTAATTCATAAATTTAATTTACATTTTATTTGCAATCGTCTTCCAAAAAGATATTTAGCACATAATTGTACAAGCCACCGGTCAACCATTGGTTCGTGTAATTAATTTCTCTTAAAATTATTATTCTGATCACAGTCACGAAAATGCAAATTTATTTCACTTAAAGAAATCTATGTATTATTGATGCTTCATACCAGCAAATTCAATTGAATTTTGAACGGTAAAGTAAGTATGAAATGTGACGAAAACGCCAACATTGAAGAAGTCACCACCTAAAACTTTTTTAAAAACATAATTATCACTAACTTGAAAATAAAATTGACCAGCTAAATTGGCTGAAACGAGAACGTTGCGATTAAGTAGCATATTACAGCTGAGCTCATGTGAAGGTATTTTTTCACATTACAATATTTAAATGAAAGAAGTATTGTAACACAATCCTCTTTATGTGGATCGTCGTATTGTACTTAGGAGTCGCTTGAGGGGCTGAAGGGGTTACACAAAAGAAGAATGAAATAGGACTAAGGAGGATTCTTTTTGAGCCGATCTTGCTGACGCCTACTCTCATTCAAAATAATAAATTGATAAAAAAAATGATGAATAAAGCCCAACTTTTTATAGCAAGAAAGTAAGTCTAGTCTAGCTGAGCTTAGAAACAATAACACCGGCTAACATTTTGACATAAGCCGATGTCGCAATAGACGTTTGGCGTCAGTTGTGAAAGATTTTTTTGTTATTTTGTTACATCAGCGTAACACAATAAACTCGAAGCAATCAGTGAAACCTCTTCTAGAAGACTTGACTGAAAATCAGGGGGGAGTAGGGAGGAGTATCGATCGAGGTCCTTAGATGCCAAATAAGCAAAAACATTTTGTCCGTCCGTAAACACGATAACTCGAGTAAAACTTAGCCGATTTTCAAAATCTTTTTTTCGTCTGAAGGGTAGTACCAAAAGTGGGTATGGTATTGCAGATGGGCATTTTTGGACGAAGGGAAGCTAAGGTAGGGCCGCCCAAGTGGTTTTCGGTCTTTTGTATCTACATAACTCGCGTAAATCATTTCCGATTTTCATATTTTTTTTTTGTTTGAAAGGTCTCTCCGACAATTTATGGAAGAACATGGACTCAGCCACGGCCCTAAAACTGAGTCTCTACTAGGGTCAAAGGTTTTTTTAAATAAATCTGGTAAATCTTATCCGATTTTCAAAATCATTGTTTTTCCTGAAAGATAATAAAATAAATGATAACGAATTTGAATTTGGGCAAAGTCACTTAAGAATTTGATGTTATCGTTGTATTGCTGCGGAATTAACGACAATTTCTTTTAGACAATTTTGAATTTGGATGAAATGTTTTTGAAAGCAAATTGGATCTGAAAATCCAATTTGCTTTCAAAAACATTTCATCTAAATTCAAAATTGTCTAAGAACTTTCGAAGATATGGTCGAAAAAGTGGTCAAAAACGTGGTTTTTTGAAGGTTGGTGAAACTTTTGGACTTATATCTCTGCGAAATTAGAAGAACGTTCCAATTCAAGATTCGTCGTTATTTGGACTCCTTGGTTATTATGGTTCAAATTCGAATGTCGTTCCAAATCAAGATGATTCACTCAACTGAAATCGATCTTGAAGGTTTTAAGAGTGATTTTGCGAAAACTTCGAACGATTTCGTACACTTTTGGGACAACATGTCCTACTTTTTCCCGATGAATATGCCATTCGATTCCTTGTTCTACTATAAGAAAAGTAATTTCTCATTTTTGGAAAATTTGATATTTTGGGGGAGTTATGGTGTGCTAAGTAAGTGCATGTCAGGGGGTGGTAAAAATGGTCTTTTGGCTATAACTCGTGTAAAACGAAATGAAATCAAATGAAGCCCCAATGATACAAAGGTTTTTCATCATTGGATTCCTTGGAGCCTTCCCCCACTCCTGAGTTATTAGTCATTTTAGGTGAAAACTTCAGGAACGCTTTACTGCTTGAAGCAGCGATGAACCGAAAAACTGAGTATGGGGTGTTCTAGTATACTACCCCTACTATAAGACCATGCAAAGACTTCCCCGGTTTAAGGCTTTTGCACTGGTCTGGAACAACTTTTGTAACAAAGGTCAATTTTTGACACTTTTTTTTGACTATTTTCAGCTCAATGGTAGAGCATCCGCCCGGAAAGTGGAAGGTTATGGGTTCGTGTCCCATCCGTAAACCAAAATCGGTTGAGTCATTCGGGTTGTACTGTAGAGAAAAAAGAGGCGGGCTTTTTTGTATGGAACTGTGGGTTATAGGCCTCTCCTAAGTGCTCAGTTCTAAGATCGGCCCAAGTACAAAAATAATTTTTGGTGTGAAATTTTTTTTTTTAATTTTTTCTTCAAACTTTTTCTTCAAACTTTTTCTTCAAATTTTTTCTGGAATTTTCTTTTTACTTTACTGTTTTATTTAGGGAATTTGAAGAGTTTTTTTTTGCGTCGTTGCTTCGGACGGGTCGATTCGAAGATCGGCCTCAGTGTGTAAAAAATTGTTTTATATTTTTTTCAAACTTGTTTTTGGTTTTTTATTTTTGCGCTTTTTTAGGGATTTTGAGAGGTTTTTCGCCGTTAATTCGGATGGGTTTTTCCATATTGCCCTTTCGACGATTTCCAATCCAATTTGTGGATGTAATTTCATACACTTAAGGGTTAAGGCAATATTTACTTAGATACGTTCGATTCGTTCTGCAACATCTATTCTATTTGATGTGTACGGGTCCCTTGCATATGTTTAACAAAACCCTACACCTAACAACTTTTTTTTTTTTAAATTGTATATTACAAACAATGAAGTAAACAACTAGATGTGTACAAATACAATGGCTTGCCTATATACATGAGAGTGTTTGGTGCAGACCTGACGTTTGATTTTTTTTTTTTCAAATATATATTGTTCATCACTTTGACACCAATACGCTTTCGCACACATAGTAAAAGAAGTTTTATATTATGAAATAGGACATTGAGGTGCAAGGTGGGAGTGGTGTCGAAAAATTGAAAAAAAAAGGCTGACGATTTTTCTCATTGATTCTAGCAATGCCGGGTGCCTTCATGTTTGAAATAAAAAAAAAATTGCGTGGTGGACCAACTCAAACATGCGTGGAAAACTGGATTGAAAGAATTGAGCTTATTATTTTATTCGATTTACCGATTTATTTGGTCTTTCCTAAAGGAAATTCTTTTTCTATTAAAAGTTGTTTGTAGGAATTCTTTTTCGACACTCTACTCAAAATAACATTTACTATCGAAATAATGTAGTTGTTCTTCCGATATTTAAACGTTCATGATCATGATCAGTGTTATGTCCTTCCTATGTTGAAGGTGCTGTTAACTATAACTATTCTTTCTAAAGTATATCTTCATTCTATAAAACATTTGGTTGTTAGAGTTTATTTATTTTCGAACTTTTTAACATACGCCTTCGCCTTATACTTTCCGTAAAATCAATTGTTTGGAAGCATACAATTTCATTGGTAGTAGGAAGTCATTTATTAACGCAATACATTCATACAATAAAGACAAGAAGCAATTAAAGTGCACCCTTCTATTATTTTTATTTTTTTGAAACAAGAATGAGAAACGGAAATGGATTTTTTTTTTCGCATTATCAATTAATCAAAATGTCAATTTGTCATGCCGAATTGCTTCTTGGCCAAATAAGTTGTAATGGAAATGTGACAATAATTTAATTGCATTTAATTGACTCTTATTGTCTTAAATTTCGATAAAAAAATTTCTTTGCATTTCAGACATTTCAGATGATGTCATAAAATAATTGAAATTAAAACGGCGGTTAAACGAGAGAGCCTTGCTCTTTGTCATTTGTTGAGCAAACAGTTTTTAGGTATCTTAAGTACTGTTTCCTTCAGGCCGAAAATCAAACAATGTTCGAAGATTTACTTCAATTGTCCTATTTTGATCATTTTCCTTTAAACAAAAGAAGTCTTTAACAGAAAATGAATGGAAACGTCAAAATTAAATAACGAAGATTAGAGAACCCAACTTTGTTCAAAACATAACGGCAAAGTTAGTAAAGTTGTGAGGGGAAAATAACTTCCTCTAACTGCTTGAAAAATAGCTTTGCTTAAGTTAAGGAGAAGGAGTAGGAGTGACATAACTTTTCCAGTTCTCTAACAGGTGGCGCAATGATAAATTACAGAATTTATATGGATAATTTATCGACAATGCAAATAATTCTTTCAACTTTCTTCAAATAAATACAAAAAAAAAACTTATTTTAGACTGGAGCAAAACGTTTAAGGTATTTTGTGCGAAAAAATTTGATGATAATAGAATTTAATCAATCAATGAATAATGGAAGACACAACCGGTGAATTCTCCTATTAAAACTTTTAATTATCAAAGTCTGTTGGGACCCAAAGTTGGTCTATTCCAAAAAAATGAGAAAGTGAGGTTTTAAACGTCAAAGTTTTGAAGCGTACGAGTACCCAAAAAAATAGACGAAGAAATTTTCTCTGATTCGTTTCTTTAAATAAAAATTGAAGATAAAATGAAAAAACGGTCGTTGCGGCTTTTTTAGGAACTTTGACATTTAAAACGTCATTTTGACATATGGAATAGACCGACTTTTGATCCCAACAGAGTCATATAGTGATCTGCAACTTAGCACGTAAAGAATTGAATTTTGAGCTGTGGAATTTTTTTAGTTGAAACACTACCGTAAATTAAATGGGACGTAATCGGAGTGAGTTAAGTGAGGAAACCTGGAGAAGAATGTCTTAAACTACAGTCAGGACACACATTCTTCTACCGAGGTAGTGTCAGTCAGACACTGATTGTAGGATTATTTATACATGAAAGATGGTCAAACCGCATAACTCACACGCAAGGTATATCGGACGAAGGCATGCGACGAAGAAGCCGACGAAAACCGAACACACTACCAATATATAGTCGGTGATTTCAATGCGAAACTAGGGAAAAGAGAACAAGAGTCTGAAATCTCTATTGGAAATTTCAGCCATGACCAAAGAAACCCCCGTGGTGACACATTACTGAATTTCCTCCAGCAACATGGTTTATTCGCAATGAATTCATTTTTTACTGGAAAGATTCAACGGAAATGAACTTGGGCGAGTGCAAATTTTACAAAAAATGAAATCGATTACATCATAATGGGCCGCAACTTTACCGTTAAGAATGTCACAGTCCTGAATAATTTTACGACGAGTAGCGATCATAGATTGGTACGTGCAAAAGCCATGCTGAATACGCGATTCGAGAGGTCAAAAATGGTGAAAACCCGTGTCAAGATGAATGTTTAACGACTTCACGAACTAAAGGAAGAATTTAAAACAGAAATAAGTGCTAAGCTAGAAAATTCATCCAACCAAAACGATACACTGGACAATATGAACAGCTCAAAGCTCAGTAAAGAAACACTAGGTCTGATTTCAAACAGAATGGAGCTTATAAAAAGCGGAAAAAGATAGTCAGTGGAGTACCGTAATTTAACAAAAATTATCAATGAAGAAATGAGATCGGATCTTAGAAAGCAGAACGTTAAACTGGCTCAAGGAACGATCGAAGCAATTTGTAATATGAGAATTCTGCGTTCTAAGCTGATGAATGCCAAGAAAGAAATCTTCAAGCTGAGACACAAAACCGCAACGATTCAATCGGACCGAAATGCAATATTAGATGTTGCAAAAGAATTTTACGAGATGCCGCAGATGACATTGTTTTAATAGCAATGGATCTGGACCAAGCACAACTCATCTCATGATACATCAGCTGAATGATGAGTCAAGTAAAATTGGTCTCAAAATGAACTTATCTAAGACAAAAATTATGACAAACGTCGACGGTGACAGGGACAGTAAAATTGATAACACCGTCATTGAAAAAGTAGACAACTATGTGTGTCTTGGCCACAAGTTAAAGTTAGGTCTGGACAATCAGACAGCAGAGATTAAAAGAAGAATTGGCCTTGGCGTTCGGAAAACTCAGGCTGATTTTCAAAAGCAAGATGAAAAGCAGCCACAAGCGAAAAGTGTTTGACTCGTGTGTCCTACCAGTGTTAACATATGGCGCAGAAACGTTAAAATTAACAAAAGCAATGGAACGGAATATGCTTGGCATTTCGTTTAGAGATAAAGTGACCAATCAGTGGATTCGTCAACAAACGAAAGTCATTGACGTAATGGAAAGAATAGCATCTCTGAAGTGGAACTGGACAGAACATATTGCGAGGATGACAGACGAACGTTGGACCAGAAACATATTGAATTGGAGACCACCCACGACACGGCCAGAAAGATGGACGAATTCAATCAAGCGAACAGCAAGGGCAAACTGGCATCAACTGGCAATGAATCGTTCAGAATGGAGGAGGAAAGGGGAGGCCTATATCCAGCAGTGGATATCAACAGGCTAACGAAGAACAAGGGGAATTTTATGACTCTCTTTTTTCTCACCGACTCCGATGAATGCATACGTATTGTACTGTACTGTAATGCGACGACGGGCGGGCGGTCTTCAAAATTAGGTACGCCCGCTCACCTCTAATACTTTTTTTTTGGCACAGTAATCTCAATATTTTCTAGCTACGGCCATGAAGGAGTGTCTTATGGATCTAAGGATTTTCTTATGCGTTGCAAAGGATTGCCCACATTTATCCCTCCCTCGGAAAGCTCGGAAAGCTTCTTCTACTTTCGTAGCGTAGTTCGAAATGTTGCCTCAAGTGTTCTAATTCTACAAAAAAAAAACTCCTAAGTCAGTAACTAATTTTGTTATTTGGCGAGACATGTTGACGCATTTCAGCGGAGTGGGATATGATGAAATATCAATGAAGTTTCTTATCTCTGAAAAAGACGTTTTAATTTTTCAAACTAAATAGAATCGTTGAAAGAACAATCTTTCATTATATTTTTAAATTACAAATTTTATCAATTAATATCCCTCAATCGGAAGCGTACGAAATGTAATTTATTATTGTTTTCTTGAACTACAATCTATGATAGAAATATCTATTTTCCATAATGGTTCATTGATCATCATTCATTGACCCATGAAATGAAATGCATTTTTTTTTCTCTCGAAAAAACGTATAAGGAGCCATAAAAAGATAATGCAAATGAAACCGATTGAAGGCATACATAAACAGCTAGGAATAAATATATTTACTGATGAAGCATTCGAACGATCGAACGAAGAGGAACACTGAGCTGATGTATGTAACGTTCAAAACAAGAAGTGAATTTATTCAACAGTATTTACAGATATATTATTATTGTGTGCATTACGACAACCCAACCATTCCTTACTATAAAGTTAGTTTGAAATTACTTATAAAAGCATCAGACAATAGAGTCTTTGTTTTTCAAGAAGACTAAAAAAATTGTTTTTTGTCGCTTTGAGATAATTTAAATGGATTTTGTATGTATGATTGTTGGAAATTATTCCTTTACATTGAGTTTCTTCGGTTTCGTTTTGTTTTTCGGATAAGGAAATGAACTAATTGAAAATAGTACAACAAATATGGTAAGCAGAAATAGAAACTGATAAAGAATTGCCTGTGCATACATAAGAGGAAATTATTACACTATTTACATGCAGAATAGGATTAGGAACAGAAAATAAATTGTTTCAGTGCGTCTGCTGCCACATTCACCCATAGTACATTGAGTTCAACTGTTAAAGGTCACATGAATGAAAAGTCGATCAGTGATTGGCTAGTTGTGAGAAATTGTCCCATTTTTTTGGTGTTACCAGATTACTATGACTAAGGCAATAGTAAATAAAATTCTGATAGTTTCTTTGCAACATATAGGCTTTTTCGAACAAAGTCCCTGCTCCAGATTCTTAAATTATCAAAATATAAAAATACTCCAGAATATTAAATAGGAAAGACGAATGTTGTCAGCATTTTCTAAAATATTTATCATATTTTTAATGAGGCAGCAATTATGAAATATTAAATAGCCAACTAATGTAGAACATCAGATGATTTATGATCTGATGGTTTAAAAGAAATTAGTCAATAGTCTCTGTGTTGTGATTATAGAGTTGAAAGCAAAATTGAAAACTTGTGTTTTCTTGTAGTTATTGAGCTCGGATTTGTGCCGGATCGACAAATTTCAGACAAAAAGTTGGCTTCTTAGCTTTTAGTCCCTAGTTATAAAAACAACTATCACGTCACTTCAGTTCGGAGTGCAAGCCCTAAAAAAAGAGACATGTCATTTCAAAACATAGACATTTTTTTAGACATCAATGTTTAGAATCAGGTGAAGCTCGGAGAGAAACGCCCTTGAATGAATCATATAAAACACGTGAGTATACACCTGCGGGTCGGAAATGATTTATTTTATCGAATGTCATCAACTTCTGATGGCCTTAGCATGTAAAGTACCTTACGTATACCCCGGTGGAGTTTTCTGGTGATCTCGGAATCGTCTCGTATTCCACATGAAAACTTTACTTTTCTGTCTTTTCTCACTGTGTAGTTTGCACGCTTTAAACGAATGGGTCGAAATTGCAAAAAAAAGTAGGGCTACGCCTGACCTCTACGAAAAATTCATGAAATTCACACATTTCTTCGCGAATTTCGTGAAGCTGTTTTGTGAATGAATTTTCACGTGAATTTCAAACTTTCATTCTTGATGGAATTTATTATATTTTCTCCGAGGGTAACACAAAAACCGGTAAAAATCGATTATGGCGATCACCGATTATGGCGATTACCGATTACCGGTAAATAAATTTTTTTTACCGGTTTTTACAGTAGAATATTATCACTTTATAAAAGGCAAGTCAAGATTACATTTTCTGCAACAATAATGGCTTGATGGCTTGATGTGTCGGTCGAGTGCAGTTGTGGCATGAGAATTCAGTCTCTAGCTATTCAATTTAAATGAAATACTGAAAAAGGAGGTCCTATTTTAGGATATTTAGGTAGGTTTGGTGAAGGAGGACAGAGTGTGACCAAAAAACAAGGTACATAGGTCGGTTTGAGAAATATGGCCGTTCGATTTCGAATTCGGACTATACAAGAGGATTGATTACTTAAATTGAAGATATAGATTTGGAAAGGATTACCCTGCTACTGGGGAGTGTAAAATGACCAATATTGAGTGCGAAGAGTCTGATAATTTAGTAATCTCATCTTTTGTATGAAATTCGTTTTTTCTTAAATATCGACGTCCGTTAGGTACCTTCATTGAAAGTGGACAAATTGTGACAGGGCATGGCATTTGCACATATAATTTTGTTCGTAAATTGGAATGTCATAGCTTTCATGGTAACTTAACACGATGTATGTGGACGATCTGTGTAAATCATGAATCATTCTTTTTCAAATTGTTCATACGCCTCATGGCCTCATTAAACGTTCGTTGCAGATTATTTGTCGATTTGATTATCTAAAATTGAACATATCGACAGATTTGAGTGTAATACAAATTACCGGCAAATTTACTCAAAAATTTCGGTATTACCTTTTACCGGTTTTTGAAAGATTTACGGTAATTGCATTCGCTAGTAACACTACGTACTGTGTTTGCGTGGAATGAATAAAACGTTATAAACAAGAAACACAAAATGACAGTTCAGGTTGTAAAATGTCTATTTTGAAGCCACAGATTGCAGAATAAACATATGCAAGGGACCTGTACGTATCAGAATAGATGTGGCAAACAGAATTGATGTTATGAAAAGACTTGAACATATATAAGTAAATATTGCCTTACATCCACATTAAATTGTATTAGAAATCGTCGAGAGGGCAATATCGAAAAACACGTCCGAAGAAACGGTGCGAAAAGCCCTTCCGAAAGCACAAAATTGACCTCCACATAGATAAAAATGTTCACCTCAATTTTCTCTACAACATAGCAAAATACCATTTTTAGGGCTAAGGCCGACCTTAGTACCGACCAGGGGCGCCGAGTTCACTTTCAGCCGATGCACAAAGGTATCGTTCATAAATTACGTAACGATAGAGTGGGAGGTGGGAGGGGGTATGAGACTAGCGTTAAGGTTCATTACAGGTGGAGGGGTCTAGAAACCCTGATTTTTGCGCTACGTTCTTTATGAACAGCCACAAAACAAAGATTACTTCGCAAAAAAGAAAATGTATTTGAAGGATACTCCAAAAAGCAACGGAATTCATTTCAAACTTTACTTGTTTAACTAATAAATAAAACGATTTATTCTCAAACCCTCTGGCTGCTCCACCTCGGCTGATCCATGATAAGATCCATATCTAAAGAATCAGTGATGTCTATATGAACGTTTGAAATTGCATAATCGTTTAACTTCTTCGACCGTCGTATTTTTCTTCTTCTGTGCAACAATCTCTCCAAATTTCATCAAATGTGGTGTGCGTTCGCTGCGAACTCAAACACTCCTTCAACAATTTCAGACGCCTTATCACGCTTTTGAAATTGATAGATGTCGGTTGCAACGTTTCATTCAGGGATACTACTCTTTCAAATGCAGCAATTGTACATTTCAACAAAATCGACTTTTTTTAAATTAACGTTGGTTTGAAAGCTTTACGAAAACGTTTTTATTCCTACAATGACAATGAAGTAAATAATGATCTAGCCTCTAGCCCTTCATGGGTTGTAAGGCAGATTATTATTATATTATAATGACAATGAATAATTCGGCATGACCTTGCTTCTTTGTTTCATTGTAATGACTCCGACAAGTTTGTAGATAATCGCAGGGGTAAATCGTAATTAATGTAAAATTAAAAAAAAAAACAATTTTTTTGGCATACTATTGATGAATAGATGCAATTTTTTAAAAATTTTGAAGGAATTCCAGTTGGGTGTGCCGCACCCAACGGAATTTTTTGTTGGCAGCGATCGCTGTCATCGACCCCCCATACTCGGCCCCACTAGTACCGACCTAGGGCACTCAGAAGAAGCCTCGCAGAAATACTTCAATAGACAAAAATATTTTCCTTAATTTGGCCTACGCCTACGACCATAAGGAAATGCCTCAGACACATACTTCTATAGACAAAAATGTTTTCGTCAATTTGCTCCGTAACATAGCAAAAAAAAATTCGATCGTCTCGGGCAGACCTTAGGACCGACCTGAGGCCCACTTGAGCCCAAAGCACAGACACCAGGCCCTAATTTGTTTTTGAATATAATTTGGTACTCGGTTACCTCTCAAATAGAAAAAGAATCAACAAAATTGGTTAGGATTTACCCGATTTACGTAAACAAACACATTGGGCCCTAGTTTTAGGGTCCTGGCTGAGTCCAAGGGCTTCTAATCAAAATTCTTTCCACAAAATGCTAGACATTAGTAGATATTACGATAAAAAAGAAATTGTTGAAAATCGGAAGCGATTTACTCGAGTTATGTACAAAAAACCAAAAACTTAAACGGCTCGGCGACCCAGATTCAATCCTATAAAAGATTTTTCGATTACCTTTCAGTAAAAAAAATTTGGAAATTGGTTGAGTTTTACTCGAGTTATCGTGTTGACAGACAGACGGACGGACGGAAGGACTACGATGCTCCCCCTTTACTTTCGGGTCGAAATTCGACTGGTTACAAACGTCCTGGTAAACGCAATAGACTTCGTTCTTCGTACGGGTCTAAAAATTTTCTAACCCAAATTATCATAAAGCAAAACGTCAACAAAACGCTATCTTCTCACCGCATTTGAGTGTAGAAAATTACATTATTCACACCGCATACACGAAAATGCAATTTTAATTCGGTGAATACTTTGTTACAAGGTAGCTTCACCTTTTGTGAAAAAATCACACGAATTGCATTGTTTCAAGAATACTGACCCCAAAAATAAATATATTATTAAAACTAATCAAAGAGCTTTCTGTTCCGCTAATTTCCTCTATGTAATCACAATGGCTCATTCTTCGTATATTTAACAAGCAAATACACCTAAAAACGTGATTCAGATTATTTATGAAGGTTACGTAAACTTCCCATTTTGTCACCTGTCTCAGTAGAGCCATCTTTGTGCATTTTGTGGTGCCGTATACTATAGAAATAGTTTCATTAAATTTTCTTTTTTCTGCATCTATTTTCGTTATAACTCTAATCTATTTTTACATATACCAAACCGGAGAAGACATTAAAATCATTTATGAGGTTAAATAACTGAAGAAACAAATTCTACACTCATATTTATAGATATGTTGCATTTAACGCATATAGGAAAAAAACAACAAAACGTTCATAAAAGTTCAATAAAAAGAGGTTATAGTTCGTCAAATTATCGCATTTTCTTTTAAATTTTATTTATCAATTTGCAGGAATTACATTATTCCATTGCCTCTTGTTTTTAAATCGTTTACAGAGGAAATTGGATTTGGTTAAAAGAAATCATTTCTCCGTAAAATTTGCAACCGCTTTTGATTCAAAGATATCTGTCGGAATCTTACTCATGCGAATTTCTGTAGATTTCTATTCGGGACTTTTTTTATGAACCATCATTTTGAATGATTAATAATTTTATTTTTAAACAGCCAGTTCTGTTTTGAAAGCGCGAGAGTTTGCATTATTAATTGATTGATTATTTTGCTACTCATACACCTAAACGTTTGTTACGGTTGAATCGTATGTTTTTTTTTTCCATTGAGACACATGTAGTTTTTTTTTGTCTCATCGATTTGCATGAGGGAGTTTTCAAATCATTCTTCATTTATGGTAACAGATAATTGCTATGAAGAGGATGTTCGAACTTAACTATTAAATTAAGTGTGGAATACTTCTATCAATGTTAGAAGTTTGTTCAAGCACATCTTCCATCACATATGTAAACTTTAAACTTTGTTCAAAAATTAATAAAGTTCTTGGACTCTATCTCTCTTTAGAACTTAAGATAAATCAATTTTGAAATTAAATTTAAGCTGGACTTCTGGACTATCATTTCAGTTCACTAGCATCACGCTCATCAGATTATTTCTACATTTAATGTTAAATTAGTTTTTGGTTACAATTCAAAAATGTGAATGGATAACCAGTGGGTTCTTGCATACGTAGGATGCAAACGGTACAAGATTTCACAATTAGCGAAAAGACTTTGCGAAACAGGTAAACTATTCGCTGAATGAAAGTAGTTATTTACGTCACTAGTGAGGACAGACACGCCGATTTACCTATCCTTGTTGGGGGCTAATTTTGAATTAGTCTATTAAACCAAAGATTTTTTTGTATGAAGCCGTTCATAGAAACGTAACGCTAAGATCGACATTTTTCAGACCCCTTCTCTCTTCTGAAACGCAAGCGTAAAGCAAGGTCAATACGTCCCCCCCCCCTGCCCCATTCGTTACGTAACGCAACTGAACTGAACTGATATTTACATTTCTCGCCAGTGTGGCGTAATTTTTTTTGGTAATGTCGACTGCTGGTATAACATTGTTTGGTGTTTTGACGAATGCGTAACATAATATTCTTCGTGAATGGCAGAGGTCGTGTAGATCACTTAAGACAATTTTTTCACTGTTGTAGTAATATAAAAAAATTCTCTTTATTTCAGTATGAAATGTCAACTGAACTGAAGCTATTTCAGATTTTTGTAGTATAGTTTATTGCAAAATTTGCGTTCACTGCTCAGCGAAAATAGGTTGAGTGGTTTTAGCTATAGGGTAAATAGAGTGGACCAAACTCGGGCTACTCGACCGTACATGATACTTTGTGGATTTTCATGGTTATTTCCATTCTTTTTGATTTTTTTTAAATTGTTTTTTAAACTTACTCGAAGTAAGTCAAAAAACGTTCTCTGCGGACTATTCTGGACGGATTTCATTAAACTTGCCTGAACATGACTCGTAGCCTTATACTAGTTTCATGCAATTTCGAAAAAGTCTACGTTTTTCACTGTTTTTGGGATTTTTTGACTATTTTGAATTTGCGGAACCCCTAGATCACTCCAGATTGAGTTGCCTACATAGACACTTTTTATCAGGGACTCATTTAGATTCGTTTTAACGCTGGTGCCCCAAACTTTTCGACACTTTAATTTTTCCACACATTTTTGGACCACCCTAAACTACAGTCAAAGGTTGACTATCAAAATTTTCAGGGTAAAAATTTTCTGATTATTCCTTATTTACTGATTATTCATTAGTATATTTATTGTTGTCTTATTGACGTAAGACCTATGGTGTTGTGTTGCGTACTTCTGTATTTTGAGAAAAAAACGTGAAAAATTTCTTATCAATCATGTGAATGCTTTTGGTGTAAAGCAAGTTAAGATGAAACTTGAAGATGAAAACGAAATTTTCTGTTGGGGGCTTAAGCCCCGGCGTACCATGGAAAACGGCGTGCCTAAGTGAGGAAAAGTTGAGCAAAGTTTTGTGGGATATATTTAGACTCGATGCAAAACCTCCGACGGACGCAACTTCTAAATTTTCCCCTGAGCGGACCGAAAAACCATTACCTTATTAATTGATGTGAACTTTCATCACTCTAGTACTCCTAGAAGAACTTTTCTTTAGGAATTTTCCAAAAAATTTCAAGGTTTTCTTCTATTTTATTGACAGAGTTTCCCATCATTTGAATAAGGATTTTCAAGCCTCTCACGACTGCTTCATTTTTGATATGAAGTAGGAACGTTAAACATTGAGGAAAAAAATGATGTGAAACACATTTTTTGTATGACTCTGAAACAGCTAACCATTTAATAAGAATTAAACAGCTTTTCCTGCTGTTGTTAATCAAAATACAGTAAAATGTCATACGTTTTTTCATATATCTTTTTTAAAACAATATACTGAAGTAATCCTGATGTAATTCCGTAATCCTCTTTGTAACATGTGCAGAATGTACGGCTTTGCATACAGCATGACAAATCATAAAAATAATTTCATATTCACCGCGAGGGATGTCCGGAACACTGAGAAAATGAGGAGAATCTTATTTTGACTTGTGACCTTAAACAGTGCAAACAGTATACTGTCTGTAAACTGAGCCAATGCGGTAAGAAAAAAAATGTGAAAAATTCGTGAAAAGCAGGAATTGTGAGGAAAAACCAATTAGAAGGTTTGAGTCACTAGGAAGTCCACCTAAACTTCTTATTGAATTATCCTTCACAGTCAGTTATATATGGGTAATTCCGCGTTACAGATGGCACTCCTATAAGTTCTACTTTCGTGAATAAACTGAACCGCTTCGGACAATTTCGTCGTTTGGACAGACAGAAGAAGTAGCATAACACATCGGGAAGTAACTTAATGATTGCGCGTCAATATTGCCATTTCAATAATCTGACAGATGGCCCTATGGAACGGGTTAGCTCAGTGGTGACGTACTGACCTTCCACCGAGATTATCCGGGTTCAATCCTGGTGGAGACAAATTCTGTATAGGATTTTTCTTCAATGTATAGCATAAAACTAACGTTCCTAGGTGCTTCATAATATGGGTAGTTGTGGATTTGGTGCCGCAACGAATCGTACACAGAAGAATGATAATATGACGTTACCCATATTCGATGAATTCTGTGTACAAATATCTGAGTCTAACTTTAGACGAAGATATAATTAGACATGTAAGGTATCGTTGGGCGTGGTTCGGAATTTACGTTAAGAATGTTGCCCAAAAAATGCCTGCCGGTAAAACACGTTGATGGGACAAATCAGCATTCTAAGCCCTACTAGTTTCCGCTCTAGTATATCATAGAGATGATGTACAAAAGATGTAAATGAAGTTTATGCTGTTTAAGTTACGTCTTGCTGATGTGTAGGTTGTAAAATTGATGTATCAGTGTGGAATTTGTGATGTTGTAAAGTTGTCATATACATAGCAATTTCACATCATTAAAAGATCTCAATTACAGCACAAGTACATCACACATACATCAATTTTATAGCTGTGCAGGTGTAATATTGCATTTGTGATGTTTTTGCGATGAACAAATGATGTGTCAGTGTTGTAAAAGTGA
Organism: Pseudolycoriella hygida; assembly: GCA_029228625.1. Classification (NCBI taxonomy): domain Eukaryota; kingdom Metazoa; phylum Arthropoda; class Insecta; order Diptera; family Sciaridae; genus Pseudolycoriella; species Pseudolycoriella hygida. The sequence goes on from CM055403.1 coordinate 127,572,920, forward strand.
TTATATAAAGTTTTGCACTTACACATCATTCTTGCATCAATAATACATCTATAATACATCATTAATACATCAAATACACTAGACTCGTGGGCTGGTCAGCCGCCAACAGGATTCTAAAATTAATTGGATTTTTGGGGGTTTTTCTTGAGTGTAAGACGAAAAATATCTGACCTACGAGGTTACGAGATTCTTCAAGCTTTTTCCCTACCTGTCCTAAATAATAACTGTCGTATTGATCATGTTTTGGCTTGTCATCTTTCAGACGAAAATATAAAGACAATTGATGCATTCCTCTTTGTTATGTTGATGTTGCTAGCTGTCCCTTTGAACAATCTATTGCAATTATACGGTGGACAGTGGACATCAATTAACATTCTATTAACATTGCCAGACAGCCAAGAAGCTTCAAAGACCTTGTCAGCTAACACGTTTAGATCAGCACTGGCTCTGGAATGCTACGAAGCCCTCAACAAAGTCGCATTGTCAAATAGAGTGAAATTGATATAGGTACCTAGCCATTCAAAAATCGTAGGTAATGACACCGCTGACACACTGCGAAGACAGGAGCCTGCAGGAATCTACAAGGCCCATAACCCACTATGACCACATCTTTCACTAAGATAAGAAACATTATACTGCAGCGCAGAGATAACAAAGCAAAATCCTACTGGAACAACACCCAGGGCTCTCGTCAAGCAAAAAAATGCATAAGAATCAACAGAAAGACATCCAAATACCTCATCAATGTCAGCCGCACGAGGCTTAAGAATTTCACTGGCACCACTACAGGACATTTCGGATTCAATAAACACTTAACTAGAGCGCGTACAGCAATTATTTCTTCGTTCAGTTAATCGTTAGTGAGAGTTGTCAAAGTTCACTGAGAGTGTCAAATTTCTACCCATGTCGGTGATATGGGTAAAGTTGTGAGAGCTGTCATGATTGTTTACATTTTCATGTTTCATGATTGCAGGAAAATCATTGCAAAATTTATTTCAATTAAGTTTTAAATTATTAAAATCGATTTATTTTAGGAAAAAATAGTTTCGAAACATATGAAACCTAAAAAAAAAAATAATTTTTATGCTTTTGTGTCAAAATTTCAAAAAGGAAAGCAAATAGCTGAACGATATTGTGAAAGTTGTCATTAATCCTTTAACGATTCACCAGTGAAACCCCTACAATCGGAAAGCGAACAGACCCAAGCTGGGACCAATGTGGGGACCCCATGGACACGGCAGAGCACTTTCTTTGTTACTGCCCAGCGTTCATCAGCGCAAGAAGGAGGCACCTAGGAGGATACAAAATAAAGTACGACCTAGTTAGTTGTCTACACCCACAGAATGTACAAAACTACATAGCTAGTTCATGTACATTTGACAGCATGGTAACAGAGTAAACGAGATAATAATAGTAGCACAATGGGCCCAAATAGAGACCTCCGTGCGAGTTCCACCCTAGGTCGAACAACTGTCTTTAATAAAAAAAAAACATTGCCGCAACCTGTTGATTTGGAAGTAAATGACAACCATAAAAACTAGACTAAAACACGATCGATATTTTTTTTATTGATTTGCAAATATCTTAGATTCCAATCAGACTTTTTTTTAATTCACTTGATTTTATTCAAATAAACCAGAAACATAATTGTCAAAAAAAATGGACACACCTCTTTGAAAGAAACTAACAAAAGAACCTTGAAAATATTTAGTAATTTGTAAAAGAATCATCGCATTGAGCGAGTCAACATATAATTGTGCTGTGTTATCGATAGAATAAAGTAATAAAAATGATTAAAAAACTCACCACTTCATCACTAAATTGATTTATGTTTGTTGCTTTGCCATGTGTATTCCCAAGTAACAAGAAGCATGTTACACATACCAATTTCATAAAATGTAATGTTCCACTAGAACTTGAAAACGGCATGTTTTGTGATTATGCCGGTTATTTCAATTAAAATTAACGACTAAATATGCAATGATCGTTGAATCAAAATTTCAAATTTTTATTGCACTTTCACTTTCAACTGTTTTATTTGTAATTATGAATAAAACCACTTTTCCAATTGTGAACGTATAGTACGAAAACAATGTATTATTCTCTACTCTAATTAGAACCTTTATTGATATTTTCTTACATTTTTCTCAGCATTAATTAATTAATTAATTATGGCATTTACTTTTTCCTCTTAATAAACTCTAATTCTGAATTTCGTCCTGAGCAAATTGAAATTTTTTTTGACGGTCGATTTCGTTGACATGTCTATCGAACGTTAATCTTAGTCATCATCAGGACAGTTTTTTCCGATGTTTTTCCTTACGGTTGTTATAGGAACGACGTTAACACCCGCGCGTCTTTGTTATAGTCGTGAGCAGAAAAAAAAAGGTTTCTACTTTTATAATTTTGGTATTTACATTGATAAAACTTTTTATCGTACAGTACGATAAGCACTTTTTTGTAATATAATAATCACAGTAGGAATCGAAAGCAATTTTTTATAAAATGCATTCGAATTTGTGAAAAATTGCGCTTGGTTTGTACACCTCTCGAAAGCTATTTATTTACGAAATGAAATACGCGTGCGTCTGTTTACTTCTTGTACACGCACGATTAAATGTATGTGGATACAGCGACAGAGCAACGAAGTAGCATCATGAATGCAATGCCAGCAAAAAACTAAAATTCTACTGTAATATAATAAAAGGTTCAGGCCTGTGTTTCAAACTATATGTTCCCCTCTTCATTATTTTCGTTTTTTTTATAAACATACATGAAACTAGCTTCACTCTGTTATAATTTCTTATTTTTAGTATTTGTTCAGCAGCGGTTTTGGTAACATGTAACGATTCAACAACGAACGTTTACAGTATTAGAGGCCGTGCACAAATTACGTACACTTAGGAAAACATATACAAGCAATGTAGAAATTGTGTTCATAAAATACGCCGCCGACGCGGTGAATACATCAATCTTATTGAAGTATTGTGTAGTAGGACATACGTAATGAACGTGTTATGACCTAACGAACGTGCACGGCATTCGTAATACGTACACGACGTTCATAATACGTGCACGGCGTTCGTAATACGTGCACGGCATTCGCAATACGTGCCCGGCGTTCGTAATACGTGCCCGGCATTCGTAATACGTGCACGGCGTCCGTAATATGTGCACGGCGTCCGTAATACGTGCACGGCGTCCGTAATACGTGCACGGCGTTAGTAATGCGTGCACGGCGTTCGTAATGCGTGCACGGCGTTCGTAATGCGTGTACGTCGTTCGTAATACGTGCACGGAGTTCGTAATACGTGCACGGCGCTCGTAATACGTGCAGGGCGTTCGTAATACGTACACGACTTTCATAAAACGTGTACGGTGTATACAATACGTCGGCGGCGTATATTATAAACACAATTCCTACGTCGCTTGTAGATATTTTCCTCAATGTATGCGGCTAGGGGAGACGGGTTCTTTAAATTAGTACGAAATTCGAGAAAAGGCTCTACTGATTTTCTTAAAGTTAATTTATAGACAAGTGGGTTAAATTTGGAACCCTTTCGGGAAAACTTGATAAAATCTACCCAATAGACAATGCCAAAGTGTCTAAACCATGGCCTATTTTTGGAAAATCGAATTTCCAAATTTTCCAAATAATTTCCAAAATTTCCAAAAAAATTTTCCAAATTTTCCAAATAATAATTTGGAAATTATTCGGAAAATTTGGAAATTATTTGGAAAATCTGGAAATACGATTTTCCAATAATAGGCCATGGTCTAAACTAATGATGATGTTGTAAAGCACATAAATTAGTTAGCAAAATAACAGAGAATTTTCTTGCTCTTTCACTCTAACACTTATTGCATATTGTCGTATCACTCACACACAATTTACCTGTTTAGTGTATAGAAGCGTGCACAACAATAGCTTTTGTCTCATTTCATTATGATTGTTATGTGAGAGTGAAAAAGATGCAAGATTGGAAAGGTAACGTGGACGACAATGATTGAAGCCATATACGTTTCCGCCGAAAATATACATTTTCAAATTAACGGCCACATTCTACAACAAATTTACGTTTGACATTTGATTTTATCGCAATACATCGCAAAATTGCTAACTTCAGTTTTTTATTTTGGACTATTAATAAGTTAATTGAAAAAAATCGAAGAGAAAAATTTTTTGACATTGTCTACAGAAAAGTAGATATTCAAAGCTCTTGATACCCTCACTTTTTTGTATACCATAATATTCCAAAGAATAGTTGAATCAGCTACATTTTTTATAATTTCAATGTTTATTCGTTTTGTGTCAACTTAATACAAGCGGACCTACAACTAGCTAAGTTTGTAAAAAAAGTTATAAAAACAGTTTATAAAAAAAGGTCTATAAAAAATTTTTATAAAAAAGGTCTATAAAAACCGAGATAAAAGCTCTTGATTGATTGATTGATAATATTTTCGTTGTCTATCATTCATTAATATTAAAAATAAAGTTTTTTTGTTCACTATAAATTCTGATGTTTTTCTTTTTCTTCTTTTTATACTACCTGCGGCGCGGGCTGCAAACTTCGCACACGGTTGAAATGTCCTATTTTTGCCCCTTGTGATCCAAACAACTATTTCGTATTTACACTCTTTCATGTTTGTTGTTGAGAGCGTCGAGTAGTCGATTGAATATATTGCGTTTATATGATGTTATATGCGGGAGAGACCGGCGCCGATTCTCCTCGTATGTGCATAAAGAAAGTATAAGCTGGAATAACGTGTTTGCGGCTATAGTTAAGGATTTAAATTAGGATGGAAAAGGCAAAAGGTTGACAATAATGACACACTTGGTGACAAATTTATATGAATAAAAATTATTCCGCTGGGTCTTATCGAACGGATGTACGATTTTGATGTCATCTAAATGCTGTACTGTTTCGATGGATTGCAATGGGAGTGAGACATATATCTTTAGTTGTTCGCATCTGAAAAGGTTTTCGTGTATATTTTAGTATTCGAAATCACCAGGAATCAGAACCTATTGCGGTTGAGTTCATATATCGGCCAACATTTTCAATAACGGCGGGGAAAATCAATTTATAGAAATTCAGGAATAGTATAAAACATAGAAATGTGCCGGTCCCTCTAAAACCCTCTACATAAATCTTTCTTTTTTATGGAAAAACCTGAAATTTTTCAAACATGAAAAAGCAGAAATACAGCTTTGACAAACTTTCCACGTTTTCTACCGCACATTCGAAATTTCGTGACCGATTTTTCTCTTTTTTCTAATTTTTCAATTGTCCGGGAAAGAGTAAGATTTTGAAAATGGGTCAAGCTTTATCAAGCCCGCAGTCCCCACACCACCAAAAAAAGTTCACAAACTCACAACGCCATACAAAAACCTTTGGGACAAGTTGCCATATTTGCGCGAACTTTTGAGTTTTTCCCCTTGCCCCCTCCTTCTCCAAATAATTAAAAAAAAAACTACGCCGCAGCATCTTTCCAACAAGCTTTCCGTCGATTTTTCTATGTTCTCTATTATTTATGAAAACTTTTTTTCTGATCTGTTAGTTTCTATCTATCTATATTCTTCATTCATGATATTCTGACTGGCAAATTGAATTCTAAGTTCCTTCGTAATAAGATTACTCTGAACGATGGTTCGAGAGTATTGCGTAAATATTCCATGATTCGGATATCCGGCAAAAACTGTGATTATTCACAATTCTCACCGTTTAACTTCGCAAGTCGGTTATTCAACTTGCTGCTGCTCACGTAGATCCGACGCTACCATCTCTTACATTCAGGAATGAAGTTCGTAGGCTTGACGACTCGATTTTTGGCGCATTTGGTATGGTTGGATAGTGTTTGCTTGGTGCTTTCTTTTCACTTTTATTTCAACTAAAACCGGAAGCACCAATCCGGTGATTAACCTTTTTCTATTTTTCAAAAGTTTAAAAAAAACTAAAATACAATTTCTTTTCATGTGGCCAATTTTTTGCTGTACTTTTCCTCATTTCATCTTGACGACGCCTGTGATAATCTTGACGACTCCTTTTTTTGAAGTTTGGCCTTCACCTATTTGACGACGCGTTGCGATGCCCGACGATGATTATTTACTTGACGATGCTTTGGCAAATTTTTTTTATTTATATACCTTCTTCATTATTGACCTTTTGACGATTTATTTAATTATTCACTTTGACGATGCTGCTTTGGCAAATTTTTATTTATTACCTTTTTTATCGACTTTTCTCTATTTCTTCTTTATCCGTATCGATCATCGTTCTTTGTTTATATTGTATTTTCCTTTTATTTTGTATAATTTTCACGTGGTTTCCTACATGTAAATGTTTTATATTTATTTATAAGTATTATGACGTTTTTCATGGTTTTTTAACGAGGGCTATGACAGCAGTCATAGTCACTCTTTTTCCATGTCAGCTAGTGTATAGTTAGACAATAAAATTATTATCATCATCATCATGTTCTGTCTATTAAGAGTGATTTTGAGAAAACTTTCAACGATTTCGTACACTTTTGGGACAACATGTCTTACTTTTTCCAGATGAATGTGTCATTCGATTCCTTGTTCTATAGTAAGAAAGGTAATTTCTCATTTTTGGAAATTTTGATATCTCGGGGGAGTTATGGTGCTCTAAGTAAGTGCATGTCAGAGGGTGGTAAAAATGGTTTTTTGGCTATAACTCGTGTAAAACGAAATGAAATCAAATGGGATGGTAAGCCTCAATGATGCAAAGGTTTTTCATCATTGGATTCCTTGGAGCCTTCCCCCACTCCTGAGTTATTAGTCATTTTAGCTGGAAACTTCGGGAACGCTTTACTGCTTGAAGCAGCGATGAACCGAAAAACTGAGTATAGGGTGTTCTAGTATACTACCCCTACTAAAAGACCATGCAAAGACTTCCCCGGTTTAAGGCTGTTGCACCAGTCTGAAACAACTTTTGTAAGAAAGGTCAATTTTTGACACTTTTTCTTGATAATTTTCAGCTGAAGAAGTCTGTATAACTGCCCTGAAACATGATCTGCAGCTGGATATGCGAAAAGGAGCGGTTCACAAGTGACGTTGTACTCTAATGAAGGGGGGGGGGGTTACCAAAGAAGCGTGAAGATGTTGAGTTTGGTAACCGAAGGTGATACGAAGTGTTCCGAAGGTAGCCGGAAGTGACACGAAGTGTTCCTAAGGCAGCCGAGGGTGACACGAAGTGTTCCAAAGGTAGCCGAAGGTGACACGAATTGTTCCGAAGGCAGCCGTAGGTGCCACAAAGTGTTTTGAAGGTAGCCAAAGGTGACACGAAGTGTTCCGATGGTAGCCGAAGATGACACGAAGTGTTCCGAAGGCAGCCGAAGGTGCCACAAAGTATTCCGTTTGTAGCCGAAGGTGAGACGAAATGTTTCGAAGGTACCTGGAAGTGACACGAAGTGTTCTTAAGGCAGTCGAAGGTGACACGAAGTGTTCCGAAGGTAGCCGAAGGTGACACGAATTGTTCCGAAGGCAGCCGAAGGTGCCACAAAGTGTTCCGAAGGTAGCCGAAGGTGACACAAAGTGTTCCAAAGTGTTCCAAAAAAAGTATTCCGAGGAAAATTTTTTTAAAAAATAGACAATTTTTCACATGAATTTTAGTTATAACAACTGAAAACTTCCAAAACGACTGATATCGCATGCAAAAACCTCTTTAAAGGTAAAATGTGACGCAAGCGATATCATTAATTTTGGAAGCGGACTTACAGACTGCATCACACTTTAACTTTAAAGAGGTTTTTGTATGCTTTGACCTATAGTGCTAATAGAAAGCCAGATGAATGGGCAGAAAGACAGACAGACAAAGTCTTTTATCGCAGAATTTCTGTTATGTAGACCTCAAGATTCATTAGATAGCAAAGGGTTAGCTCAGTGGTAACGTTCTGGCTTTCCACCAAGAATATCCGGGTTCAATCCTAGCGAGCAAAATTCTTCAAAGGATTTTTCTTCAGCTTGTAGCAAGACATGCATGTCGTCACCCATGTACGACGAATTCCGTGTACACATATCTGAGCCTATCTTAAGTCGTAGATATAGTTAAAACCACATAAAAAATCCTGTATGTAGCTACAGTATGGGCGTGGTTAGGAATTCACGTCAAGCATGTGGTCCAACAAACAGATTAATGGTTACTCATCCAAATACCATACAAAAGGTATCTTGGTTGTGTGGAATATGTATTCACGGAGCTCGTTTAAAATAAGCATAAGCTGTGGCTAGTAAGGCTAGAAGATGTATCGTAGTGTTCATTTGGCTAACGGATCCAACAACTCTGTAATCTGAATGGAAGCGTGTAATTGTAGCAATCTTAAAAGTCGAATGACAAGGTGGAATGATAGTAGAGTAACGGGTTCCAAAACCAGTAGGCCGCCTCAAACCAGAAATCTAGACCTCAAAACGAAAATTCCAGCTCGAAAATGATTTGTAAACGCTTTATCTCCGAAGACCGATGACCGCGATAAGTCTTATGATAGCTTTTGATCTAGGACAAACGCTTAACATTTCAACAGTGACTTAAACATCCTTTTTTTAGAAGTTTCTCAAAGTAAAAGCAGCACTTTTGAAATGATTTCCAATTTAAAAAAAAATTCCTCAAAACTTTTATTTTTTCAAATAGCAACGAAAACCCAGTTTTTTTTCTGTATCATTGGGTGAATGTACTCTTCTTATCAAACCAAGTTTCGTCGTTGCACTCTCATGGGTCTTATCATCGTGAAACCCGTAGCGAACACTCGAAGCACTATAAGTCGTTATTAATTGTTTTATATACAAGAATTGATATTTCACAAAATATAGAGGGTGTCGTGACCATCAAATAAAGGAGTGTTTTATTAAACACATCACACGATATCCTCACTGATGACGTTCAAACGGTGAGTGTGTGTGTTATTGATTTAGGAAGTTAGTTTTATCATGGCACCCGCGAGTAAGCTAAGAGAATTTCAAAAAAAAGATGGGTGTACTCTAGTGCTATGAGTACATGCTAATGTAGATTATTTACTGGTGTTCCGATTGTTCATCAACGGAAAGAGTCAGTTAGCTTCAAAATGACAATTACTGAGAAGCACTGGAAATAAATGAAGAAATCTAATTTCACTAGTTCAGTGATTGTGTCCTTACTAAATTGTCGTGAACGTTTCCCAAAAGGCAATATTGAAAAACCAGTGCAAATCAATTCCGCCTTGGACCCATACTTCGATGAAGAAAAATTTCTCTGCTCTAGCGTCGATCTAGGAGAGGCCTAAGACCCATTAAATTAGATTAGATTTAGTGGGTGGAGAGCACAGGGGCCCACATTTAAAATTATTGGAGGCAGTTTTGACCGGCTACCCATTACAACTTTTTCGCAGCATTCAGGTATCTTAGCAACTGCTTGGGAGATACGCCCTTTATTGATTCATACCTGACGATGAACGCGCCAAAGAACCTAGCTCTGGCCATTATGTAAGCTGGACATTTGCAGAGGAAATTTTCTGTTGTTTCTCGATCCCCGCATTGGCTTTGGTTAGGGTTCGCGACGAGTCCTATTACATGCAGGTGGCAATTGAGTTGGCTGTGTCCCGTTAAGACACCAATCGAGCGCTTTAGTTCCCGCCTGTTGAGGGTCAAAACCACCTTAGCTTTGGTCTTGTTTAGTAGAATGCAGATCTTGGCCTATCTCGCATGCCCGATCGATTTCCAATCCCTTGAGAAAGCTGCTACCTTCGATTCGATTATCCAACCTTGAAGCACTGCTAACGAGACTACCACTGTCGATTCAGGTTCAATTAGTTCGGTGCCTGCCGCCTCCCACGCCAGCTCCTCGGCAATTTCAATGTCATCAAATCCGCTATGACTAGGGATCCACACTAAGTTCACCTGGTTCTGAGCGGCAACTATCTGTAGTGAATCTCTGCATTCAAGTGTTAATAATGAAGTGAATTTAAAGCTGCCTGGTTGTCTGTGTAGATGTTAATCGACTCACCAATCGATTCGCTTTCGAGAAGTACACGATTGTAAAATCTCCCAGTGTGATAGATTTTTGAAAGTTTGTTTGGGGGCAGCAATAACCCGCTCCTGAATTCCTTCCCATACGAAAGCCATCTGTGAACTAATTTTTTGCCTCTGAATGGGAAGCAGTGGAACTATCATCTGACCAGTCCCGCCTCGATGGGATATTGACTCTAAATGATTTGTCGAATCTAGACGACGGTTTTATAGCGACGCTAGGCATTTCGAATTTCGGCTTGTTTAGACCCGTACGAAGAACGCAGTGCTTCGAAAAAGGGGTCCTCTGCGTTTACCACGACGTTTGTAACCATCGCAATTTCGTCCCGGCAGTAGGGGGGAGTATCGATCATGCTCCTTAGATGACGAATCAGCAATAAAAAACATATGAAGGGACCCGTACGTATCAGAATAGATGCGGGAAACAGAGTTGATGTTACAAAAAAACTCGAACGTATCTGAGTAAATATTGCCTTAACTCTTAACTCTTAAGAAGCGGCGCACAAAATCTTTCCAAGCCCTTAGGAGAGGCCCCTGACCCATAACTCCAAGAAAAAAAAAGTTGGCCTGTTTTTTCTGTACAACACTTCACAAAAAATCTCATTATCAAAAGAATATTCACAAAAAAAAAAATCAAATATTGGGTTAAATCGCGTAGCTTGAGTTGAGCCCACACTAAAGACTTTATAGCCCGAACCACTCGGCAGATTTTCACTAATTTCATTTTAGTTATTTTCTGATGTCCATATCTTTCATTCAAAACCTTGAAGAGCGATTTCTGTTCTAATTTCGCAGTGATATAAGTGAAAAAGTACCACGAACCTTCAAAAAACCACGTTTTTGACCACTTTTTCGACCGTAACTTCGAAAGTTTTGAACCGATTTTGCTCAAATTCAATCATTTGATCAATGTGCTGATTATCTTTCAAGATTCACCCGATTTATGCAGAAAAAACGTGTTGGGCCCTATTAGAGACTCAGTTTTAGGGCCCTGGCTGAGTCCAAAAGCTCAACTTAGTTCTTCGTACGGGTCTAAAAATGTCCGTCCGTCCGTTCGTCCATATGTCTGTCAACACGATAACTTGAGTAAAACCCAACCGATTTTCAAAAACTTTTCTTCCCTGAAAGGTAATTGAAAAATCTTTTTTGATATTGAATCTGGCCACTGTCGGCCAAAGGGCCAATTTGTACATAACTCGAGTAAATCTTTTCCGATTTTCAGAAATCGTTTTTGTTTGAAAGATCTGGGCATGGCCGACAATTCATGGAAGAAGCTTTTTTGGATTTGAGTCCTTGGACTAGGTAGGGACTAGAAACGAATGTCTGCTAGGGCCTTACGTGTTTTTTGTACATAACTCGAGCAAATCTCTTCTGATTTTCATAATTTTTTAAAGATATGTGTATGCCTGACAATTTATGGAAGATTTTTTTTTAATGGAGCTTTTGCACTCAGCAAGGACCCCCAAACTGAATCTCTGCTATTGTCCAGCGTGTTTTTTCTGGTGGCCGTCCAAAACGAGGTCAAAAATCCCGAAAACTAAAATTCCGAATGCAAAAATCCCGAAAATCCAAAATCCCGAGTAACAAAAATCCCGAAAATCAATAGTCCCGAATGTACAAAAATCCCGAAAAAAAATCCAGAAAATCTGCAATTCAGAAAACAACCATCAAAACTTGAGCTGCGTATCAGCGAAGGTGAAAAAAAAGCGGGGTCGAGGGACGGCAGCCAGCCGCAGGCGTAAAAAATAAGCCCGCCGCAGGCGCGGGGGTGAGGGGGCAGAGCCCCCAAACTCAAATTCACTCGTATAAATCAGGATTTTTAATATTTCACAATTTTCGTTATCATTCGGGATTATGGTTATTCGGGATTTTTGTACATTCAGGATTATTTATGTTCGGGAATTTTGTTATTCGGGATTTTGGATTTTCCGGATTTTTGCATTCGAGATTTGTGCATTCGGGATTTTAATTTTTTGATGGGAGCCTTTTTTTCTACATAAATTGAGTAAAACTTATCCGATTTTCAAAAACTTTTTTTACCTGAAAGATAATCAGAAAATTGATTACGGGATTGAATTTGGGCAAAATCGGTCGAAACCTTTCGAAATTACGGTCGCAAAGGTGGTGAAAAACGTGGTTTTTTGAAAGTTGGTGGAACTTTTTCACTTACATCACTGCGAAATTAGAACGTTCGGTCTTCAAGGTTTTGAAATAAAGTTATGGACCTCAGCAAATCATGAAATTTAAATTAGTAAAAATCTGTTGAGTGGTTCGGGCTATAGAGTCCTTAGTGTGGGCCCAGCTCACGCTACGCGACCCAACACGATATTTGGTTTCTTTCGTGAATATTCCTTTGATAATAAGGTTTTTTGTGCAGTGTTGTAGAGAAAAAAGAGGCAAACTTTTTTGTCCATGGAGGTATGGGGCAGAGATCTCTGCTAAGTGCTCTCTGTCGGTTCTAAATTCTGGACTTATTTTAACGATTGCAGATGCTTTTTACGCTGTTTCTTCGGACGAGTTTTTCAATATTGATCTTTCGGCAATTTCCAATCCAATTTAATGAGGACGTAATTGCACATACTTTAGAGTTGAGGCAATATTTACTTAAATACATTGGAGCCTTTGTAACATCTATTCTGTTTGCCACATATATTCTGAAATTCTGATACGTACGGGTCCCTTGCATATGTTTTTTATCATTATGGTCAATCTTGCTGCTGCTTCGATTTGAATGCGTAGAGGCAGGATGTGTAGTTACGCCTCAATTGCGGCGGGATGTGTAGTAACGCCTCAATTGCGGCGGTAGGAGTGGTTCGTATGGTGCCGGTTACACCTATAAGAGCTTATCGTTGAAGTTAAGTTAGTTGTAATTTAGTTGTAGATAGCTTGAACCTTGACCACCAGATTATTGCTGCATAGCAGAGCTTTGGAACAATAATTGCAGTGTAGATCCAAAGGAGCTCGGACTGTTCCAGATTTCGTGTCAAAAATCATTTTCACCACACACACACTTGTTGCTTTCGTATCAAAAATCGTTTTCACCACTATGTATGCGTGTATGTATACTGTGGTGAAAGCGAGGTGAAAACGAATTTTGGAACGAAAGCAACCAGTATGTGTGTGGTGAAAACGATTTTCGACACGGAATCTGGAACAGTCCGAGCTCTTCCAAAGTAGAATTTTTGGACTGAGCCCCCAAGTATGTCCGAGGGCCTAAGGCACATACTTCCATGGCCAAAAATGTTCTCCTCAATTTTCTCTACAATTTTTTTGGGCTAGGACTATCTTAGGGCTACCTTTTGGGCCCAACTAGAGCTCTAAACGGCCACTTCTTGTGGGGAATATTACAAATAAATTATGACACCTGGGATATGTCGATTCTTAATGAGTTAAACATGTAGGGCTTAACATGATGTCTTTTTATTTCGTGCGCGGACATTTTCAAAGAAGTTTAAAATACGGAACACGACCATCCCATAAAGTCAATATCGAAGCGATTACGAAAAATTTAGTTTCATATTTACAATCTCGAACAGAATTATGTTTTTAGTTGGGTAACTGTTTTCATTTTCAAACATATTGGTCTACGGCAAACGCAATTCTTATTTGATAAAATGCATGTGTAAAATTTTACTCATTGCTCAAGTACACATGACTTACTTTGGGTTTACGTTTATCTGGGTTACATCTATAAGTCATTTAAAGGTAACGCGCTGCTGAATAAATAAAAACTAACGTTTGCGATGGCGGTACAACTGACAGGTTATTTATGATAAAAAAAGTATACTAAATTGACATCCACTTTGAGCATTGAATTATAAATGGCACGCAACTGAAAACGTCGTCTTCAATTTCTTGAAGATAAAATACAAATTCGAATTGGCGAATCATCGAAACAATGTCAAATCGAATTGAAATGCGATCCTTAAATGGCGCTTATATTTCAGTCTGCACCATAACCGGTATGTTGTTTTCAGGAGTACAAAAAGCAACTCTTATTGCAGCGAACAAAATGATTTGGAATGTGAATATTGTCAACAGATTATAAATATTTAACTTTTATATGCATTGCGCCGTTAATCATGCCATCAACTCTCGAGTAACATGTAAAACATAAAGTTTGACACTACGTGCAATATAAAATGCATCCAGGATAACTTTTGCATTCCTTAGAAATTACGTTAAGAAATTTTGAACACCTCCATTATTCAATATTTTAAATGCATTTTCGTTGTTAAGATTCTTTTTTCTTGTGATAGAAACGCTTCGCTAAACACGGAAAATTCCACTCTCATTCCACTTTCGAATCGCTTCACTAAGTAAGTGGTACATACAATTTTAAGCAGGGCAAGCTTTCTTCATAGTAGTGGACATACTCAAACCATTGTCCTTATATCACTTCTATACATTTAACAAAGAACGTTATATCCCTACAATGGATATAGAAACCAATCAATCCGTCAAATTATAATGCATGCGTTGTACAGGGGGACAGTCTTGCCTATGGGTCCTAGTGTTCATCACAACAAAAACCCTTTTAAAAGGGAAAGGTGACGCAAGTCCTCGTCTCTTCTTCCAAAACAACTGACATCAATTTGGGTGTGACATCAGTAGTTTTGGAAGAAAAGAGAAAACAAATTTTGAAGAAAGCCTTTCCGGCGAAAAAAAATTTTCAGAGAAAAAAAATTTCGGCAAAAAAATTTTTCAGCCAAAAAAAATTTTCAGCGAAAAAATTTCCACAAAAAAAAAAAGTTTCAGCCAAAAAAAAATTCAGCGAACAAAAATTTTCAGGTGAAAATTTCCGACGAAAAAATTTTTGGCGAAAAAAATTTTCGCTGAAAAAAGTTTCCGGCAAAAAACATTTTCGTCGAAAAAAATTTCCTCTGACACGAAACATCTACATATCTTCAACAAAAAAAAATGTCAAAAAAATCAATTTTCCCCCTAAGTCCGTCCCATACCACCGTCGCCCATTTTGTTGGTCACCCTGACACACTACACACCCAATCCAGCAACTTTTTTTTTGACAGAAAACATCTATCTCCAACTCAAAACAAATTAATTTTCCCCCTAAGTTCGTCCCATATCACCGTCGGCCATTTTGTTGGTCACCCTGACACACTACACACTCAACCCAAAAACCTTTCCTTTGACACCAAAAATCTATCTCCATCCTAACACAGTCCAAAAATTTTGCTCATATTTGACCCCACCCACACACACATACAAAACATTCTTTTATATGGGCTTTAATGGCGCCTGGACCCACTAACCCACTAACTAACTAACTAAGGAACTAACGTATGATGTTTGTATTAACTATGGTTTCTATAAAATAGCACATTTTGTATGGAAAATGACGATTTTGTAAAGGTAGAATCCGAAAAACTAGGACTCAAGGGGAACGACGCAAGGGAAAAAAGTCAAAACTAAGCTGTATATATGATTCCGAAGTCTACGAAAAAATTTTTTCTTAATTTTTTGATCGTCTGGGGACTTGCGTTACGGGCGCATCGCTACCGCGCGCCCATGATAATAAGGATCTTCGACGGAATCTTTTAAATAAATTTCGAAAATTCGAAATTTCAAATTCTTTAAAAAGTCCGAAACTTTTTTGAAGTTTTGCCTCTCAGTCTTAGTGTTCATTGTAGGGATCTTCGATCGAATCTTTGAAATTAAATTTCGAAAATTTAAAATTTCGAATTCTTTAAAAAGTTCGAAACTTTTTTGAAAACTGAAACTTTTAAAGATTTTTCGGAAATTCATAGACTTTCCAAAATTTAGAAATTCTTTCAAAATTGTCATCAACACTTTATAGTTAAAAAGTAAGGATCGGAGTGGGTCAACCCACATCTAGCCCACAATTTTAGCGAGTCGACCCACACCTGACCCACAGTTACAGTTACAGAAATCGTTTTTCTGTGGGTTCTAAACAACTGTGGGTCAGGTGTGGGTCGACTAGCTAAAATTGTGGGCTAGATGTGGGTTGACCCACTCCGATCCTTACTTTTTAACTGTGGATTTCCGTACTAAAGTCCTGAAGAATATGGTTATTCCATTGCTAGTAAGGTTTGACTTTAGGAGTGGTCACCATTAAGTGAAAGGTCTGTCGCTTACTGTGGTCGTCTCCATTAAGTCCACTGCTGTTTAGTCCAAGCTGGCCGATCAGTGCCAATGATATCGGTCCTTGACGGAAGTATCTAGGAGTTATTCTCGATTGGAAGTTAAATTGGATCGACAAGGCACAGAAAGCTTTAGCAGCTTTCTGGAATTGCAGGAACTCTCTTGGGAGGAACTAGGGTCTACCGTCTAAGGCTATACTGTGGATGTATGAAGCAGTCACAAGCCCCATGTTGAGTCACGGTGGTGACCGAGGCTCGACATGGAGAGTGCTAGGAAAGAGCTGAACGAGATTCAGAGGCTTGAATGCATTTGTGTAACAGCCGCTACTGAAACGCTGAATAATCTCCGAATTTCCTATCGGGCCATGAGAACATGAAGAAGATCATCACCATCATCACCAATGAGGTTCTTGAGATGCATAGGGACCGAATGAAACTGGAGACAAAATTCGAAAGGCGTTTCGAACTTTTGTACCCACCAGGGTAGGAATGGCCTGGAGGCTGACCAAGTCACCTGTCAGGTGAAGCAGTAGTAAACTTCACTGACGGTTCAAAAGATTTCAGGAGGCACGGGGGCTGGAGTATATTCTGTGGAGCTGCGGGCGGAAAAATCGTATTATCGTCTTTTAGGGTGAGACATTCACGGCACTGATGGGAGCGCAAGAGGCGATCCCAGCAGAAGCATGTGAAGAGATTGTCATAGTTTGTTCTGACAGTGAGGTGATGATCAAGGTGCTTACGTCGTCTGTCGTGACATCCAAGCTAGTGAAGGAGCTGAAGGAGATTCTGAACCGGATGGAACTGAGAAATGAGAGGGAGGGAGAGGGCGTACAGGCTGGCAAGCGAAGGCTCTGCAACACTGAGTTGCGGGTCAGAACCCATTATATCCATCCCACACTCAGCATGCGTGAAAGTGATGAAGGGCTGGGTGCGGTCGGAATTCGCAAATTATTTTAGCACATATATATGAGGGAGGAAAGCATACGAAGCATTTCTTCCCGGAACCCATTGGAAGGTGGGCTGA
Organism: Pseudolycoriella hygida; assembly: GCA_029228625.1. NCBI lineage: Eukaryota > Metazoa > Arthropoda > Insecta > Diptera > Sciaridae > Pseudolycoriella > Pseudolycoriella hygida. The sequence goes on from CM055403.1 coordinate 127,590,087, forward strand.
AGAATTGCTAGGCATTAGTAGGTGTCGCATCAAACGAGTGGTGTGATCACCGGGCACTGTTAACTAAGCAAGCATCTGGCTAAAATGGGACTCTAAAACGATCCCAACTGCACCTGTGGCTTCGGTGAGGAGACGGATGTTCATAGGACCTGCCGCATTGGAACGTTTCTTGGTTGGGACTGGGAGGTTTTAGAGATTTTCATGATGAACGAGTGACGAAACAAAGGATCACTAGTTCTGTGTTTCATGGTCCAGCAATGGACCGGCCCAAAGTGATAAATCCAAAAAAAAGTCTGCCAGCCCTACCCGAGGATCCTTATTTCGGTCGTTGCCCCACCATTATGCAAATGATAAATGGTAACCGTTACTTCTACAAACAGTAGCAGTAGCTGGGGTTCGGCTCCAACCCAGAGTGACAAGGTGACAAGCAGATTTTCATTTAAAACTTCAATATTATCGAGAGGCAGTTTTGGCTAAATTTTATCTCAGGCAAGATATATCTTAATAGATATTTTGCTAAGTAATTTGTGAATATTCTCTTAGCAATTAGATAACATGATTCAGTTCAATTACTCCCAACGTAATTGTTTACTAGCCTTCAAATGGTTCTAAATGGGATGTGTCCTGTGTTTGACTGCCAATTCAGTTAACAGGTTTCCTAAGTTGTATGTTTTGTAAGCGGGTCATCAAACTTGCATTGCTTCAGTTGTAAATTAATTGATTTTAAATAATTTCAAGTTTCGTCATGTGTGTTTGGACAGTAAATGTTTCCAAATGAACTTACCAATACCTTATACAAATTAAAGTACATGTAGTTCAATGTTAACGACCTCATCAATGATATTGCACTGAGGGGAGAATGGCTACAGAAAATTATGTCACAGAAACATCGGTAGAACGATTCGTCGTATGAATAATCAATAAATTCAAGGAAAATGTCCAAATTTTCGACTCATCGAGTCCATACGTCAAAGCGTAACATTTAGAAATTAAGTCAACTGTAAGGAATAATAACTGGAACACGAAAAATCTCAGTCTAATTCTGAAAAATCCTGATGCCATAAACTACTGATACATTAAATTTTAAAGTAATTTCCCCCTCTTGTTGAGCTAATAGCTTTCTCTACTCTGTTAAACATCAATAGGCCGGAGATAAGTACGCAAAATACATCATTCTGAGATATGTTTAAAATAATTAACAAAAATTAACATAAACAATGCATTGAATTTAAAACCAAAATAAGGTAGAGATATATCAATTCACTCACTGGATGCAAAATAAATAAACATTTCGTGCATTTAGGAGTTGATCATGTGTAAAAACATAAATCGTATCGCGTCTTAAAGACTTAATTCTAAATTATTTATTCAACTTATGACCAAGAGACAATTTCATTGAGATAATTTAAATCGTGTTGCAATTTTTGTGAGCTTTAAGCAAACAATTTTAAATTTTAATAGCAAATCACCGTACGACTGGCGCGCATTTCAATTATTTTTATTTGTGAAACGTTATTTGTTAAACGTTATTCAAACGGGTCATCATCATCAACAACAACAAACAAAATGTTAACAATTATGATGCATTTTTATCAGCATACAATAACTCAACGGTAATTTATTGTTCTTTATACCCAAAAATTGTTTTAAATATTCGACGAAATGAAAACAAAACGTATACAACAGTTAATGTATGGTAAGTATCCATAGTTTAAAACAAAACGACTTGATTAGACCCGAACGTGACAACATTAAAAAGATAGTCTTCATTACTTGTGATAAAGAGCACAGTCGCTCATAAAACAACAACAACGAAAGTCTGGAGGGTATGAGATGGGTATTCGATTTTAAAAATGAATGACGCTTTGTTGTTGAATGTTTGGATTCAGCCTTTTCAGCTATTTTTTGTTTGGTAATAAACATTTGTTTTAAACTTGCATGTAGTCATGGACATTCAACTGTGGCTACAATTTATCTCCATCATCATAATTATACTTTATAGAACGTTAGGTACCGTCTGATGAACGATTCCCTTTCATGTCACCCCATTACTGGCAAAGGAGAAAGTTTAATCGTCTATTGAAAGTCCCCTAGCTTCTAAAACTGATTTAATTGTATCTATAAAACTCCTTCTCGTCTAACATTTGATTGGACATAATGTTCCTCTGCCTGCAGACATTGCGTTTATCACTTTCATCCACCGACAAGACTTCAAAATTTTCTCTAATATCGTTCCGAATAATCCCTGCTAGGCTCCTTAGAACCGTCTTGCCGAAAACTTCCAAGTATCCAACTAGATTCCTACTACCCAACATCCAACCTACCCAACTCTACGGTTGACATTTTATAGAATTCAAAAAGAGGACATTTCGTTCAAGGACGAACTGGAAAGTAGGAAGTAGGGTTGGGTTTTTCATATTCGTAGCGAGCCGAAAAAATTTCAATATTGAATTGAGTCTTTCATATTTAGACCCGTACGAAGTACAAAGGTCCTATACGTTTACTACAAACAATTTCATTGTAACATGGGGTAGATCGAGGTGGGAGTTGGGGGGATGCAACTATTATCGTCTAGAGATGACGAATCAGCAATAAAAAAAATGTGCGTCCGTCTCCACTTTTTTTCTAAACGGCTCAACCGATCAGCCTAAACTTTTTTTCCCTGAAAGGGACATGCCTCCCATGATTCAAGTTCGAAGATGAGCGAAATCGGCCAAGTTGTTCCGGAGATATGGTCGAAGAAGTGGAGGTCGGACATTAAATTATCAAGGGTTGATGAAACGTTTTCGCAAATATCTGAGCAAGTATAGCATGGAAATTCCTCATTTTGGTGTGGGAAAAAATTTTTGTGGGAATCGGGTCTGGGCACTGGGACCAATGGAATGGACGAAATTGAGATTCTGGCCTTATACGAAAACAGTTTTTCGTCTATGTTATCTTAACTACGCAATATAGAGATTTACTGTCAAAGGCAAAGTTGTAGAGAATTAAATTTAAGCGAACACGTGTTTCAGGATTTTTGGTAAAAATTCCTTAATCCTGGGATATGACCACTTCTAGAATTGGGAGGGATAATCCATATCTCTAGAACTATAAGGGTTAAAAAGTTGCTTCCAAAGGCAAAGTTGTAGAAAATAAAATTTTAGAGAACACGCTTCTCAAGGTTTTGGGTAGAATTGCCCCAATCCTGGGATATGACCACTTCTAGAATTGGGAGGGATGATCCATATCTCTAGAACTGTAAAAGTTAGAAGGTTGCTTCCAAAGGCAAAGTTGTATAGAACAAATTTTTAGAGAACACGTGTTTCAGGGTTTTAGGGGAAAATGGCCCATTCCTTGGATATAACCATTTCTAGATTTGAATGTTCTGAGATGTACTTCGGTAGGGCCTTTGACATTACCTTGGGTAATTTCTATGGATCTTTGAAATTCTTATAGTTATAAAAGAACATAAAACGTTGGATTGTTTGCTTATTACTATATTAAGATACGTTCGAGTCTTTTTGCAAGATTTGTTCTATTTGCCACATCTATTCTGTTTGTCATATCTATTCTGTTTGTCATATCTATTCTGATACGTACGGGTCTTTGGTTATGTTTATGTTTTGAATTCAAGTTGATTCAAAAAGTCGAATCTAACTTAGATAGTTTCACATTATCATATAATAAAGAATCATTCACGTCACAAGAGCGAAAGTTTTTTTTAACGTGTGAGTGTTGCTGCCCGCGCCGAATTCAAGGGCTACATTCACATGCTCCAAGAAAATATACTTCCTACCGTGATACACCTGCTCCAAGAAATTTCTACCGTTATACACAAGCGGACATCAAAATTCATTTGGCATTTTGAATGTAAACCTGATAACACTTTAAGTCAGATACAATTAGAATACAGCCGCGCAACGAAATTTTGTACACATTTTCACGTTGATGTGTGAGAATCATGTAACATTTTTTAGCTCAGCGACAAAAATGGTTATCGTTCAACACAGGTTGGGATAAGGTGTTAAACCTTCTATGATTATTATAATAAATACATACATACATACAAATAGGACATTTTATAAGAAAAGTGATGTTCCTAGTTCTGTAATTCGCTAGACCCAGTTATACCGAAGAATGTGCATGTGCATATAAGAAATTTCAGCATCTCGGTTTTCATCACCCCCAACATATGAAGTTCAATGACTTGACTGAGGATTAGAACGATATTGTTGTGCTCGAAATTAATGGCGGAATTTCACTTCGATGTTTCAGCAATCAGACTGATTTCAAACTACTTGATAAATCGGAAGCAAGCAGTGGATATAAACGGCGTTCTATCAAACTTCTTGCCCGTGCTGAAAGGTGTTCCTCAAGGATCGGTTTTGGGTCCGCTTTTATTTTGTATGTTTATCAACGACTTACCGAATGCGGTTAAATACATGTTCACCCATCTGTACGCTGACGATGCTCAGCTATACAAATTTTTTGCTAATGACGAGGCATCAGCTGTTATACAGCAGGTTAATTCGGATCTGAAAGCGGTCTGCGAGTGGGCTGACACTAATAAATTGGAATTAAATGCTGACAAATCCAAAGCCATAATGATAGGCGCAAGTGATATGAGTGTCGTACCTTCAATTAAAATGAACGAGATTGAAATAAGTTACTCGAAGACCATCAAGAATTTAGGAATTATGATGAACGACACATTTTCAAGAAGTGATCACGTTGCAAAAATAGCGCGGAGAATTTTTATAGGACTGAAGAGCTTATGGCCACTGGCTAGGTCTACACCGCTGAGCACGCGCCGAATGTTGGCTAGGTCTCTACTTCTACCTCATATTGACTACTGCATTGTGGTATTCTATTATGGCCTGGGCTCGGAAACAATGAATATCCTCACCAAATTGGTAAAGTCAATTGTGAGATACGTCTATGGCCTCGGTAGATAAAAGAGCACCGAATCTTATTTGCAACGTTTTCTGGGGTGCTCTTTGGGTACATATCTGAAGGTCCGGTCAATGAGCTTTTTGCACAAACTCGGTGTGAGCGGTCATCCAAGATACCTAAAAGAGCTACTTTACACTGGTCGATCTACCAGAACGGCACAACTAGTGATTCCGCACTTCAATCTTGACTTGCGTAAGGATACACTATTCATTGTCAGAATGTTGACGTCAGCAAACCGGTCTAAAAAACAATGTGTGGAGATCTTTAACAGGCGGTGTAATCAGACTATATATGGTTGATGAGTGTTCTGAGAATCTCGGGACAATCTGTAATAATTCATGTGACTATTGATGCGTATTTTAGATTTATCAGTTTGGGACGACCTATTGTTGGTCTTGAAACACAGATCCTGGGATCCTTTGTTCCTTTTCCCGTTCATCATATAAATCATTATGAGAGCCTTCCTGTCGCTTCCAAGAACCGGTCCAAAATGACATGTCCACATTTGATAGCCTCACATGGTCTCACAGTGAAATTCCCAAGAATCCTGCGTCTCATTTGGAGGAATTTAGGGCAATCACATATCACGTGTATGCCCCTTTCCACTTCTAATCCGCAAGAACATCTTGGGGTCTCCGACAACCGCATCTTATTCAGGTGTCGGTTCAGCCCACAATGCCCAGTGGTCGCCCCTACTACCCTTCTGATACGATCACGGTCCATTTTGATAAGGTCCTTGGCCCATTTTTCATCAGGTTTCGGGAAGAATCGCTTCGTATGCGCGCCTCCTCCATACGCTTCCCATTCTGCGTGTCTCCGTCGCACCCAGTTGCTTAATGCATCATTGCATAGTGCCTGGGGTATTGGTAGACGTGGCTCCACTCCGTTTGTTGTGGTAGCGGAGCCCACCCTAGCTAGCTCATCTGACCTTTCGTTTCCCTCCACGCCAGAGTGTCCAGGTACCCAAACCAAGGTAATCTGATTACTCAGTCCAATGTAGTTTAGATAATCCTTTCCTTCTTTCATCAGCTTGGAGGTCGAAGTGGGTGACATGAGCGCCCTAATCATTTCTTTACTGTCGGAACAGATAAAGATCTCTCTTCCCTGCGTCCCCGCCGGCAGTGATTCTTGAGCTCCCATGAAAGCTGCGTAGACCTCTGCCTGGAGGACACTGGTAGTTTTACCCAAATGGAACCAACTGCCATGTGCAGTGTCTGGATCGTATATTCCAGCACCTGCTTTTCCTACGGCCTTGGATCCATCAGTGAAAAACATTTTCGCATTTCTAGGCAAACAGGTTGGCCACCCATCTAGCCATTCTTGTCTGCTCGGAAATATCGCTTCAAAACGCCTAGTGAAGTCAGTTACTGGCGCCATCCGGTCCCTTGGCATGTCAAAATCGGGTCCGAAACAACGTCCCTAATTCTGCCATGCCCTAAACGGAAGTACGGGGCCCATAATACTGACTGCTCTATCCTATCCGCAGTGGCGAAAGCTCTGGCCTTAATTACTAAGTCCAAAGGCGGTATCGCTAACAGCGTCTCCAAGGCCACGGTGGCCGTGTTCTTCATAGCTCCAGTTATGCTTATGCACACCAGCCTTTGTATGATGCGTATCTATATATTGGCGTATAGGTGAACATTAGTTTGATATTAAATGTATAACTGCTGGAGTACTCTAAGATATTCTATGATTTTAGACTTTCGTTAGATTAAATACATGGGCGCTGTTCAAGTGCAATTCTTTATGATACTTAATTAGATTAATGAACAGTTGTGGGGTTTAAGAATCTAAGATTTGTAAAATGTAAAAATTTCAACCTTTCGTTTAAGTTCAGTTTAGGTCTATTTCCTAGTCTCTCTCCTGTTTTTATATATGTTGTTTGTAAAAGCCGATATTATGCGCAATTTTATTGTTATAAGGGATTCTCTTGCATAATTGGAATGAATAAATGAATTTGAATTTGATATTCCGAAATGTTGGCTATTCTGATTATGTTCTTCAACTCGACTGTTCTAGTTGAGTTACATCTGAGCGTCATTACAATGACAAAATAATTCCATTAAAAACCATCTCTCAATAAATATCTCAACCTGAGTTACTGCTTTAAAATGACCGCTACGAAAGAATAATTTGATGAAAAAAGAGGACATGTCCTCTTAAAAGAGGATGAATGGCAACCCTACCCAACTCTCAATAACATAAAAACCCTTGGCTTAAAGAAGAGTTTTGAATCTAGTGACACCGGTATTTTCGAATGAGAGTTAGACGAACATTTTGTTGTACTATACGCTAAACCTAATTGACTTGTTAACACTAACTTGCTGAAATCAGACCATTTTTGTTGGATTTTGCAAGGCCTTACATTGTGTCCCACACAGCAATTTATTGGGATGATAAAAAAAGAGAGACTTCAGAACAAGTCACGTTGGACATTCTCATTCATACTTACTTACCGTGTTCTACATAATTGATCGTGTAAGAACAACATAAAAACGCACAAACGCGTTCTTCGGATAAAATTTTCAGCTATCTCATGTATGAAAGAACTTGGAGTTGGTTTTTAAATTAAGGAACAATTTTGTTGAAAAATGTAAGTAACTTGAGTAAGAAGTCTCTCAGATGAAAATATCGGCACACGGATCTAGGAGAACGAAAATATCCTTAGTGAAATTTAAGAGTGGCATGCAAAATGCCAAAAATGATGTATAAATAATGCAAGAATTATACATAAATAATGTAAGAAGGATGTAGAAATTATGATTGAATCGTGTAAAATTTATGCAGATAATTAATGTAACAGAGATGGATTTTGTTACATTATTTTTCCATCATTTTAACATGATTTACATAATTTTCTCATTATTTAAATAAATTTTACATCAATACAATAATATGGATAAATAATGTAAAATGTATGTAAGTTAAAATGATGTACAAAAGATGGATGATTGTCGCAACAGTTATTACATTCCAAATCAATAGTATATTACAACTGAGGCCATGTAAACAGCCGGTAACATAAGGGCGAAGTTTGCAAAATCGAGCCGAAGGCGAGATTGTGTAATCGTCCTTGTGTTACAGGCTGTTTACATGACCTCACTTGTACTATGCTTTAACGTAGTAGCACTCGGTCGTTGAAACAAA
>CM055403.1:127598668-127643223 GCA_029228625.1 Pseudolycoriella hygida
GTACTTTCAGACACGCCGACTTAACCTCTTCCCATGGGGGGCAAACAGGGCCGTATCTAGAGTCCAATATCAGACCGAGCCCAAGCCCATGGAACTAATTCCAGCCTATCACGAATGGGAAGTATGGAATTGTAGCCAGTTCAGATAAAGCAACATTACGAGAACTTTAAGTACTATGACCAAAGATTAAAAATTGCGAGCGAAGCGAGCGAAATTTTTCATACTATGTTTCTTCGAAAACAAAAAAACTCGTACAGATTCAAAACAATCGAAGGCCGCTAACTTTTCGTTCAGTGCCTTTATCGGCTGCTAGAGACAAAATCGGTCATCAGCGGGGTGAGAAACTTTGTCTGCCGATACAAAAAATTCTTTTACGTGTCACTCTGCGAAAATGATTTTCTCACCGCATGAAAATGTAGCCGTATCCTTATTCCTTTTCAAAAATAAAATATTTTTGATTGATCTTACACTACGGAATCAACTTAAATAAATACTTTTTTCCACTTCTTTTTTTAAATTCCCGAGAAATGTTCGGACATTAGAGCCTTGCACAAAGGTTCTTTCTATGTAAAATTAACACCATAATCAAGGGCAGTTTCAAATCTGTGACTTTATAGGATTTTTTTTGGCAAATTTACTCTTAAATTTGAGATGGTTACTTAGTGTCCCGGCTTCCCGTGGGGGGCGTCGCCCCCTACGAATTTTGCCGTTGGAGGCGACGGCCCCAGCTAACCGTGGAAGTCGGCGTGTATTTTTACAGGAATCCTATGATCACGCACGACAGACTGGCATTATGTTTCACCAAAATCCTTTTGGGCAAAATTTAATTATTTTGTTTATGTTCTAAACAAAATCAACAACATATGAATTTTTTGAATCGAGTAGCCTTACAACTAAGTGTTTGATTTCTAATCGTTGTTCGTCACATGAATCCGTAGGGTAATGGTTAGCGTAAAAGACACGCAGCTGTGAATGTGCCAGGTTCAAATCGCGGTATGGAGATAGTTTTTTTTTATAAAAAGAAGAAGAGTTCATTCTGGATGAACTGGACCATAACGGCTGATTACGTAGGTCGGATCATTACTGTCTAGCATGTTAAATTGCATCTACATAGCAATGAACCTGCAGCGTATACTAAACGTACCGTGTGCGTACACGTTAAAAATATTTACATATTTTAACATGATTTACATCTATTTTACATCACTTATCAATTAATTCCTCATTCATTGATGTAGAGGCTATGTAATTTTGGAGAAATGATGTCATGATCATATGTAAATCAAATATTTTTAATTTGGAATGAAATGGTAATGGTCGAATAATGTAGCAAAAGCCATAACTGTTACGTTTTTGAACATGATTTACATAAATTTAACATTATTTATCCATAAATTTTCCATTAATGTAAAATTTATTTAAATAATGAAAACATTATGTAAATCATGTTAAAATAATGTGAATGCTTTTCTAATTTGGAATGTACCATCTTTTGTACATCTTTTTTACATTATCTGCATAAATTTTACGCGATTCATATAATTTATACATCATTCTTACATTATTTATACATCATTCTTCCATCATTTGTGGCATTTTGAATGCTCGCTTGAATGCCACTCAAATTTAACTGCAACCAATTTTTCTAATTTTGATGCTCAAATTTGTGTTTTCAATGTGTTGTAATTACGACTGGATCGTTTGTCCTAATGTGGAAAAAATACACAAACAATTTCGTCGTTGCATTATTCTCTTGATTGTAAAACAAAAGTTGAGACCCCCTCAATATTTGCAAAAAAACTCACACCAATAAATGATCGAAATTCGAAGCTTGCAATTTGATGAATGAACTGAATTTCATAAAAATAGCAAACACAACTATAGTTGCTACTATCAAACGAAATGTGTTAAGTTCTTGTTGACTTCATCTGTTTACCTTTAATAAAATAACAAAAATTTCTAATTGTTTATCTATATGTCATTTAAACCAACTCAGGTGTTAAAACATTACTCACTTTATACTAATTAACAACTTCCTGTCCTCTGGTTTTTCCGGTGAAATAATAAATGTCGATATTTTATGTGTAATATTAATCATTGTTTTCCAATAAAAATGTTGATGTTATCACAAAACGTAAACTACTTGGACACGTGGTCTTTTTTGTGTGTTTCTTAATCAAATTACTACAAAAACATTGAGATACGCAGACCCGTACGATGCTCATGAGCCCTGAACCAACGTGGTAATGAATATCGATCGAGGAATGTAATGTAATGGTATTAATTTGGTGACTACGTCCTTATTAAGTTGCACAGGAAATTGCTCAAAGCTCAATATTGGAAAACAATTTTGAAGAAACGTTATAAGAAACTATTGTCGCACTTATTCCTTCTACCAACCCAAGTCGATCCCCCATAACCTTTCTCGCCCAATCCGCCTCCCCCATAATTCCCTTCCTAATGCTTCTACACACCTCCTTCTGAAACCCTCAACCTATTCATGTAATTTTATTTTATTTTATTTTTATTTTTATTTGTTAATAGACCGGCTAACAGGTCTGGACCCAATAACAAACCAGTCTTAATATAAAAGGCATACAAAGTTTTTACGACAATCAAATTTGCAAACATTCAAATCAAATTCAAAACAATATTAGTAAATTTAAACACTATAACCGTATGACAAAAACAAAAATCACCAACAATACGAATTTCTTACTAATCTTTTGAACGGCTTAGAATTTAGTTTGACTGTATTTAGATTATGAAAATACAAATCGTGATTACGTTCAATCCTATAAATTGGAGCGTTTTCTTGGTAGTTCGTGACCATTTTCGGTATATAGAAAGTTTCATTTTGTCTGGTGGCCCTTTTTGGCTTATGGAACGAGATTTTCCGACATAATGACGAAGCAACGTGGTTGTGGATCAATAGACCCTTTTAGTGCGGTTCAATTTTGAATTTTTCTCTGCGTTACAATCGAATATCGTACGATATATGCGTCATTACGTACGGTACGTGCGTAAAATCAGCACACAAACAATAGATTTTTATGGTGCCATCTTGTGTCAAATTATTCACGTTTCAATTAAAATTCAAATGTTGAGCCGACTAAAAGGGTCAATTTGTGCAGCATTATTTCATCATTTTATAGACGTCGAGTTTCCAAAGATCGCATTTCTAAATGCTTTAAACGTTTTATCGTATGACAGGCGCGGGCTTGAGATACGAAATTTGAAATAAAACATTCCTGTAAATTTTTTCTACACACGCTCGATCTGGTCAATCAGATTTGAATAGCAAGGATTCCATACAGTAGAACAATATTCGAGCCGATTCCTGACCAACGACGAATATAGAAGATGCAAGCTGGACTGACTATTAAAGTATTTTCCACATCGGAATATAAATCCCAGCATTGTATACGTTTTGCGGGTTATGGCGTCCACATGCTCATTGAACGACAACTTATCATCCATTATAATGCCGAGGTCGGTTTTGTCAGTGACTCCTTTCAGTAATTCATTTTCGACAGTATAGGAAAACTCTGCTATGTGACGATGACGGGGTTAGGACCGAATGTCCCAAAAAAAAAATATCCCCAACCAAAACATCCCCGTGCACAAAATATCCCCAGACAAAATAACCGGACATAATAACCACAATTTTTCCATTAAAAAAAAGGACAAAATATCCCCTTACAAAATATCCCCTCAGACAAAATATCCACACTCACAAAATTAAGAGCATTCAATGTGAAAAGCCTGAAATAAACAACCAAAAAAAAAAAGCGGGGTCGAGGGGCGGCATTTTCGTAAAGCCGCCTGGAAGGCTTTCAAAAGCCCGCCGCAGGCGCAAGGGTGAGGAGGCAGAGCCCCCCAACACACAATATAATATCTAACTAATAATACCTACTTATATTCACCATTGCTGAGTAGACAAGACATTACATCTGGGGATATTTTGTACGTTTTTTGTAAGATATTTTGTCTGGGGACGTTTTGTCCGGGGATATTTTGACTGTGGATAATCGGTCCTAGAGCCGACTATGACATCATCGCACATTTGTCTACATAAGTTTACCGACATGTTATTTTGCCTACATCAGTCTACCACTATTTTCAAATCTTCCTCATCGATATATATAACTTGAGATCATCTGCAAAACCAGAACATGATGAAAGTGATTCCGGGAGGTCATTTATGAAGATGATGAATAACAGAGGAGCGAGAATTGATCCCTGTGGAATTCCTGATGTAGGTGAGAAACTATTAGATTTAGAGCCGCTAATGACGACAAATTGAGACCTGTGGCGCAAATAGGTTGAGAGAACCACGCAGCCAAGCTTTCAGAAAAACCAAACGATTTTAGTTTGTTCAATAATATACCATGGTCGACCTTATCGAAAGCTTTAGTGTCCACTTGACCACCACCCACCATGGCATCTGCGACGAATGAGACATATATAAGATTAGTCTGGGTTGACCTTCGCTTGAAAAAACCATGCTGTGAGTAGTGAATGTCAGATTTTACCATGACGAAAAGCCTACTAAAGACCAGCCTTTCAAATATTTTAGATATGGCGGCACATAAAATACTGACCGGCCTGTAATTTGCAACATCGTCCTTATTTCCCTCCTTAAAGATTGAAGAAACAAAACTAATTTTCCACTTCGAGGGGAATTTACTCTCTATTAAGGATTTGTTGAAAAAAATAGTCAACGGCAGACTTAATTACAGCGACAGATGCATGAAAAACATCATTGGAAGATTGTCCGAACTTGTAACTTTGTTTTTCTCAAATCCTTTCAGCGCTTCCGGCGCTTCCTCAACTTCAGTCGGTGTAAATGTCATATCCAATGATACCTGGTGACTAAATGGATCAAAAATAAGTTCTTCATCCGGACATATGACAGGGTTATACACTGAATTAAAGTATTTTGCGAACAAGTTGCACACTGAAACTCTGTCACGAGCTTCATCGTTTAAGTACGTCATACTGTTTGGCAACGAATTTGTTTTTCTCAATGATTTCGTTAAAGCAAAAAAGCATTTCGTATTAGATTTGATCTTAACTTCACAGTCTTTCACACAATCATCGAAACATTTTTTCGTATCAACCTTGACTGACTTTCGAAGGTCTGAGAACTCTACCTTGAATTAGACTCCCTCTATGAACTATACAAACCTAACCACTTGACCGATGTCCACAAAATTTAGTTAACCCGAAAAGCAGCCCGAGTTAGGCATTCTTTGGGCTCTAGACCTAGACACCTAAACAAAGTTTCTTTTCCACATTTTCGGCCATTCATCTGTGGAATAATTTGAGCGATTTTACTAAACTCTGCACTTAAAATTTATGCTAATCATGCCTTTGCATTTATAGTTGTTTTTGGATGTTTGCTCAGCGTTGTCCAAAGCATAAGTCTCTTCAGACACTGTACGGGTCGAAAAATTGTAATTTATTTATAAATTCAAAATTAATAGTGCGTGCAATCAAAATAAAACATTGAATTGTGTATACAAGATTTCCAGATTCAGCGACCTTTGACATTTGGAAAGATTAAAATCGTATTTGAGCGCAGCTTCGCTTGCTATTGATAAATGAATATATTTTTACAAGTTCCTTATTCGTGCAGCTAAATTCAACGAAAGAAGTGATAAGACATCGAATTATTGCATTTAGGATGTTCTTTTTTGCATCGCTCCTTTCATTCCAATTTTTGGACCCGTACGAAATACGAGTCCCATGCGATTACCACTACGTTTGTAACCAGTCGATTCGAGGGGGAAGCATCGATCATGGTCCTTAGATGCCAAACACGTAAACACGATAACTCGAGTAAAACTTAACCGATTTTCAAAATCTTTTTTTCCCCTGAAAGGTAGTACCGAAAGTGGCGTTGGTATTGCAGTTGGGCTTTTTTAGGGCCCCTCAGCTAGGGCCGCCTAAGTGGTTTTCAGTCTTTTGTACATAACTTGCTTAAGTCTCTTCCGATTTTCATAAATTTTGTTTTGTTTGGAAGGTCTAGGCATGCCCGACAATTTATGGAAAAACATTTTTTGATTTCAAGTCGTTGGACTCAGCCACGGCCCTAAAACTGAATATTTGCTTGGGCCAAACGTTTTTTTTCTACATAAAGGTCGAAAAAGTGGTCAAAAACGTGGTTGTTTGAAGAGTGGTGAAACTTTTCGACTTATATCTACGCAAAATCGCTCTTGAAGGTTTTAAATAAAAGTTATGGACATCAGAAAATCGCGGAAATTAAATTAGTGAAAATCTGTAGAGAGCTTCGTGCTGTAGAGTCCTTAGTGTGGGTCCAACGAACGCTACGCGACCCTACAAGATATTTGGTGGTTTTTTGTGAATATTTCTTTGTTGATGAGGTTTTTTTATGTGTTGTAGAGAAAAAAGTAGTGGTCAGAGGCCTCATCTAAATGCTCTAGGTTCATTCGAAGATCGGCCCTAGTACAAAAATTTTTTTTTAAACTTTGGACCCGTACGAAGTACAAAGGCCTATACGTTTACTACAAACAATTATATTGTAACATGGGGTAGATCGAGGTGGGAGGTGGGGAGATACGTTTATTATCGTCTAGAGATGACGAATCAGCAATTAAAAAAATGTCCGTCCGTCTCCACTTCTTTTTCCAAACGGCTCAACCGATCAGACTTAATTTTTTTCCCCTGAAAGGACATGCCTCCCATGATTCAAGTTCGAAGGTTGAGCAAAATCGGCCAAGTAGTTCCGGAGATATGGTCAAAGAAGTGGAGGTCGGACATGAAATTTTCGAGGGTCGATGAAACTTTTTCGCAAATACCTCAGCAAATATATCATGGAAATTCCTCATTTTGGTGTCAAATGAAAGCATTTGATGTCACAAAACTGGGAAAACTTTTTTTTGGGAATCGGGTTAGGGGTCTGGGCACTGGGACCAATGGAATGGACGAAATTGAGTTTCTTGACCACATACGAAAACAGTTTTTCAAAGGCAAAGTTGTAGAGAATTACATTTAAGCGAACACGTGTTTCAGGATTTTGCGAAATATGGCCTAATCCCTGGGATATGGCCACTTCTAGAATTGGGAGTACTTTTCAACTTCCATCAGGTTTTTTGATATTTTTCGGTTATTCTCGACATGAACGAAGTCGTCCAATGGAACTTCCTAGGTTTATGGGATTCTCGTGGATTTCTCTAGTACTTTTCAACTTCAATGGGTTTTTTTGATATTTTCGGTCAGTCTGGACATGAGTGAGGTATTCATATTGACCAAAATTTTGAGGGGTTTTTGGCGAGAGATAAACTTACAAAAGTACTGATATCCGCCAAAAAACCTCTTACAGAGGAGATTTGACGCAAGTCTTCATTTCTGCTTATAAAAGTTGTGAAATCAGAAAAGAGTGACGCATTTGAGTTAAAACGATTTTATTTCAGTTACAAAAGCTCGGAAATCGGAGGAAGGTGCTTCGATACGCAAAAAAATCAAAACCAAGTTACGTTGTGTTTTTAAAAAATTGCGCCACAAATGCCTGACGCTACAACGAAATAATATTTTATGCTTTCAGTTTTTACACTGTAAAAATTTGACTTTCACTTCTTTTCACGAAGACTGTACTGTTCAAATTTAAATTTTTTAGTGTGAAAAGTGAAAGTGTTGAAAAATTATTACGCTGGTGGGTCTGGCATTTATGACGCAATTTTTTAAAAACACAACGTAAATTCGTTTTAATTTTTTTGCGTATCGAAGCTGAACGCTCAACCTTCTTCCGATTTCAGAACTTTTGTAACTGAAAGAAAATCGTTTTGTCATGAAGACTTGGAGGTGTGACCTCTGTAAGAGGTTTTTTGGCGGATTTGTATATTTAGATACGTTCGAGTCTATATTCTGATTGCCACATCTATTCTAATACGTCTTTGGGGTCTTTGGTTATGTTTATGGATATGGAGAGGTTTTCCAATCCAATTCGTGGATGCAATTTCATACACTTAAGAGTTAAGGCAATATTTACTCAGATAACTTCGAATCTTTTTGCAACTTGTTTTTGCAACATCTGTTCTGTTTGCCAAATCTGTTCTGATGCGTACGGGTCCCTTGCATATGTTTAATTAAATTGTTCTGCATCACCACATGAACTCTAAATTTTTTAATTGAATATGATACTCGCTACTCGGCTTGCTCATTCATTATGTATAGTTCCATTGGGAAATGTAACGTAGGGAACACTCGGATCTCATTAAGTACACACCGCGATTTTTATCACGGTAGTACTTTTTCCAACTAAATCGCATATGACCAACAACTTTCTACAAGATTGTCAGTCTGTATCAGAAAACAGAGCGTTTCTACGTTACATTTTATCCAACTACATCGTGGAACTACCCTTATACTATTAGTATGTGAAGATTAGGGCTATAGCCAATTAAAAGACCCGCCGCTTCAGCAATATCTCCTGAATCTAAATCCTCAATCAATCAAAATTCATAAAATACATAACTATGTGCTCATATAGAAATACATTTGTGATAAGGAGACTGAGTGAGTGCTGATAACCTAGAAAATTAAAGGAAAACGCAAAAGCACATCACACACCTCATAAAACGAAACACATACCAACCTCATTATAATACCAAACTAGAGTAGATTTCGACGTAAAATATCAGATAGTCGTTGTCTCCGCTGATCAGCTTTTCCTCGAACCATTTAAATTTTATACGATTTTGAAGGTTGAAAATGACGGTAATTTATGAATAAAATCTTTCGAACGAAATGCGATATAACAACAAATTCACTTGGATTAAAGAGAGCTTTAAGCTCATAAGTTTATGGTTGAGTGATCCATTATTAAGTAATTTCGCTTGACCAACTTTGTCAAAATGTTAATTGCAAGAGACTTTATTTAATTGTGAACAAGTCATAGATAATGATGCTTTACTGATGTTGTTCAGGTATTTCTCCACAAAATCATCTGTCCTTCGTGGGATTTTACGAAAATTCAATAACATTTAAAGAAGTAAGGAGAAAAATGGGCTGTGTGGTTTTCGGTCAGTTGAGGTCTCAAATGAAGAAGAAGGAGTTGAATAGCGACACGAAATTGGATATTCACGATTGTCACGATTTTAGATAGTGAGATAAAAGTTCCGGGTTCAATTAAACGTATTTAGAAATTAAAAGACCTAGAGCGTCGAAAATCCTCAAAAAAATCCTTCCGATTCAAAAGAAAATCATAAATATGCTTCAATAACGCTAAATAAAATAATCAGAAAATCTTTGGAAATCCTCATTCCTCAATCATCATGATTGGGAGGGTTCACTTATTGTAACTTTTGAGATTTCTCAAGGGGTATGATTCCTAAAAATTCTTGGTTCTTAGTTCAAAGTTTAGTGTCTTTTTGTTCTTTTCTGCTTTTTTCTTGATTTGCTTAGGGGTAGGTTTCCATCTTTCCAGTTCAAGAACATGGAGAGATTCAAAGAACATTTTGATGCATTGTACAACGGGGATGATGATGTGACTGAGATGATAGCGATGTTTCCTTTCTTGACGCCGACGCGACGGTCGTATCGTAGCAGCACCAACAATAGAGGCATCAATTTTTCTCACTCAAGAACTACAAAGTTTCCCGTCCGGATAATATACCAGCGGAACTGCTGAAGATGGGTGGTTAGAAGTAATGTACGATTTAGTAAATGAATATGGAACACGGAAGAGTTGCCTGACGAGTGGCTAGAGGGTGCCATTTTACCTCTACACGAGAAAGGTGATAAAATCGAATGCTATCGTGGAATTGCCTTGCTGAACACGGCTTTTAAAGTTTTCGCTTGAGTTCTATTTGAAAGACTAAATCCGCTGGCTGAGAGTGTCATTGGGGATTATCAAGGCGGATTCAGACGAGATCGCTCAACAACTGACCACGTTTCAAGTCCGGACGTCCTGAGCTGGGCTTTGAAACAAAGTATATTCGTCTTGTGAAAGCGAGATTGGATGGCACCAGATGCCGTGTCAAGATGCAAAACGGCATGTCAGATGTGTTTGCTGGTAAAGAAGGGTTGAAGCAGGGAGACGCGCTATCCTGCTTACTCCTTAACTTGGCTTTGGAAATCGCAATGAGACGTGCAGGTATCCGAACCAACAAAACGCTGGTTGTAGCGTCAATATCATCACGAAGCAATTTGCCATAAAGATATAAATTGCCAGAAATGTGAAATGGTGTCGACGCACAAAGATTACCGCTCACCACTACCAGTAGATTTCGGATTTTAGTACTCGTGTTTCCCGAGCAATCATTATAAATTAGAATTAAGTTCAGAGCAATAAAAGAGTTTTCTGTTAACTTTTGCAATAGAACAACGCATTATTACTTCAACGAATGTTTGTTGTGTTCCATATGAAAGAAAACTCGACATAGCTCAATTTCGACATACAAAACCCCCTCCTAGCTTCCCTAGCTTCCAGAAAATGCATTGCATTGCATGCATCTAAAACGCATTTTCTGGAAGCCACCATTTTTTGAGGGGGTGATTGGGGAATGCAAAACCGGTATCGAAACCGGTTTTGATAGCCGGTTATCTCAAAACCGGAAACTGGTTTTCTCAATATAGGAAACCGGTTTTTACGGTTTTTTAAAAAAAAGGCTTTTTCCTTTCAAGTTCCTCACCAAAATAATTATTTCACTAAAATCATAAGGAAGGTAGCTCAAAATTATATATATTTTTGATATGACTGCGTTACCAAAATTTAATGAGGCTAGTAAAACGCCTACACCTTAAATTCAATCACTTTACCTTCATATCTACAATTTGATTAACATTTTTCAGACGGCAAGTAGAAAATAATAAGTGAGCAGTGAGCAGCTACCTCAAATAGATTTTTCAGAAAAGTTTTATTCAAAATCTAATGCTTAGTAACTCAGATTTGCCTCTGACATCAGAAAACCGTCTTCAGATGGTCAGTCTATTCAAAAAACCAAGGTTGGGTGCGTCGCTAATAGCTAGAGTCGCTAGTAGCGCGCTATTTTTCCATTTACCTCACTACTAGCGACTAACGATCGCTAATAGTGACTTTCGCGAAGTCAGTTTCGCTAGTCACTACTCTACCATCAAAAACTTTTCTTTAAGCAAAAAAGCATCCCTAAAAATTTCCGTTAGCGAACCCAACCAAAAACTAAACAACTGTTTTAGATTTTGAGACAACAGGACTTGTTCTTTCGCATGAATTTTAAGCTCAATTCCACGAATACCTCCCCTCCCCCTTGTACGCATATTTTCATACAAACGAATGTATGGCAGCACGCTTTTGGTGAGCGCTGTCCCCGTAGAAGAGTGTGTATTGTTTGAATGGCCTCTGATCTACCAATTACTGCAGCACAGCATATTTGACCGTATTTTCAGTATATTTTTGTATGAGTTTCAATTTTTATGTAATTTCAAAACCAATAACCGGTTTCAAATAACCGGACCGGTTTTGCATTCCCTAGGGGTGATGTCATCATTAACTTTACTTGCCCATTACATGGGACTTAAAATACCACCTAACATCTAAATTTGAAAAACACCCTAATAACCATATTGGTGACCCCGGCGTGATTCAAAACGCAACTTTCTGACTGGTGAATGGAACAGTTCAAGTCCTGGGCTTTGCAGATGACTTGGATCTCGCCAGTCGTACACATGCAGCTGCAATTGACACTCACAAATATGAAAATCCAAGCCGAGAGAATGGTTTTGATGATAAACGAATCTACAACCAAGTACATGAAGACCGAGCCGAATCCGGTAGCCAATCAGCAGAGAGACAAAATACGCATTGGAGAGTTCAATCTCGAGTTAGTGGATGAGTTGATTTATCTTGAAGCACTGATACCGAGGGGTGACGCACTTCTGCGGTTTATGGAATAAATGGAATAAATGGGAATAAATGGAATAAATGGGAATAAATGGAATAAATGGGAATAAATGGAATAAATATTGGAATAAATGGAATAAATATTGGAATAAATGGAATAAATGGTAATTGTTTCAAATTCGTCAAAACCTCAAATAGACTTGATTTTGATGGCAACGCACACAACAAACCATAGTAATGTGTCAAAAAGTGAAAAAACCCTCTTTTGAAAACTTAAAAGAATTTTTGTTCCCAAAAAAATAAAATTTAATCTCAAGACGGGTTAAATGCTTTATAATTTGTGCAAACCTTTTTTTGAACTTATTTGTCTAACTTGTGATGCGTTTGATTCAGATATTTCGCAGAAACAACAAAAAAAATTTTGGGAATAAATGGAATAAATGAAATAAATGAAGTGCGCCACCCCTCGACTGATACGGTCAGATGGTGACAATACACCTATAATTCACAGAGGTATCATGACGGCAAGCAGATGATATTTTGGTCTAATCAAACAGTTACGATCAAAGTTAATATCAAAGAAAACGAAGTGCCACATTTACAAAAAAAAAATGTAAAAAATGACGAGTTGTTAGTATTCGGATTGTCTTAGAATAGATCGATATGCTTTGTTACAAAGCAACCTTCAATACGAGGGCAGCAGCTTTATTCGAGGGGTGACGCACTTCTGCTGTTTATGGAATAAATGGGAATAAATGGATTAAATGGGAATAAATGGAATAAATGGGAATAAATGGATTAAATGGGAATAAATGGAATAAATGGGAATAAATGGAATAAATATTGGAATAAGTGGAATAAATAATAATTTTTTCAAATTCGTCAAAACCTCAAATAGACTTGATTTTGAATGCAACGCACACAAAAAACCATACTAATGTGTCGAAAAGTGAAAAAACCCACTTTTGAAAACTTAAAAGAATTTTTGTTGAAAATTGGAATAAATTTATTCCATTTATTCCCAAAAAAATAAAATTTAATCTCAAGATGGTTTAAATGCTTTATAATTTGTGCAAACCTTTTTTTGAACTTATTTGTCTAACTTATGATGTGTTTGGTTCAGATATTTCGCAAAAACAACAAAAAAATTTTTGGGAATAAATGGAATAAAAGAATAAATGGAATAAATGAAGTGCGCCACCCCTCGGTTTTATTTATATTTTTTCTGTAAATAAATGATTTCTTCTAAATGAACTTTAAAGATTCAAGATTTTTCCTATTTAGAGTCCAAAACAAAAAACCAACAAACCCGCAGATCGATATTTGACCCAAAAGACACCTCTCCGAAGCACTAAGTTCTGCGCACTGGTATAAAAAATCAGATCATTTTACATTGCGTTTTACGTCGATTAAAAACCAAACACCAAACGATTTTGTTGAATTACTATAAATGAAAAGACATGAAATGTGATATTCATTCATTCACTTTCGACGATTTTATGGGCGTTTTTTACTACAATTTTTGTTATTTCGTCTTATCAATAAATTAAAATAAATCCTTGGCGTCATTATTTACAAGAAAAAAATATTTGGTCGAATGGACCGATTTTATGCAACTAACCGAATATTTGAGCAGCTCAGTAAATTGTGGGCCGTTGCTTCTGGGGATAATACACGTATAACTTGTCGAAAGTCCGTTAAATCACAACAGAATGTGTAACCTTGAGTCATTGTTTTAAAATGTTTTGTGTCAACAGACGCCTTCGCACAAACGTTCGGACAAAATTCTTCCACCTCATCCACACTGCGATAGGGATCATTCAGTGTTATAAATACTATCGCTGAATTGGTCGACGTATTTTTGACTATCTTCCACAACCACTTCGGTACAGGATACTTCCCATTGGCACTTAAATACATCATTTCTAACTCGCCACGAGAATTTTCCAACTTCAATATTTCATACATTCCAGTCCAAATTTCCATGTCAACGTTGTAACTTTGCGCCAATTTTCTAGCCAAATTTTCAACGCGCAACCAGTTCCCGCTATTTACCGATTGAAATTGTGGCGAAGCATTGATGTAAAAGTATGTGCTCCATTGTGCACTCGGAAAAACAAAATCGGCGTCTGGAGTTAAATGACCCCTCGCCAAATATGAAGTCGAACTAAAATATGTTACCGTTTGTTTTATGCCGATTAGCTCTTTGAAGTGATTTATTTGTACCGTCTTTTTGTACGCTTCCGACGGCGAAGCATCTGAAGGAAAACCGGTTGCTTTAAATTCACGGCGACTGCGCTCTTTAACGTTAACTGAAACAGTATTGAAAATTACGTTCGTTTTATAAATAAATGATGTGAGCTGGAATTACAATTTATGAATTTTCCGTTGATAATGTGATTACTCCAAAGTGGCGATAATGTTTCGTTTTCAAAGCAAACTTTGAATGTTTCCAAGAAATTATTGTTAGCCATTTTAAATCCAACTTCTATAATGCGACCTGTACGTGAACACTTGTGTCTTTTGATTTTAATTTCCGTTTGAACTCCTTTCGTACAGTTAACTTCACTAAAGTTCACGTTACCAAATCCATTTATTTGAAATTGTCTATTGTTACAGACGACTTCAGCTGAATTAAGGCTAACATTTTCGCCCTTAATTTGAATAAAATTTTTTTTGCCCGGACAGAACAAGTGCAATTTCTCATTTGACGAAAAACGATTAACTTGTCCGGAAGGCCGAAAAATGGTGAGATTATTTGCTTGTTTATTCAAATAAATTGGTTCGTTTTTTGGAACGTCGTTCGGCAATGTAAATATGCATTTTCCATCGTCTGGACGAGCTATTTAGATTTAAAAAAGGAACCTTTAGATAATTCTTAACTTAAAACGCAAATTGCACATTCATACCACAAACACTGGCACATATTGATATTACAATTAAAACAACGAAGAACGTAAAAAATTTAAACAATTTCATTATCACTTATCAGCTGCACGTAATATACTCAAATGAGAGAATATTTTATAATTGCTAATAAAATGGTTGTTAGATGTTGAATCTCACACAATGCCTCTGCGTGCAGTGTGTTGAGTAGAATGATATAGGTCGTTGTGTGTGTTGGAAACTTTACCACTTATTCAACAAACGCACACGAGAAAACAAAAACTTTGCAAATTGCTTCAGTCGGCTTCAGTCGTTTGAGATTATAGTAGTATATTATGTCACAGGGATGAAAATAGAAGGTGGTTTACTTGACTAATTTTCGGTCCCATTTTGGTGAGAAACGGCATAGATTTTCGACCCGTACATGGAGCGAAGTTTTTCGAAAAGGGGTCTATTGCTTTTATCACGACGACACTTGTATCTCGTCGAATTTCCACCGAGTAAAATATGACCGATTTTCAAAATTTTCTTTCCTTGAGAGGTGATTGAAAAATTATGGGGCCTTTTTGGGGAAAGTGGTTTTTGGTCTTTTGTACATAGCTCGAGTAAATCTTCTCTGCTTTCTATTAATATTTTTTTCACCAATAGGTCTATTTATGAATGACAATTTATGGAAGAAAATGCTTTAAGTTGGAGCTCTTAGACTTAGAAACGCCCCTAAACATGAGTCTCTACTCTACTAGTGCCCTAATTGTTTTTTTTATATATGAATGGGGTAAATTCTATCGATTTTCCAGATTCTTCTTCTATTTAAGAGGTAATGGAAGGCCTAACAGAATTGAAGAAAATGATTAGGCCACGGCTTCTCCTTAGGGCCCGAAGTAGAGCCGATAGTCTGACCTAAGACGGCCTCTAACTAGAAAAAAATATTTATCTATGATTCCAAGATTTCTCCTTACTGCCCCCTACATGAAAAATATTTAATATTGTTGGAAATCGTGCATGGACATTATGCGGGATCGCGGGATCCTGGATCCCAGGAAGATTTTGGAAAAAAAATTGGATCCCGGGAAATCCTTCGCCCAAGGCGAACGACTTTTTGCATTTCGGCCGGGAAATTGTACCATAGGAAATTTTTATACTATACAGCAATAACCACCGGGAAAAGAAAGCCACCGGGAAGTCAAAGCATCGGGAAGTGAAAGCCGCCGGGAAGTCAAAAGCACCGGGAAGTCAAAGCCGACGGGAAGGAAAAATCACCGGTATGCGAGAAGTCAAAGCCACCGGGAAGTTGAAGTCACCGGGAAGTCAAAAGCACCCGGGAAGTCGAAAGCACCGGGAAGCGGGAAGTGAAAGCCACTAGGAAGTCAAAGCCACCGAGAAGTAAAAAGCAACGAGAAGGGGGAAGTCAAAGCTGCCGGGAAGTCGAAGCCACCGGGAAGTCAAAAGCATCGGAAAATCAAAGCCACTGGGAAGTGAAAGCCACAGGGAAGTGAAAGCCACCGGGAAGTCAAAAGCACCGTGAAGTCAAAGCTACCTGGAAATCAAAGCCACCGGAAAGTGAAACTTTTTAGTCTACAATTTCGCAGGTGCGATTAGAGCGAGGGGAGCCCGAGTTTCCCAAACTTAAAACAAAAAACGAACCTGAATGTTCATATTTTCAAAATGATCGCCTGCGACGCTACATGGAATCAGTCAATTAAAAAAATTTTACTTACAATGAACCCTATAATAGGCAATTTTTACACGGAATCAACTACCAACAACACCGGGAAATCGTTGGCTGATTTTTGGTTGCCGGGAAATTTTGACTCAGTTCCCGTGAAGAAAACATTATTTCCGTGGAAATGTTTGAAATTTTTTTTAAATCGTCGCTATGGACGGGTTTTTAATGTTGCCCTTTTAGCAATTTCCAATGTGAACGTAATTTGAAATACCTCAGAGTCCGTTTCAATTGACAATGTGACCATTTTACTTAGAGACACTTTTGTTCTGCGCAGGTTTTCGCTGCGTTAAAAACCTGCGCAGAACAAAAGTGTCTCTAAGTAAACTGAAATTATTGTAGGATGTCAAATTGAAGGATTAAGAAAACAATATCGAAATCAGTTGGGAGGGATTCTTTTAAAAAACGACCTATGGGAAACCAGAAGTATTTTGCAGTGAACTTTTTGTGCATGTGTAGAAAGGTATTAGGCCCTTTCAAAAAAATTTATCGGTGGTTGGGTGGCTAGTGGGAAGTAATAGAAAGTCCAAAATCATGCAATTTTCTTATGGAAATCATTAAGAGAGAATTGCGTCCAAAAGCAAAGTTCCAAAGTAGATTGAGATTAAGATGTTTTCACAATAATTTACAACGAAGAACAAGCCAAGTGCAGATTGCACATTTTAAATGGAGTAATTAAGGGGTAGGTGTGGTACAAATGATGTAATAATTAGATGGGAGCTGCGAATGTGGCGTAGCTTGAAGAGACAAGTTTAAAAATCCGAACGGACAATAATATAAGATTATGCACCTCTTGCCAAAATTGTTATTGCGACGTGTGGGCATGACGAATCGAGCCGCAGGCGAGATTCGTTATGCCCACACGTCAAGATAACAATTTTGGCAAAAGGTGCATATATTATTTTATCTACCGAGAACAGAATTACCGAGATAAGTAAAAATTCAAATGCACTAGAGAGATAACTGGGCAGTTACACACATCCAGTGGCCTTTGAGTAATACCTGGGAACCGTGTTAAATAACTTAACTACACAAATGTGATTGTTCTGATTTAACCAGAAGTATAATGTACAATGCGTTAGGAAATTGTACATGAACATGCTGATCTTGCCGCTATTACTTGTAGAGTGTACCAACATCGTACATGTCACTTGCTCATCATATAACGAATGTGTAGATTGTACATATCTCACTTGTAAAAAATTCCATTGTACATCACTTTTCATAGCGTACTTGCCATTTGTGCATGGTGTCGTTTAAACCAATGGTTTTACTGGACTTACATTACAGGTACATAGAACAAAAGGACCATCATGAAAGAAGTGTAACGTCTAAAGCGAATGGTCGTAAAAATGTTCGGGAGAGTTGTGCATGTCAAATTCCTTTTTTTTTTTTGTGTGAACTCGAGGGGTGGCTAAATCATCATCATACTTTACAGACCGTTACGTACTTTTCGGTGTGAGGTCTCTATGTCCTAATACCAGAATAATGAACTACTCTCCAGACATGCAGTCATATAAACCTCCTACCTGATATACACCTAAGCAGGATAATGTAGAAATGTTGACGCGGTCGGTAAACAGAACTGGTCAAAGCCCACACCGTAGCGTGGGTAAAATCGGGGGCTGGGTATCCCCCAAGGTGGACTTGTGTGCCTTGGTGCGGTGTCTATGACGCTGAAGCGTTTTGCCTGTGGATTAAAAGATGGTGCAAGATCCAGTGCATAACACAAATTAATTTAATTGCTCGCGGGTGCCAATAGGTGACGTTTGCAAAGATAATTTTTTTTTACCTTGCCAATTTCACAATCAGATAACAAGTAGACATTGTCGTCGTTCTCACTTTCGACACATTTCAATCAGTTGATCTAAACATGAAGATATAGTCGATACCTAGAACTTCTGCTACTAGCTTGATCTGATAAAACGAAATGCTATGCAGGTTTTAATAGGTCGAACTAAGCCTTATCATGCCTTAGATATAGAGGCAGGTATACAATCAAATCTAAAATGGTAGGTAGCACCTTTTCGCACGAATATTGAATGGCGATATATAGTACTAACTATTTAACCTGACCAGTTTATTGGCTGTGAATCGCCATCATAACTGATCCGGTCAAAAACAGAAACTGGCATAGAGATAATTATGATCTTCATTCTCTGTTCTTCACCGGTACGAAGAACGAAGTTCTTCGAAGAGGGGTCTATTGCGTTTTCCACGACATTTGTAACCAGTCGAATTTCGACCCGGGAGTAGGGGTGTGATATCTCCATATTATTTTTTAAATTAGCTCTGGCCCCTCAGCTCTTGTTTACACGAAAACTATGTGATATATTGTATTCCGCACAACTTTTTAAGGGATAATAAATTAAGTGTTTTTTTTTAAAAAAAGGGGTGAGTATCGATCGGTCAGATGACAAATCAACAATAAAAAACAAATGCAATGTATCAGAAGAGATGTGACAAACAGAGTTGATGTTACGAAAAGACTCGAACGTATATAAGTAAATATTGCCTTAACTCTTAAGTATATGAAATTACGCCACTTTAAATTGTATTGGAAATTGCCCATAGGGCAATACTGAAAAACCCGTCCGAAGCAACTGTGTAAAAAAACCCTCCCGCAAGCACAAAATTGATCCTCAAATAGACAAAAGTGTCCGGCTCAATTTTCTCTCCAACAGGGAAAAACCAATTTTTTTGTCTAGGGCCAGCCTTAGGACCAACCTAGGGCCATAAGGAACTTCTTCGGACACATACTTCCATATACGAAAATGTTTCCCTCAATTTGCACTGCAACACAGTAAAACAAATTTTTTTTGGTTAGGACCGAACTTAGGACCGACCTAAGGCTCACTTCATAAATTGTTTTTGTTTGAAAGATCTGGGCATTGCCGACAATTTATTAAAGAAAATTTTTTGGATTTGAGTCCTTGGACGTGGCTAGGGCAATAAAAATGAGTCTCTGCTAAGGCCCTACGTGTTTTTCGCAAAAAACTCGAGCAAATATTTTCGATTTTCATAATTTTTTTTTATTTGAAAGATCTGGGCATGGCCGACAGTTCGTGAGAGAAACCTTTTTTGGATTTGAGTCCTTGGACTTAGCTAGGGCAGTAAAAAGAAGTCTCTCCTAGGGCCATACGTGTTTTTTGTACATAACTCGAGTTTCCCATTTTATAATTGTTCTTTTAATCGACAGGTCTATGAAAGCTCAACAATTTGAGGAAGAAACTTTTTTCAGATTGGGCCCCTGGATTTAGCTAGGGCACTCAAAAATTAAAATTTGAACAGCACAAAATTCGTGCAAAGAAGTAAAAGTCAAATTTTCGTAGTTTAAGGACTGTTCAATTTAAAAAGTAACTCTAGTTTTTTGATAATAACTAAGACGTTTGTTGCCCGATTTGGTCCAAATATTTTTTATTTTGAAAAATTAACTTTATTTCATAGATATTTTAATTGAAAAACACAAAAAGAACTATTCTCGATAGTACGAGCGGACCTTGCTTTTTACTCCATTCATCAGGTTCTGCACGACACCGAAAGTGACTTTTCGGGCAGCAGCAGACCAAATTTTTTTTGAACTCAGTCAAATTCTTAGCTTCACGTCCATCATCTCTGGCTTCCCGCTTAACAATTGCCCAATATCTCTCTATAGGACGGAGATTTGGGCAGTTTGGTGGATTATCCTCTTTTCGCATATATTCGATTTTTTTTGCTTCGAAGAGCTCCAGGGTCTCCTTAGCGTAGTGGGCTGACGCTAAATCCGGCCAAAACAAGGGTGGAATATCGTGTGCTCGATAGAGCGTCAGAAGACGCTTCGAAATACATTCCCTTCTGTATATTTCCCCGTCAATGGTACCCGTCGTGTAGAATGACAAAGATTTTTTTCCACAACTGCAAATAGCCTGCCATACTAACACCTTTTTGCCGAACTTTTCTACCGGAATTTTTTTCACGTTATCAGCCACATCTTCCCCAACCTCGGCAGTGTAAAATTGAGGGCCAGGAAGCGTTGTGTCCATTTTGACGTAAGTCTCGTCATCCATCATTATGCATCGATATGGGTTTTTTACCAAAATGTTGTACAGTCGTCCGGACCGTTTTTTTGCTCTTTCTAGTTGAGCTTCACTCTTTTTTGGGGTTTTTTGCTTTTTGTAGGTTTTCAGGTTGTTCCGCTTTTTAACATTTTGAACTGTACCAACACTTACACCAGCTTTTTTGGCCACTTTTCTCACCGACATTGATTTATTCTTCGAAAGTAACTGTAGGACTTTAGCTTCCTTTTGGGGATTTGCGGGGCCGCTTCGACGCCGTGATTTTGGCAAATTATCAACTGTGAACTCGTCAACAAACTTCAAAATAACTTTGCGCACACCAGAAATCGAACAATTGATAGATTTAGCGATGTTTTTATAAGAAATTTTTTCTGTGCACCATTTTTGCACAATTAATTTTCTAGTTTCAATGCTTATTGACGGCATCTTTAGTGGTAAACGACAATTTATAAAATTTTTGATAGATTTAAAAAAATCAATCCTTCTTCTTTCCATCGCCTCCTTGGTGACAAAAATCGGTTAGTTAATATTTCTTTTATTACGTGTTTTGTGGAGTTACTTTATAAATTGAACAGTCCTTAAAAACTGAAAGCATAGAAAAATTATTTCGTTGTAAGGTCTGGCATTTGTGACGCAATTCTTTAAAAACACAATTCCGATTTCAGAACTTTTGTAACTGGAAGAAAATCGTTTTAAATGCCTAATGTGTCACTCTTTTCTGATTTCACAACTTTTGTAAGAAGAAATGAAGACTTGCGTCACACCTCCTCTGTAGGAGGTTTTTTGGCGGATATCAGTACTTTTGTAAGTTTATCTCTCGCCAAAACCCCTCAAAATTTTGGTCAATATGAATACCTCACTCATGTCCAGTATGACCGAAAATATCAAAAAACCACATTGAAGGTGAAAAATGCTAGAGAAATTCACAAGAATCCCATAAACTTAGAAAGCTCCATTGGATGACCCCACCCATGTCGAGAATAACCGAAAAATACCAAAAAACTTGATAGAATTTGAAGAGTGAACCCTGAAACATGCGTTCGCTTAAATTTAATTCTCTACAACTTCGCCTTTGGAACCAACTTTCTAACTCTCATAGTTCTGGAGATTTGGGTCATCCTACCTCAAGAAGGAAAGAAAGAAAGGTTTACCAAATTGACTATTTAAAAATATTCGATTTGGGTCCGTATCCATACAAAATAGCAATATTGTTCAATTCATATCTACGGATTGGCTGAACCGATTTTAATGAGTAAAAAAGCATTTCAGCCTAAAATTTTGCGTAGAATCCGGGAAAAATATTTTCCGAGGGTACATCGCAAAGGGGAGAAGTCAAAAAGTTCTTGTATATACTCCTTAGTCTACGAAAAATTTTCTTGCGAATTTTTTGGTGTGCAAGACTTGCGTCACGGCCCCTTACTACCGTGGGGCCATAATATTGCCCTATTGGCATTGCAATACAATTTAATGTGGACGTAATTTCATACAAGAGTTGAGACAATATTTACTTAAATACGTTCGAATCTTTTCGTACCATCAACTCTGTTTGCCACATCTACATACGTACGAGTCCCTCGCATTTGTTTTTAGAATGGTTTCAGTTAGAACTAACTCGAGGCGACTAAGGCCGGGCGCCGATTAGTCAGTTCCCACGCGTCATTTTGGGATCGTCCGCGTAATGCAACATCATTTAAGAATTTTCACAACTGTGAGAACAAAATAACTAATAAACATTAGTAAATGTTAATGAGAATTAATCAGGTCAATTACCCTCGTTAACCAAAAATGTGAATAACTCTAATTAAAATAACACTGAAACCAAAGATCTATACATGAAAAATCACGTGCTAATAAGTTTATCCTATACTAAACTCGTTCTTATACGTATAATTAGTTCAAGCAGTGAAAGCTATGATTAGTTTATCTCTGAAATCGATTATAGTCGTGTGTTGATTACACATTTAAAATGATGAATAATACATTGTCATATATGTTAGTTTGGCGCATATCTGTCTAACACATGTTTTTGCATCTTATTATAAACATGTAAGACTTCATAGAAAATGCCGCCTAAAGCAAACATGCAATACAAGCAATAACAAAAGTCTCATACGATGCTCGAGAATGTTTTCTGTGTCTTCTCTGGCAGCCAATTGGATAATGTAACGCACATAGAATATTTTTTACACATACTTTGTTACATGGCGTTGTGCTATGATGAGTATATAAAACCGAAAATTATGACGAAATTCTGAGAATTTCGTTAACTTTACCAATTTACTTATACCCGAGATATTTCGCTAACAAAGGAGATTTCTAGAATATGAAGTGCTCATTAAGAGCCAATTTGGTATGTGTGACATTTACTACACATCGGCTAAGTAAGTGGAGTCTTTGCAACATTTGAGTGCGTATAGATAGTGAGCGAGCATTATACTCATGCAAGTACAATGACGAGTGCTTGATGACTGACCAACTTTACCTAGTTTGTACCATATTTTGTTGCGTTGGTGGGAGGTTAATGTAAAGATGACTCTAAATGCCCTATGATGGAATAAATGATAGCTATAACGGATCTATCATAAAGTATGTCACGCGTACGAAACAGACGAAAGATATGAAAAAATGTGATAGAAAGAGATACAAGTAGTCGTAACGCGTAGCATAATGATTCATAAGGTGTTGCCAAAATTGTTATTGCGACGTGCGGCATTGCAAATCGAGCCGCAGACGAGATTCGTTATGCCCACACGTCAAGAGAACAATTTTGGCAAGAGGTGCATATTAGTACATTACCTATGTGATTCCAAATTGGTTGTTTTGACTCGTAAGAAGGTTGCTGCATGAGCCGAAGGCGAATGCTGTGATCCTACAAGTGAAAACAACTATGTTGATGCTTGGTAAATTGCGTTTTCCGAGTCGCTTGCGACGAGGTAATGACGCATTTACCTAGAAGAAACATGTAAATTATTTTATCACATTCGAGCCTATAATTAGCCAATTATTGCACTAATATTGGGGCTATAATCGGCCTATTATAGTCGACTTTCTTGTGACAACCGCATAATAAATCGAAAAATCAATTTAGACGACATTTTTTGCAACAAATTCGATGAGTTTTGATTTTTTATTTATGTTAATTTTGTTGTCATGATTAGTGCATAATTGGTAATTATAGGCTCAAATGTGATAAACTATCGTATAATATAATTATAGTCTCGGTGGGTGAAAATTCTCGGGTATAACGCACTTTGAAATTTCACCACACCTCGACTATAGCTACGCAATTATTTCCCTTGTATTATAGTATACTATTACTACCTTACTGCACCAATTAAAGGAAGGTAAAATGAATTTATTTCCCGCTAAACGCACATAGTAAGTATAACTTAACTGCCACCGATGTAGTGAATGTTTTAAAATCTACGACATGGGTAGCCAACAGAAAATAACAATAAATCTGAAGCATGTTGTTCGGCGCACTTGTCTTCTTTTTTAATGTACTCCAAATAATTGTAAACAAAACTAATAATTACATCCAATACTCTCACATTTTTAGAAACATTTCCAATCAATAAGAAAACTTACAACATCCTCTCTCCAGAGTATAATGCCCCATGCGTCTATAAAAGAAATATTGGGGTCTAACTCGCTTTAAAGTTGATTTGTTCTCGCTACTTCAGTTTGCTATAAATATCGCGCTGGTTACGTTACATTACTTAGTATGATGCGGTTTCTTGTCGCATTTCTGACAAAAATCGTCATTTAAGTAAAACTTTTCGAATGCAGAATTGAGTAAAGTGTTCATCTTTTACATCTAATTTAATAAAAAAAATTAATTTTTGACAAATGTATCTATCTTTGTGTTAAGAATTTGATTTTTGTTGTTTTGTGAACATTTCTTTCGTCGGCTTAATTTTATGTTTCTTCTTTAATTGTTTGAATGTTTAATGTGATTCATTTCATTGCTAATTTGAATTAAAATTGCAATTTCTACAATCATCTGACCCAAGTAATTAATGTATTTATTTGTTGTTTAGTGTTTGTATATACTTGCGTATAATGCTTTCATGTAGCAAATAGTAGACGTTTATCTTTTAATACATGGAAATTCGCATTGGCTGGTAAACAAAAATTTGAAAAATAAAAGTTGAACGAAAATTATTGGCAAAGTTATACAATTTTTGTTTGTTTGAAGAATGAGAAAAACAAATTTGTTATTAATTTGTAACTAGACAGAACATCTATATTTGCATTGAATTCACAACCGGTCTTTATACTTTATGTGTTATATTTGGGTGGACCTGTGGACCAACAGAAATAGCTACAATAATCACAAAATGTACATACACTTCTTGTTAATGACGAATCAATCTTTCAAACTGAACATGTTTTGAAGATTTTTTTCGAATATTTCCCAGTCTGAATGGCACCTCGAAAGTTGAACTCTCGAAACTTGAAAATTTGTCAATGTCATAAGTATGAAGAATGGCAGGTTGTTACGCTTCTACTACTTGAGTAGTTTGTTTCATTTCTACATAAAGCTGCTGATACTGATATCATGGATAGAGGTGTGCGCCCTTTTATGTTGACCGCGAGGTTGGACGCAAAATCGTCTGATAAAAATTCAAGACCGTGAAAAACACTTCAATAGTTTTTAAGGAACCGTTAAATGAAGGAACAAGACTTCACTTTTGGGCCACTGAGCTTATCTGCAAGCTCCACTCTAACTATTTTCTACGCTATTTGGATTAGTTTGCAGAAGCCTGAGTCTTAGGAGAGTCTCAGAACTCTTGCACCTAGACCGCCTTTGGGGATGGGCTAAACATCATACATAGACGTTATGAGAAGTTTCACTTTCTCATTGTTCCTGAACGGTGAAATTACAAAATCTCAAAGTTTTCTGGAAATTGTATTTTCATCAACCAAATAAATTGTCCTTTTATGTCCCGTAGAAATTAGAATTTGTCGTAGCCAGACATTTTGTTAATTTGAGTGTACTAAATTAGAACAGAGTGTGATTTTTCAAAAACGGCTTTCCTGATGACTTACGAAGGAGCGAATGGCACCAAAAAATGTCCTCAATTTGTTCTTTGCAAATATACAATCACAACAAAAACCTCTTAAAAGAAAATTTTCTTATAAAAAAAAATTTTTCGAAAAAATTCTTCTCAGAAAAAAAATTTCTTCGAAAAAAATTTATCTCAAAAAAGCTTCCCCAAAAAAAGTTTTCTCCGAAAAAAAGTTCTCCAAAAAAAAATAATTCTTCAAAAAAATTTTCTCAAAAAACAACTTCTTCGAAAAACTGTTTTCTCCAACAAAAAGTTTTCAGAAAAAATTTGGCTTCCAACAAAAATTTTTCATCAAAAATTTTCTCCGCAAAAATTAACTCCAAAAAAAAGTTATTCTCCAAACAAACTTCTCCGAAAAAAGTTCAACAAAAAAAAATCTCCAAAAAAATTTTTCTCAAAAACACTTCTTTCGAAAAAAATTTTTTCTCCAACCAAAAGTTTTTTCCGAAAAATTTTTCTCCAACAAAAATTTTTCTTCAAAAAAAATTTTCTCCGAAAAAATTTATCTCCAAAAAAAAGTTATTCTCCAAACAAAATTTTCTCCAAAGAAATTTTTCTCCGAAAAAATTTGTTCTCCAACACTTTCTGCTACCATCACAACACTTTGTATCACCTTCGGCTACCTTCGGAATACTTTGTGGCACCTTCGACTGCCTTTGGAACACTTAGTGTCTCCTTCGGCTACCTTAGAAACATTTCGTGCTAACTTCGGAACAGTTCGTGTCACCTTCGGCTACCTTCGGAACACTTCGTGTCACCAATTCTTTTCACTGATTAATATAACTTTCCTGAAGAAACCAACTGTCTAGGTATTCTTATTCAGAATTTAGCAAAAATCCAAGATGGCCTCACTTTGACAGTTGGCAGCCTTAAAATGCTAAAAAATTCTCCCGACCAAACTCTATAACTTTCTAGAAGAAACCATATCTCTAAATAGTGTCATTCCGGAGCTAAAATTCGAAAACCGAAAAAGCATAAACGAAAATCCAAGATGGTGCCGCTATGACAGCTGGCAGCCATTTCCTAAAGATACCAAAAAATTCTTCTGGTGAAACTCTATAACTTTCTAGAAAAAACCATCTCTTAAAGTAGTGTCATTCCGGAGCTAAAATTTGAAAACTGAAAAAGCATTTAAACGAAAATCCAAGATGGCAGCTGGCAGCCATTTTCTTAAGATACAAAAAAATTTTCCTGACCAAACTCTATAACTTTCTAGAAGAAACCAACTCTCTAAGTGTTATCATTCCGGAGCTAAAATAAAGGACAAATTGAGGACAATTTATTTGGTTGATGAAAATACAATTTCCAGAACGCTCCTGAATTCAAAGGCTTTCAAAGAATTGACAGAGATGAATTTTCCGTTCATTGGAATGAAGGAGAATTTACACGAAGGTAGCAGAGCAATAATCGTGAAAACAAAAAAGGGAATAAACATCCACAAAAATCTCATGTACTACGCTACTATATCGGCGTCAATTATTGAAAATTTTCCATTCATAGCTGGATCAAACATCACATGTTTCCAATAATCGTGGATACATAGGAAATTTTACATAGTTGGCAGCGATTTAGTTGATGCAAACATGATATTTTTTGGGTGGAGGGACTATCAACATTGTGCAGTATATAATATATTACAGTGGACCCTGCGAAAGTAGTTCATTATATCAGGTCACAATTTTGTCATAAGAGCCAAACTTACGAGGGTTTTCTTGAGCAACAAGCTTTGAAAACGTTATTTATATCAGTTTTCAAAACGTAAAGTAACATGAGTGAGTTTGCGAGTTCTCAAAATTGCGTCCGAAGTAATGAATTATGTAGCAGGATTCACTGTATAATGTTTATTGCGTATTCAGTTGAGCACTACATGTATGTTTACCCCCTACGAAAACCATGCATTACATGTCTTTTTACCTCAATAGTGAAAACAAAAGTTTGACCTCACTAGTGAAAACAAAAGTTTTACCTCACTAACTAAAACAAAAGTTTACCTCACTAGCGAGATAAAACTACTGACAACAAAAGTTCTACCTCACTGTTATTTTTACTAGTGAGGTAAAA
Organism: Pseudolycoriella hygida; assembly: GCA_029228625.1. Lineage (NCBI taxonomy): Eukaryota > Metazoa > Arthropoda > Insecta > Diptera > Sciaridae > Pseudolycoriella > Pseudolycoriella hygida. Next base: position 127,626,311 of record CM055403.1, read on the forward strand.
AAGACCATTATATGTAATGCATGGTTTTCATAGGGTGTAAGCATACATGTAATGCTCAACTTTCGGATGGGATAGCCAATAAAACACTTTACTGTCGTGCAACGCATATGAAAGAGAGAAAAGACGATGTATGTATGAAAGAATCTACTCTACATTTTTTCTGGCTTCATTCTGAGATTTTTATACTTTCAACCGCATTTAAAGCTGCTGGAGTTTTTTTTTTCAATAGGTCAATAAAGTGAGGGTGACGTTGTCTCACTCGAATTATTTTAGCACAAACAATTCTTTTATTTATTATTTCTATTATTTAATAGTTCACCGTAGAGCAGAAGCCTCTTTCTTGTGATTGTTTCTGCACCCACTAAGTGTCACTTAACATAATCAACGAATCTCCTGATGACTTTTATGTCAAATTCCGTTGAAAAACAAGGCCAAAAATGTGCAAATTTCCTGATTGTAGTCAACGTATGCATCACGACACCTCTCATTTCATTTAATTCATTGTCTATTGCGAATACTAAATGTTTACTTTTATTATTGTCGATCAAGTCAATATTTACGCTTTCTGTGTATTGTAAACAAACATCCACCTAAATTGTTATCATGTTCCACAAACTTTTCCTGCGTTTTTATGTCCATTATATATTTATGAACAGAGCAAAATATTTTCTCGTAAAATCAATAAAAAGAAAAATTTTTTGTCCACAGAGAATATCTTGTGAGTAGAAAACTGTATGACATGACGAACAAAACAAACAAAATATTCACTTTGAATTTTCTCTATAATGACTTTAAATATAAACGTAAATAAAATGTATGCGGTTTCCCTTTAAATGGAACAATAATGTTTACAATTGATTTATGTTCAAATTGCTGAAATTTATATTTCAATGAAGCCCTCCCCTCTGCTTGTCTGTTGTTTATTTATAATTTGCTAAAGCTTTTAATGCTCTTATAGTCAAAACGAATGGAATGCCTAAATTCAAGTCAATAAATTAACGTGCTAATCGATCCACCGTCTGAGACTTTTTAATCCATTGCGACTTTGGTATTTTAAGAGAACCATTAGCATCGTTACAACAATAAAAAGTATAGTACCATGACACATGGTAATGTATATAGACGCGTTCATACAAAAATTTGTCAATTCTCTAGACTTCCAGAAGACTGTACTTACTCTACAGTGTATTCAATTATTGGTACAATAATGGTATTTTACGCACGTGTATGAAGGTTACGGCTAGACCCGAAGGAGACGACTGTATTGCCACTTGTTAAAATAAACAATTAGAACCACTTAGGAACTATATCTTAAGTGTTGAAGTAGCAATTAAAATGTTTGAAGCGGTGCGATGCGACTGAAAGTAATTACGTTAAGGGGCCATCCATAGATGACGTCCTATACTTTGGAGGGGGGTCATTAAAACGTGACACGCAATTTTGTAAGTATAGAAAAATATAGGACGCAGGGTGGTGTCAAAAAGTCAGAAACTCCTTCGGGAACGGAATTCTGTGGTTTTTATGAGGCTGTAATTAGCCCATGCTTAGCCACGGTTGCTTGGCTCGAGGTTGAATATGCGCGTAAGTTGCTAAGTGAAATTCAGAGGCTAATTTTCATTTGTATTACTGGTGCTATGAAGACAACAGCAACCGCTGCCATGGAAGCGCTCCTGGCTCTGCCGCTGCTAGAGGTGATAACCAGAGCTAGAGCTTTTGCTGCCGCAGACAGGCTGGCGCAAAACGGTATATTGAATCTTAATTTTCGAAGTGGACATGCGAAAATTATTTTTAGCATGCCAAGAGACGAGATGACGCCAAGAATCGACTTCACAAGGCGATTCGGCGTAAGGATTCCGAGTAGGCAAGAGTGGCTAGATGGCTGGTCTGCTGACCTACCCGGTGGTAGAATTTACAGATGGATCGAAAACATCTGTTGGGTGCTGGGGTGTACGCCCTGAACTCGGGGGAAGGAAATCAATTCCATCTGGGAGTCTTTGCGAATGTCTTTCAGGCAGAAGTCTTCGCAGTGCTCGTAGGAGCTCGCGAAGCACTGTCAAAGGGCGAGCAAGGAAAGTACCTACTTATATGTTCAGACAGTAAGGAGATGATCAGAGCCTGGTTTCACCAGAAACCACTTCCAAACTTATGAAAGAGTGTAAGGATTTACTGAATTTGATAGGTCAGAATATTCAGATCACTATAATCTGGGCACCCGGACACGAAGTGATTGCATATTAACGTGCGTACCTGACATAGTCTGAACCTCACGGCTCCCATGAACGTGGAATTGAGATACGCCCAATTAACGCGAGTCCCCGAAGTAGCTCCTCCTATTTGTGGCAGGTTTGCGTAACCCTCCGCGACCTAGGTAAGGCCCGAGATACTATCATCTCTCTACTGTATTCTCGCCAATCTGGTTGCCCAGGAAGGACTAGAGGTGCAGTCACCCATTTCAAAGCGCAAACTGTTCTGACGCAGTTCACTATCTTCAACAGCCCCCTCGTTGCAGCACCACTAGGCACTCAACCAAGCGCTGGGGCCGGATGCTGCCATCTCGTATGGCACACTACACCCGGGGGGTCCCAGCACCGCGGTACCGAATTTACCCTCTGTGAGGGCTTTCGCGGTAAGGCTCTTAACCAAACCACTTCGGTAGGGATGTGCACGCATCCCAGGCACCGCTGAGCCAGCTCAGGAAACCATGGTGTCGCTACCCACCAGAGGACCAACGGGTCGAAGCAAGCTAAGACCGTTGGCGAACCACCCCTGTGGTAGGGCACCCGGACAATCGGAAGTGGAAGGAAATGAGAGGGCGGACGAGCTAGCCAAGGCGGGTGCTATGGCTCTCGAGAACGGCCCTGAACCGTATTTGCCGATTGCTCGATCAATCTGTTAGAAAGCACGGAGAGATTGGGTGATGCAAAGGCATGCGGAGTACTGGAACAGGTACAATGGAGGCGTTAATACAAAGCGCTTCTTCCCGAAACCCAATTTGGAATGGGCCAAGGGTCTGCTAGAGATGGGCAGTAATCCCATAAGGATGTTGGTCGGAGCGATTACTGGACACTGCGGGCTAAACGGGCACATGAAAAAGATGAGGCTTTCGACAACTTCCAGATGCGCGTGCGGATCAGAAGAAGAAACGGGTATTCACGTGATATGCGAATGTTCCAAGTTCTTTCAACTGAGACGCAGGCTGTTGGGAGCCTACGGCGTGCAACCATCAGATGTTGTTTAACTTGGACCTAGTATTTTGGTCAAGTTCTTGGAGTCAACAGGACGGTGCGTGATTTAAATGATGATTGGGTTGGGAACAAAGGATCGCAAGATCTGTGTTCCAAGATCTTTGACATGATCGCCCGAACTGATAAATCTAACATATAGTATAAAATGACCTCATGCACACGGCCACTACCACAAGAGCGATTATGACATCTCGCCACTATGCTTCACCCTTATAGTACCGACTGTTTACATGACGTCACTCCCAATATTCCATAAAGCTAATAGAGTTGACAACAAGTGTCCAAGTAAATGTGACTCTTTCGAAACTTAAGCTTTTTTTCAATTTGTCATTTTCCATCGTGGAAAAGAGGTGTGCCATTTCACTTGATGTTCGTAGCATAAAAAAGAAATATTGATTTCGGAAGGATAATTATAATAATGGAGTGAATTTGATAATCAGCACTTGTGGAGTTCGAAAACTATTATTTACCGTACTGTGTTATCTATATTATACAATTGATGCAAAGGTTAAGTACATTAGCACGTGTATTGTTGAAAAGACAATATTGTCCTACATAAACCGGTTTGTGATGATAACTTGAGGTAAGATTCTAAAGCTGATAATTTAAAAATACATTTAGTGAAAGTTACTTTTCTGATTTTTCTCAAATCGTACCAACTATAAAAATATCAAATCAAAAGTGAACAACTTACAGCAGACTTAATTTGTAAATGTTACGCTTTGATTTATGTCAATGTAAATTTACATTTAGAAACGTCAAAGCGTAACATTTAATACCAGGCCAAATTCGATAGCAATTCTGCCGTAAGACCATGACTCATGTCAAGGGAATTAAGAGGAATATCCTTCAGTACTTTACAATATGAACATTTTTCTCTTAGAAATTTCTTCTTGTTTTGAATGCGGAACAAATAGTAGAACCACAAAAGTAGCGAAACTAGTAAATAATGATCTAGCCCCTAACCCTGCATGGGTTGTCAAGGCAGATTATTATATTATTTGAATGCGGAACTAAATAAACATTATTTTTTATGTGTCAATGTGTAAATGTGTCATTACCTCGTCTTCGGCTCATCAGCAACCTTCCTACGAGTCAAAACAACCAATTTGGAAGCACATACGTAATGTACTATTATAATAAACCAACAACAGTAATTTGCCGAAAAGTCGGATCTTCACAAAAAATTTTCCGTCATTTTTCGGTGGTTTTGATATTTTTAGAGCAACTGTGTTTTGGAACGCTTGGAACACAAGCGTATCTGTTGCAAAATATGAGTTTTTTTGCCGAGAAGTCGGATGGAGGTCCATTCTTTTGACTCTATACATTCAACCACACAAAATTTCCCTAATTTCTTGAGGTCAATACCTTTCATTTTGTAAATTTATGAGCACTTTCCTACACTTACTTGAGAACATATATATGAGAAAGTTGGATGAATCCTCAAAAAATGAACTTTCACCGCTCCTATCTCATTCCTATTAGCTTTTCAGCGGCAGCTTAGGTCTTTTTTCGGAGTTGCTTATGTTTTTAGAGCAACTTTGTCTTGGAACACAAAAGTGTGTCTGCTATAGGCTACAAATTATGAGGTTTTTCAACTAACGCCTGTTTGTTCTAAGACCGACGATGTGATTGTTTTATGTTCCCTGGATCAGCAAATTATCGAAAGGACATATATTTTGCTGTTTGTGTTGGCATATTGTATAACCTGTGAGTATTTTTTAAGGATTGTAACCGTCATAATCAGCGAGTAATTTAGGGGAAATTGGCGAACAAGAAAAATTGATTGAGCGACAAAATCAAACAAAAGAATAGAGTGAGAGTTTAGTTGTTTGCCGCGTCCTATTCAACTCGATAGCGTAGTGGTTAACACGTCTGCTTGCTACTATGAGATCGAAACTATTGGTTCGAAACTCAGCCGCAGACAGATTTGTTCCGATTGTTAGATTTGTAAACAAAACAAAGCTGATTGAATCGGTTCAAGTCATGTGAAGTTGAGTGTAGCGCCATCTAACGGCTTACCGGTGAAAGACATTGTTGGGAGGTGCCGGTATTCTACTCCTACTAGTTTCGTTCCTAGTACACCTCATGGATGGCACTGGGTTTGTCGCACAGCTTACCACAGGCACAGTAAAAACTTTCCGGTAATGAAAGGATCTCAAATAGTAGAACCACAAAAAGTAGCGAAACTAGTAAATAATGATCTAGCCCCTAACCCTTCATGGGTTGTTAAGGCAGACTACGAAAAAGTTGATGACGCCACCGACAAGAGTACCTAAGTTTTATATTGATCCGTATTCAGCTATGAAGATAGGCCAACGCCACCAATTGACGGCTACTGTTGCCTAATGAAAAGTGATGCAAACCACGCTCTATCTCCACATCTCCAATAATTTTTTATTCAATTTTTCGCTCACTCAATGTTAAAGTTCGTTGAAATTATTCAAAAATTTTCTTCATGTTTTTTCCAACAAAAAGCAAAAGAGATGATCACCTCTTCTTCATAATAGAATTCTATTTACTAGTATGAAAATCATATTTCGACGATTTCTTTTTTCATTAATACAAATTTATTAGTGTGCTCTTATGTAAGACGTCAATGTGAGAGACGGCAAGGGTTAGTCATCTGCGATAATACGGGCACGTTCAAAGTAACAGGCTGCCAAAGAGGATATTCAATGCTCAGGTCCCGGGTATGCGCCCTAGGAGTAGGCCAAGGAGAAGGTTTATAGACTCAATTATATCATACTTAGCAGTTAGGCGACTTTCTCTGGGCGAACAAACTATCTCCTTGGCACAGGATAGGAGGGTATGGACGAGGGTGGTGCATGATAACCGAGCGTAAAGACCTCACACCGAAAGGTATAAACGGTCTATAAATTTTGTTGATGATGATGGTATAAGTGTGCAAAAGAAGGGAAAGAACATATAATGACATTTTTTACACACTCACCAAATTTTTAAAAATGAAAAACGCATAAGAAATGAAGAATAAGAATCACTTTGAGTAAATGTTCTTATGTTAACTGGGATTCGTGCACATCAAACAACTAAAAACTAGAGAGAGTTACATAAAAACAAGAGCTTTCTAAAGCTTTGAACTTGTTTTGAGTCCTAATAAGAAGTTAAAACTTGCTGAAGCTCAACGCAGCTCTAAGTTAGGACCATTTTTGGTTATTTTTGTTAAACGAGGATGCAATTTGAATTCGCTTCTAAGTGTGTATGTTAAATGCAAATATTCGTAAAATAATGTGAAGAAAATAAAACATTGTAAGTGATGGGTGAAAAATATAAAACCTTATTCCATGAAATATAAGCCATGACAGAAAAATTAAAAACTTAAGCTGTAAAATCGTTAAAATATTATCATAATTGACACCAATATTCCACACACATTTTAGTAATAAAAACTACTGAATTTCTTTTGGTTATTAAAATGTTTACAACTTTTCTTTGTTTGTTCGTGCAAAATTTACATGTTAATATTCTTAGTAAAAAAACAATCCACCAGCTGAACCTTAGTTGCTGGAAGTCATCGACTTAGATTGATAATACAATATTTATTGATGTTCGCATTAACATGGGTATTTAAAAACAACATCGTTTGGAGCGTCATTGTCGTCAGCCGTGTGATAGTAATTTAAGTCGCACATCAAACCTGTGAATTTTTCGTTCACATTCGCGTCTACAAATAATAACGGCTCGGGAGTGAATATCCTCGGAAAAGGATTTGTTATCGGCTTTAATGTCCTTCATGACACTTGATGATTAGCTCTCGACCTATTAACTTCTCAAGTCTATCAGTCATGGGCAACGCACAACTCTCAGCCAATAAACACCAACTTTACAATAATTTATTTATTTATTTTCATCAACGGCCGAAGCCCCCTGAATAAAAATAATCGAATGTCCGCATAACTTTCGGAAACACATAAGCAGACGGCCGGACAAGATGTTCCCAAACGCAAAATTAATAGAAACTTTAACTGAGAGTCAAATATTTTGTGTACCAACACACATCAGTTGTTATTCCAGGTAAAACAGGGGCGCCGACTTTGGTTTGGGTCATTGGGGCTCAAACAAACTACAACATCTAATATTCAGTAAAAATTTGGGTACGCTACTGCGGTCTATTTGAAGGAATGTCTGAAAACAATAAAAGCTGCGAGCGGACCGAGCAAAATATTTTTGAAAGCAATTTTCGTATTGTTGTACCGAAAAGTTAGTATTATGGGGCCTTCAATCACTATTGCATTTGTAAGAGATGCTAGTAAATCATCAAGTCTCTTGTTTCTGTATTATGAATTTTAGTCAGTATAAAAGCTTCCCGTGAATCAATCGAATTTGCAATTGGTTGTATCAACTTCGATTTCAAAAGACGGCTTTTTTTTGAAATCTAGAAAGAAATTGGAAGTTGAGAACTTGTGGCAGTTGTCATTGTTAAAATAATCATATGATGTACATTATGTTGCATGTGATGTTTGTTCATCTGATTGGAGACTCAAGGGGAGTCTCTGATACCATTTTGATTCATTTAATTTACTTTTACTTCAATTTATAATTTTTAGATCGAGGAAGTGTTCCTGAAATTGAGGCTAAGTTTCCCCGTTGAACTGCCACTGCAATCCTCTGAATTAGATCACTCGTTGCACGGTCTTCTTGAGCGTTTTAATATTACTTCCAATCTTTTTCAACAGTTTAAGACCAACAGCTGATACTTTTCAATAGCAAACTCTTTAGTGGGTGTACTGAATTTTACTGGGGGCGAAGCTGGGCTTGTTACTGGTTGGGCTCAAAGTCGTTAATACTATCGCTCACTTTAAATGAAATACTTGAGGTAGACATTTAACTGAAACGATTTTTAATTGATACATCCAAATATATGTAACCCTAGGCCGGTGCTTGGGTTGGCCGAGGACCCAAATGATTGATTTGTTGAACAAGTGGTTGAAGGGAAGTTACGATCGTCAGTTTATAGCTACATAAAGGTAGTAGGTACATAGCTAGAAAAATATAGTAGTGCAACGAATTTTCGGAATTGGCTTTAAACAATTTCAACATTTTGGTGGCTGCTAAAAGAGAATTGAAGTAATTGAAATAAGTTGACCCTGAGAGCATGAACAAAATATTCGGGGGATCGATTTGAAACGGGGTCGTGCGGATCTGAGATAGCGTTTGCGTGTAGTTTCTCGTTTTTTATGTTTTTTTACTTAATCAATTTAATTTTCTCAAGGGGGCTGAGCCCCCATGAATTTCTTGCATTGGGGGCTCGAGCCCCGGAGCCCCCATGAAGTCGGCGCCACTGACGTAAAAGAATCAACAAATAACGAGTCAAGTCAGAATTAAGTTGTTCGAACAATAAATATTTAAATTTATAAATGCTTAGTAAATATTTCTATTTAATTTGCGTTGAATGTAGTCGAATTTCGACTTAATTTTTCGTTAGTGGACACCAGGGTTGCAGTCGCAAACATTTTTTTCTAGCGACGCTAACGCTAAAATGGAAAAATATTAGCGTCGCTACCTGAATTCCCTAATGAACTATAAATTTGCGCGCTAATAGCGGTCGCGGGCGGTAGAAATGTGCTCGTGACGCAAGTCTCCCAAACGATTCACAAATACAAATTATTTTTTTGGTAGACTGCCGAGCTAACTATGTCTAAGTTTTTCCTCTTGCTTCGTACTCGCTGGATTTGGACACTTTACCTTTAGAAAATAGTAATTTCCATTACGAAATGTTCGTTCCCATAGAAGCCAAAATGAACGAAAATATCCTACGTTGATTAGTTATTGAGTTTCAGGGCCAGAGATTTTCAAAAAATGGGCTCACCGGCTTCGTTTGGGAGCTAGATCTCCTGGAAGCTTCCATAGAAATCTCACATAAGAGCATATTTCGTATGGAATTGCGTGTTTGCATTAAAGGCATTGATCAAATGTGAGTAAAACTTTTAGGTTGTGAGCGGAGACGGAATGAAGGCAGAGGAAGAACAAGTTTGTCGTAAATTGGTGCAAAGATTGAGGCGAAATTTGATTATGAATTCGGGTTGTAGACATCATGACAGACATTTCCACGTATATAAATGAGGATCTCTGTCGCCGCGCCGGCAATGTCAGCTGCGCAAAGTGTCGTTTCACCAAAAGCAACTTATGAAACTACTCATATCGTCATATCGCAACAAAACCCTTAAAAGGGAAATAAGACAAGAGATTGCTCCTCCTTCCAAATCCTTCATACGGAAAAAATTCATTTGAAATTTCGGGTTACTTCCTTGTAACTACTATCAAAGAGTTTCCCTTGGGGGTTAAATCATAAATTCACTACGGGATAATTTATTCCAGTCGGAGGAATATATCTCTCACCTCGAAGATAAAAGCATTTTCCGCAGTTGCATAATGTACCATTTTTACGCTTACAGATTGTATAATTAAAAACTAATACGTTGGTGGGTTGTGACGCTTTTTTCGATGAATTGAGAAAAAATTAAAAAAAAATTGCATATCCCACACTAATAGAGCGAAATGCAAATATCGTTGCTGGGTAGCGAAACAAGCTGATGAGAGCAGTTTAAGAGAACAATTCATATTAATTTGTACCTGTGGCATCAGAAGCGTCTGGCGTCTTCGGAAAAATTGGAAAAAAATTACTAAAATTAATCGGAACTAAAATCACTGAGAAAACAAAAGAGAAACGGGCAACATGTTATCTTTTCCAACGGATTGTAGTCGCAATTCAACGAGGTAATGTTGCATCCATCTTAGGCACAATTCCAGCGTCTAAGAACTTAAATGAAATATTTTATTTGTAAAATCACAAAATCTGAAGACGTTGCTCATATCATATTGCAAAATGACCCCGACAGCCTTACAACAATTTGTTAGTAAAACAATTCTAACGAGTTGCAATCTTGATTGAAGTTAAATTTGCGTGTGTGTGTAAGTGTGTGTCTGAATTTGTGTGCAATTCGTCGCCGCAAATTTTCTAAATTTCGTAGACATTCGAAAATTACTTTGTAAAACTGTTCGCTAATTGAATTTTACGAGCGCTAGTCGCTAATAGCGAGTTATGAATGATTAGCGTCGTTACCCCAACCTGGGTGGCACATTGCAAAGTAAGTCAATCAATTTTTGTTTTCCAGCCCTGCGTACATCAGCTATTAACTAACACAAATACTCGCTTAAGCTCGTATGCATCACTTTCATTGCTTTCTGTTGTAGAGCCAGTGGGTCAAAATTTACTTTCGCATAATGTTCTTCGCTATTTATACTCAATTAATGTCTTTAACGTCTTCCACGTAGAAATAAGCTATCATTTTACGTATTTATTTCTCTCAAAGATTGCAATATTCGATACAAAATATTTTGTTTATTTAAATTTATGCGAAAATGATAACATAATTTCACATTTTTGATTTCGTTTCAATTTGTTTCAGAAAATTCGTCCAAAGTGGGCAAATAATCATTCAACGTTCATTAATTAAACAAAATAGGCTCGGTTTATTCATGTAAGTATATTGCTTGATTTTATATGCTAATATATTCTAAATCTTTCCATAAATGTAGAAAATTTACAACGACTTTCGTTCCAAATTTCTTAAAACAGACGTTTCGTGAACTTCATTGCAATTTTTTTTTATCGCGTGACCATCCGGATGCAATTAGCTATGCTTTTATTGTTGCTAATTAACGTGACTGTCTAAGTAACCGTGGTTTTTCCTTTTATTTATTCTTGATTGAAATTTCATAGATTGATATGTGATCCAACTAATGTGTTACGTAATGAATAGAACAGAATTTTGCAAGCATCAACCGTTTTGACATGCTTCAGTCTTTTTATATGAGGTTTAAAGTTCTTCATCATTATAGACCAGACTTGACGACGAACGGATAAAAAACAATGTGCTCGCGGCTATGATAAACCTCACGAAGTTTATGTTAGGTTTCATTGCCACTATAATCATCTATAGTTTCTGCTGCTGCAGAAATTAAAAAACATATGCTACGCGGACCCGTACGAATACGAATCCTTATAAAGCTCAAACTAACGTTGCAAGTATACTATAGTGTCGAAAACATGATAAAATGTATTTTAACGTGTACGCACTCGGTACGTTCAGTATACGTTGCAGGTTCATTAGTATGTAGAAAAATTTTAACAGCCTAGGCAGTAATGATGCGTAATGAGCCATTATGGTCCAGTCCATCCAGAAAGAACTCTTCTAGCGTATAGGCCTTATTTAGAGAAAAACTATGTCCACACCGCGACTTAAACCCGGTACATCCACATCAGCGTCTTATACGCTGAACATTATCCCACAGATTCATGTAGCGAGCAACGATTAGCAATCGAACACTTAGTTGTAAGGGATAACAAGGCTACTCGATTCAAAAAGTTAATAATGTACGTGTATGTGTGTGATATATGTCATTGATTTTGTTTAGAACATAAACAAAATAATTAAATTTTGCCCAAACGGATTTTGGTCAAATATAATGCCAGTGTGTCGTGCGTGATCAGAGGATTCCTGTAAAGTACTTAGTTTCTCAATCGGACTAATATCTTCCGAGTAATAAGCCTTTGAAAACTTGATGTAGTCTAACCGCAAGACACAGTCCCCACACCCCAAAAAAACGTCCACAAACCCAAAAAACTCCACACAAAAAACTTTGGGACAAGGAGCCATATATTAGGCGAACTTTTGAGTTTTTTTCCCTCGCCCCCTCCCCCTCCAAATTATTTAAAAAAAACTACGTCGCAACAGCTTTCAAACGAGCCCTCACTCATCAAAATCGGTTGAAAATTGGCTGAGATATCGAGGTTTGAAAATGACATTTTTGTATGGAATTGGATTTTTTCTATTATTTTCATCATTATCAAAACTTTGTTTCTGATCTGTCGGTTTCTATCGGTTTCTATTCATAATTTTTGATCTCGAGAACTAGACAGCCGATCTTTCTGAAATTTTCAGGGATTGTCAGTCTCGGCCCCAAATAAAAAATTTCATATGCCGCTTTTCCGGGAAAATTCTGGAAAAGCCGTGGCATCTTGAAAAGTGGTCAATTTTAAGGATTTTTTAGGTAATGCTCGGAGTTTTCGAATTTTAGCTTCGGAGTGACAATAGCTAGAGAAATGGTTTCTTTGGGAAAGCTACAGAGTTTGGTCAGGAGAATTTTTTGTGATCTTAAGAAAATTAGGTTTTTTTTGGTTTTCGAATAACACGAATCTTTTGTTCAAAGTTTTAATTTCCTGAAAAAATTACAGCGCTTTTTTTAAAACAAAATTACGTTGTGTTAAAAAAATTGCGTCACAAATGCCGGACCCACCAGCGGAATAATTTTTCAACACTTTCAGTTTTCACACGCAAAAATTTAGATTTACCTTAAATAATCTACGCAATAACAAACAAAAGTCAAATTTTTTGCAGTACAGAAAAATTATTTCGTCGTTGTGTCCGGCATTTGTGACGCAATTTTTTTAACACAACGTAATTTTGTTTTAAAAAAAGCGCTGTAATTTTTTCAGGAAATTAAAACTTTGAACACAAGATACCATTCAAACAAACTTCTGCGTATTATCAGCGACAGCGTCACCTCAAGCGATATCATTAATTTTGGAAGCGGACTTTCGGACTGCGTCACACTTTACCTTTTAAGAGGTTTTTGTTGTGATCGAATGAAAGTCTATTTACTGCATTTTTATAAAAGATTTTGTATGAAAAATTAATATAGACGTATTTGATGGAATGCATGCAACAACCAAAAAAAATGTAAACAAAACTTGCGGCTACAATGATTCTAGAAATTCTAGAAAAAATTAGTGCGGTTATTGCCTATGCCTACATACGCCGTTCATCCCTTGTATTATTATCACATCGACAAATGAAATAACTAAATGAACACAGGACATTGTTCTGCGATAGTTCATTCGATAACTAGCCTACTCTAAGAACTCAAATGGTGTACACTTTATTTGAGGAGTTATTTTTTGGCAGATGCTATTCGCCGGAGCCCGCGGATAGTCAGAAAAGATGTGAAAATGGTTAATAGTCAGAAGATATGAAAATGGCTATTCGCCGGCGCACTTCACAAAATGTTACGATACTCTTAGGTAACGAAACTAGAGGAGTTATCTTTTTATGAAACGCCACAAGAAAAAACACTAAATATATTGCTAAAATCGTGAAATCGATAAGAAACTTGGTGACAAGTGAAATAACGGCCAAAGATCATGTGATTTTGTAACGAAAATACTAGTGAACTTGCGATTTCAGGAAACGTCACGAAGGCCTAGGGAATTTGACCCTTTATGAAATTCCGTAATAGAATTTTCTGGAAAGTTTTTGAAATTTCTGGAAGGCTCTAGAAAGTTCTAGAATGTTCCAGAAACTCCAAGAAAAGTCTGGAAAGTTCTAGAAAGTTGTAGAGATTTCTAAAAGGTTCTCCTAAGTTCAAGAAATTTATGTAAATAACTTTTGAGAAATTTCGAGAACTTTTCAGAATTTTCGAGAAATTTTTCAGAACTTTTCAAAAATTTCCAGAGCCCAACAGGAATTTTTAGAACATTCCACAACTTTCTGGTGCTTTCCACATTTGTTCAACTCATCCCCTCCCCCAACGACCCCTCCCTTTCGTCCCCCGTATAGCCCTTCGATTACATTTCCCCCTCCAACCCCACCCCTCATCTTACGACTGCACTGACACAAGTTTAAGCTCACTATGAGGTTTATCAGCCCCCTCAACCATCCAATTTGCGCAAATCTATAGTCAAAGATCTATTCAAATACGCAAGTTTGAGCTATCTTGGTGGTAGATATGTTTAGTAGGGGTAAACCCTCTTTGGCCCCTCTATCCGACCCTTCCCACTGTGGCATTTGTGCAAGTCTAGAGTCTTGGAGCTTTCGAATGGCACAAGTTTGAGTTTGAGCTTTCTGGGAGATCTAGGAGCCGAGATATGCGTGATACGGACAGACGACAGACGAAAATACGAGCATATAAGCGTTATCCACATGTAGTTTACGCTAAAAAAATCTACGGTGACTGCAATCTTATTCATTCGACAAAATTTAAATTTCTAAATGCATTCTTGTACGATACAAGCGATCCTGAAGTTACTGCATGCAGCGTGCATGTACATATTTTATTACTTTTGTTTAATAAATGGATTGGTATCTCATAAAATGCGCGAATTGTAAAAAAATGTTAAACATAATTCTACAAAGAGAGAGACATATGCTTTTTACAGAGCTACAAGTGGAAAACTTTTATTGTCCCTCAAAAACCACGTTTTTGAATAGTTTTTCGACATCGAACGATAGTTCTCAATCGGTATCTCCCACTTTCAACCAAAAATCACTTTTCCTACTACCTTTCAAATAAAAAGGAATTTCCAAATTCGGCTGAAATTTGCTATAATCGCGTTGACGGATCTTAACCCCAAAGGAAACCAAATCCGACTGGTTTGGTTACAATATCTTCACGGTAAATGCATTAGACCCGCCTGTTTCGTAAGCTTCGTAACTGGGTACGTGTCTACAAAAGTGTTGTATAAAAACTTGGGCTAAACTGGGGAATTCTAAAATCGCTCTGCCTAGAATTAGTTTTTTCTTCCTTTTCTCTCCTCACAAATAAATATATCATTCTTGCGATGAAAAAAGTAGGTTTCGTTTGTTCCAATCAAATGATTATCTCTTCACGAAAAATTCCACGCACTAGTTCTATTTTTATATACTTATTTATATATGTGTGCAATGTATTTACCACCCAGCTGTTTCGTCTTTGTTTTGTTTTCTTTATCAGCTGATATGCAGCGCTCGTATTCATATAGTATGATGTTATTATTATGAATGAATGAATGATGAAACCTGCGATGACCTCTCATTGCACTATATCGTCGTATGAAAAACCTAGCTGAATGCCTGTTGGTCATGGCTTTATCGGTAATTTGATATTTTTTATCGGTTGAATATAATATCCCATTTACGAATATGATCTCCGTACCAAAGCTGCTATAATATTAAATGAGTTTTACTATACGACGAAGTTTGAGCCTAGAAATACTAATAGAAAGTTCCGCACTATCTAAAAGATGTTTAAAGAACAATCTCTTGTTGTGAGTAATTGCTTAAATCGCGAGCGCAGTGAGCGAAATTTTTTTTCGCTAATAAATTTGCAATACAATTTTGAATGGGTTGGGAATAGCAAAAAATATTTTGCTCCAAATTTTCAGCGCCTTGGACCATGATCCACTTGACCCCTATGGAAACGTGGCACTGCATATAAAAAAATCTATACAAAATCTTTTTTTCTCTTTCGTTGCAAGGTTTTGAAGCGTTAAAAGGCAGATAACCTGTCTTCATAATTTGTACTTTAACCCTGACAGTATTTTAAGGGCAGACGATAATAAAATACAATAAAGTGTACATACACGAGCGCTAGAGTGTTAGTAGATATCGAGTTATATACTTCATTGTATCGTATAATGTTTTACTATATATACGCGAGAGTATGCAAACTTGACATTTGCTTTAAGTAACATTCATCATATGTTCATCCGATTCAAAAATAAACAAACGAAGCGATGACGTTACCATGTGGTCTGGTAATCTGTCCAAATTGTGTGAAAAGGAAGGGTATATGAGACCACTACTTCTTGCTAATGCAGATCTGAGTTCATTGAATGAACATTTAGTCATTCTTGAACAAAAATATCAACAATGCCGTTAGATATAAGTTAAGATAGTCGATCGGTAATGTGGAGGAATTAAAATTCTGTTTTACTGATTCTTTACGATTTAAGGCTTATCGCTATTTGGTCGGATCAAATCCGACAAATAACAATAGAAACAAAAGCTAATAATTGCGGTAAGTGTTTTAAGCCACATGCGAAAGGCCTTTTTCTGCAATGGGAGCAGATTTTTGAGGGTATAGCGGGGCGCACGGCTTCATATCGAAAAGAACTCCGGCAAGAGTCCACATAGGAATCAAGACCAAGATACTTAACAACACTTTCCTTTTAAATTTACATTTGAAAACGACGTATTTCGTTTTCAATTCGTTAACGTGCGAGTTTTTCTGCAATGACCAAAGCGTTGTGGTTATGCTGCATTATCGTAAGTGCTCCAGTAGCTGACCCTTTAAGGAATTTTTTGACTTTGATCTTCAATATTTATATTATGTTCATGAAAATGCTAAGTTTTAATTTCTTTATATTTTAATTTGATCTATTCTGATTGAGTAGAACATCGGAAATATTGTTAATTATATTATTACCATTATATACCATTATATATATATATATATATATTATATTATTACCAGAAAAAAATGAGTGTTCCTATGTCTGACCACCTGTGTTCCAGTAGTTGACCATCTCATATCATGCAAAATTTTGCAAGATTTAGAGAAATTGTTCTTCATTTTCTTGATTTTTTTTGGAAAGAATCATATATAATGCAATGCATCAGTGTGTAATGTAAAAACACACTTCAACTTTGTAAGTTACTAAAAAGTGTGAGTTTTGTTTTTCGAAAAGAAGGCTGAGATATGTTTGATTAAAAATGTCCTTTCTTACAACAGAACTCTTATTATTTTATTGTTTTGTCAGTTATAATGGAAGTGACAAAGAATTCGACGAAAAGGTTGCCTTTTCTTCATAGATGCAAGACTTTTCTT
>CM055403.1:127643723-127668821 GCA_029228625.1 Pseudolycoriella hygida
CTCTACATAAGCTGAATTCTATCTGTTTTTCTTGAATAGTTACATATTTGGGACGTAATTGAAGAGCTAAAATTCAAGAAAAGACTTGGGTTCTTAAAATGTTAATTCAACTTTTGAATTGTCATTTCTGCAATTTTAAAAGTTGATTGAACAAATCTAACTAGTCAAAGCAACATTACACCAAAAGTAACAGCTCCTTTTATTTTCAGTGTATTTTTACAATCAAAACAACTTTAATCACGTAAGATAATAAGTGTCTGTGGTAGGTCTGACATCCCCACGATATTTCTGTGTCAATATTTTAATCAGAATTCAATAGCGGTAAGTTCATCTTAACGGGCTTAGGTGACAAGGGGTACTCAGTTAGACATAACGTTTTATGCAGTAAACGCAATCACAATATGAGCATGACGTGTAGGTCTCCTGGTGAATTTGAAACTTTTATTTCAATTTAATTATAAATATTCAATGAAATTTATTCGTTTCTTCAATTGTTGCATCTTCTTCTTCTTTCTTAGCTCATTTATATCCACTGCTGGACGTAGGCCTCCCCTAGGTCCTTCCACTTCGTACGCCATTTGCTGCCAATTCGTTCCTGCCTCTCGTTTAATACTGTTGGTCCATCGTTCTGGTGGTCTGCCCTTCGGTGTCATTGTGGGTGGTCTCCATGGCATTGTATTCTTGGTCCATCGTTCATCGGTCGTTCTTGCAATATGTCCTGCCCAGTTCCAATTTAGTTTTGCTATTCGCTCCATGACATTCATGTCTTTTGTTTGTTGTCGGATCCAATGATTTGACTTTTTGTCTCTGAGCGATATTCCGTGGCTCTTTGAACGACTCTCAGTTTAGTTTATTTTTCTGATGCTTTCGTTAACGGGAGTTTTTCAGCTCCATATGTCAGTAACGGAAGAACGCATGAATCGAATACTTTACGTTTGAGGCTGTTGTTCATTTTGCTTTTAAAGATCAAATTTAGCTTTCCGAACGCTGCCCATCCGAGACCAATTCTTCGTCTGATTTCGGCAGTTTGATTGTCTAAACCCAATTTCAGCTTGCGGCCAAGATAGATGTAATTTTCGACCCTTGCGATCACTGTGTCTCCAATTTTGGTGTCTCTGTCGTCGTCGATGTTTGTCATGATCTTCGTTTTTGACAAGTTCATCTTGAGTTCAATTTTGCTAGACTCTTTATTCAACTGTTGTAACGTCACTTGGGCCTTGTCTAGATCCGTCGCAATCAAAGCAATGTCATCAGCGAAGTGAAGCTGATCACCCTGTCGTACGCCTCTACCGATTTTGAACTTTTCCGTTTTCTCGTGCAGCTTTATGCAAGAGGTAGCATTTTTGTACACATAACGAATTGCATTGGAGTATCTCGAGTCCGCTCTGCATTCATCCAAGGAAGCCAATATTGGTCAAGTTTCGATCGAATCGAACGCTTTCTCGAAATCTATGAAAATTAGCACAATACCAATCTTGTACTCGTTACACTTCTCGATCAACGTTCGTATCACTTGCTGGTATTGTAACTGGATCTGAATCCAGCTTGTTCGACGGGTTGATAGAAGTATAATTTGTTCGTGTTTCTTTTCGCGATGATTTTCATATACAGTTTGTAGAGCGTTGCTCAAAGAATAATGGACGGTTGTTTTCCAGCTTCGTTGTATCACCCTTTTTGTGGGTATTCTCCCATGCTTCAGGAACTCTTCCCTCTTCCAGGCACTTATTGAACAAAGCCGTTATTGCGGTTAACAACGTGCCGCCATCAAACTTGATGGCTTCAATTGGTACACCATCTTCCCCGGGAGATTTTCTGTCTTTCATTTCACTCACCGATTTACCTTCTTACCCCACATTCATTATCGCTGGCTTGCCGCGGTGATTTACCTCGGCTGTGGAATTGGGATTTGGTCTGATCGACGTGTATAAATCTTCATAAAATTCTTTTGCGATGTTCAATATCGCATTTCGGCTCCATTGTATCGATCCGGTTTTATCACGTAATTTGAAGATTTCCTTTTTCGTATTTGACAGCTTTGATCTTAAGACTTTCACGTTGCAGTTTGCTTCGATCGTGCTTTGTGCCAGTTGAACATCAGATACTTCTAAACCGATTTTCAATCTGATTTCTGTTCTGGATTCTTCACTAAATTCTTCGTTTACGCAAGGAGTTTTCAAAATTTTTCCGGTCTACTTACGACTTTTCCATGAAGAGATTGTAAAAACGTTTCTAAGAAAAAGTAAAATTCGGGAACGCAAACCTACCTAGCCTATGACTATTTATAGAGATGAGCGGGTCGACCATTTTTCGAAACCCGACTCGGACCGAACCCGACCCGATAAAATTTTTCGAAACCCGAAACCCGAACTGTTTCAAAACCCGACCCGGACCGAGCCAGACACTCATGTTTTTCGAAACTCACAACCCAAATTACATCGAAACAAAAATTATTTCAAGGCCCGACGTCTGCATTCTTGACGGACCTTAGACTAAAATAAAATTCGTGTAATGTAAGATGATAAAATTTAGACGACTTTTGTAAAATATAAAAAGTCAATAAAGGATCGGGACCCAAATAAACTGATACAACAACCCGACCCGGACCGAACCCGACCCGATAAAATTTTTCGAAACCCGAACTGTTTCCAAACACGGCCCGGACCGAACCCGACCCGGTTAAAATTTTCGAAACCCGAAACCCATGAACCCGACAAAAACAATTCGGGTTCGGGTCGGGTTTTTCGAAGCTTCGGGCAACCCGCTCATCTCTATAAATAGTCATAGTCATAGTCATAGTCATAGGCATAGGCATAGACCTACACGTCATGCTCATATTGTGATTGCGTTTACTGCACAAAACGTTATGTCTAACTGAGTACCCCTTGTCACCTAAGCCCGTTAAGATGAACTTACCGCTATTGAATTCTGATTAAAATATTGACACAGAAATATCGTGGGGATGTCAGACCTACCACAGACACTTATTATCTTACGTGATTAAAGTTGTTTTGATTGTAAAAATACACTGAAAATAAAAGGAGCTGTTACTTTTGGTGTAATGTTGCTTTGACTAGTTAGATTTGTTCAATCAACTTTTAAAATTGCAGAAATGACAATTCAAAAGTTGAATTAACATTTTAAGAACCCAAGTCTTTTCTTGAATTTTAGCTCTTCAATTACGTCCCAAATATGTAACTATTCAAGAAAAACAGATAGAATTCAGCTTATGTAGAGCTTGTAGATTTATATTGGGCTCTAGACGACGCTCAAAATATTTTCTTGCATAAATTATTGGGCCTTCATTGACCTATCAAAAAAATAGAAGATTTATGAAAATCGGTTCAGATTTACAGATTTACTCGATTTGTCGTGTTGACGGACAGAGGACAAAGTAGATTTGTCTAATTTAGAAAACTTCCGAATCCAAATTAGACTGTTTTCAATTCGCGATAAACGCATAAGCCTAAACTTGTTTTACCTCGTTCGATTCCAATTAGTGTTCAGCGTCATCACTGGCTAAAACATTTATTTTCGTAAACGCTCCACCCTATGAATGTAGATCCCGCATGAGTGAAAAACGATTATTTTTTTTTCGCTCGGACAAGTTTTACAAATTCAGAAAATTTGCCCGTCAATTTTCTGCATAATTTGTTTGGTAGTAGTTCTTAGGGAAATGTCTACTACCTCTACTCCATGCTGATGACACTACATTTCATTATTCCACTGGTTCGGTTAAAGATTACAACAAATATCGTAAGTGCTCCAGTGGTTGACCGTGCACCTGTAGTTGACCAGACAAATATTTTGCCTATTTTCAAGAAAATTAAAAATAAATTTGAATAAAAAATTAATGGTTTCTGTTCGGAATATCAATTGTGTTATTTCACATCACGCGTTAATGGTGAATTCCCGTTTTATTTGCGAAAAAGACCGACAAATCATATGGTCGTCAAAGTCAAGTCCTGTTAGAGGTGTTTTGTTACGAAATCGGTAAGGATCTTGTCGATGAAATTAGCATTTTTACGTTTAATTAAATTGTAGATTTTGTGTAATTAATCTTAATTATGTTAAAAAGTGTTCATTATTTACATTTCAATAGCTTTTTTGCCCAATGACAATCAAAAAAGTTATAATTTATCGTGGTCAAAACACTGGGTCAAATTTAGTGTCTTGTTCCTATAGTTGACCACGAAAATGACTATGTTTATTATATAATAAACATAGTCATTTTATATATAAATAATTATACAAATAAAATATCATTCTGATGTTAATATTTTCACATTTTTCCTCTGTATCTTACCGCTCGACAGTATCTAGCAGTGACAACATAGGGGTGAGCTTCGGCGGACTGTTGGGTGACATAAACCAAGTTTAGGAGAGTAGGCACAATGCCCAGAAGCTTCGATGAACGTTGACCATAAAAGCACTCAAAGAACGTAATTTACGGTGGTGATCAAGAAAAGCCATTCGGTTAGTTCAATTCTTGTCACCTATTAGCCCGTAGCGAGTTATTACAGAGAAAAGAAAAGTCTTGCATCTATGAAGAAAAGGCAACCTTTTCGTCGAATTCTTTGTCACTTCCATTATAACTGACAAAACAATAAAATAATAAGAGTTCTGTTGTAAGAAAGGACATTTTTAATCAAACATATCTCAGCCTTCTTTTCGAAAAACAAAACTCACACTTTTTAGTAACTTACAAAGTTGAAGTGTGTTTTTACATTACACACTGATGCATTGCATTATATATGATTCTTTCCAAAAAAAATCAAGAAAATGAAGAACAATTTCTCTAAATCTTGCAAAATTTTGCATGATATGAGATGGTCAACTACTGGAACACAGGTGGTCAGACATAGGAACACTCATTTTTTTCTGGTAATAATATAATATATATATATATATATATAATGGTATATAATGGTAATAATATAATTAACAATATTTCCGATGTTCTACTCAATCAGAATAGATCAAATTAAAATATAAAGAAATTAAAACTTAGCATTTTCATGAACATAATATAAATATTGAAGATCAAAGTCAAAAAATTCCTTAAAGGGTCAGCTACTGGAGCACTTACGATAATGCAGCATAACCACAACGCTTTGGTCATTGCAGAAAAACTCGCACGTTAACGAATTGAAAACGAAATACGTCGTTTTCAAATGTAAATTTAAAAGGAAAGTGTTGTTAAGTATCTTGGTCTTGATTCCTATGTGGACTCTTGCCGGAGTTCTTTTCGATATGAAGCCGTGCGCCCCGCTATACCCTCAAAAATCTGCTCCCATTGCAGAAAAAGGCCTTTCGCATGTGGCTTAAAACACTTACCGCAATTATTAGCTTTTGTTTCTATTGTTATTTGTCGGATTTGATCCGACCAAATAGCGATAAGCCTTAAATCGTAAAGAATCAGTAAAACAGAATTTTAATTCCTCCACATTACCGATCGACTATCTTAACTTATATCTAACGGCATTGTTGATATTTTTGTTCAAGAATGACTAAATGTTCATTCAATGAACTCAGATCTGCATTAGCAAGAAGTAGTGGTCTCATATACCCTTCCTTTTCACACAATTTGGACAGATTACCAGACCACATGGTAACGACATCGCTTCGTTTGTTTATTTTTGAATCGGATGTACATATGACAAAAACAATTCGGGTTCGGGTTCGGGTTCGGGTTCGGGTTCGGGTCGGGTTTTTCGAAGCTTCGGGCAACCCGCTCATCTCTAACTATTCACAACAATTTCCACTTGGCAAAAGTTTTTATTTCTTACATTGGTAAATGTTGGTCTTCATATAGGGTAAAATAGAGCCATCTCTCCCAAAACGTGAAATTTGTTAGGCGACAATATATAAATGGATTTAAAAAAAAAGCTTCTTCCACGAAATGTTCCTAGGGTGGACCTGAACACATTTGCAACGTGGACGTTTTGATAAAAAAAACTGTTTTTTTTCGACCCACCCTACATGAACATTGTATTTTCTCAGGTCTGATCTCATCGCCTTGTTGATGGTTTTTGTAAGCTCTCGATATTCCATGGAATTGTTAGATCGTTGCATCGAAAATTGCTACTACGAAGTAGAACTTTGATGACTTTATTGCTCTGGGGAACCGCCAGGACGGCTTCGAATTCATTTATCTCCATATTCACTTTTTAGAACTTCATAATATGCAACGATACTTCCCTAAATTGCAACAAAGATTCTCTACACCTCCCCTTAGAGCCCGGCCCCAGGCCTGAAAGGTTGCTTCGGTCTGGTTTTTCAATATTGTCTTTTGATCATTTTGCAATTAAATTTAGCAAGGACATAATCTTCATTCTTGGCGACTGAAGTAGGGAATCGTACCATTTGGTGATTAAAGTTCAAAAGTCTATTCAAACGATGACATCAAATTCACAGAAGCATGATATCTTATCTCGATAAATCCAAACGAAAAACATAGCTTAACTACATCACAATTCACAAAAAAACGTTGGGTGAAAGTGTGTTTCGTTAGCATAGCACAACCACATTTAATCTCCGACTAATGTGAATTCTAATTTCTTTAATAGAAGATAATGGTCAAAAATATTATCGAAGATAAAAATTTTTTATCAGTAATGTAAATGATTTGTCATACTATTAAAACTCGAAGCGCACATTCTTCAGTTTAGCAAATTTATTTGGTGCAATCTGTCGTGATTCGGTCTCGCTATGTCTGACGAAGAAAATGAGAGAATTATTGTGATCACAAAAAAGAAGAAAAAGTCGAAATATGATAAAAGACATTATTGGAATGTTTTCATTGTTGTATTAGCTGGTTTGTTAGTTCGCTTTTTTAAACTCTCGAAAATTGAACTTTCTGTACGTTTTGATTGAATGTCAAAAAACTTTGGGTGAGATTCTTCTTTACATAATGAAAGAACCGATACCAATGAATGTGAAGGGACTTACTCTATTTGGTAATTAGACGTAAAATCTTGATGGTCAACCAAATGCAACAGATAGTTGGCTAGAGCAAGTGCTGACAATGGTGGCGTAAGCATTGCGGACATTGTTGGAGGGCTCCGGTCATCAGCTACAAGCGAAGTTGTCATTGTTTTTCTTAAAAATTATATTCAGTGAGTGGAATTCATGAAGGACTAACTTTTCTAATTTTGGCGGTTAGATGTGGATTATTGGTGAACTAATCTAATCTGTTCTAGTCTATTCTAATTGATTTCTGTTCATGGTTTTTTAGTCCCGTACGAAGAACGCAGTGCTTTGAAAAAGGGTCTATTGCGTTTACCACGGAGTCTGTCGAATTTCAACATGGGAGTTGGTTATTTTTTCGCTTCATAGTCCTTAGATACCGAAACTGCAAAAAAAATTTTGTCCGTCTGTCAACACGATAACTCGAATAATACTCAACCGATTTTCAAAAACTTTTTTTCCCTGAAAGGTAATCGAAAAATCTTTAATTGGATTGAATCTGGGCACTGTCGTCGGCCCAAGGGCCCCCCAGCTAGGGCCGCTTAAGTGGCTTTTGGTATTTTGTACAAAACTCGAGAAACATTTTTGATTTTGAGCCCTTGGACTTAGAGAGGGCACTAAAGGCGAGTCTCTGCTAGGGCCCTATGTGTTTTTGTACATAGCTCGTGTAAATCTCTTCCGATTTTCAAAATTTGTTTTATAAACGAAAGATCCAGGAATGTCTCACATTTTATGGGAGAAATTTTTTTGATTAGAAACCCTTGGACTTAGCCAGGACCCTAAAATTGAGTATCTGTCCAAATCGATTTTGTTGATTCCTTTTCTGGGAGGAACTGAGAACCGAGTTATATTCAAAAACAAATTTGGGCCTGGCGTCTGTGCCTAAGGCTCAAGTGGGCCTCATGTCGGTCCTAAAGACGGCCCTAACAAAAAAAATGTTTTTTGCTATGTTGCAGAGCAAATTGAGGGAAACATTTTTGTCTATGGAGGTATGGGTAAGCACTTCCTCATGGCCCTAGGTCGGTCGTAAGGTCGGCCCTAGACGAAAAAATTGTTTTTTGCTCCTAATGACCATAATTCGATGTTTTTCGTTACGGCAACTACGATCGAAAACTGAAAGCTTTTGTTAGTGTTGTTTGAGTCCGGAATATTACATTACATCACAAGGAGCTAAAACGTTGCATTTAGACCCAGGTGGTAAAAAGGTCAAATCCGAGAGTGGAGCACAGCGGAGCCAGAGGAAGACCTTTTTTTCCACCGTGGTCTAAATTGACGGACAAAATGCCAGATTCCGAACAGAAACACTTGACAAATTTTGCATGACAATTTGACATCATGATCATAGCAAGTGTGCGATTGATTTTTTCATATTAACCATTTGACTTTTGTTCATGTAAACATAAAGAAGTTTCAAAATTTCAAGCGATATGTGTGTGTATTTACATGAAAAGTGTTTGTGAAGTGAAGAAAAACAATTATCATAGTCTCAGTGCACAGCATTGATAGATGTTACCTTGACTATGATGTTTTCATTTTTCTGTCAGCAGTGAAAGGTGGGAAGAAAATCTTTCCTTCCCAGCTGTCGTTTTCGGTCCTGGTCTAAAAAGTGATGTTCAAATGTGAACCTAAAACGCGCCTTTTCGGATGCAAATTCGGGAGGAAATCTGGCGTTTTTTGTCCGTCTGCGCGAAAAAGTACTTTTTTGCCGCTATATGCGTCTGAAAAAGAAATTTCATATTCACTTTTTCGTGCATAGAATTGTTGTAGAGTGATTTCTATATGTTCGTTTGTGTGATTTCGTCTCATTACGATCATAACCAAGCAAAAAACGTTGTTTGTAACTCGTGATGAAAGTGGAATTTTTTAGGACACGTTCGTAAGCTTATCCTACTCGTCTTCGCCTCGTTAGGACAAGCTCACGACTAGTCCCAAAAAATTCAACTTTTCTCACTAGTTACAAAATATACTATTTTGCTATGTTGTGGCGAAAAATGAAGGGAAAAATTTTTGTCTATGGAAATATTTGTCCGAGGCATCTCCTGAGGGCCCTAGGTCGTGGGTCAATTTTATGCTTTCGTGAGATTTTTTTACACCGTTGCTTCGGACGGGTTTTTCAATATTGCCCTATTGGCAATTTCCAATACAATTTAATGTGGACGTAAGGCAACACATACTTAAATACGTTCGAGTCTTTTCGTAACGTCAGCTCTGTTTGCCGCATCTATTCTGTTACGTACACGAGTGAGTGAACATATGCAAGGGACTCGTTTCGTGTCCCTCGCATATGTTTACTTTTATGGAGCGTGTTCAAAGTTCGTATTCATGAAATTGCGTACATGATTTTGGCACCAATTTACAATGAGAGATACAAAGGCTGTCAGTCGAAAAGCATGCAAATACACTACGGACAAGCAAAAATTGTTTGTTGGAAATCCACTTGATTGGTTTACAAAGGACTTCACACTCTAGGGGGCACATAAAGCATGACGGTTTTAATAGTTTGGGTTTATTTTAAGTAAGGGAGGGAGGAAGAGGGGTTCATTCTATTAAGCAACGTGACGTCATTTGTGAACGACCTTCAAACAGTTCTTGCATTTTCTAATTACTTCCGAATAAAATTTTTCGTAGGTACCAGGAAAAAGTTATATCCAAAAAACATTTGTGGGACATTTTTGTGGAACATTCCACAAAAAAGCAATCACTTGTGGAAAACACATTTTCTTTATAACGACGGACGCACCTATGTCTGATTTCTGATTTACTAAATGGGAAACTAACTTTCTTGAACTTAGTCGCCACAAGATTTTATTCAGAATTTATTATAAAAAAGGATAAGTCCCTAGAGTGTTTGTTCTTTCTTTTTCTTACTTTAAGTAACATCTACCCGAACGATAAAGCCTAGTTTACTTTACGGCAATTTTCTTTTTCGTTGAAGCCATCACAGAAAAATTCTTTCCATTTAGACGTCTTTGCGTTTTGGGTTATTGTAAACTTTTAAATTTCCTGTTATATCCGATTTAATTTCTCCCTAAAAGCAAATATTTTTTTTAGATTTTTTTTTTTGTGTTGGGTGATTTCTATGAAAGCATAAATATATGAAAAGCGAAAAGTTTCTCGTTTGCTTTATTGTTTTGTTTTCGGTCGTCAATATATTCAAGGATTTTTTTTAGAACGAAGCTGATAGCTCAATAAATGTTCGACAATCAATCATAACGGACACATGACAATATTGAGGAAAATTTATATTCTACAATATTGAACTTAACCGGAAAATTCATAAACCGCAAACCAATGGCATTTTCTTTTCAAATTTTATACAATTTGCTCTGGGTGCGGCGTCCTAAAAAAATGTTGTCAAAAGTTGTTTGCACAAAAATGATTAAATACAGAAGCTTCAACTCACTTATTTTCTGTAAGAAATTCTTTTCATTAAAACCCGGGAAAGTGTGCTTTCAATTTCCTTTACTTTTTCATTGGACAATAATTTGTTGGAAAAAACTTATAAAATTTGTGATCATTTCAGCGTTAACTTTTCTTGTAATGGGTGCAATTGGATATTTTACGACACTAATTTTTGGATTTGTGGTAATAACTGGCAAGGAAACTGTTACAACAGGAATGTTATATCCGGTGAGTAACGACTTTATTTATTTCGCTTTGAAGTGAAGCATAGGGAACATAAATAACGCAGACCCGTACGATTCCAAATTCAAGCTATAGAAAGCGATTTGGAAAAATACAATTTCCTATATAGCCGAGGAATATCGACGAATGTATTAAAATTGGTGAAAAGGTAATGTGAAGAAACTCATCCTCGGGAGAAAAAAAAAGATTTTGGAAATCGCTAAAATTCCACTCGAGTTATCGTGTTAAAAGATGGAAACCCCTCCGGTGTGCAAATTCCACTGGTTACAAACGTTGCAGTATGCGACCGTGCTGCTACGTACGGGCCTGAAAATCAAATAACAGTGCGATAAAATTCACCAAAATTTTTTGTTTCCGTTTTAACGGTTTTGCAGTTGTTATCTTCCTTTAAATTCATTTTTATCTCATATAGCAATTGACGATAATTTTTATGAGTACGGTATTAGAAACGTGACGGCCCGTAAAATCGTAGAAAATTTTTGACTTTCATATGAATGTTTTGTATTGCTTGGTATATATAAACATACTGGACTGTCGTATTTTCTGAAACGACTGCCGCCCTTGGACATTTCTCCAACACCGCACTAAGTATATTGTCCATATGTAGTACGAAGTGCATTAATAACTATAAAAAATCAATCAATTATTTATCTATGTATACGAGCAAACTACAGTTATTAATGCAGCTCGTACTACATGGACAATATAATGCGAGGTTGGAGAAAAGTCCCAGGACGCCGGCAGCCAAGCACTATACTGGACATATGTAGTACAAGGTGGATTTATAATTTTTATCATTCTCCACTGAACATGGAAAAAAACAATTAAAGTAAAAAAAGTTCAAAAAGTCACTCATCAAATGATTCATTGATTCGAGCTCAGGTGCACCGCATACAAATGTCAACTGAATGTCAAAATGTTTGGTTTGGAAATAGTTTTTCTGTATACGTGAGAGTGTATTGGTTGTGACGAAAAATATTTTCCCATCACTTGGGACGTAAAGTTGTTTTCCGCGGTATGTGCACCAAAACACTCTCACTATTACAGAAATATATCTTTCAAAATACCCCAATACATACTCGCCAATACACGCTTCGCCCGCGTGTACTACGTACACATCTCTTGTGTATTGGGGTATGTTGAAATATACTATTTTGTTTAATTGGACAAATTGTGCATTAAAAATGGAGAGAAATTTTAAAAAGTCATTCTCATCCATTTATTGCGCATGGAAAACATTTTGTAATCATTCTCGATACATGTGAGACTGAGTGATAATGAAATAGTAGTTTTTGATACAAGGTACGTATGAAGGTAGTTTAGCGTACGAGATGTGAGATTGCCGACACGAGCCAAAGGCGAGCTCGGCAAAATATCGTGTGCATCAAACTACCATCATACGTAACGTGTATAAAACAACGTTTTTAGCAATTCACCGACAAAAAACGAGCTTTTTCCTGCATGTTTTCACTTGCAAAAATTTGTCAAAATTTCAATTATTTTTTCGTACTAGTGTATAAAAGCGGTTTTTTTATGGATTGGTTATTTTGAGCACGAGGCGTATATTTGACAACACGTATTAGGAACATTACTTTTCACAGCTACCAGAGCTCGAGAGCAGACATTGTAAAAAAAAGGTTTTGGCGCACTAGTGCGAAAAGCGATCTCATGCGACACCGAAATGACGCACTAAAAAGTGAGTTTTTATCGGTAAATTGCAAAAACAAACATTTGAATTACTTTTATTCATGTTTTCATGGTGATTTCATTCGCGGTGACACAGGATACTTATTTTGGTTATTCACAATAATCTCGACTAATAACCCATAATTCACTCCTTTCCAGGGTTGTATTAGCTAGTAGCGAAGCTTATTCCAAATCTTCGCTAATAGCGACTAATGTTTCGCTAAATCCAAGATTAGCGGAGTCTTTTTTCGCTAGTCGCTAAGTTTTC
The DNA here is from genome assembly GCA_029228625.1 of Pseudolycoriella hygida. Taxonomy (NCBI): domain Eukaryota; kingdom Metazoa; phylum Arthropoda; class Insecta; order Diptera; family Sciaridae; genus Pseudolycoriella; species Pseudolycoriella hygida. The sequence continues at coordinate 127,656,289 of CM055403.1, forward strand.
TGCTTCTGAAAGACTATGTTAATGGAGGACTTTCAAAATTATTGCTTTTTGTCGACTTATATTTTGCCAAATAATTGAAGATTTCCATAGTTTCCACCAGTTAGAAAAAAAGGATGAAAAAGAAATTACATAAAACGGAGGCGACGGGAAATAACGCCTGTGGAATTATCGTCCGGGAACTAACGCCCGAAAAAATTGGTATTAACGCCCGGGGAGTTATCGCCCGTAAGGCAGTTTTCCTAATACAAATTGTGTATTTTTGGACCCGTACGAAGGTCCTATACGTTTAGTACAAACAATTTTAATGTAACATGGGGTAGATCGAGGTGGCAGTTGAAGGGATGCACTTATTATCGTCTAAATATCAACAATAACAAAAATGTCCGTCCGTCCGTCTCCACATTTTTTCTAAACGGCTCAACCGATCAGCCTAAATTGATCCCTGAAATGTACATGCCTCTCATGATTCAAGTTCGAAGATATATGGTCGAAGAAGTGGAGGTCGGACATGAAATTTTCATAAAATAAAAAAAAATTGCACGAATTACTACTAATGTGCCACGAAAAATTTCAATCACTAATAATTCTATTCAAATCAAATGTCCACGCTCAATCTGTTTAACTAAGTCAATGCTTCAACCGTTACCATGTGTATTTGCTCTATGGGAAACGGTGAATCAAGCACTCTTCCACCAAGTGCTTCATTGTTTGCACCTCCTCACAGCGGCAAAGTGGCGATCCAATGACGTTCCATCTATGAAGTAGAAACGCACAACATCCTTGCCCGGTTCGAATTCGATTGAGACGTAGCCAAGCACGCCGTGCCGGGGTAGGTTGAAGCCATCAACTACCGTTGTTGGATCACTCACGAGCTCTTTGTTATGCACCTCGACCGTATTTCACCGCTCTTTCCACCGAGATTTTAGGTCAGCTTGATTGTCAGCATCTCGATAGAAAACCCAGAAAAGCGATCGAGATTTGAGTCTCAAATGCGATGTAGCCGGTATCAAGTCGTTATAAATAGGCAACTCAAGGTCCAAGTTAATTTTACTGCACTCTCTCAAAGCAGACTGTTCTCGCAATAAGTACAACTAGTATAAATTAAGGTTACCGCTTATTGTGTTTTAGGTCATCCTCCAATACTTCCGTCCACTTAAAACTTATATTTTAACCTTCAAAGTTAGCGACAATTAGCGCGCTAATTATTTTCTGATTAGCGAAATACGTTAGAGACGCACAGTGGGAAAAACTGCTATGATTTAAGAACACGAAGATAGCAGTTTTTCCCACTGTTTTTTTCCACGTCGCAACGCTAGTATTTTTCTTAATTAGCGTTAGCGTCGCTAAAAAATTGGTTAGCGAATACAACCCTGCTCCTTTTTAATGCACTTTTTGCAGTTGGGTTGAACTATGACTTTTTTTACTCCATTTGCGAATGTACAAAAATTTTCGTCTTTTTTGCCTCTTTAAAATTTGTGCGTTTTGAGTGTTTAATTATAAATAATACTTCCAAAACACATTTCTATACCTACATAGTGTCCATACGTGATAATAGCGAGTCTAACAATAAATGTCCTCTGTTACTCTGTTTTATTATTATTATAGCCCGAACGGAGGGCGTGCTACAGGGGAAGTTGTTTCAAATCAACGGTTCAATTGATCTAACGCGTCAGGTAGAGTCGAGAACGATTGTTTTCTGAATTTTTCTTGCGATTTCGTGGCGGAGTGAGTAGTATCAAAAGAGGAATATGAAAATCAAGTTGGGGGATGTATTGCGTAAGCTTTACCAAGTTTCTGTTACACTCACAGAACTTAAAAGGTAATTATATTGAGCGCGATGCGAAACGCATCGCGTAACGTTTGTGTGAAAGCTTAACTTGACAGAACAAAAAAATTTTTTTTTGAAGTCATCAAAATGATTGCTACGAAACACGAAAAGAGGCTCATTCAGCATGAAAATCCAGAGGCACACCGCTTATTGGACACTGACCAGAACAAAAGACGGCTCAAAAGGACCAAGCCACATGAACTCGTCAATAATCAGGAGTAGTTACCCACTATCGCACAACACTCAACCAACAGACAAAGTGCAAAGATTATCAATGGACTCTTTGTGAAACTATAAAACAAAAAATAATTCAGATGTAAATTAATGGTTGGCCATTTATGACCAGTTTTAATAAAATAGAAGAAAAAAAAAAAGTTGAGCTTTCACACAAAACCTACCCGATACGATTCGTATCGCGCTCAACATAATGATCCTTTTAGTGAAAACAAAACCAAAACAGCGACGACATTGTTGGTGTCGATGCAACGCACTGTATTTAAGATTTTCTTAAGTGTATCTCCAAAACGCGCTTCATTATCTTAACATGTTGACAACTTTTACCTTGATTTTTCTCCAAATTCTGTTCTCAATTTTTTGGATTAATTTTACATCAATTTCCTTTCAGACTGAATCCGAAACAAGAGAAGTAAAATACTTGAATGGTATTTGGAATTTTGTTAAATCAAACGAAACAAATCCAACAGAAGGACTGCGGGAGAAATGGTATCTTAAAGAATTGAGCAAAGTACAATCGTCACGGACAAAATTTAGGAATGAAATTAATTTTCAATTATTTTCATATAGACAAAGAGAACTATTCAAATGCCTGTTCCGGCCAGTTACAATGATATAACAGAGGACAGTGAACTTCGTGATCATGTTGGCACTGTTTGGTATGACAGAAAATTCTTTGTTCCCGGATCATGGTCTGACAATAAGAGAGTTTGGATTCGTTTTGGAAGTGTTCATTATGAGGCTCATGTGGTAAAAATTATTATTGGCAAGCAATTAACAAGTTATTAATTTTAACATTTTGCAGTGGATAAATGGACAAATTGTTGTGGTAAGTTATTTAATTAACATAAAAAATTCTTGCAAAGTCAGCTGGTTGGCTCCACCAGTAATTAGCATTTCCACTTGTTGCGAATAATGGCAAAATTGTGATTTTAAGATGTTAATTATTGGTTCCGTGGGTCAATGTCTGTTGACGTTATTTGTCACTCGATTTTTATTTTACGAATAAATATTTTTTTATGAAATTCACCCTAAATTGGTACGAAAGGTGTTCGAAAGGAAAACAGGGAAAAAGCCAATGGTTTCAATGAGGGAGAATCGAAAGAATTCGCTCTCATTTTTGATAGAATCCTCTACTATAATAAACCAACTGCCATTCCTCTTCTATCCAGCAGCAGCCGTTACCAACTGATAATTTCTATATATGAAATTCATTTTTATGAAATGGACATTCTAGAAAAAAAAACATATGCAAGGGACCCGCACGCATCAGAATAGATATGGCAAACAGAATAGATGTTACAAAAAGACTCGAACGCATCTAAGTAAATGTCGCCTTAACTCTTAAGTGTATGAAATTACGTCCACATTAAATTGAATTGGAAATTGCCAAGAGGGCAATATTGAAAAAACCGTCCGAAGGATCGGTGACCCCTAAATAGACAAAAATTTTCAATTTTCAATGCTCAATTTTCTCTACAACATAGCAAAAAACCATTTTCTTTGTCGAGGGCCGACCTGAGGACCGACCGAGGGCCATGGCCATAAGGATATGCCTCGGACACATACTTTCATAGACAAAAATGTTTCCCTCAATTGACTCTGCATCATAGCAAAAAAAAATTTTTGGTTAGGACCGACCTGAGACCCACTTTTGAGCCTTGGGCACAGACACCCGGCCCAAATTTGTTTTTGAATATAATTCGGTACTCAGTTCCATCTTAAATAGAAAAGGAATCAACTAAATCGGTTTGGACAGAAACTCAGTTTTAGGGTCCTGGCTAAGTCCAAGGGCTTCTAATCAAAACAATTTCTTCCATAAAATGTGAGGCATTCCTAGACCTTTCGACTATAAAAAATGTTTTCAAAATCGGAAGAGATTTACTCGAGCTATGTACAAAAAACATGTTGGGCCCTAGCAGAGACTCGTATTTAGTGCCCTAGGTAAGTAAAGTAAGGGCGTAATCGCGTAATCACAAAAAAGTTTCTTCTACAATTTGTTGGGCTTTCATAGACTTGTCGATTAAAAAAATGTATATGACGATAGGAAAAGATTTACTCGAGTTATATCCAAAAAACAAGTTGGGCCCTAGCAGAGGCTCGTCTTTAGTGTCCTGTCTAAGTCCAAGGGCTCAAAATCAAAAATGTTTCTTCTATAAATTGTCGGCCATGCCCAGACCTTTCAAACAAAAAACAATTTATTAAAATCGGAAAAGATTTACTCGAGTTGTGTACAAAAGACCAAAAACCACTTAAACGACCCTAGCTCAGCGGACCTTGGGCCGACGACAGTGCCCAGATTCAACCTCATAAAAGATTTTTCGATTGCCTTTCAGGGGAACAAAATTTTTAAAATCGGTTTAATTTTACTCAAGTTATCATGTTGACGAACGGACGGACATTTTTTATTGCAAAGTCGTCCTCTAAGGACCATGATCAATGCTCCACCCCCACTCCCGGGTCGAAATTCGACTGGTTACAATCGTCGTGGTGAACGCAATAGACCCCTTTTCGAAGAACTTCGTTCTTCGTACGGGTCTAAAAACCTCGTTTAGGGTCACATAGCGTGAGCTGAACCCACACTAAGGACACTACAGCCTGAACCACTCTGCAGATTTTCACTAACTTAATTTCCGTGGTTTTCTGATGTCCATATTTTTTATTTGAAACCTTCCAGAGCGATTTCCGTACTAATTTCGCAGAGATATAAGTCGAAAAGTTTCATCAACCTTCAGGAAACCATGTTTTTGACCACTTTTTCGACCATAACTTGGAAAGTTCTTAACCGATTTTGCTTGAATTCAAATTCGTTATGATATATTAAATTATCATTCGGGCAAAAAAATCGATTTTGAAAATCGGATAAGATTTACCCGATTTATGTAGAAAAAAACGTTTGGCCCAAGTAGAGACTCAGTTTTAGGGCCGTGGCAGAGTCCTATGACTCGAAATCAGAAAATGTTCTTTGATAAATTTTCGGGCATTCGTAGACCTTGCAAACAAAAAAATATGAAAATTGGAAAAGATTTACACGAGTTATATACAAAAGACCGAAAACCACTTGAGCGGCCCTAGCTCAATGGCCCTTCGTCCAAAAATGCCCATCTACAATATCAAAGCCTCTTTTGGAGGTGTATGCCGTCAGCACCCTCCAAATTTGTGCTAGCTAGCTAGCTAGCTAGAATTTGTGATGCTCTGGGAGCCGAAAACGACTCGATCGAAAATTGAATTTTCCATTTTTCGTCATTTTTGTATGGGGAGTCCCTTTAATTTAAATTTTTCCAAACTCAAGTTGGTTTCCCGAATTAGTGCTCAATTTGTGCTGGCTAATGGTAAAGTTCCCAACATTCAAAGTAGTCGGAGCGCCGAACACAAATTGATAAAAGAATAACATTTTTCATTTTTTTGTTAATTTTGTATGGGAAGTTTCTTTAGTTTTTGTCAAATTGGTTTTCCTAATTATTTTGTGCTGGATAGCTGAACCGCTTCAGCAGTCTTTGTAAGAATTCTACAATTTTTCCTTTTTCATCAATTTTTAATTTCTCCACTTTGGGTCGGACCTACTCTAAAATATTTTTCGCAAAATTTTGCATTTATTTGTCATTTTGATCATGAAATCGGTTCACACGATCCTGAGATATGAACTTTTGAAAATTTGAATTTTCATACAATTCAAAATTTTCTTCGAATTTTACTTCTCTATATTATTGGTATTTACACCATCATAAATTGAAGATATTCGAATTATGACAGTGGAATCTATCGATTTCACTAAAGCTCGCTCAGCGTAATTTTATTACACGTTTCTGGGAGGCAACACGCAACCTAGGGTAGGACACATTAATAGTTAATGTTTTAACCTCAAATTCAAATATTAGATTTTATTCTATGGTATGTATACACAATAGATGTAAGAATACCCAGTGATGTAATGTCCAAGAACGATTTTAAATAAGATGTATTTGAATGTGTATTCGAACGTGTTTACAACGAAACTTTCGTGAAAAGTGATAACATCGATGATACATTACTCTTACGTAATCTCAATTTATTTGTTTAATTGGATGTGTGACATTAGGGTGATCCAAAAATGTATGGGAAAATCAAAATGTCGAAAAGTGGGGGCCCCAGCTCTCTAACGATCTCAAATGTATCCCTGATCAAAAGTTAATATGGAGTAAACTCAATCCGTAGTGATCTAGGGGGCTCCCAAGAGCGAAATAGCAGAAAAAACATGAAAATCAGATATGAGCATTTTACACAGACACTGATAGTAGAGAGCATGTTAATGTGTTAATTTGATTCAATGCTTCTATTTTTGAGCTTGTAATGGTGAATTAATTTTTTGCTAAGATCACTCCGGATTGAGTTGGATCCATATTAATTTTTGATCAGGGATACATTTGTGATCGTTTGAGCGCTGGGGCCCCACACTTTTCGACACTTTATATTTTTGGACCACCCTAGTGTGACATGTTTGCGGATAGTTCTTATTCGATACTTCATGTCTAGGCATTCTCATATTAATGGTACACACGGAATCTAGAGCTCTCACGTTTTGAATCTTTATCTATAAAGTAAAAAATTTTAAGTTTCCATTCCTCTCCTGGACTAACTTAAATCGTATCGAACCGATCCCATAAGCCAACAAAAATTCAGCTAATTAGTTCTGAAAACAAGGTCACAAAAATTAAAGAAACTTCATATACAAATTAATGGGAGAAATAAAAATTTCGATCTTTTATCAATTTGTGCTCGGCGCTCCCACTACTTTGAATGTTGGGAACTTTACCATTAGCCAGCACAAATTGAGCACTAATTCGGGAAACCAACTTGAGTTTGGAAAAATTTAAATTAAAGGGACTCCACATACAAAACTAACGAAAAAATGAAAATTTTGATTTTTTATCAATTTGTGCTCGGCGCTCCGACTACTTTGAATGATAGGAACTTTACCATTAGCCAGCACAAATTGAGCACTAATTCGTGAAACCAACTTGAGTTTGGAAAAATTTAAATTAAAGGGACTCCCCATACAAAATTAACGAAAAAATGAAAATTTTGATTTTTTATCAATTTGTGCTCGGCGCTCCGACTACTTTGAATGTTAGGAACTTTACCATTAGCCAGCACAAATTGAGCACTAATTCGGGAAACCAATTTGAGTTCGGAGAAATTTAAATCAAAGGGACTCCCCACACAAAAGTGACGAAAAATGGAAAATTCAATTTTCGATCGAGTCGTTTTCGGCTCCCAGAGCAGCACAAATTCTAGGACTGGTACCATTCGACAGCACAAATTCAGGCGCAAATTATAGACCCAATTTCCATGCTAGCACAAATTTGGGGGGTGCTGACGACATACACCTAATATTATTTGTTGATTAAGATATCACCGGTTTAAGTTCAAAATTTATGAATATAATTACGTTATAATGGCAACCAAGCCAAACTTGAACTTGTACTCAAGACTAAAGGCAAAGATTCATAATAAAACAGAAAAATTGCATTCAAAATTGAGAAACGATAGCGAAAATATATGTCCAGTTTGTGAAAAAGAATTCAAAGGTAAAATAGGCGTCCGAATTCATATGGCCAAAAAATATCTGTAGAATCAACGGAAGAGAAAATAATTAATAGAAAAAACAAACGAAAACTTGGAAAATCAAAATCAGATCAACAGGTCCTGATTGACGACGACAAGAAAGATGAAACCGAATCTAACAAAGAAACCGTTACAACCAATAGAGGAAAATCAAATTTAACCAATATAGATGAATGGTTGAAAAAATTCGAAGATATTTGTGAGCGAACCTATGAATTATCCACAAAATTCTCCGATTTAGTTGAGTGTTTCACAAAAACTGTACTGAAAGAAAGCAAAAATCTCCCAAGACCAAAACACCCAGCTTCAAAATTTTACGAATTATGAAAAAACAACAAGAAAAACTTCGTAAATAATTCAGCAACCCATCACAAATCGTCAAATCCAATACGAACAGATAAAACACGTCGTGCAAAAACAAAATCAGAATATAATTGCGATCTGGCTCAATACATGTATTATAACCGAAGACGAAAAATAGTACATCAAATTTTGCAACCAAACAATTCAGAATTTTGTAAAATTCCAATGAACAACTTAGAAGATCACTTTTCGAAATTCTTTGAAACGACGAATGACAACGTTATAGACAACTATATACCAAACTGAACGATGCATTGATGAAGAATTGTCGTTAGAAAAAATAACAGAATCTATCAACGGAATTGCCATAGATACCGCTCCAGGTCCAGATAAAATTCTAATGAATATGGTTAAGAAACTTGGAATTGGAAAAATTTTAACTTCCATTGGAAATATAAATAAAATTTATTTTCATAAAGTTTCTTTACAATGTTAAATATAAAACATTTCGCTCAAATTTCTCGATTCTTGAATTGTCCCTAAAATTGAAGCAGCATTACCTTTTTGTATAGCGACACTCACGCGTTGAATCAAATAACATGTCGATCGATTTTCATTCGACACATTTGAAATTTTTCTGCCAATTTTCCGAATCAATTCGAGACCAGCTTTCCCTATGACACCTGATGTTTCCGAAGCGACCGGCACGAAAATGAATTGATGTAAAAGTTCATTGTAATGTGTGATTTTATCTCTTTCTGCTTTACTCGATGCGGAACCAACTTGTTTTGATGTAGAATTTAAGTAAGATGGAGCAAACGTGTCAACACATGTGAAATCCCAAAGCAACGAACGTCCTCTGGCCCATGGAACAAGACTTATCCCATCAGGCTTCTTTCCATCAGGACGAGAACAGCCTGGTGGTTCTAAAATTGATGGTATTTCGGCTGATTTAAGGGCTCGATGTATCAAATCGTTCACTTCTGCATGTCGGGATCTTGTGCCTTTCGCTTTTGAACATGAAAGACCATGGTGGGCATACTTCGTAACCTTTTCTCCACATATACAAGTGTGTGGCTGAACAATCGGTGCTCCTAAACGTAACGATGCTGCGATTCTGAATTCTTCGTTTGTCAAATGAGTTCCAAGCTGTGGCGATGGTAGTGCCTGCAACCACGCACCGGATTCAGAAATAGAATTCGCCAAAAGTCTTGCTTTGTTTACCAATGTGTTTGTTGAATCATTGATTGAATCAATTTTCGAATCAATTTCATGCGACTCCCAAACTCTCTGAATATTTCTGAAAATTTCCTCCGGCAGGTCACCATATTTATTGCTCCAAAATTCTTCGGCCTCCGAAATAGCTGGAAATATTATGTACAAGCATACTTTCGTTCCGGAATGTTTCAGAAAAGGTAGGTTGATACTAATAGACAAAGAAGGAGAAAATAAATTAGACGTGAAAAATTGGCGTCCCATAACCATCTACAGCGTATTCCGTCGAATTATTGATCGTGTCTTGGATATTCGTTTACGAAAAGCAATGAAACTTTCGCCAATCCAAAGAGGTTATAGAATTTCTGAAGATTTATCACCAATTGTCGGAATGGTGTTTGCAGACGATATAGCACTTATTACGAAAGATTTATTTATTTATTTAAAGTGATTTTGATAGAATAGGCCTTCATTATTAATAATTGGATGCGTGGTTATTTTTTGAAATATTTTTATTTTTTCCGAGCTTTCGTAAAACAAACAGTTTTCGTCTTCAGGGAATAAAATTTGAATAGGCCTGGAATTTAACATGAACAAAAGCATGGCAATCATCATTAAAGACGGAAAGCAAATATATCTGGAAAATGGACTGGAACTTATTGACACACTAATACGAGGTTGAGTCAAGAACATCAGTTGCCTACCGTCGGACACACCCAACTCCATGCTATATTCAAACATAACCAAAGACCCGTACGTATCAGAATAGATGTGGCAAAGAGACTCGAACAAATAGATACAAATAGACAAACAATCCAACGTTTTCTGTTCTCTTATAACTGTAAGAATTTCAAAGATCCATTGAAATTACTCAAGGTAATATCAAAGGCCCTACCGAAGTACGTCTCAGACCATTCAAATCTAGAAAGGCTTATATCCAAGGAATAAGTCGTTTTTCCCTAAAACCCTGAAACAGTTGTTATCTAAAATTTTATTGTCTACAGCTTTGTCCTTGGAAGCAACTTCTAACTTCTCATAGTTCTGGAGATCTGGGTCATCCTGCCCAATTAGGGAAGTGGTCATATTTCCCCAAAACCCTGAAACACGTGTTCGCTTAAATTTAGTTCTCTATAACTTCGCCTTAGGAACCAACTTTCTAACTCTCATAGTTCTGGAGATTGGGGTCATCCTGCCCAATTATGGAAGAGGCCATATACCAGTATTGGGCCATATTTCCCCAAAACCCTGGAACACGTGTTCGCTTAAATTTAATTTTCTACAACTTCCCCTTTGGAACTAACTTTCTAACTCTCACAGTTCTGGAGATCCGGATCATCCTGCCCAATTATGGAAGTGGCCATATACCAGGATTAGACCATATTTCCCCAAAACCCTGAAACAAGTGTGAGGTTATATTTAATTCTCTACAACTTCGCCTTTAAAACCAACTTTCTAACTTTCACAGTTCTGGAGATCCGGGTCATCCTGCCCAATTATGGAAGTAGTCATATACCAGGATTGGGCCATATTTCCCCAAAACCCTGAAACACGTGTCCGCTTAAATTCAATTTTCTACAACTTCGCCTTTGGAACTAGCTTTCTAACTCTCACAGTTCTGGTGATCCGGGTCATCCTGCCCATTTATGGAAGTAGCCATATACCAGGACTGGGCCATATTTCCCCAAAACCCTGAAACACGTGTTCGCTTATATTTAATTCTCTACAACTTCGCCTTTGGAACCAACTTTGTAACTCTCATAGTTCTGGAGATCTGGATCATCCTGCCCAATTATGGAAGTGGCCATATACCAAGATTGGGCCATATTTCACCAAAACTCTGAAACACCTGTTCGCTTAAATATAATTCTCAACAACTTTGCCTTTGGAAGCAACTTTCTACCTCTTATAGTTCTGGAGATGTTGGTCATCCTGCCCATTTATGGAAGAGGCCATATACCAGTATTTGGCCATATTTTCCCAAAACCCTGATACACGTGTTCGCTTAAATTTAATTCTCTACAACTTTGCCTTTGGCACCAACTTTCCAACTCTCATAGTTCTGGGGATTCGGGTCATCCTGCCCAATTATGGAAGAGGCCGTATACCAGTTTTAGGCCATATTTTCCCAAAACCATGAAGCACGTGTTCGCTTAAATTTAATTCTCTACAACATTGCCTTTGGAACCAACTTTCTAAATCTCATAGTTCTGGAAATATGGGTCATCCTGCAAAATTATGGAAGCGGCCATATACCAGCAACGGACCATATTTCACCAAACCCCTGAAACACGCGTTCGTTTAAATTTAATTCTCTACAACTTCGCCTTTGGAACCAAATCCTACCCATTTATGGAAGAGGCCATATACCAGTATTGGGCCATATTTCACCAAAACCCTGAAACACGTGTTCGCTTAATTTTAATTCTCTGCAACTTTGCTTTTGTAACCAACCTTCTAACTCTCATATTCATATTCAAAATTCAAAAAAAAACTTTGGATGAAATTTTGTCATCAATTCTGAAGGACTCGTTACGAATTCTACATCACCATCTATATGTTAACAATTAATTTGATGATTGAAAAACCAAAACAATAATCGGAATATTTTCAACTAACGTGATTAACCGGGCTTCGCCCGGGATGTATGGCGACTCAAGAGATGTAGTATTCAATTATAGTAATGTAATTCAACAAAATTTTACTGCGACGAACTCTGAAGGAATTCAATAGTTCGTTATAGAGAAAGTTCGTTATAGAAGCCTTTTTTGAAAAACCTCATAATTTATTAATCATTATTTTATCGATAATTATAACCATTCAACTGAATCTTTTTAATATTTTTGTACGATAAATTTCGTTTTTCTTAGACACTCGTTCTTCTACGACATATGAACATAATGCGTTAGTTTTTTTTATTACGAAAAACAAAAAGTGAATCGAACAAACAACTCTTTATTTATTTTAAATTATGCCTTTTAATTTTTCAAGTTTCAACTTAGTTTCGAATGCTACGCATTCATCATCAGGGACTTTATTCGACTCAAGAACACTTTCAAGAGCTTTACGCGAGAAGGTTACTAAAACGGCAAAGCTACATACAAACCTACAGATTTACATGTACAAGTAACTACTACATTTTAAGTAACACAAAACTGAAGAACAACATAAATAGAAAATTCAACTTGTATCGGTTTACTTATTGTCAGATGAAATTTGCACTAGTTCTGAAACAAAATAATACATGCATCTGCGATGAGACCAAGCATAAAATTCCATACGATACGTTTCGACTATATCATATGTTCGTCGTCCAACGTCCATCAGGCGAATGATTCTAGGCTCTTCTTCT
>CM055403.1:127674002-127697292 GCA_029228625.1 Pseudolycoriella hygida
TTGAATTTTCATACAATTCAAAATTTTCTTCGAATTTTACTTCTCTATATTATTGGTATTTACACCATCATAAATTGAAGATATTCGAATTATGACAGTGGAATCTATCGATTATATAACACTGATTTCACTAAAGTTCGCTCAGCGTAATTTTATTACACGTTCCTGGGAGGCAACACGCAACCAAGTGTAGGACACATTAATAGTTAATATTTTAACCTCAAATTCAAATATTAGATTTTATTCTATGGTATGTATACACAATAGATGTAGGAACACCCAGTGATGTAATGTCCAAGAACGATTTTAAATAAGATGTATTTGAATGTGTATTTGAACGTGTTTATAACGAAACTTTCGTGAAAAGTGATAACATCGATGATACATTACTCTTACGTAATCTCAATTTATTTGTTTAATTGGATGTGTGACATTACGGTGATCCAAAAATGTATGGGAAAATTAAAATGTCGAAAAGTGGGGGCCCCAGCTCTCAAGCGATCTCAAATGTATCCCTGATCAAAAGTTAATAAGGAGTAAACTCAATCCGGAGTGATCCAGGGGGCTCCCAAGAGCGAAATAGCAGAAAAATTATGAAAATCAGATATGAGCATTTTACACAGATACTGATAGTAGAGAGCATGTTAATGTGTTAATTTGATTCAATGCTTCTATTTTTGAGCTTTTAGTGGTGAATTAATTTTTTGCTAAGATCACTCCGGATTGAGTTGGATCCATATTAATTTTTGATCAAGGATACATTTGGGATCGTTTGAGCGCTGGGGCCCCACACTTTTCGACACTTTATATTTTTGGAGCACCCTAGTGTGACATGTTTGCGGATAATTCTTATTCGATACTTCATGTCTAGGCATTCTTATATTAATGGTACACACGGAATCTAGAGCTCTTACGTTTTGAATCTTTATCTATAAAGTAAACAATTTTAAGTTTCCATTCCTCTCCTGGACTAACTTAAATCGTATCGAACCGATCCCATAAGCCAACAAAAATTCAGCTAATTAGTTCTGAAAACTAGGTTGACAAAAATTAAAGAAACTTCATATACAAATTAATGGGACAAATAAAAATTTCGATCTTTTTTCAATTTGTGCTCGGCGCCCCGACTACTTTGAATGTTTACCATTAGCCAGCACAAATTGAGCACTAATTCGGGAAACCAATTTGAGTTCGGAGAAATTTAAATTAAAGGGACTCCCCATACAAAATTAACGAAAAAATGCAAATTTTGATTTTTTATCAATTTGTGCTCGGCGCCCCGACTATTTTGAATGTTGGGAACTTTACCATTAGCCAGCACAAATTGAGCACTAATTCGGGAAACCAACTTGAGTTTGGAGAAATTTAAATTAAAGGGACTCCCCATACAAAATTAACGAAAAATGGAATATTTTGATTTTTTATCAATTTGAGCTCGGCGCTCCGACTACTTTGAATGTTAGGAACTTTACCATTAGCCAGCACAAATTAAGCACTAATTCGGGAAACCAATTTGAGTTCGGAAAAATATAAATTAAAGGGACTCCCCATACAAAAATGACGAAAAATGGAAAATTCAATTTTCGATCGAGTCGTTTTCGGCTCCCAGAGCAGCACAAATTCTAGGACTGGTACCATTCGACAGCACAAATTCAGGCGCAAATTATAGACTCAATTTCCATGCTAGCACAAATTTCTAGGGGAGAAAAAGATTTCAGTTAAGTTTTACTCGAGTTATCGTGTTCACGGAAGGACGGACGGACAAATTTTTTTTTGCTGACCTGGCATCTGAGGACCATGATCGATGTTTCCTTCCTACTTTCCCTCCCCCTTCGAATCAATTGGTTACAAACGCAGTGGTAAACGCATGGGATGATGCACTGTGATCGTTTTAACTTTAAAAATGGCGGTAAAGCCATGTTTTTGAATTTTACCATTAACAATTTTCATGACGAAAATGTACAGAAATTAGACGTCTGTGGGCATCACATATTTTTCGTATCAGGTTTTAAACTACATTTTTGAAAATGACTTCAAAAAGAGAGACCCTCGTCATCAGTCTTCCATTAATCTAGCTGGTCACTCGTCACAAATTCGGTTCAATGAGTGTCAATAAAATGCCAAAACTTCCATTTACGAATCTAAAACCCAATTAAGTTCATTGATTTTTGCAGAAACACGAAATTGGACACTTACCCTTTGAAGCAGATATTACTGATGTGGTGAATTATGGACAAGAGAATCTAGTCACAGTTTTATGTGACAACGCCTTAATCTCTACCACAATACCACAGGGAAAAATTGTTGAGATTCCTAAGTAAGTAATCGTCAAAAAATAATCTCGGCACTTGAGTTTAAATTAATGCTAATTGTAACAGTGACAACGGCACATCCATCGTACAACAGTATACGTTTGATTTCTTTAACTACGCTGGAATTCATCGATCTGTCGTGTTGTACACAACGCCCAAGACTTACATACAGGATGTTAGTGTTACAACGGATGTTATAGATAATACAATCGGTAAAGTATTCCTAAGATAAGGCGGAAAAGAGATTATCTAAACATTCGCCCGTTTAGTATAGTTAGTAATTTGAAGTGTGATGTAATTTTGTGTAGTCGATTTTGTTTAAAGGTCACAGGATTTTCAAAAAAAAAAACTTGGGAATAATAAAATCATATCTCTGGGCCATTCTAGCGTTACTCATATTACACCCTGACTGTATCTCATAAGCCACATCAGCAAAAAATTTTTATGTTCCACAATATTGTTAGGAGCAACGAGCTTAACAAAATCGGTGAAATGCCTTGTCGTTGGACGCCTACATATTCTTCAAAATATTTTCGAATGAAATTCGAATGTAATATGGGAATTGGCAGAATTGGCCCTCTTCAGCATGAGTCCCATTCACCTCTTGTCATCTGCAAATGTTAATATTTCCTTTTCGAACACAGGACGAGTTTTCTTTCAAATTACTTGCAACGATTCGGAAAATACAATGACCGCATACATTCAAATCAAAGACAAAGACGGTGTAGTGGTGGCGAACACCACTACAGACACCGCTCTAAATGGATTTATAGACATTTACGATGTCAACTTATGGTGGCCTTTTTTAATGGATCCAAATCCAGGTGAGCGAAACACAGTTGGGGTCTTGCATTCCGGCATTTCATATTTGTCTTCTCAGGATATTTATACACGTTCGAGGTTAATCTGCAAACTGAAGACAGTGAAATTATTGATATTTATAGACTGAAAATAGGTGTAAGATCTTTAGCTTGGGATGATAAACAATTCCTAATCAATGGAAGACCGATATATTTCAGAGGATTTGGAAAACATGAAGATTCAGATGTAAGTTGAATGTAGAAGTAGATTTTTTTTTCGTTTCGTTAACCCATGATGTCGACCATCAGATTCGTGGAAAAGGATTAGATTTAGCGTTAATAACCAAAGACTTTAATTTACTTAAATGGATTGGTGCGAATGCCTACCGCACTTCGCATTATCCGTATTCCGAAGAATCGATGCAGTTTGCTGATGAAAATGGCATAATGATCATAGATGAGTGTTCCAGTGTTGACACCGAGTACGTATTAGTCTGGTTCAATATTTCTTCATTTAGACTCAAGAATTTTGTGGGAAAAAGTCTTGCTCCCTTCATATTAATTTCACATTGGGCAGTCAACATTTTCCTTTCAAAGTGAATGAAATGAAGAGCTGAACCCGTCTAAACAGCCGCCGAGTGTTGAATAATTTTGTTATTTTCGGCAGAAATTACACACCAGCACTTCTCGATAAACACAAATCAGCTATGGAACAACTTATTCATCGGGATAAGAACCATCCCAGTGTAGTTATGTGGTCTATTGCAAATGAGCCGCGAACAAATCAATTAAATGCTGACTCGTACTTTGGGTAAGTTGCTAAAATTAGAATACTCTCACTTTTCTATGAGACTGTATCTCACTAGACTAAACCTTCTACAATATTTAAGTTTTATTATTTATTTGCGTGCTCTCTTGCATCTCGTGCATCGTTATTTGAAGAAATAAATTACTAGAATTTAAATCTAGTTACTGAAGCCAATATCAACAAATTAATTGAATTTCATTTGACATTATACCTACTATATACTGACAACAATGTGCTTTGTACGAACGACGTATTCCGGAATCAAAATAAAGTTTTATCCGACCGACGCGACGAGCTGATTAAAGAAATGAAGAGACGGACTCTGAAGAACTTAAATCATGCTTTAGAAATGAAAAGAGCGATCGACAATGAGTTCAAATCAGATATCAGATGATTCTGGTTAGATTCTTCAATAGAACTTCATTTTGATTAAGGAACACCGTGAAAAAATATAGCAAAACGACTCTATTATAAGCAGTGGTGTACTGAATGGTTTGAAAAAGGAATGAATTTTGCAAAGCTGCATTTTTAAACAAGTCATTGCCTATATTCGTGAAAACATTTTAAAATTTATTTCGCCGGAATTTTTTTTCGCCGGAAGTTTTTTCGCCGGGAATTTTTTTCGCCGGAAATTTTTTTTCGCTGGAATTTTTTTTGTAGTTTGTTTGATTCCTATTTTGTTCCAAAACTACTGATATCACAACAAAAATCCTTTTCAAAAGAGAAACGTGACGGAAGTCCTCGTCCCTTCTTCCAAAACAACTGATATCAATTTGGGTGACGCTTACAGCTTCGGAACGCAAAAAATTCTTTTGAAATATTTTCACTTTTGATTTAAAAAATGCGTCACAAATGCCGGACCCTCCCAACGTAATAATTTTTGGCTACCCGTACTCCACACATCACGCAAAGCTTAATTTTTTTTTCGTGTCAAATCTGAAAGAACCGAAAAACTATAACATTGTGGGGTCCGGCAGCTTTCGCCCCGTAGGATTACATTTTCTTTTCGTCCCTGCTAGCAAGCATGAAATCATGGCCCCACGATAGTAAGGGGCCGTGACGCAAGTCCTACACGCCAAAAAATTCACAAGAAATTTTTTCGTAGACTAAGGAACATATATATATACAGCAACTTTTTGACTTCACCCCCGAGTGACGTACCCCCCGGAAAATATTTTTCCAGGATTCTACGGAAAATTTTAGGCCGAAGTGTCTTTTTACTCATTAAAATCGGTTATGTAGATACGGAGATATGAATTAAGCAAAATGGCTATTTCGAATGGAAACGGACCCAAATCGAATATTTTTAAAAAGTCAATTTGGTAAACCTTTCTTTCTTTCTTTCTTTGTTTGTTTGTGGCAATTTCTGGCAGGATGACCCAGATCTCCTGAACTATGAGAGTTAGAAAGTTGGTTCCAAAGGCGAAGTTGTAGAGAATTAAATTTAAGCGAACAAATCCGCGTCCAAAGTGTTGCGACCGATTGAAACATCTAAAGATTCACTCTTTGGAGTCCAGGAGAATCGAAAATGATGAGATCATGCTGTTCAAGTTGGTACATAATCACGTAGATTCATCGTTACGAGACAGTCTCAGCTATCATAATCCTCAAAGATTAACACGACAGAACGCCATTTTTTACCTTCCAAAGATGTGTACTAAGTATCAACAGAATTCATCGATTCTTCGTCTTCAGAAAAACCACGACACTTATTTCGCCTGCGTTAAATTGCAAGAAAGAAGCCTGTCAAAATTTAAAAAGGAAATTAGACAGTTTTTTGATTTTTAGTATTGGCATTGGCTTTGATTTCTCTTTTCTCGATTTAACTTTTAACTTTTAAAATTTTTTAACATTTTTCTGTGTTGTTAAAAATTAGTTTTTCAATTTTTTAATTCAATTTTTGTAATGTAAAATTAGCTATAATAGGTGAATATGTTATTGGGTGTAATGCCTGTTTATTTATCTTTAACTGAATAAAATAAAAAAAAATGGCCACTTCCATAATTAGGCAGGATGAACCAAATTTCCAGAACTATGAGAATTAGAAAGTTGGTTCCAAAGGGCGAAGTTATAGGGAATCAAATTTGAGTGAACACGTGTTGCAGGGTTTTGGGGAAATATGGCTCAATCCTGGTATATGGTCACTTCCATAATTAGGCAGGATGAACCAAATCTCTAGAACTATGAGAGTTAGAAAGTTGGTTCCAAAGGCGAAGTTATAGGGAATCAAATTTGAGTGAACAAGTGTTTCAGGGTTTTGGGAAAATATGGCCCAATCCTGGTATATGGCCACTTCCATAATTGGGCAGGATGAACCAAATCACCAGAACTATGAGAGTGAGAAAATTGGTTCAAAGGCGAAGTTATAGAGAATTAAATTTAAGCGAACACGTGTTTCAGGGTTTTAGGGAAATATGGCTCAATCCTGGTATATGGCCACTTCCATAATTGGGCAGGATGAACCAAATCACCAGAACTATGAGAGTGAGAAAGTTGGTTCCAAAGGCGATGTTATAGAGAATTAAATTTAAGCGAACACGTGTTTCAGGGTTTTGGGAAAATATGGCCCAATTCTGGTATATGGCCACTTCCATAATTAGGCAGGATGAACCAAATCTCCAGCACTATGAGAATTAGAAAGTTGGTTCCACAGGCGAAGTTATAGAGAATTAAATTTTAGCGTACACGTGTTTCATGGTTTGGGGAAAATATGGCCTAATCCCGGGATAACCCCACTTCCAGATTCCAGAGGGATGATTCATACCTCTAGAACTATGGCATCTAGAAAAATGCTAACAAACTTACAAAAGTACTGATATCCGCATAAAAAAACCTCTTACAGAGGAGATGTGGCGCAAGTCTTTATGTCTGCTTACAAAAGCTGTGAAATCAGAAAAGTGTGACGCATTAATCATCTAAGGTAAAACTATTTTCTTCCAGTTACAAAAGTTCTGAAATCAGAGGGGATGACGCATTAAGCTTCGATTCGCAACAAAAATTTTTAAACAAAATTACGTTGAGTTCAAAAAATTTCGTCACAAATGCCAGACCCACCAGCGGAATAATTTTTCAACACTTTCAGTTTTTACACGTATAAATTTAAATTTGCCCTAAACGATGCAATAAGAAATAAAAATCAAATTTTTGCAGCGTAAAAACTGAAAGTACAGAAAAATTGTTTCGTCGTTGGGTCTGGCATTTGTGACGTAATTTTTTGAACTCAACGTAATTTTGTTTAAAAATTTTTGTTGCGAATCGAAGCTTAATGCGTCACCCCCCTCTGATTTCAGAACTTTTGTAACTGGAAGAAAATAGTTTTACCTTAGATGATTAATGCGTCAAACTTTTCTGATTTCACAGCTTTTGTAAGCAGACATAAAGACTTGCGTCACACCTCCTCTGTAATAATATAATAATATAATAAATATAAATAATGTAATCTGTTACTGTGTTTTGAGCCATTTACGATTGACGCAAGAATGATTCGCCGCAGCATACATATTTAGTGAACTGAGAATGTATTATTTGAATGTTTTTTATATCTATCTCTTTCCCTCCTTCGGCGCGATGATATAAAAATAACCATATTGTTTACGCATTTCGAGCATTTTTGACTGTATTCACAATATTTGAAAGTACAAATATTGACACGTTTTCTTCAGTGGTATACACCGGCTTATTTGTGAATGTGTATTGTGAATTTCATTGTGAAATGCTGTTTAGGCGGAGTTATGGTATGTCATAATGATATTCGCTATATTTTGACAGTTGTAGCCGTTGTCACAATAAACGCATCAATACACGCTTTTAGTTTATACAAAGTATTCATTACAAAAGTCATAACATGTCAAAATGTGTATGAAAGTTATTTTTGTAATAGGTGAGAGTGTGTTGGTGCACTAGCAGCGAAAAGCAGTTTTCGCTCATAAGTCATGGAAAAATGTCTTTCATTCACACTCAACTGAGTTACGAAATAGTAATGTATGTAACAAGTTGCGAAAATAATGCTTTTTTGTCACTAGATGTGGAATTTTTAAAAGAGAATGGCAAAAAATCTCATCGTGACTCAAAAACACCTTATTTTCACAACTAGTTACAAAAAAACTATTTTCGCCACTCAAGAGCAGTGATAAAAAACTGTTTTCGTAACAGCATTTTTAGTTACGAAAAGTACCATTTTTCGCAACCAAAAACAGCATGAAAAAGGTCTATATTCGCAATGAAATTGTATAAAGTTCATTTTAAACATTTTTATTTTAAGAGAACATCAGTAAAGGGACAATTTTATGTTATTTCATCATCAGCTTCGAACCCACCTGATTTCACTTTCCTAAACAGCGTTTTTTCCCGTCTAAAGTCTTACTTTCTGTCTTCTGACTATTATTTGCTTCACATCTCGTGTTACTGTCGCTGTCATTTCACATTTTTGAGTTCAAATTTCATATCAGTGTTTTTCGTGACAATAATTCATAGAAGTATTGTGTTTATTATGTTCATGCAGCGCTTTGGCTAATTATACAAAACAGTTGGATCTTCGCAGACCAATCACATCTGCCATCGCCACTCCGTTGGACCAAGATAAATTGGTATAAATTGCCGTTCGTTACAACTACAAGAAGCGTTTAGTGAAGTATTTTGTTCGTTTCTTTTCACAGGCACAACACTTAGACATTATCAGTTTCAATCGATACAATGCATGGTATGCCAATTCCGGCCACTTGAATATGATCACACAAAATGTTATTACTGAAGCTACTAATTGGCACAAAAAACATCAAAAACCGGTTCTAATGTCAGAATATGGAGCTGATACAGTTGAAGGACTTCACATTGTAAGAATAACAGAGAATGTACAAATAATTAGAATGAGAATTTATTAATTAATGCAGCTGCCGTCGTTTATATGGTCGGAAGAATTTCAACGAGATTTGCTATCACGTCATTTTAGAGCTTTCGATATTCTTAGAAATGAGGGATTTTTCATCGGAGAATTTATTTGGAATTTCGCTGATTTTAAGACAAATCAAGGTAAGACGACTATGATGTTCACTTGGTAGTGCATCAAATTGCTACTGTTTCTAGAAAGAACATTGATAGGTACTATGATCCCCATCATAGAGCGGCGTTCCTGTTTTTATTGTACTCGGGTTGGGCTTCTCAGACTTAATCTGTTCCAGCTGATATCCTGCAAACCTAATACCGCTCGATGCAATTCGCGCACTCGGTTCCCTACTAGTGTCTCGAAACAATATATTCAGAAAAATTACAGGAAAGTTTCTATCGTTCTCTCACTCACAAAACATGCGTGTAAAAAGAAGGACTAACATAGTTGCTAATGTTTCTTTTTGAGGGCATCTGCAGCGTTGTATATATAATACTTGTCGTACATTGTTTATTACATCGTTTTTAACATAAAAGATAACCAAAGACCCGTACGAAATAGAATAGATGTGGCAAAGAGACTCGAACGTATCTAAATATACAAATAGGCAAACAATCCAACGTTTTCTGTTCTTTTCATCCATAGAAATTACACAAGACATTGTCGAAGGCTTTACCGAAGTCTCAGACTATTCAAATCTAGAAAAGCTTATATCCAAGAACTGGGCCATTTTCCCCTAAAACCCTGAAACACGTGTTCTCTAAAACTTTATTCTCTACAGCTTTGCCTTTAGAAGCAACTTTCTACCTATTATAGTTCTAGAGATATGGGTCATCCCTCCTAATTCTAGAAGTGGTCATATCCCAGGATTATGGCATTTTCACCCGAAAACCTGAAACACGTGATCACCAAAATTTTATTGTCTACAACTTTGCCTCTGGAAGCAACTTTCTACCTCTCATAGTTCTGGAGATTTGGGTCATCCCGCCCAATTATGGAAGTGGTCATATACCAGAATTGTGCCATATTTCCCCAAAATCGTGAAACACATTTTCGCTAAAATTTGATTCTCTACAACTTTGTCTTTGGAACAAGCTTTCTAACTCTCATAGTTCTAGAGATATGTGTCATCCTACCCAATTATGGAAGTGGCTATATATCACGATTGGGCCATATTTTCCCAAAACCCTGAGACATGTGTTCACTTAAATCTATATCTCTACAACTTTGCCTTTGGTAGTAAATCTACATAGTCATAATCTGCATAGTTAAGGATATATAGAGGAAAAACTGTTTTCGTATATGGCGAAGAAACTCAGTTTCGTCCATTCCATTAGGGGTTATTATTTACCTTCCAATAAAAAAATGATAAATGTCCAATGAAAATAATAAATGTCCAATAAAAAAATAATTTTTTTCCAATAAAAATATTAAATGACCAATAAAAAAATACATTTTCCTTTTACAAAATGAATTTATTTTTTTATTTGAACATTTAATATTTTTATTGAACAAAAATTATTTTTTTATTGGACCTTTTTTATTTTTATTGGACAAAATTATTTTTTCTATTGTAAGGTTTAATACGATCCTTCCATTAGTCCCAGTGCCCAGAACCCTGATCCGATTCCCACAAAAATATTTTCCCAGTTTTGTGACATCTAATGATTTCATCTGACACCAAAATGAGGAATTTCCGTGCTATATTTGCGAAAAAGTTTAACCGAACCTCGAAAATTTCATGGTCGGCCTCCACTTCTTCGACCATTTCTCCGGAACTACTTGGCCGATTTTGCTCATCTTCGAACTTGAACCATGGGAGGCATGGACCTTTCAGTGAAGGCTGACTGGGGAGGACCTTCACAGAAAGGGCGTAATTTAAGAAACTAGTTAAAACATAAGACTTCCTTCACTCTAACTTAGCAGGACGGAATCGCATCTCCTTTTTTGCATAAAATGAGCGTGGGTCAAAAGTTCGTGAGCAAATCATGGGCGTGACGCAAGTCCACACACGAACAAAACATTTTTTTCGTAGGACGCGGAACCATACAGCTAAGTTTTGACTGCCCCCCTTGCGACGCGACGTACTCCCCGGAAAATATTTTTCCTGGATTCTACGGCGAAGTGTCTTTTCACTCATTAAAATCGGTTCTGTGGTTCCGCAGATATGACCTTTAGAAAATCGTCATTTTCCATACAAAATGTGCTATTTCATAGAAGCCAAAGTTAATGGAAACATCCTACGTTAGTTAGTTAGTTCCAGAACCATTTGTATGAAAACCGACTTTTTTGGCTCGTGCTCGAAAACGGTTCGATAACTTTTCTTGGAATTTTGCAGGGACCTTCGGGTGGGCATTCTACGCCATATGATATTTTAGAAAATGGGGTACCGGCCTCGCCATATAAAGCCCATACAAATGAATATTTTGTATGTGTGTGTGAGTGTATTCAAAGTATGTGTCAAATATTAGCAAAATTTTTGGACCGTGTTAGGATGTTAGGTGTTAAAGTAAAAGTTGTTGGGTTGAGTGTGTAGTGTGTCAGGGTGACCAACAAAATGGCCGACGGTGGTATGGGACGGACTTAGGGAGAAAATTATTTTTTTTTTTGCTGGAGGTAGATGTTTCGTGTCAAAGGAAAGTTTTTTTGTCGTCTGAAAATTTTTTTCAAGGAAAATTTTTTTCGCCGGAAATATTTTATTCGCCGAAAATTTTTCTTACCGGAAATTTTTTCTCCAAATTTTGTTCCCAAAAACCTTTTTTAAAAGGGAAACGTGACGCAAGTCCTCGTCCCTTCTTCCGAACAACTGATATCAATTTGGGTGACGCTTACAGCTTCGGAACGCACAATTTTCACTTTTGATTAAAAAATGCGTCACAAATACCAGACACTTCCCGATATTAAAAATCAATTTCCCAAAATGTCCCTGTATTCGACAAAAGCGAGTGAAATTTCCCGGTGAAAATTTAAAAATTGCTACACTCCCTATCCTTGTCGGAATAGTCATAAAAATGCATTAATAAATTTTGTGCATTACTAACCAGTAGGTATATTTTTAGCGTAGCCCACATGTGGGTAACGCTTATATGCTCTTATTTCCTTCTGTCGTCGTCTGTCCGTATAATACATATCTCGGTTCCTAGACCTCCCAGAGAGCTTGTGCCATTCGAAAGTTCTAAGACTCTAGATTTGCACAAATGCCAGAGGGAGTGGTTCGATAGACGGGTCAGAGAGGATTTACCTCTATTACAAATATATAGGCATCTAGACTTCCTAGAAAGCTCAAACTTGCGTCTTTGGATAGCTTTTTGACTCGAATGGGTAGGTTCTGCGTCAGGTATCGAGAGTGACACTCTGGAAAGTTTGAGAAACGTACATAGAAAGTTCTAGAACAATCTCAAAATTCTTAGAAATTTTTTATTAGTAACACACGCTACTATGTGGGTTACGTTGAAATACACATATGGCTTTTCTTTCAACATTTTTTCCATTTTTCTTGGAACATGTGTAGAAAAATAAACCGCGAGCGGAGCTATCGTAAATGAATTCATGAATCTTCGTGAAAGAAACCGTAAGCGAAGCGAGCGAAATGTTTTGAGAATTCTAACTCAAACACAGTGTAAAACGCCACCATAGCGAAAGAAAAAATTCTGGAAAAAACTGCGAGCGAAATTTTTTGAGATTTCGAACTTAAACGGAGTGTAGAGAAGCCTCTTCGTGTTTCACAACCATTTCTCATTTCTAAATTATTTTCCGTCTATAGATAATTCTCGTTTTTCAGCCATTTCCTGTTTGCTAATAAAACTTCTTTTTTCCTATGGTATTTTTTACTTCCGTTCGCTCTATCCGAATTTTCGGGCGAAAAACTTCCTAGATACCAGGATACGACATTATTTGCACACGCGGTCAAAAGATTCCGATGCAATAAATAACCAAACGTCACGATTCAGTTTCCAGATTACTTGTTCGACGATGGAGTGAACTCGTCGCTACTACGAAAGCACCAAGAAGTGTTCGATTGAACTATCATTCTCAATATTCATACGATACGATAGCTGCGTAGAATTTTCTAAAAAGAGGCTGGGGGATTACGAGAAGGACGTTAGATTAATTCAGTGGGCGTGGTTCACTTTTCCTCCTCCAATATATGTTATGTATTTTAGGCTCTGTGTGTAAAGCAATTCAAAACCACTGAGACGTCCGTTTCGAACAATTTGCTTACTCCAACTACAATGGAATTACCCACTCTACTTCAGACCATGTAACAACTTTCTAAATTCTAAAAACTTTAAAAAAAGCTCATTGAATGACCCCAATTAGCATGAATGCTAAAATTATATCGACAAAACAAACCATTTCACGCGAGAAAATATTTTAAAATTACATTTTTGTTCAAGGTTATACTCGAGTTGGCGGCAACAAGAAAGGTATTTTTACAAGACAACGTCAGCCAAAATCAGCTGCGTTCATTGTCCGACGAAGGTATCATGAACTTGGTAAAGAGCTTGACGAATTCGATGATATGCCAGACGACTTAAATGTTTACATAACTGAGAATTTGAGTGTTTAATTTTGTAAATTAATTTATTTAATTTATTAAAAGCTTAAGTTATTATCCACTTCAAAGTTTTTTCATTTTACTCATAACTTTTTAAAATCCAATTTCACTTTTGTTAGTTTATTGATCCTATATCATGATATGAAAGGTACGTAAATAACGATTGGAATTCCAGATGTAAGTTTAAGTGGCAAAGACTAGCAGCTTCACTTAAATAAAGCAATTTCGCATTTCATGCGCGAAAATTCTGGTTTACTAACCTCAAATTACATGCAAAAAATGATTTTTTCATTCTTGGGGAGTACAATCAAACGTTTTTATTTTGCTACGCATTTGAGTGTGTCAGCCAAATACACATTTCAGGTCCCACTGCGCATTCGTCAAACTGAGCACCTTCAAAGTAGAATGATGGAATATTCGTTTCATTTCTATTCGGAATTCGAGTTTCGTATGTGGATGTTTCTTCGAAAGTATTCAATTTTAAAAATTCGCAATAGCCAGTAAATATTTGTGGGACCTGAAATGTGTGACAAAATCCATTGTGTAACAAAACTTAATGTTCACGCTTGTACCTTTAGCAATAGGTTACGTACCTAGTGAAACTCAAGTGGCAAATAGCTTTGTCATCAGCATGCGTTAATGGTAAGACTTTTGAATTCGTAAAATACAGTTAACTATTTTGATCTGCCTAGAACGATAATCTCGCATTTTTCTCCCTAGGGCAAAATTGTTTTTCTCGATATATCTTTTCTCGGCAGATAAAATAGCATATGCACCACTATCCAGGGTGGTTTATTTTGACGATTTGGATTATTTCCCACGCTTTCGGCTCGGGAAATAACCTCCAAATCGTCAAAATAGAGCATCCTGGACAGCGGTGCATAATCTACTAATTTCTCACCTCTAGCCGCCAAATCTTTTCTTTGTTCGTAATCTTTTCTTAAGTTCGTATTTAAAAAAATAGTTGTACAGCGAAGAACGGCGATGGTATGCCGACATTTATTTTTTCACAGCACAAATACTTTATGTCCTTCCTGCTTTGTCCTCTAATTTCGTTTTGAAGTTTTACGTTTTTTTATTATCTCATTATCACTGCACTAGTCACGTATTCCGTAGTAGGGTGTACCGTGACAATTCCGTCGACAAGGCGAAGTTTCAATTAAGAAGCATGCGCTACTTAGGTTATAAGATCTGGTACAAAGTGAAATGAAATAAGTCTTTTGCTTTCAGCGCCGTCGCAAACTACACTCGCTCATTGGATCCTTACCGACCCGTAACAGCCGCCATAGCTATTTCAGTTTTCAGTGATCGTGCTGTTAGTTTGATCGAATCCCATGAATTGCTTTGATTTTATTGGTGTTTGCATCTTTCAGGCGAAACACTTGGACATTATTAGCTTCAACCGATACAACGGCTGGTATCAAAATCCCGGTAGATTGAATATGATTACAAATAGAGTTGTTGATGAGGCAACGTCTTGGTACAACAAACATAACAAGCCAGTCCTAATGTCGGAATATGGTGCGGATACAATTGAAGGTCTGCATTTGGTAAGACCAAATCTTGATTTTCTTTGTTTCAATTGCTACAATTTATTGCTTTCCGTAGCTGCCTGCATTTGTATGGTCAGAAGAATATCAAATGGCGCTATTTTCACGACACTTCAAAGCTTTCGATATTTTACGGAAACGCGGATTTTTTATTGGAGAATTTATATGGAACTTTGCAGATTTTAAAACGAATCAGTGTAAGTCACAATTCCCTTAGAATCCCATGATTCACAAAGTCACATTCGTTGTAAAGCCGTAGCCACAATACATGTCATCGTAGTTGGCATTCATCGTGGCTCCTAAACGAAAATCTTTGTTGTGGCTTAATTCAACCCTAAATTATCAATGTTACTTCCTACAACTATAACTATGATTGCAGTCTAATTTTATTTAAATACCTCTAAAGAGGAAAACTGTCACTGAGTGGTAAAAATACTTTTCCAAACCCTAAAAAGTTAAAAATATGTACAAATGTAGGCGAAAATTAAGTTGTCGAAATGCTTAGGGCTCAGCCAGGAAAGCGATGCCGAATGGTCCCGCGAGAGAAAGTCCCCATGGGTTGGACAACATCCGAAGTAGAGATGAGCGGATCGACCTTTTTTCAAAACCCCACGCGGACCGAACCCGACCCGAACATTTTTTTCGAAACCCGAAACCCGCTGCCGGAACTGCTTCCAAACACTACCCGGACCGAACCCGACCCGATTAAATCTTTCGAAACCCAACCCGGACCGAACCCGACCCGATTAAATTTTTCGAAAAACGAAACCCGAACTGTTTCGATACAAGACGCGGACCGAACCCGACCCGATTAAATTAATGAGATGAATGGCAAACACTTAGTCACGAGATGAGCAATCATCGGCTGCGCATATGTCGCACATAGAAGCAAGCAACCGGAGTGCTCAACTAAAATTAATTTTGCTGTGTGAACATTGAGTTGGATACAAATACAGAGGCAACCTAAGCCCGACTAACTTCTAAACTATTCTGATTATTCATAAATCATCATAAACAATGAAATGAGTATTCTCAATCCAGTACTAACTGAAAGTCTATAGTGGTTTGAGACGAGCTTATTAGATATGAAATTTACATCCATCTCACATTAATTTAATCGGGTCGGGCTCGATCGGGGTCGGGTTTCGAAACAGTTCGGGTAGCGGGTTTCGAAAAAAAATTTCGCGTCGGGTTCGGTCCGGGTCGGGTTTTGATGTTGTTCAACCCATTCGGCATCGTTTTTCTGGCTAAGAACTAAGATTTATTCCAACTTTGCGGGCTTTAATCCGTAGAGATTTGAAAATTGTCGAATGACTTTTCATAGTTGGGTTTACTCAACAACAAATTCTCTGCACAAGAAAAGTAATAGAAAGCAGAAAAAGATTTAGCTGTCAAACTTTAAACCCCGCCCAAATGTCAAAATTGACATGGATCAACCCCGCCCACCTGTCAAAATTGACATATATGTCAACCCCGCTCACATGTCAACATTGACATGGGTCAGCCCCGCCCCTGTCATAACTGACAAGGATTCGAAAATACCGCTAGTTGACAAGGGTCAGCCCCGCCTACCTGCCAAAATTGACATGGGTCAACTCTGTTCACCTGTCAACATTGACATGGGTCAGCCCCGCCTCTGTCATAATTGACAAGGGTTTAAAAACCGCTAAAACAGCTACACACACCTGTCATAATTGACAAAGGTACAGCCTTTTTGATGTGGAAAACAAATTTCTAAGAATAAGGGTTTTCTATAAGAAAGCGTGTTTGTAACACATGTACAGGAAATCATAACTTATCTTTTGAACACTTGTAATATTTTGAAGGTCTGGCTACCAGATGGCTTTTGTCTGTATCTTTTGATGTTGGGAAAAATTTCTAAGAATAAGGGTCATGGGAATGATTATGAGCAGTTCTTCCCATCATTTCTACCAAGGTCTTTTGTGTATAAAAAGGACTGCTGGCTTGATGCTGTTATACAGTATTGCTCAGGTCAGGCAAACTATGTATATGTGTTATATTGAAGTACTATCTATTACTAAACTTTCGTAGAAGAACATTTTTCAACATATGCCATAACTTTGTCGGAATTGGTTTAAGAACCTGGACAGTATGAAAGCTCTTTGATGGGCTCTCTTGGAATCTTAACAGTACTGTTACTTCTGTAGGCCAACATAAATGTTTTCTTTCGATGATATTGAGCAGGTTTGTCGAACTTGCTATAACGTAACTCTTAATATTTCAGGTATTTCATGCACTTTTCACGATTTTGGCAATTTTTTCCAGTTTTTCGACTTGAGCTTTCCCTAAGCCGCTTCGGATGTCGTACGACCGATGGGGACTTTTTCTCGAAGGACCATTTTTGGTATCGTTTTCCGGGCTAAGTCCCAAGCATTTCGACATCTTAATTTTTTGAACACCCCCATCTCTTCTTTCATCATTTTTAGGACTGAGGTAGAAGCTTTACAATCGTCAAATAATTGTTTCCACTCTTTACGTTGTACATGCAAATACTTTTCTTCGCGTAAAATTCTAAAGTCGATGTTGAATGCTTTACTACCGTCATAAAGTAAAAAAAAAATTAGAGAAAATCAGCGAATATTTTCAATGAATTTCGCCGAAAAAATCAAATTAGCGTAAAAATTAAACAAAACACTCGCCAGAATCTTTTGTTTAATTTTGTCGTTAAGTTGACTTTTTTCAGCGAATTTCGTTGAAAAACCTTCGCTGATTTTCTCTAAGTTTTCATCCTTATAACGGCAGTTACCAATCAGTACTTGAAAACACTTTAAAACCATCTAAAGAACTGCAAAGATTTTGTGTTTGTTATCCACTCATAGAGACATTTCTACGATATGAAGAACTTCTTCCTGTTTTTCGTGATATAAAAATCAGCTTCGTAGCAGCTCAACATTTTCTTATTTACTTCTAGCCGTGACAAGAGTTGGAGGCAACAAAAAGGGAGTATTTACACGTCAACGACAACCGAAAGAGGCAGCTCATCACGTAAGGAGAAGATACTTCTCCTTAGCGAGAGATTTGGATAAATGTCCTGTGCCACAGGATTTGTTTGCATATATAAGTCAAGCAGTGTCAGATAGATTGGAGGATTCCTCACAATGATGTTGAAATAATAAATGTTGAGTTTAAATTGAAACAAAATCCAATTGTTTAATTTAGAAGATATAGATGAGTTGAAAATATCTCGACAAAGCATACTTCGGCTTATGTCAAAGTATACGACATTTCATTGTAAAGTACATAATCTGACCTTTACAAATCTCGATACCAATCCACGCGTTTGGTGCGATGTTGGCATAATGTCAAAGTATACCAAATTTCATAATGAAGTGCATAAGACAACAAGCATCACATTTTACGTCGGTTCACATATTACGAATTTTGTCATGAAATTTTGAATGCTTTGACATAAGCCAACGCCTCATTAAAAGCGTGAATAGTCAGCCAAAAAAGGTATCAAGACTTAGGGTAAAGAGTAATCATCTTCCTAATTTTCTGAAATGAAGTACATGGATGGCAATAATTCACTATCCTAGGATTGCAGCTTACAAACCTCACGAAGAAATGGTCTCTAAAGTTTGATGACTGAGTCCATACCGCAATTTTTTTTGTTGGCATAATGCAAGATTTTGGAATTTCTAAGGTAATCGAGTTTCTAGTGACCAGGGCCGTAGTTTCGGATACCAATGCCTAAGAAGAAATATATAAAAAGTGGGTGGGCGATTGGAAGTTACGAAAACG
Source organism: Pseudolycoriella hygida (assembly GCA_029228625.1). NCBI lineage: Eukaryota > Metazoa > Arthropoda > Insecta > Diptera > Sciaridae > Pseudolycoriella > Pseudolycoriella hygida. The sequence continues at coordinate 127,692,675 of CM055403.1, forward strand.
AAAAGGCAAACACATCCTCTCAACTGTTGTAAACTGTTCGGAAAAATCAACGCACAATTTTTTCGAACATTTTATAACAGTTGGGTGTTTTTGCATCGCCATTTAGACCTTCAAGTGCCCACCCATTTTTAGACCCCTGCGAAGAACGAAGGGGTCTTATGCGGTAAGCACGACGTTTGTAACCAAACGAATTTCGACCCGGGAGTTGGTTAATTTTTCATTTCAGTGTCTAAATAAGAGAAAAATGCAAAAACAATTGGAAGTTGGAAGTTTGTTGACTGGAATGTTTTGAATTTGTCATATTTGAAAGGTACTTCGCTAGTTTCACGTACAGTGACACCAGCAGATCAGAAACGAAATTTTTGTATAAAACATTTTCTTCCATGATTTGCTCAGATTATTCCATAGAATCGAAAAGCGCAAATATCTTTGGAATCGAAGTGGTGATGGTTTGAACTCACTATTAAGTTAATTTTATTGTCAAATATTGGTTTGTAAAAGTTCGCTTAAGAACCAGCGAGCCCGACAATGAACGTTTCACCTCAAACAAATTTTCGTTCTAAAATTCGCCTAAAGACCCTGTCGAAAACTAGATTTTAAATTTCTAGTCTTGTTTGGGAAGTTTTAAGAGTTTCTTTGAGTTTAAAGGGTTTTACTGTTTGTATGTATCTTTTTGCGTGGTCTTGGAGCTGTATTTGTGGTGTTGTCGCCCTTTTTAATTTGTAAGTTTTCGGTAACTGGAGCTGCGGGAATGTACGGCAAATTTTTGTGTACGATCAACTTTTGCAAAGTTTTAATTTAGTGTTTTCCGAAGCGAAATTTGTAAAATGAAAGAAATGCATCAGCGAAAAATTTGCAAAAAGGTGTCTTCTTGGTAGGGAATTTACCCCGGGAAACAATTTCCCGGGAAATCCCGATACCAATTGGAACCGTTTCCCGGGAATTCTAATTTTGATTCCCGGTTCTTTGAATTTTTTTTAGCTTTATCTTTTTCGGCGACGTGCTAAAATGATTGACTATATATAGCTCTTTTCGATTCTGTTTTGAAGAAATGTCTAATAAGAGTCAATGAAATTGAGTGAGTCATTGTAATTTTAACGTCAATGGTATGTGCAAACAAGAAACAAGTTACGAGTTTTGCCCTCAAAATATTAAATTTCAATCATAATTTAGAATTCAAAGTATATAATAAGATGTAGAACAGGTAACAGGATTTTTATTTCAAAGAAGTTTTTGATTTAAACCTTTGAGGAATATTTAGGCTACAACATCAGAGACACAGAAGACAGTAAGAAATAATAAACGATCTCAGTCTATTTTACACACGGAGTTGGACAATGCCATAGCAAAGGCATTAACAGCGAAAGTTGTATCGGCAGAAAACCATCCGAAAACATCGATTTCAAAATTGGTCAAACAGGAAATGAAACTGCTAGAAGCTGGAGGTGGAAGAGGAAAATATTTGTCGGTTGCTTATGAGTACCTGTTCAGTATCAAGCCTACAAGTGTGGAGTCAGAACGAGCGTTTTCCGCTTGTGGATATTTGTGTCCAAAAATTCGTTGTCGGATGAATGATCGAACACTTGATAGGCTATCGTTTCTTCGACAATATTTTCAGAATGAGAAAGAAAGAGAAGAAGTTAAACGAAAATAAAATGTACACATTTTTGTTGTCGATCAATCAAAACTTTTGTTTTTGTTCATAAAATAGTACTGAAAATTGAAAAAAATTTCCTGGGAAAGAACCGGGAAATTTTTTTTTATTTCCCGTATTTTCCGTCAAGGGGTAAATTACTTTTTTTTTCTAAGGATTATTTGGGATTATTAGTGATTATTTGGGATTATTTGGGATTATTTGGATTATTTGGGATTATTTGGATTATTTGGGATTATTTGGGATTATTTGAGATTATTTGGGATTATTTTGGGATTATTTGGGATTATTTGGATTATTAGGATTATTTCAAATTTGTAGTAGGATCAGAATGTTAGCAAAGTCAGAAAAGTCAGAAACCTGTAAAAGTTTTAGTCTTTTCATACGAAAGAAGGTCTTATAAATAAAAATACATGAGTTACGATTTTAATATCAATTTAACATTATTCGACCAATTCCTTCTCAAGCAACTCAATAAGACGTCTTGATACTCTCAACACATTGTTTTGATAGATAGGCACAGAAATATTTCCATTAAATGACTGAATATTTTCAAATACGTGTTTGTCAACAGGTCGAGGAAATAATGCGCCGACACTATTCTAATAGTACCAAATTCCTTTACGGACTGCACTGAAGTAAATGACTAGGCGAAAGCTTGATCTTTGAATGTTTTTCCGCTTATAAGGCGAAAACTGTGCATTAAGGTTGATGCTTGTCCAATCAATTCAAAAATGCACCAGTCACCAATGTTAATATTTTCTAGCCTCTGGAACTAAAACGGAATTTGTGTATGTACAGGGACCGAATCCTTAGATTGTGCAACTTATCATTTTACCAGCTGGTCTACAAATACATTGAAAATGAGCAGCGTCATAAGCATAAAATATATTCCAAACAAAAAAACGCCGTTAACGTCATTTACCGTCAATTCTTGTCGTAAAATTAATTTTGAATAAATGAATAAGACTTGTTATGAAACATAACACGAATCAATTATTTTGTACGTAAAATTTGCAGCGCAGAAACCCTTTTCTTTTCTTACACTGATCCGAACTAAATGTATTCATTCGTTTTGAAAAGCTCCGCTAAAACTGAAAGTTGATTTCATGACAAGAATCGAATGTAGATGACGTTAACGGCGTTTTCTTGTTAAGAACATATTTTTTATACTTGTGACGTTGCTCATTTTCAATGTGTTTGTAGACCAGCTGGTAAAATGAAAAGTTGCACAAGCTAAGGATTCGGTCACTGTATGTCTGTCGTCAAGGTTTTTACCGAGGTGGAAACAGCTCCGGAAAGTCGTAGACCACCGCAGAAAAATAACATTAAATCCTGAAAGTTACAAAGTTATCCGGAAAGTTAAAAAGTGAGCCGGAAAGTCAGGAAATTGCGAAAAATCACATAAAGTCACGAAAAGTTATGCAAAAGTCAAGTCATGCGAAAGTTCTGGAAAGTCGTCCAAGATCACAAAAAGTCACATAAAATTCCAGAAAATTACGACAAGTAATGTTAAATCTCGTAAAGGGCCGTTCATAAAGTATGTCACACAGAAATGTTAGATTCCGGAACCCACAAAAATGTATGACATTGCAAAAATAATGTCGGATTTGAAACGGGATTTTGAGTGTGACTTGGATCGGCATCGGGACGAAAATTAAGATGGGATTTAGACGTGCATTGATTTTGAAAAGTATTTGGACGGGAGTTAAGTCTGTGTTTTGAAGGGAATTTGAACAGGAGTTTCGGACAGGCGTTAAGACGGTGGTTTTTGAAGGTATTTGGACAAGGATTTGTAAGGGTTTTTGAACGGGAGGTAAGACGGGGTTCTGAAGGGTATTTGAATGGAGGGGTTCGGACGGGGGTTGAGACGGGGATCGGGAAACGTATTTGAAAAGGGATTTGGAAAGGTATGTCGACGGGAGCTAGGACGAGTTTGACTTGATTAGACCCGTTCGAAGAACGAAGTTCTTCGAAAAGGGGTCTTATGCGTTTACCACGACGCGACGTTTGTAACCACCCCAATTTCGGCCCAGGAGTAGGGGAGAGCTTCGATCATGGTTCTTAGATGACGATTCAACAATAAAAAATGACCGTCCGTCCGCCTGTCTGTCAACATGATAACTCTTACTCAACCGATTTTCAAGAACTTTACTTTCCTGAAAAATAATCAAAATATTTTTTATGGGATTAAATCTGAGCACTGTCGGCCCAAGGGCCGCTGAGCTAGGGCCGTTTAAGTGGTTTTTGATCTTTTGTACATAAGTCGAGTAAATCTTTTCCGATTGTCATAATATTTTTTTGTTCGAAAGGCCTGGGCATCCCTGACATTTTATGGAAGAAAGCTTTTTTAATTTTGTCCAGAGGAGTTAGGCAGCGAAAACTATTCAAATTTGGTGGTTACAAACCGCTAAAAAAATTGTATCGCGTTGCTTTTTGTCGCATCATTATGTAATGATAAAGGTCTTACGGCCTTACACATAATTGAGTTAATAAAATCATAATCATCATCATGAAAGTGGTGCTGTTGTGTGGAGTGGAATGCGCTTTTGAATATCAATCGATAGTGCAGGTTCAGTGCAAAAAAATTGCCGAATAATGTTGCTTGAAAAATTTCGATACGATTTGTCGCCAACGAATGGGAGCAGTTCTTCGGCTATATCTCGGTCAAAGACTGCGCAGTTTCAATCTCAGAATTCGTTTGAACCAAGCCCTGATGATGGGAACATAGTTCCTGAAACCGGTTGGTTAAAGAATAAAAAAATAAAAGGCATAATTTAAAATTGGAGAGTTTATTTCAAACAAACCCTGTTTTCGTAATATTTACACAATTGTGCCGTATTCTGCGTATCAATTAATTTAATAATTTGTTAATTGAATTATTATTACATTCAGAATTCGTACTTCGCAAGACATCATCATCATCATCAAACTTTATAGACCGTTAGTACCTTCCGGTGTGAG
>CM055403.1:127697792-127712389 GCA_029228625.1 Pseudolycoriella hygida
ATATCCCCCTGTAGTTACTGCAAACCTTACGGTTGCCCTTCTTATAAATTGGAGCAATAACACCGAAGCTCCAGTCAGCAGGTACTGTTGAAGACCTCATGGCCAAATTGAAAATCCTACAAAGCCATTGGATCCCACCTTCGCAAGACAAATTGGTTATTTTTAGAGCGTTTTTTGCAGTTAAACTTTTTGCGATTTTTTGGGATTATTTGGGATTATTTGGATTATTTGGGATTATTTGGGATTATTTGGGATTATTTGGATTATTTGGGATTATTTGGGATTATTTGGGATTATTTTGGGATTATTATGAAGTAATTTACCCTTGTTTTCCGTTTCCCGGTTCCTCGAAAATCGACGGGAAATGAATTCCCTACTTCTTGGTGAATGAATGCACGCACAAACACAAAACTCATAATTCCAAAGATTGCGTTTATCATTAACGAAATTTGTGAATTTTTCTTAAAGATTTACAAACTTTGCCGAATTTCATACATTCCCGCAGCTCCCATGTCACGTTACCACTTCCATTCATATAATATGGTTTGTCATATTGTCCCAGGTAGACATATTCGACTTCGACAGCTTTCTTAGCTTCCTGTTGGAGTGACTAGCATAATTTGCACGTGGAATTGTGATTGTGAACTCTAATGAACAAATTGGTTAAGTGTGAACACATTGCCTTGTATTTAACTATTAGCATTGTAGTTACAACTTTAAATTACCAAAAGCTTTGCTTTCAATTCAGCAAATTACATATATCTATTTAGTTCGGATTCTTTGGGACATTTTATTTTCTCCTAACCAACATTTTTTAGCATTCATTTCTAGAACTGTTCGTACGGATGATTTCGGCACTGTGAATACTGAACAACTAATACTTTGGAAGTTATCGTTTGCTAGTTGTTTTCCCTCCATTTGCATTATATGACACGTTCGATGCAACGTTATAAACAGCAAATTTTAAATTAAATTTTAACAATTAAAACCAAATTTAAGAAAATCACGAAGTTTAAATTAGTGAAAATATGTTGAGTGGTTCGGACTGTAGTGTCCCTAGTATGGCTCAACTCGCGCTGCGCGACACTACACGATATTTGGTGGTTTTTCGCGAATATTCCTTTAATCATTAGGTTTTTAGACCCGAACGAAGTTCTTCGAAGAGGGGTCTTTTGCGTTTACCACGACGTTTGTAACCAAAAAACCTCAAACGTGACCTAAGACCAGGACAGAAGTCAAAAACTTTTAAGGGAGTACATAATATCCTAGTGTTTTTCGACTGGGAGGGAAGGAACACTTCCAGAAGGATGAGGAAGACCAAGACAGAAGCTAAAAATTCTGGAGGAAGTAAATGAACTCCTGGAATTATTCGTGTGGGAAGAATAGAACACTCCTAGAACAAAGACGACCATTATAATCCTCAGAACTCCTACAGAATAACTTTATGTATAAGTTTCCATTAAAAGAAACACCAAAAATAATTATGGGATCGCAAACAGCGGCGACGTTCTCGAGTTCTTTCATTTAAGCATCTTTGGCTACTCTCCCTTGTCTAACTATTTCAAATTGTCATAGTTTTATGCCGGCGCATTGAAGCCTAATTAATTACCTTTCATTAAAAAAAATTATGCAAATCGGTCAAAAAATGACTTCACAAATGAATTTAGTCCACAACTATCTACTACAAAATCAGCCAAAAAATAAGGCCCAACCTGTTTGTTTGGCAATCTAATTTACAAGTTTAAAAAATGAAAAATGAAAGTACAAAAAATTATTTCATTGTTGGGTCTTCCATTTGTGACGCAATTTTTTGAGCACCAAGTAATTTTGTTTTAAAAATTGTGTGATATCATTTATTTTGGAAGCGGACCTACGAACTTCGTTACAATTTACCTTTTAAGAGGTTTTGTATGCGATATCAGTCGTTTTGGAAGTTTTCAGTTGTTATAACTAAAATTCATGTGAAAAATTTTCTTCAAAAATTTTTTCTTTTATAAAAGTTTTTCTCCAAAAAAATTTTTCTTTGAAAAAAAATTTTCTTCAAAAAAAAAATGTTCTCAAAAAAAATTTTCACCACTGAAATGTCTTTTTCGACTACCTTCGGAACTCTTCGTTGCACCTTTGGATGCCTTCGGAACACTTCGTGTCACCTTCGGCTACCTTCGGAGCACTTCGTGTCACCTTCGGCTAGCTTCGTTTAACCTTCGAAACACTTCGTGTCACCTTCGGTTACCTTCAGAACACTTCGTGTCACCAATTCTTCTCACTAATCTATATGAATGAATGAATGAATGATTTATTAAAGACAAAATTCGTACTTAGATACTATAATAATAATATTTACAATGAATAGTTAGAGACCAAGCAGTAGGAGCACGCTTTTACAACTATATTGTTAATTTGTATGATTAATATTTTCACAAGTGGCCTTACTTCACTGTTTTGACTTGGTGAGTAGGGAAAAAGATGCATTAAAACCCTAGCGTTTAATTTACACCTTAACGACTACATGGAAATTAAATAAAGAAAAGAAACGAAAACTAAAAACTAAAACTTAAAAAAAAAAAAAAAGACTAATACTACAAAATGCATGTGCAAACAAATTCAATTTTTAACAAAAATCTGATCAATTACAACATATCTAAATCAGATAGGCAGAGCAGAGATTAGCGGGTTCGTTGAGAAATAACAGTTTTTCAAGAACTTTTGCGATTGTATACGGATAGATTCTGAAATCGTTTTAACTTTTGCGTGCCGATGGAGCATAGACGTTCTACAGCGTAATGGTAGGTTCAAAATCATTTTAAGGCACTTGTTTTGCATAACCTGCAATTTCTTTAAGTGACTATCAGCGCAGGAACCCCAAACCGGGCAAGCATAGAGTAAAATAGATCGAAAAATGCTTGTGTAGATTAATAGTTTGTTTCTTACGTTGAGCCTGGAACGCCTGTTGATTAAGGAATACAGTATCTTGATATATTTCTGTGCACGCTCGCATGAAAATTGTATGTGACCATTGAACAGCAGTTTGGAGTCCAGAATTACTCCAAGGTACTTGAGCTTTTTGGACCATTCGATTTCGGTGGAGTCAAACTTGAATTTCTTGGAAGGTAGGAACCTCTTTGCTCTGCGTCGAGTGAAGAAGATCGCCTCAGTTTTACTATTATTGATCTTGATCTTCCATCTCCTAAAGAGTGTAATAACTGATTCGACAGATTCTTTTAATTGTGCTGAGATTACTCTAGGTTTCTCGTGGCTTTTCAAAATACCGGTATCATCAGCGAATTGTGCCAGTTTACATTGATTCGGGAGGACGAGGTCCGAAATGAAAACATTGTATAAAGTAGGACTGAGGCAGCTACCTTGTGGAGCACCGGCTGGAATATCAAAAACTTTAGATTTTACATCGAACAAACAAACGAAGAATCTGCGGTCACGGAGAAATGATTGTATTATTTTTATCAGAGCCATTGGAAATTTCAGAGTCAGTAATTTATGTAGTAGCCCATCATGCCACAAAGAGTCAAATGCTTTTTCGATATCCAGAAACACCATCCCAGTTGATTTTTTGAATTTCAGTCCATTCCTGACGTGCTTAACAACACGCATAAGTTGGTGAGATGTGGAATGCTTGTTACGGAAACCGAATTGTTCGTTCGGTATAATGCAGTTTTCATTGATATGAGATGACAATCTGTGCAATAGAAGTCGTTCCAATATCTTACTCATCGAGCTCAGCAGGCTGATCGGACGGAAACAGGAAGCCGAGGAGAGATTTTTATTCGGTTTGGGTATCGGTATAACTCTAGCGATTTTCCATTGATGAGGAAAGTAGCTGAGTTTCAAACAAGCGTTGTAAATCTTGGTCAGCATAACAACAGCTCTTTTGGGAAACTGTTTGAGAACCATATTGTGAACACCATCGTCTCCAGGGCTTTTCCTGATTTTCAGCCGCCTGATTTCCTTGTGAGTTTCTTTTGGTGTTATGAGGAGCGAAGCAAATTCGTTGCGGTCGAAGGGAGCATTGTTGATTTGATTGATAGAGCTGTAGACTAACTGTTCGGTTGGTTGATCGCGCATATCTTTGGTGAGAATGTGTGAGGAGTAGAACGTTTTTGCGATTTCTTCAGCTTTGTCCTGATTTGTGTACAGAGAGCATCCATTGTCTACCTTGATAGGCGGGATGCTGTTGGATTTATTTTTGATAAGCTTCGTTACACGCCAAAATTTTTTAGATGCAAAATCCCATGCTTCGAGGTCATGGTTCCACTTTTTGTTTCGTAATGACAGTGTCTCACGTTCTATTTTTCTATTTAGGAAGTTGACGTAGGTCCAGTTTCGGGATTGAGAGCGTTGCACTACTCTTTTAACAGTATTCCTGTGGGCGATGAGGTTTTTAATATCTCCTGTTAGCTGAAATTGGCGGTTTTTGGGCGAGCGCTTAGGAATAGAAAGCTCCATTGCTTCCTTACTGATCGACGTCATTACCGAAACAGCGTTTTCGATATCGCTGATAGAATCAAGTTTAACATTGAGATCGAGTTTGGCATTGATTGAGTTTTTGAAAGCGTTCCAGTCTGCTAAATCAAACCTGTACTTCTTAGCTGATTGGATTTTCAAATTCACGTCACAATCTATAGAGAACTCAATGGCCCTGTGGTCAGACATTAGGTTGTCCGAGGAAGTCACTTGGGATGTCTGGTGTAAATCATTCGTCAGGACAATGTCAATATTAGAGGGATTTCGTCCACTTTGCGGTGGGTAATACGTTGGTGACAACGAATGAAGAATATTGAACGGCCGAGATACTAGCTCGTTGTAGATAATAGTGCCAGTCGAATTTCCTCTCATATTATTCCATAAGCGGTGCTTGGAATTCAGGTCACCACAAATGTAGTAGCTCATCTTCAATGAAGTCAAGGTCCGGATATCTTGTTTGAAGCATTTTAATGTTGCTGGCGTGACATCAGTGCCGGGAAAGTAGACTGATACAAAAACTATTTCACCAAAGGGGGTGCCTACGCTGATAGCCACATTTTCAATCACTGAGGTTTTAATAGGAGGAATATGCTTGTGTTTAATGCTACCCTTAATCGCGATCCCAACGCCACCACGATCTTTACTCTGCCTATCGACGCGATAAAATAAATAACCAGGTAGAGAAAATTTATCAGACTCTTTTAGCCAAGTCTCGCTGAAACAAGCAATATCAATTTTTTGTTGGATGAGGTAATCATGAATTTCGTGTAATTTTGGTTTGATACTTTGGCAGTTGAAGTTTAGTGTTTTAATTTTACTTACTGCTTTATTTTTGTTAGTCATTATGGGAATGAGTAGAGTATTTGAGGACGATACCAGTGACGGCTTCCATTTGATCGAATTTCGAATTACAAGACCGCAATGAGACGAAAAGTTCCTTCATCATTTGAATCAGAACTTCGTTCGGCAGAAGGTCATCAGATATTAGCCCAGGATCAGAACGTTTGTTTGCTGGAGACGACGGAGTATTCGACGACTTGAACCAATCGGAATATTTCTGTTTACTGTTGACTTGGATAGAGGTGAAAGACCTTCGGTTGGAATAGTCGTTGTTACGAGGTGAAGGAGTTTTCTGCGATGTCTGTGAGTTAGATTCACGTTCCTGTTTGGACTGTTTCAATCGCATTTGGATATATTGTAACCGCTTCGGGCATTCTCTACTTTTTGAAGAATGGGCCAGGCCACAGAGGCAACATTGAGGTGTGAAAGCTTCGTTGTTTTGTTGATCTATCGTACAAGAGCTGGTGGAGTGAGATCTACCACACTTTGAGCATTTAGGAGGTAGGTGACAGTTTTTTATACCACGACCGTACAGCTGACAGTTGTTACACTGCGTGGGACCATTGCGTGCTTGAATGTATGTAGACCATTTGACCACTACATGTTGAATATATCTTGTTTGATTTAGTGCTTGTAGCGTGGTAGATTTATTAGCAAAATAAACAAGAAAAAGTGCATGATTTGGATTGTCCTTTTTTGTCCGCATGACTTTAACATCGATAAATTCAATTTTTGCTTCAGACAGCCCCGCTTTGACGTCATCAATTTGCATATTTGGAAGTCCAGTCAGGACGAATTTAGTTAACTTGTTGGCTGGAACATCATGAGTGAAGTATTTCATTGCCTTTGTGTTCAATACATCACAAACTTTCTTGAAATCGTTTAACGAAGCGCAGAAGATCTTTATGCCCAATGAAATATACTTCAAATAGAAACTCACTACGCCTATGTCACCCAGCAACTGCTTAATGTCTTCTGTTTTCACGTCGATTGTAACTATTGGTGGGACTTTGACCCGATCCACTAGTTTCAACTTCTTCGATGAAGTATCACGATTGGTATCCATATCGCTGTCAGATTCTGTATCTGACAAAATAGCGTATTTGTTAAATGTTTTGGTAGCATTATTATCGTTGACAGCTTTAGACGCTTTGTTTTTTTGTCCTTTGTTCGGGATACGTGGAATTTTGCCATGTGTATTGCGATTTGCCGCATTTTCCAATTTACGTTTAACCATATTTAGACACTACCAATGAGCCCGAAGGCCTAGTGTCTGCTTGTCGTAAATACTATTAAGTTTAGTTAAGACAAACTGAGCAAACAAAATAACAATTTTTGCCTTCAAACAGTACTAACAGTGACTAACTAATCTATATGTCTTTGCTGATGAAACCAACTCTTTCTGGAGCTAAAATTCGAAAACTCCGAGTATTACCTGAAAAACCCACAAAATTTACCACTTTTCCGCATGGCACGACTTTTCCAGAATATTCCCGGTAAACCGGCTTATGAAATTTTTCATTTGCTGTCGAGACTGACGTTTAGTAAAAATTTCGGGAAGATCGAGGCGGCATTTTCGTTCTCGAGATCGGCAATTAGTAATAGATAGATACCAACAAAAACCTCTTAAAGGTAAAGGGTGACAGCTGGCAGCCATTTTCTTATGATCCAAAAAAATTCTACTCACCGATCTCTATAACTTTTCCGAAGAAACCAACTCTTCAGTTATTGTCACTTCGGAGCTAAAATGCGAAAACACCGAGCACTGCGTGAAAAACCCTCAAAATTGACCACTTTTCCAGATGCCACGACTTTTCAAGAGTTTTCCCGGAAAAGCGGCTTATGAAATTTTTCATTTTGGGCCGAGACTGACGTTCCCTGAAAATTTCAGCGAAATCGGCTGACTAGTTCTCGAGATCGAAAATTATTAATAGTTAGAACTAGATAGATAGAAACCGACTATCTTCTGAATTAGAATAGCTAGACAGTTGGTTTCTTCTGGAAAGTTATAGTGATTGGTGAGTAGAATATTTTTGTGATCCTACGAAAAAATTTTTTGGCCAGAAATTTTTTTTCGTCGAAAATTTTTTTTCGCCGTAAATTTTTCGACGGAATTTTTTTTGCAGGAAACTTTTTTTTCGACGGAATTTTTTTTTTTTAGCCAGAAATTTTTTTTCGCCGAAAATTTTTTTCTCCAAAATTGGTTTCCTTTTTCTTCCACGCAAAAATGTAAATTAACCCTAAACGCAAAGAAATAAAGGCAAGTTTTTGCAGCGCAAAAACTGAAAGTACAGAAAAATTATTTCATCATTGGGTGATGCAATTTTTTTAAACACAACGTAATTTTGTTTTAAACAAAGCGCTGTAATTTTTTCAGAAAATAAAACTTTGAACACAAGATTCCATTCAAACAAATTTTTGCGTATTATCAGCGATAGCGTCACCTCAAGCGATATTATTTATTTTGGAAGCGGACTTACGGACTACGTCACACTCTACCTTTTAAGACGTTTTTGTTGTGATAGATACATCGATAGAAAGCGACAGATCGGAAAAAGAGTTTTCATAATAATGAGAACAATAGAAAAATCGACGGCCTAATGTCATTTTCAAACCTCGACCTCGATATCTCAGCCAATTTCCAACCGATTTTGATGTGTCTGGGCTCATTGGAAAGTTGCAGCGACGTAGGTTTTTTAAAAGCAATTTAGACGTGTAGGGGGGCAAGGGGAAAAAACTTAAAAGTTCGCGTATATATGGAGACTTGTGCCAAAGCTTTTGTACGGCCCTTTTTTGAGTTTGTGGACTTCTTTTTTGGGGTGTAGGGACTGCGTCACACCCTCCACTACAGCTGTGGGCATGATCTTCTAGCTACGGCACTTCTTTTGACATTGGCTACTGTAAAATTATAATGTATTTCATTGCTTACTGCTAATTTCTTCGAAACACCTAGAAGAGTGAAACGACAACAAATTCGTCTAGCAAACGATAAATGTATTTTCCTCGATAAAATCACCCAATTATTTTGCCTAAGGCAGCGCTAACCACTATAACAAATAACAAAATGTGTAAAATATAAAAATTTGATTTGCAACGACTATAAAAATTGACGGAATATCACAAAGAGATCTTTGTTGTCCTAGCACATCTCAAGCCAAAGTTTTCACATAGTTCAAAGCGTTGTGATGACTATGTTTTGTAAAGCGAGAAGTAAAAAGTTTAAGTTGAGCTAAGATTATGTAGTTGAGTTGAGGTAAATATGGAAAACTTGTGTTGAACAAAGAAAATTTGTGGTGAGTTTAGAAAATCTTTTGATTCTTGCTCAAAACTTTGAAGAGCATTTTCTGTGTTGAGGCATCTTCAAATCGTTATTTGGCTGCTACGACGATTACTATTTTTCATCAAAAAATCTAAGACTCCCAGAACAGTCGGTATTTCTACAGACGAAGTCTCCGTCAGCGATTCCTCTGACAAAATTTCTATAATTTTTTTCACGTTCCTGGAACCAGGAACCCTCATGTCACCGATGACCAGAACTTTAATCAGGAAATGTTTTTTTATGACGAGAATAGAAGAAAGTTTCTAAACAAAAGTGAGGATTTGACCAGACTGATCAAAATACCAACAAAAACGAAGCATAAGTCAGAGGTAAAGATATGAAGTAATACTCAAAAATTGAGAGAAAATGTGAATTCTCTTGTGATAAATTTTGTTAAAGTATGGGTGTCGTTACGAAGCTGGTCACTGTGTGCCATTTTTCTAACGATATATCAATGCCTCAACATCCTGAGCTGTGCTAAGATAACTCACATCACAATTAGGCAAATTGTGCTATAATACAAATACTGAAAGACATTCGCAACGTCGCCTCATCTCTAAACAGTCTTCGACTTTAGAACCTTACAAGCTTCGTTAACGAATTGATTGAAATCTAAAGCATTATCCGAATAAACATGATGACCGGCGTATGGAACGATTTCAATTTGTGTGTAGCTATTTGGACGGGCTGCTTTAATAATTTCGCCGTATTTATTGTCCATCCACGACTTTTCGCCGTACAAAAATGTTATTGGAATGTCATCCTGCATTCCGATTAAAACTCTATCGCCAATTGGATGCTTGGCCCATGGTCCGCCGTGTAGTAAGTTTCGGAAGCCTTCTTCTCCAGACGGATTCCCACTGTTGCATTGATAAATGTATTGAGCGATAATATTTTGATCTTCGACAGCCTTTTCGTATTTGCGCAAAATATCCTTACGAGCTTTCTTCACCAACCATTCACCATATGGGCCAGCTGCCCTAATTATTGCTAATGGAGCCATATTTTGAAAGACTTTAATTAACGATCGCCTCCAAAGCGGATCTCCACTCAAATCTCGTGCTCCCGTATAACCCCATGGATCGGCCGCAATTAGATGTTCGACCCGATTGGAATACTTCATTGCATAGCTTGTGGCTAGAAAACCTCCAAAGCTGTGTCCCAACAGAATCATTGACTCAATTTTCATCAATTCTCTCCATTTGTCAATTGAATCCACAAATTGTTCTTCGATCGTTTCGGCATCCGTTGAAAACGTTGGTCTGGAGCTTCGACCAAAACCCAATAAATCAATAGCGTAGAGTGGACGATCGGCTGATAGTTCCTCCAGATTCATGAGCCAAAATGCAATTCCAGCTGCGAATCCATGAATCATCACTAATGGTACATTTTTACTCTCTGTGTTCATGGACAGTGTCCAGATTTTGTCTTCGGCTCCAACACAATCACCTATCGAAACCGGAAATCGCTCGTAAGGCATTTTAACATCTGAAAACCGATAAGTAAGAAAAACTGTATGCTACTAGAAAGTCAAATCACTTACTTGATAGTATGGAAGTCTCTGACTGTTCCAACAACAACGGAGAGTGTCCGTTCCATTTCAAGTAGGATGTGAACAAGCAGCTGACAAAACCAAATATGTCAATGTTATAAAAAAGAAATGCGACAAACAACACAACAAATGCCAAATATATCATCATTGTGATGATTTGAAATGTAATTTTTCTCAGATTTCTAAGTATACCTTCGTTTTTCCTTAACCTCTACCAGTGCAGCTTCGTTGGTCATAATGAACTTAAAAATTTGAGAACTAGCGGTGCCTACTCAAGCGATTGTCGCTTTTGTAAAACAAGAGCGATAATCTTCACGAAGAATGAGTTGACATTTTTTTTAAAATAATTAGTGAGTGACGTAACTGAGATATAGTTTTTTATCTAAACAAAAAAAAAAACTGTTTGAGTTACAGCCGAGGTAAATTTTATACATCAAAAAACCTTTAGTTTTGAAAATGACACGTAGGTGGCGAATCACACACTGCGGTTTTTTCAAACGTTTGACAGTGTTTTTCAACATAGAGAGAGCGTTTGACAGTTTGCTTTTCGACACATTTTTGAAGAGGGGGAACAGAATGTTTTGACAGCCGCGACTGGTAGTGAAGCCTTCATTTTCATTCATCCGAATAGTTTCGAACTTGCAGTAACAAACTGTAAGAAGTTTTGCCTTTAAAAATGAGTTATCGCAGTGGTTATGGCGGTGGATTCAACACAGGAAAACGGCCTCCACAAAAACCAGGTAAGGGTATCGATTTTCATCCAAACAGAGGTTGTGGCATCTAAACGGAAGAATTGTGAGTGATTAGGTGAATCTCGGGGATATTCCGCCGTACCTCCACCAAGCTCTTTGAATGCTCGAGCTGTTCCGTCTGCAAAGCAAAATCAACCTGGACTAACAAAACATGGATACACTTCGATGGAGGCTTTATCATCGGATTATGGAAACACTTCGCAGTATGGGCTAGGCAAACGAAAAGGGAAAACAGAAGACGAGTGAGAAACGTTTGCAAAAACACATTGTTCGCAAAACTGTATGTTATGTTTTTATAGATATTTCGATGATGACGACGATGACAATCCACCAGATATGGCATATATCCCTGCTCCAGGAAGTCCATCGTACAAAGTATAATTACAAATATTTCTCTCAAAATAGCATTGCCTAACTGAATTTCTAGAAGAAAGATAGTTCAGACGATGAGGAAGACCCACTGGATGCATTTATGCAAGGGCTGGAACAGCATTTAGAGAAAGAAAAGACGAAACCGGTAAATGCTGTCCAAGACTCAAAAACTACGAAAGGCGTACGAGGTGACATCGACGATGAGGATGACGAAGAAAGTTACTACAGGTGAGTGTTTGCCACTGTAATTCGATACGGGAAAATGTGTAGCACAAGTTTTAATCAGCTTAAATTACTCGTAAAACTTAATTTAAAATGCTCGCCGAGTGGGTAAAGTTTCACCCCGCCATATCGGCAGTGTATTAGGGTTGTGGTTGGTTTTGTCATTTCATGAGCACGATTTGAATCATGTTCCGAATTTTTTCACGCTGCGCCGCCGCGCCGCGGGGCTCTGGTATGGATAAAGCTATATTCTAAGGAGTAACTTTTCGCCGTGAAAATAATGGCTGAAACGACTTTTTCTTTTATTTACCGGCACTAGAACCCATTAAGGGAGTTGGCCTTAATGATTTGTATTAATTGGAATACGTGGTGTTGATGTTGAAAGTTTTTTAGGATTAGGATTAGGATAGGTGGGTGAGTCAACAGGGTTGACTCAGCACCTAGGCCTCCAAAGGGCCTGTTGCTCACCACACGATTATTTAGTACCTTCCTGTATCATTTAGACATTTGAGAATGTACATTGGGTGGATGCTCCATATGGAACTGTATCTTATTGTATAGTTTAGGCATTTTCTCCTGGTGCTTATGTAAGCTGGATACACACAGCGGTTTCTCCATCTCCGCAATTATCACAATATCACAATTGCTGATGCCCATAGTATTGAGATGTTTGTTGAGCGTGCAGTGACCGGTTAAAATGTCTGTCAATCTCTTGAAATAAAATAATTTGGAATTGCCTTTGTTTCTTGTGATGCAGTTTTTAGCTTGTCTAGCTATACTAGTATACTTCCATTCTTTGTTGAATTCTTTTTCCTTCCATTCGCTTTATTTATTAAGTTTTATTTATTTTTGAAATTTTGCGTTCGGTCCGGGATTTTCTTTTCTTTTAAATAATTAGTTTTGTTAATTGTTTTTGTGTCGAGTGCCGCATCACTCAGGTCATTACGCGAATTTTGTTGTTCTTTTTTCGTGTTTCATTACAACGTGATGGGATATGCAACGTGGCAGTCAACTGCTCGGTTTCCCTTATTTTTCACCTTCTCCGTTGCCCATTCTGTAGCTTTGGATTGTTTTCTGTGCAATAGGCGCGTTTTAATATGAAATTTGTTGTTTTTGGAACTTCAATTACATTTACATTTTAGCTTCCGAATGGATAACATAACCTCAATGTTGTGATATTTTTCGAATCATCGCTTTGCAAAACAATCAATTCAATACTGTGTACTTTATTTGTCGTTCTCGGCATCCTCCTTCTGATAAGTGTTTATGGTCATAATTTCGGTTGATGACTTCGCTATATGCATAGCAGTCGGTTTGGCAAAAATGTAAACAAACAAATACATTGCATTCCAAACAGCCCTTCTTGGTGCCCATTAAAACTTGTACTTCCGGTGCGGCTCGGCTTACCAGGCCGTCCCACTGTATTCATTCTCGGTAAAAACAATTACACACAGCCTCGGACGGATGTTGGATACGGGGTACGACCAACGCTCGACTTGACAGGTACCCCATCGTTGACGGTCAGGCAATGCAAAATGGTTGATGGTTTGTTTATTGGGAGTCTAAACGTTAATGGGGGTTTTCGGAATCGCAGGGAGGAATTAGTGGATCTGGCAAAGGACTACGGTATAGACATATTGGCGTTGAGTGACGTTAGGACGAAGGGACAGACGGGAGAGCACGTAGGCGGGTATAAGGTGTTTTTGTCCGGGGTTCAGTCTGGTAGGGCAAATTGGGGGGTTGAAATCGCAATCAGGAAGGAGTTGATCAACTTTGTCCTGGATGTTCGTTTCGTAAATGAAAGGCTGATGTGGGTCTCTGTAAAGTTAGCGGGGGAATTTATCGCCTGGTTAGCGTATATAGCCCTTGCGAAGGCAGTGATGCTGCTGGCTTGGACATTTTTTACGAACAGTTGGGGGACGTGGTTAGCAAAAAGGGAAATGAATCTCTGATTTTGATGGGGAATTTTAATGCAAGGATAGGAAACTTTAAAAACAACTCAGGTTATGAAAGGGTAGTGGGTAGATTTGGGGAAGGAACTCTGAATTCAAATGGTAAACGGTTGTTAGATTTTTGTGATTTCAATGGGTTAGCAATAACCAACTCTTTCTATAGGCACAAATGGATTCATCGGTATACGTACGTCAAGGAGGGTTTGGATCACAAATCCATCATTGATTACATGATTATAGAACAGGACAGGAGACAGGTGGTCAGGGACACACGTGTTTTCAGGGGTTTCACTTTTGGTTCTGACCACTACTTTTTGGGTACCCATCTGTCGGTTGGGAAACTCTGTCAGACTAAAAGGACGAAGGTGGTAAGTCGCAAATTTCGTGTGGGCAAATTTAGGGAAGAGGCAGTAAGGTCTCGTTTTATGGCAAAATTCGCCGAAGGGTTTGAGGGGCTTCCAGCTGACTGCGGGGACATTGGGACTGAGTGGGCGAATTTTAAGGAATTTATGTTGGGTGCGGCTGAGGAATGTCTGGGCAGTGTCACTAGCGGGGGTCGAAACAAAAAAACGGGTTGGTGGAACGCCGATATCAGGGATGTTGTATTGGAAAAAAGGAAACTTTACTTGATCTGGTTACAGGACAGGACGGCGGAGAAGTGGAATGCTTACAAGGCTTGTAGTAAACTGGTTAAGGATCTAGTCATTGAAGCGAAGGACAGGGAGGGGAAGAAGTTTGGGGAGGAATTGGAAAAGGCAGGTCGAGGCAGGGGTAAGAAATTTTGGTCGATGATTAAGGGCATTAGGCGCGGTGGCATGAAAGAAGGATGTAGTAGCATTTTAGATAAAGGCGGCGAGTTAATTACAGATAAGGGTGAAGTCTTGAAGACTTGGCGGGATTACTTTCAGGATTTATTTACATCTGTCAATCTGGTAGAAGAAAATGGGAGGGAGGCGGGTCCTAGCTTGGAGGTGAAGGAGGAAATTACACTGGATGAGGTGTCCCGGAAGGTCGGCAGATTAAGGGCAGGAAAATCCGCAGGGGTGGATGAAATTAGGACAGAATTTATTAAATATAGCGGATCAGGTGGGATCCAATGGCTTTGTAGG
>CM055403.1:127724508-127789573 GCA_029228625.1 Pseudolycoriella hygida
ATCAATTTTTTCCCTAAATCCCTAATTCCCCATTAGACTGTCGGTTATTTTTTTGGTCACCCTGACACATTACACACAACCCAACAACTTTTCCTTTGACACCAAACATCTATATCTATCCTAATGGTCAAAACACATTAGCAATTCGAATTGTCGATCTCAGCAATCATTATACCAGGATTCGTTTCGGCATTTATTATTTTCACAATAGAGCGAATCATTGTAGGGAAATAAATATTTTAGTACTGAAAACTAAGACAGTCCAAAAATTTTGCTCATATTTGACCCCTACTTTGAATACACTCACACACACATACAAACTTTTTTCGTTGATTTGTTGATTTTGTGAATAAAGTAGCATATGCAACTGCGGGATAATTTGTTTATCTATTCGGAGGATATCGTACCTCACTTTCGGCTCGGGATGGAAATCTCCCCCTCGCAGTGCAGCAGGCAATCCCACCAGAGGCAAGCGATTAAAGCGCTCATGTCGCCTATCGTGACATGCAAGCTAGTGAAAGAGCTGAACCGGATGCGACTGAAGAATCAGGTCACACTGGTCTGAGTTCCCGGACACTCTGGCGTGGAGGGAAACGAGAAAGCAGATAAGCTGGCAAGTAAGGGTTTGGCAACCTTTTATAATCATCCGACACTCAAGTTCAAGTCAAGATGGCGGCAGATATGGACGTGTTTGTTTTGCTCTGAGTAAGTTTCGTTTATTTTTTGCCCTCTTCGCGTTTTAAATCACAGTTTCTCGTAAGTAAGTTAAGTTAAATTAGTGTGTGTTTTTGTAACTTTTTTAGATATCAATTAAAATCTGCATTTTCTTTTCAAGCAACGTAGTGCTCACATAACCTCAAAGTTACAGCGTTTTTCGGGTGTTTGTTTTGTTTTCTTCATGCAAAACAATCGGCGTTTTGTGTTTGTGGTTTTGGTATAGGATTTCAAGTAGGTGTTTGTCTACGGTTACGGTTAACTTCTGCGCTATTCATATAGCAATTCTTTTTTGGCAAAAATAAATGAGCTTGCGCTTAGCATCTCAGGCACGTGTGTGATGTCCCCATTGAGGCTTGAACTTCCAGTGCGGTTCGGCTTACCAGGCCGTCCCACTGTATTCATTATTGGTAAAAACGGTCATAGGCAGCCTCGGACGAGTGTTGGTCACGGGGTACGACCAATGCGGGAATCGAACGGTACCCCATCGTTGACGATCAGGCAATGTGAAAAGGTTGATGGTTTGTTTATTGGAAGTCTAAACGTTAATGGGGGTTTTAGGGGTCGCAAGGGTGAGTTGGTGGGCTTGGCAATGGATTATGGTGTAGATATATTAGCGTTGAGCGACATTAGGACGAAAGGGCAGCGTGAAGAACTGGTGGGCGGTTATAAAGTGTTTTCGTCTGGTGTTCAGTCTGGTAGGGCGAACTGGGGAGTTGGAATGGCTATCAAAAGGGAATTAGGAAAGTTTGTTTTGAACGTGCGGTATGTAAGTGAAAGGATCATGTGGGTCTCCATTAAGCTGACAGGAGGTATTTATCGGCTGGTTAGTGTTTATAGCCCGTGCGAGGGTCGCAGTGCTGGCGATCTTGACACCTTTTACGAGCAGTTAGGGGATGTTGTCAGCAAAAAAGGTAGTGAGTGTGTGATTCTGTTGGGGGATTTCAACGCGAGAATAGGAAACAGTAAGACCAGTGGCGGCTATGAAAGGGTAAGGGGCAAATTCGGGGAGGATGTTTTAAACTCAAACGGAAAGCGGTTGTTGGATTTCTGCGATTTCAATGGACTGGCAGTAACCAACTCTTTCTTTAGGCATAGGTGGATCCATCGGTACACTTACGTTAATAATAGTTTTGGGCACAAGTCAATAATTGATTACATGGTTATAGAGCAGGACAGGAGACAGGAAGTCAGGAACACACGTGTTTTCAGGGGTTTCACATTTGGCTCAGACCACTACCTTTTGGGTACCCATCTCTCTGTTAGTAAACTCTGTCAGGCTAAAAGGAAAAAAGTGGTGGTTCGGAAATTTCGTGTGGGAAAATTCAGGGACGAGGAAGTTAAGTCTCGCTTTATGTCAAAATTCAGCGAAGCTTTCGAAAGGCTTCCTCCGGACTGCGTAGACATTGAGGTTGAGTGGGCAAACTTTAAGGAATTTGTCTTGGGCGTAGCTGAGGAATGTCTAGGTAGTGTCTCTAGTGGGGGTAGAAACAAAAAGACAGGCTGGTGGAACGCAGATATCAAAAAGGCGGTATTAGAGAAAAGGAAGCTGTATTTGATTTGGTTACAGGATAAGACGGACGAAAAGCATGAGGCTTACAGGGCTTGCAGGCAGACGGTTAAGGCTCTAGTCAAGGAAGCGAAGGATCGGTCGTGGAAAAAGTTTGGGGAGGAATTGGAAGAGGCTGGTCAAGGAAGGGGTAAAAAATTTTGGTCGGCAATCAAGGATATTAGGCGTGGTGGTGAAAAGGAGGGCTGCGGTAGCATTTTGGGTAAAGATGGCGAATTAGTTACAGATAAGGGTGAGGTCCTGAAAACCTGGCAGGATTACTTTCAGGATCTATTCGCCTCTGTCAATCCCGTAACAAGCCTTGACAGGAAGAGGGCCGTAGCTTGGAGGGTGAGGAGGAAATTACATTAGAGGAAGTGTCACGAAAGGTCAGCAGGCTGAAGGCAGGAAAATCCGCAGGTATAGACGAAATTAGGACAGAATTTATTAAGAATAGCGGGCCGGGTGGGGTTCAATGGCTTTGTAGGATTTTCAATTTAGCATTGAAGTCCTCAGTAGTACCCGCTGACTGGAGCTTCGGTGTTATTGCTCCGATCTTCAAGAAGGGTAACCGCAAAGTCCTTACCAACTACAGGGGGATTTCACTCTTGAGCGTGGTCGGAAAGGTTTATACAAGTGTGCTAGTAGACAGGGTTAGGGTTATAGTGGAAGATGTTCTTGACGAGGTTCAGAGTGGTTTCAGACCTCTGAGAGGTTGTCAGGATCAGATCTTTTGTCTCAGGCAGGCTATAGAAAAGCTCTCTGAGAGAAATATTGATTTATACTTGTGCATCATCGACCTAGTAAAGGCATTCGATCGGGTACCGAGGCAAAAGCTGTTCGAGGTACTTGGCGAATACGGGGTTAATGGAAGTTTATTGGGCGCTATCAAAAGCATCTACTCAGGGAGCAAGCTGCGGTAAGGATAGATGGTGAAATTAGTGAGGCTTTCGACGTTAATGAGGGAGTTCGTCAGGGTTGTTGTCTCTCCCCTCTTCTGTTCATAATTTTTATGGACAAGATTATCAGGCAAGCGAATTTGCAAGGGAATGTGAAGGTGGGGGAAGTAATCATGAAAATCCTGGCCTATGCGGATGACTTAACTCTATTAGCAGATAATGCCAAGGATTTGCAGGAGAATTTAGACTGCCTGAATGCTGCATGTGAGGAATACGGCATGAAAATAAGTGTCAGTAAAACTAAAGTTATGCATATTGGCAAATCCCGGAAGGATGTAGTTTGCAGTTTAAATGGGGAGCAGTTGGAACAGGTCTCTGAGTTTAAATATTTAGGAGCCATTTTTTCGGAGAATGGCAAGTTAGTTAGGGAATTTGAAGAAAGGAGAAGAATGGGGAATGCAGTGGCCAGTCAGTTGAGGTCGTATGTGTTCAACAAAAAGGAGTTAAGTAGTGGCACAAAGCTAGCTATTCACAGGTCAATCTTCAGACCAACGATTTTATACGGTAGTGAAAGTTGGGTGGACTGCGGATACCTTGTGCATGACCTGGAGGTTTCTGATATGAGGGTTCTTAGGAGCATAGCAAAAGTAAATCGGAGGGAACAGTGGGACAATCATATTAGGAACGACGACATCAGGGAAAACTTAGGGGTTACATCAGTGGAAGAGGCGGCAAGGATTAGTCGTCTGCGGTGGTACGGGCACGTTCAGAGGATGGGTAATAGCAGGCTACCAAAGAGGATATTGGATGCTCAAGTCCCGGGTGTGCGTCCCAGGGGTAGGCCAAGGAGAAGGTTTATAGACTCAATTAAATCCGATTTAGAAGTTAGGGGACTTTCTCTAGGCGAACAAACCATCTCCTTGGCACAGGATAGGGGGGTATGGAGAAGGGTGGTCCATGGTCAGTAGTAAAGACCTCACACCGAAAGGTACAAACGGTCTATAAAGTGTGATGATGATGATGATGATGAGTTTTCGTCCGAGGCCTCTACTGAGGACCCTAGGTCGGCCCAAGATAAAATAGTACATTACATCACAAGGAGCTAAAACGGTGTATTTAGACCCAGGTGGTGAAAAGGTCGAATCCGAGGGCGGAGCGCAGCGGAGCCTGAGGAAAGACCTTTTCAACACCGTGGTCTAAATCAGTACCGTTTTAGCTCCGAGTGATGTATACTATTTTTCGCGCAGACGGACAAAAAGTCAGATTCCGAACAAAACACTCAACAAGCTTTAATACAGAATTTGCATTTTCATCATAGGACACTGCGACAGTTTGTTCTTTATTCTTCATCCTATTTTTCATAACAGTTGTTTTCGATGTTGATACGATGACCGAAATTGTATCAAAAGTGAAGTGAATTCGGAAATAATTATGTGAGAACTTAGTTTCAGGCATTATTATTGCAATTGATGTGATGTTTTCATTCAGTTACGATATTTGATTGAAGTCAGTAAATTCAACTGGGCAAAAAAGACTTTTCGGTTCTGGGTCGAAAACGACAGGTGGCAAAAAAAGTTATTGTTCAAAAGTGTACCGAACAAGCCTACTTTACGGTCTCAATATTGTGAGGAAATCTGACGTTTTTTGTCCGTCTGCGCGAAAAAATGGTTTTTTGCTATGTTGTAGAAAAATTAAGATGAACATTTTCGTCTGTTTGGGGATCAATTTTGTACTTTCCGAAGGCCTTTTTTACACCGTTTCTTCGGACAGGTTTTTCAATATTGCCCTCTCGTCAATTTCCAATCCAATTTAATGTGTTATTAGTTATTGTTCGCTCGTCATTTTGACCGATTGCCCCACTATCGATTACGATCCATTTAAAACTTCGTGCTCCACTTCTTACGAATAAACCAACGATTTAATTTACAATTTCTCACTGTACCTCTAGGTTCCAGAAGCGCTATTGGAATTGGCAATGCAAAGTTCATGGTTCCGAAAATCACGTTTCAGTAGTGGAAAAGGCAAAGCTATCGCTGTAGGCGGAGCGGGCTTAGGTTACAAGGAACGACCGGGATTCGGAACGAATTCATCGTTGTCTTCAGGTGGTAACAGTAACAATTCACGATCCAACGAGTCTTCGAAATCCCATTATGAAGGTAGCAGCAATACGGCATCGAATCGATTTACGGCAATGAGAGAAACATTCAAAAGTCAATATTTATCACAAGTACGTTTGCGTGACGTTTCCGACAAAATTTCCAAATTTTAATTTCGATTTGTAAATTATAGTTCAGAGCATCTTCGGATCGCGCCTGGGAGGAAAATGTACCTCTGCCTCAACCAACACAAGCATCACCTCGTAAAAATCCATTTGCAGTTCCAACACCACCGCCAAGTCGTCCAGCATCATCACCTGCAAATAACTTGTACGATGACCAGAAAAAGGCCAAAAAAAGTCGCTGGAACTGAATTTAATAACTCTGTAGGCAAATAGGAAATAAATACTGAGAAGAAAAAAAAAACAATAATTTTTTGTTACGTTGTGAAGAAATTCGATTCTCACGTTTAATTGATAATTTAGTTTGTTTAACTGCGAAACCAATCAGCCGATCATTTAATTTCACTCATAAAAACTATAAACTTATTACAACATTGAATAACAGACTCAAACTCTGCTACGGACGCACAATCGTCTCTAGAATGTTTGAATTTGATTTGTGATTACATTATTAACCGATACCTTGGAGCTGTAACTCGCCCAAAAGGAGAACGAATTTCGAAAAAAAATAAAAATCTCGATTCGTAAGGTTAGCCACAGCAAAAGTAAGTCAAAGAAGCCGATATTCATGGAACTCCCCGACAGCAAGTGTACTGGGACAATTCCCAGACAATAATTTACAATTTGGCAGAAATGGCAATAAAAGTGTATGCTCGAAATGCGCAATCCGGTTCAGAAGCATTCGCAATAAGCAATTCGACGATAGCCAATTTCTTAAAAAACGGAGAAAATGGAGAAGGTAATCTTAGAAATAGACTGCGCTCGCAACGTAATTAAAGTCAAATTATTGGAACCGTACGAAGTACAAAGGTCCTATACATTTAGTACAAACAATATTATTAAAACATGGGGCACATCGATGCAGGAGTGAAGGGATGTATTTGATATCGTCTAGAGATGACAAGTCCGTTTGTCCATCCCGTCATTTTTTCCTAAACGGCTGCACCGATCACACAAGCCTTTTTTTACCTGAAAAGTACATATATGTGCCATGATTCAAGGTCAAAGATGAGCGAAAACGGTCAAGCGTTTCCGGATATATGGTCCAAAATTTTGCAATTTTTCGCAAATATCTCAGCAAGTGTAGCACGGAATTGGTTCATTTTGGTGTCAAATGAAAGCATTTGATCTAAAAAAATTGGGAATTTTTTTTGTTAAAATTGGGTCAGTTGTCTGGGCATACGAAAGCAGATGGTTCTTCGTCTACATTTGCTCAACTATGTAATATGGAGATCTACTGTCAAAAAAGGCAAAGTTGTAGAGAACAAAATTTAAGAGAACACGTGTTTCAGGATTTTAAGGAAAAATAGCCCAATCCTGGTATATGACCACTTCTACAATTGGGGGGAATGATTCATATCTCTAGAACTATGAGAGATAGAAAGTTGCCTCCAAAAGCAAAGTTGTAGAGAATAAAATTTTGGAGAACACGTGTTTCAGTGTTTTAGGAAAAAAATGGCCCAATCCTGGAATATGACCACTTCTAGAATTGGGCGGGATGACCCATATCTCTAGAACTATGGGAGATAGAAAATTGCTTCAAAAGACAAAGTTGTAGGGAATAATATTTTAAATAATACGCGTTTGAGGGTTTTAGGAAAAAAAAGCTTATCCCAGGATTTAGTCACTTCTAGAATTGGAAGGGATGAATCATATCTCAAAAACTATGGCAGGTACAAAGTTGCTTCCAAAGGCAAAGTTGTAGAGAATAAAATTTCAGGGTTTTAGAGAAAAATTACCTAATCCCGGGATAAAGCAACTTCTAGAATTATGAGGTATGACACATATCTTTAAAATTACTGCAGTTTGAAGTTTGCTTCTTAAGACAAAGTTGATGAGAATTACATTTAAGAGAAAATGGTTTTAGGATTTCTTGGAGAAACTACGTTGGTCCTCTTTTTGATGTGGTGCAGCGGAGAACATTTAGGCCATCAAAAAATGGTCTCAGAAGTACTTCGATAGGGCTTTTAACATTACCTTGGGTAATTGCTATGGATCTTTGAAATTCCTATAGTTATACAAGAGCGTAAAACATTGGATTGTTTGCTCATTTCTATATTTTGATACGTTCGAGTCTTTTTGCAACATCTATTCTGATACGTACGGGTCTTTGGTTGTGTTTTGTCATGGACTCGGTCGACAGAATCGGAAGTTTTGCGCATACAATCCGCAGCAGAGTGTGGCTGTTCGTCATGCTGTCTATTTTACTCTAAAAAGTAGAAAAAGTTGTAAAATATAAAATAGAAATTTAATTTCATCTGAATCTTAATAATGAGCTCCTTCATACGTACACAAATTATCCAAAGTTTGTGACTTCAACTGCCTGTTTAAAAGTTAATTTAGTCCTCGATTTAGACGAAGGTTTATTTAATGCCCACAAGCGGCAATGAGTTAGTATATTGAAAATGTTAATTTAAAATCAAGTCCAAGTAGAGATGAGCGGGTTGCCCGAAACTATCAAAAAATCCGACCCGAACCAGAACTGGTTTCAATATTCGGGTCGGTTTCCGTATCATACGATTCAGACGGAGTCGTGTCGGTTTTTATTTACTTCGGTCCCCGATCTTTCGTATATGAAATTTTGCAAATATCCATTAAACGTAAAAAAATTACGATAAACTGTTTGTATCCGGAGATCACAATACACAAGTACACAATAGACAAGAGGTAGACCAAGTGAAACTATGTGAAATGTGCCAGTTTCGGGTTTGGTGTCTACTTTAAACAACCTGTAATGTTCACTCTATCACACCCCTGAACACCATAATAGTACATCGTTTTCTAGAATCAGAAAACGTATTTGTTTCTAGAAATTTTGACGGTGAAGTAAACTATTAAGTCTTTTATGTCATAGGCTTCGGTTGTTCTTAAAAAGTTAAAAAAATTTATTTTCGCCGACGAGCCCAAATTACGATTCGTAGGGCTCGGGATTGGAAAAATTTATTCGGGTCGGGTTCATTTCCAGGTCGACCGCTCATCTCTAGTTTCAAGTAGCTTTAGAGATCGAAGATATTTTTCTGTTCCTTAAATCTAAACTTCTTAATAAATTAAAAAAAATTAAATTCAATGTTTACTGAGTAGTTATTTTCATGTTAAAATCTTTATATTACATACAATTTATTGTTTTTGTTCGACAACTGTACTAATATGCAGATACGAAATTCCAACAAAAATTTAAAAAGGCAAATGAGAAATTATGTATTTTTGATTCCGTGATCAGCAACAGCTTCTTAGCTATAAGATGCTTAAGTACGTTCCTCGCTCGCGACTCTCCAAATGCGCCTAAAGAAATTATGAAAATTTAATTCACTTTGACATTTCGTGAATGTTTTAGGCTTGTACGATTCTCTGCGCATGTTATTGGGCGATTCCATTGGTAGGTTGCGAGGGAACCATGTGTTCTTGCTAAACCATGCACATAAGAGATTTGTGTTGTATGAAGAAAATTCCTCTATAGGTTCAATGTACAACTCCTTCATGCGAAAGAAGCCCAACCTTTGCGTTCTTAGCCAGAAGACGGTTCCCTCGTAACACATTTTCCAACTTTTCAATGGAATGGCCCTATTTCATATGGAGGAGAAGTGATCCAAATGAATCTTAATCATTGTTACATGGCACAACAACTTCTTTTGCAAGCCTCAGGGGAACAAAAATGTGACGTAGCAATTATTGCAGATCCGTACGGAATTAATAGAAATAACGGTAAATGGGCTGCTGACAGAGCTGGGATGGCCGTAATATTGACGACGGGCAAGTATCCCATACAAGAAGTTGTATCAGACGCCCTCGAAGGATTCGTGATAGCGAAAATTGACGAAGTGTGTATTGCCAGCTGCTATGCACCACCAAGATGGACGATCGTGCAGTCTAAACGAATGTTAGACTTACTCACAGGGGAACTAACAGGACTAAACCCAGTTAACATTGGAGGCGACTTTAACGCATGGGCAGTTGAGTCGCGCAGGAGATTTACAAATGATAGAGACTTCAGTCTACAAGAAGCGCTAGCTAGACTGAATGTGGTTCTGGCAAACATGGAAAACGCGACTGCATTCCGCAAGAACGGGCGAGAGTCGATTATTGACGTGACATTCTTCAGCCTGAACTGGAGAGTGGACGAAAGTAGCTTTCACACACAGCGATCACCAGGCAATGAGGTACACTGTGAAAAAGAGTATGGAGACGACAAGACAGATTACTCATAGAAGAGAGCGAAGATGGGAAATTTCGATCAAGAAGTTTTCAAGGAATATCTCCAATCAAAAGACGACCACGAAGAGAAATCGGCAGAAGAATGGAAGAAAGAAATGGTGAATGCATGCGACGCGGCGATGCCAAAAAGGATGGAACCGAGGAATGGGCGAAAACCGGCATTTTGGTGGAATGACGAAATAAGACTCTTGCGAGCGACTTGCTTTAAGACAAGAAGGAGGATGCAAAGAACCAAAAACGAGAGCGTCAGAACGTTGAGATGGGTGGAACATTGTAATGCAAAATTAGCATTGAAGCGAGCAATCCAGTCGAGTAAGAGGGATTGATGGAAGAAAAGTGCCCGGAGAGGCTAGGTGCCATAGTGAGAAAGCTCTTCCCACAACACGAAATGATCACATGGCCGCAAACTCCTCATGACGATGAAGCGGAAGAAAGACATGGTCGGCCACTGCAGAAGAAATCCAGATGGCTGCACAAAAATTAAAGAATAAAAGGCGCCAGAACCCCAATGTAGCTCTAAAGACAGCAGCTAAGCTTAACATGCTCAGATTGACAATGCAGAAGTACCTCGACGACGCATATTTTCCCGAAATATGGAAGAAACAGAAGCTGGTCCTAATACCAAAACCAAGGAAACCGCCATCACCATATAGACCTTTATGCTTGTTGGATAGATTGGGAAAAATGCTGGAAACCACGATCCTGAATAGACTAAGAAGGCGAGCAGGGATTGTCAGACGAACAATTCGGATTTCGAAAAGGGAGATCGGCGATTGAGGCCATTAAAAAAGTCATGGAGATTACCGACAACGCGGAAGCAAAGAATACGGGGTAACCGCTTCTGTGCTGTAACGACGATAGACGTCAGAAATGCCTTTAATAGCGCAAGCTGGATGGAGCAACGCCTTGCATGCAATTAGAGTCCCCGATTTCCTCTGCAGGATGCTGAAAAGCTACTTCGATCGACGAGTGCTAACGTACGATACTAATGAAGGGAAAAAGACAGTAGACATCACAGCTGGAGTACCACAGGGATCCATATTAGGACCAGCGCTGTGGAACGTAATATATGACACAGCGCTGCGGCTGAAACTGCAAAGATACGCTACGACGATTGGTTTTGCCGACGACATGATTCTCACGGTGTGCGGAATGTCGAAGATGGAGGTGGAGGTAGTTACGATGGAGACGCTAGAAACTGTCGAAAACTGGATGACAACGGCAAAACTGAAGCCAGAAAACCGAAATCGAGCTAGTGGACTTCACGTGCGAAAAGGCAATAAAAGCCACAGCAGCACTGGCCAGAATAATGCCAAATGGCTTTGGACAGCGCAGCAGCAAAAGGAGGCTCCTAGCAAGCGTTACTCTATCGATATTGCGCTGCAGGGCACCAGCGTGAATAGGATATATGCGCTTGATACAAAAGAGGAACCGGAGGAGGCTTAATAGAGCCCAAAGGTTGGCAAGTATAAGAGTAGCATGCTCATACCGAACGATATCTCTAGAAGCGGTATGTGTCATAGCCCATATGCATAACCCTGACGAAAGACAGCTAATCTTATAGCAAGAAGAGAAGGGAGGGTCAAACTACCGAAACATTTAGGACGCAATTAAGAGCCGAATCACTGAGACAGTGGCAGCAAGAGTGGGACGAGTAGGACTCCACGGACAAAGGAAAGTGGAGCCATAGACTCATACCAAACATAACGACATGGACACAGAGGAAACATGGAGAGGTTAGATTCCAACTGACACAGTTTCTGTTGGGCCACGTGTGCTTCAGGAAATACCTGCACAGGTTTTCATTCGCGGAGTCAAATTTTTTGTACAACATGCGAGAGAGAAGAAGAGACTGCGGAGCACGTACTATTTATATGTCTCGCTTCGAACAAGAGCGAGGTGAGCTGATGATGATGAGTAGATCAGAAGTATATGCCGAAAACATGATATTTTAGATGTGGAAAGGTGTGGAAAGTAGCGGATAATGTAGTAGCAAAAATAATGGGGAAGCTGCAAAGTGTATGGAGAGACGATCAAAGAAGACTGCCAGCTGATCTGAGAGAGTAGGTGCAAAAGCACAGTCCCTCCCCTGTGAGGCGGTTCCGAGAAGACAGCATGAAGAGTAAGGAAGGAGTTTTTGGTTGGTAGGTCATCGAAGAATGGAATTCAACAATACCTTGGTCTAGGAGGACCGAGTGTCTATGAAGATTTTTTCACCCTTATAAAAAAAGACATCAGTCGCAGCTTGAAGTTGATGAGGTCTCATAACGTCTCACGCGGATGATCTGATTTTAACGGCGTAAAACACTAAGGAGTTGCTGCAGAGTATTGCCTGCATCAGTGTCGCATATAAGGAGTTTTGATTAGGCAAAACAAAGGTTATGCATTGAGGAACCATTTCTTCTGAGGATGGCAGATTAGTAAGAGAATTCGAGGAAAGTTGCAAAATGGACAATGCTGAGGCCGAACGTGTTCAAGAAGTTTGCTTTTCTCAGGTCATTCTTCAGATCAACTATTTTGCATGATAGTGAGAACTGAGCAGACTGCGAATATCTCTAGCATGAGATCCTTGAAAACGTGTATATTTCTTTACGGGAAGCTTTGGAGGGTAGACTTAGTTTTTTTTGTCTACCGAATGGCATCGCCAGTGAGAAGGATGACTTCGAATCTTCTTGAATTCTCATACGAACACAAATACTGTAAACTAAATACTGACCTTGATGATGGCAGTAAATTGTGGGCGATCGATCATATTGTAACCGTTCACAAGTAATCTCAACAGTGTAGAATGCAGTTCGGGAGCACCGTAACAAAACAAATCGATGCCGAGTTCGATTGAATTACCAAAATCACACTCATCAACGGCTGAAAAAAAAGATCAATTAGAACGAAAATAAATCAACCGATGGAATTAGTCGAACCAATATTTGCGGCAGTTATTAGACCTGCTAGCTTTTCCATCACCAAATTAACATCATTTTTGTCTGGATTGTCGTCGAGAAGACTTAAAATCTTCTTCAGATTGGCTAAAAAAATTTATGATTTTTACAAAAGTTTTTTAATTTCCCTATCGGCTCACCATCCGTTTCGATTAAGCTTCGATAGCCAACGTCTGTGTCTTTATCGACCGGTACGACGAGACCAGCTTTATGGAACGTCTTGGTAACTACTTTCATATTCCTAGCCTTTTGCTTAATAGAAAATGTGTCCAATTTCACATCGTTCAATTTCGCAAAGTCACTCAAAGCAGTTTTTATCAACGCAGCCGCTGCCCGATTGAAGGGTGTTAAAGCAGCGTCCTTATCTAAGAAATTTCTGCAAAATTTTTAAATTATTTGCTAGTACGGACACGGAATCGCTAAGATGCTCACATTACAGCCGAAAATAAATTGTCAGCAACGAACGCTATTTCACACCCTTTGTCAACGTCATTTCTTGCCACTAAACAACTTTCATTTTCTTTAGGAACATCTCGCCAATAGCCGTAATGAACGCCAGACTTGTCTTTACATAAAATAGTCTGAAAATCAAATCCGTAAAAGAGTTTTTTTAAGATTGTAAGCACAATTAATGTGATTGTGGGCCTGCACCTGCACACAGATGAAAATAATTGTTCGTGTACGCTAACAGTTCGTTCAATGGTAAAGTAGAGAAAGAAAAATTTGCCTTTGAAAACTTATTGGATTTCGATATTCTGGTCGAACGGGCAAACTGGCCTGGAAACTCGGGTTGCTTCCCTGTTACTCTTCTATCATTCCACCTAGCCATGTCACTTTGTTAGATTCCACATAAGTTCTCATTCAGTTAAGAGCGCCAGGCGAAAACCGCGCACACACGACGGTACATCTTTTAACCTTTTCAGTCAGCCATGTTTATTTTAAACAATCACATAAATGCACTATATCGCTCACAACAACTTCTGTTAGTGGACTGCATGCCTAACGTGCATTTCATACAACGACTATACTGAAGCCTTATAAAGGATTCCATCTGGTGTTCATAATTCTACGCCTCAAGATCTCATTCTACTGTGTACGGTCGAACCACAACTACCAAAATCTAGAAAATTTGATATGTTCAGATTTCTTCAGTTTGGGCTGACCTCTTCTGATCAACGATGAAATTGCAGATTAATGTGCGTACTTAGCAATGGTTTAACCGCATGGCCCCCATGGGCGAGGAGCAAAGGCTTCTGGGCTACATGGCATCTTTCAAGTCACTTTGCGGACCGAAAGTCTTTGCCTTGGATAAAGATCGTAGACGGAGCTTATTCCATGAGCGAGACTCTATGAGAAATAGGAAAGTCTTAGTTACCATTCACATAGTACATACACACGCTAAAAAAAATAATTTTTAGACCCCCTCCCCACTCGCACTCTTATGGCGACACGCTTTTGTCATCCTCCCGCCCCCCTTAATAGCGTACGTACTTTAGCAATGGCTTCTTACAATTGATAGTACAAGGCAAGACCTCTGCTGGGTTTGACACCTAGCACCTGATTCCACACGAACGTAAGGTAGGAGCTCTGATCACATCCCAGGTGTGCAGCTGTTCAGGTGGCTCTTGTGAGGCCAGCGGCTCGGCCAGCGGTGTGGACACGATTTTGCTTGAAGCAGAAGTAAACTTCAATGATAACTGAAACACAGGAACGTTCGTGATCTGTGTACACTGATCAGAAGGAGTGGTCGACAACGGATTTCGCTTGCTTGCATCATCCCGTTGGTCCACTGGTGTGTAGCGACACCATGGTTTCCTGAGATGGTCCAGCGGTACCTGGAGTCGGTACAGATTCCTACCGAAGTAGTCCGGTTAAGAGCCTTGCTGCGAAAGCCCCGAACTGAGCCAAAGCAGTTCACGTGTTGAATTTGGGTGACTAAGCCCTGGGCAACCAGGTTGGCGAAAATACACTAGAGAGGTGATAGTATCTCGGGCCTTACCTAGGTCACGGAAGTTTTGTACCGAACATCTATTTTTAACGAGAGTCGCCGAGGTTACTCGCGTTAATTGGGCGTGCCCAATTCTCGCCCATGGGGGCCGTGCGGTTAAATCATTGTACGCAAAGGTACGCACGTTAATCTGCAACACCATCGTAACCATCACCTCATCCGCCCTCAAATGGGTGACAGGTAATATAAACCAACAACAAGGTAAACATTCCCAACGACACGACGGCACACACCACTCCAGATAATTCATTCTCTAAATAATGAAATATTACAAGTAGGGGAGCGAAAATGGATACCGAATGGCCACAATTTCACTATAAGCGTATACCGATCATGCTTTATTGGGTATGTTCACAGGAACCAGCTTGTTTATGTACAAGGTCAGGGTTTGAAACATACCATAAACTGACAGTTTGACTCCTGGACTTAAGTTTTAGACACGAAAAGGGAAATGAAGGGAAAAGAACGCATTCGCCATGTGACTCTGAATGCTTTTCAGTCATTTTCACTTCAGATTCACGAGAATAGCCACAATTACATACAACAGAACAAAAATTCCGGCAACAGTACATAACATTGAACACTTTGACAATAACTCAAAACTAAATATTTCGGCAAAATTCCGATTTATTCATCGTAGAGAAAGCCAAGCTTCTAAAACGATGCACACTCGACCGAGGTCTGAACTAAACAACTATGTTTAGGAACGATACTTCTGGGTTATAAGTTAAGGAAAAATCCTATGCTAAGAACGAAAGATAACCAAAAGCTGTAACAGCGAAACGATGCTTAATGCTTGTCGACTGTCGCCACCTCCAACATAGTCATTGCGTTTAAGGAAACTCTCACTCATAAATGACATCTCTGCAATGCGGATGTTCGCAAATTTCGGAGTACGAGCTCGCAAAGCTAAGCTCCACATATCTACGTCTCAACCAAAATTCATAATGTATCAGGTCTAAGATGGCGACGTAATGTGCCAACTAGTTAGGAGTGTAGTAGTTAGTAGCTTTCGCGTGTTTTGATCATCGGAATTGCCAAAACTACGACTTATAATTTTGAAAAGAAGAGCCGAGAGCAACTCTGTAAACTTGAAATTATGCACATCTTTGTAATAAAACGATCCTTTGGGAGTATGGACTACGAGTATAAAGATGGCATGCGTCCTCAGCACGTTAAAGACCTCACATCATTTACGGCAGGCGATGCTGATCCTCGTCTTTTGCCATTAATCACGAGTCTTTGCAATCTTTTGCTGACACAAAATTTGTAACGTTTTGCATGGTGCCGCACTTTGTGCTCTTAACAAGAAGTCCGGAGGCATTCGGCCAATCGTTATAGGCTCACAGCCAAAGTCGGATGTTTCAATCTACGCAACGCATCCGCAAAGCGTCTGAGCCCTCGTCAAATGTGTGTCGATATACAAAAAGGCGCAGAAGCAGTCATCCGCGCCACCCGTAATTGGATCATCTCCCCTCTTAACAGTAACAAAATCCTAGTGAAGATAGATCCTGTCAATACCTTCAATTCAACTGAGCGAGACTCTATGCTTACGAAGATCAAGAAACTTGATCCATCGTTATATCCGTTCTTACATCAATGTTACCACACACCTTCAAACTTATAATTCAGTGACAAAAGCCTAAAATCGCAAGTTGGGGCCCAATAGGGGGATCCTGCTGGTTCACTCACATTTAGTCTCGCTATTCAGCCTAAAGTCGAAGACATTTCAACCGATTTGAACACTTGGTATCTCGACGATGGTTCCATCGGAGACTTTGCCGACATCGTATATCAGAACTTCAAGCTAATCATTAAACGTTCAAGGGCACTTGGCTTGAAATCAAATCCGTCTAAATGTGCGCTCTATTTTTGTTCAGGCATAGTCGTCGAACGCATAGTAAATTAGTTTAATGAAATTTTACCGGGTATACAAGTCTCACCGATCTTCGATGAGGGATTTGAATTTATAGCTGCAGAAAAGTTATCCATTTTACATTCAATGACGACTAAACTTTCGAGCTTGAATTCACATGCTGCTAATTTTCCTTTAAAAAATTACTCCGCTATGCCGAAGTTCACTTATTTCCTCCGTACGAGGAACCACAATGGACGCAAGCATCTTTGCCCATTAGTTACGGCGTAATTGGCGTGAGACGTGCACGCGACATTTGCCTCCCCGCTTTCATCGCTTCTGCATTTGATGCAAGACATGTCGTTGTTAACATACTTCGTTTTACGGGCAACGAAATTTGTATTTATCATATGGACGAGGCGTTGACTGAGAGGCAGGAATTAAATGTATCAATTCATTCCAGCGACCCAGAGGTGAGGTGAGACGGATATCCGAAATACCGAAACATTCGGTTCGGTTCAGACCGAACCGGAACATTCTGTTCGGTTCAGACCGAACCGGAATATTCGGGTCGGTTTAGACCGTTTTGGTAGACCGTAGTTTTGTTAGAGATCTGAATACGAACTCGAAAATTTCACTTCACCGAATTATTGCAAATTGTTCATATGATAAAAATACATTTCCGGGAACCTAGAGAAGCGAGAATTTTTTTGAAGGGCGCCAGTCCCGATTTTTCACACATCGCTCACTTCTTCCAATTTCAGAAGATACTTTTGTTGGAACTCTACAGAAACTATCGGTTCGGTCCGATCCGTTACGTCAGAACGGCTGATTTATTTTTATATCCGGAACGAAGTTCTGGTTGTCTTTCCGCTTCACATCAATCAGCATGCTTACCAGTCAGACAAATCTACGGATTCTGTTTTGCACAAACTGGTATCGAAAGTGGAGAAGTGGCTCTGGGATGTTTCATGGACATCGAAAGGGCCTTTGATAACACGAACTTTGACACCATCCACCAGGCGCTGGTTGAGAGGGGAGTGGGATGTGTGGTAGTGAGATGGATAAGTAGCATGCTCAGAGATAGAACCGTTGAGGCGAGTGTTTGTGGCCATAAGGCGAATATTTGGGTAGCTAAAGGCTGTGATTCTCTCTATGGTGTATGGTGGTGGATTCTCTCATCTGAACAATCTGACGATTCTAGTCAGAGGTAAATTCCAGGGTTCGCGAGTAACGTTATAAATAACGTTATTTTTACGTTACAGAAGCGTAACATGACAAAATACGGGTTTTTTGTAACGTTATTTCTTGTACCAAAACATATCGTTACATTGAATAACGTTACCAGTACTACAATAACGTTTCATAACGAAAAATTTTCAATGTGATTCGTAATGTTACAAGTTGTAACTTTATCGTTTTGGTACACGAAATAACGTTACAAAGTGTAACGATATCGTTTTGTTACACGAAATAACGTTACAAAGTGTAACAATATCGTTTTGGTACAAGAAATAACGTTACAAAGTGTAACGATATCGTTTTGTTACACGAAATAACGTTACAAAGTGTAACGATATCGTTTTGGTACAAGAAATAACGTTACAAATGGTATATTAAGTTTTTGGTACACGAAATAACGTTACACACAGAACGATACAAATAACATTATTTATTACGAAAATTTTGTCGCTTGTGTCAATTTAAATTTGGAGTGGCCATGCTCGTAATATGTAGAAAGTATAAAAGATGGCGGTTGGATTTTTTAGGTGTGTGAAAAGCTTTTGTGTGAGAATTTGCTTTTGTAATGAAACTGTCAGAAGCAACCCGAAAGATCTCAGCAACAAAGACAAATGTTACGTCGAACACGTTGGACAATTACATCAGGAATCTCTTTTAATAGTGGTAGTCTGCCATCGAAATATGATGATAAACTACCTCTGGATACAGACATACTCGAATATTGGTACAACAAACGGTTTTCCAATCCAATTCTCTATCAGCTTGCTATGGTTGTGCATGGCGTTCCTGCAACACAAGTGACTGTTGAACGATGTTTCTCAATCTTGAAATTTATTTATAGTGTATACCGTACACGTTTGGAAACTGAGTTGCTTTCTGACATTATGTTAATTCGGTTAAACGTCGAATTTACTTAGACGGGACTTTTTCTTATTTTTTTTTTTTTTTTAATTTTTAAGTTATTTGAGCTTTGTTGAATTTTTTTCTTGAACTATGTTTACAGTTCGTCTTATGTTTTCAATTTTTCCAATTTCTGAGTCGCCATTTTTTTTTAACTTATAGAAAGTATATGTGTGAAGTTTTCATATCAATAAACAAACTCACTGAATTTTCATTGTGAACTTTGTTTTCCGACTTATTTCGAAAATGTGGGGTAAAACCAGTTTCATCAATTTTCTCAAAATTTTAAATTTTACCTTCAAAATGTTACAGCCGCGAGTGTTCAGAAAGTAACATCCTATGCGAAGCAAGTGTTTTCGTTATTTCCTGTATATTCCATGCCAATTTGAAACGAATGTACACGAAATAAGGAAAACGTTTGCTTTGCATATGATGTTACTTTCTGAACACTCACGGCTGTAGAGTTCCAAACCAACAAGTTTTGCTCTGATCCAACAAAACATTTTCCGTCGGAAATCCCTATGTTGAAGCGATGGTGGAAAACAATTTGTTTAAGATCACCGTGATGGTTTTCGTGTTTTGATTTTTTTTATTGCAATTCGACTTCGTGCAATTACACAAACTACGACTTCTAGGCATTCAGGTCCGACGTGTGAGTATTCGCGATCATATCTGACGTTTTTGTTTCAATTTATTTTAGCAGAAGCTAACTTTTGTGCTTAGTTTACTATCGCAGATAACATTTCTCAAAGTAACACAACTGAGCTTTGTTTGTAACGTTACATTATGAAACACAATTATTTCGTTACATCGCGTAACGTTACATTATGAAACACAGTTATTTCGTTACATTATGAAACGCAATTATTTCGTTACATCGCGAAACGTTACATTATGAAACACAATTATTTTGTTACATTATGTAATGTTACAACTCTCACCAAAATATTTTCCACATAATCGGATAACGTTATAAGTACCAGAATCAATTAAAATTACATGACGTAACGTTACACACTGTAACGAGAAGTGTAAAGTTATAATGTTACCGAACCCTGGTAAATTCGAAAGCACGCTAGGAGACCGAGTCATAGCTGCATTGAGGGTAGTGGAGAAATGGTGAGATGAGAAGGGTCTGTGAGTCAACCCAAACAAAACAGATCTAGTGCTATTCAGCAGAAGGCTATCGGGATCAGATTTGGTGGGTAAGAACAGGCTCTTTAACGAGACCAAGGAACTGATTTCTAAGGTAAAATACCTGGGAGTGACGCTTGACAGCAAGCTCAACTGGATTGTTCATGTCAAGGATAAAGCGCAGAAGGCTCTAGCGGCTTTTTGGCTATGCAGAAACTCCTTCGGGATGAACTGCTGTTCAGACAGTAAGCAGATGATCAGAGCACTGGTTTCACCAGTTACTTCCAAACTTGTGAAAGAGTGTAAGGATTTCTTGAACTCGATAGGTCACCTATATTTTGGTCAGGTTATTGGAGTCAACAGGACGGTTGGCGTCATTTAAATGATGCTAGGGTTGGGAACAAATGTTTCGGTATTTCAGATATCTATCTCACCTCTGCAGGAACCCAGCGCTACAAAGAAATTGAGATCTCTTAAACGTGTAAGGATATTTGACATCGAACTGCATTTTGATTCAGCCGAAGCTTTAAAGTAATTCAGTTATCTGAATCAGGTAAATGGCTCAATGCGTTGCCGATTCCCAACAACGGTACCTTTGTAGACAATAGCACAATTAGAATTTGCATGAGTCTCCGCCTTGGCGCTACGATCTATCACACACACGTCTGTCGTTGTGGTGCCGACGTATCGGGCAACGGCGTACACGGATTGAGTTGTCCCAAAAACATAAGTAAATGCTCTCGCCATGCCGAGATCAATGACAATTTGCATTGTGCCCTCTCATCAATCAATGTATCCTCAAATCTGATGGTTTGACTTTAATACCGTGGGCAAACGACCGATCACTTATAAGGGTCGCAACCGTTGTAGATGCTTTGCCTAGCTCATACATTCGTAAAACATCATCCCGCGCTGATGCCGCCGACACCGTCGCCGAACTTGGCGAAGCATAAAAAATACGAAAATTTGAAACTAGAAAATTATATATTCGTTCCTGTAGCACTGGAGTCATTTGGTCCATGGGGTCGGGAGGCAAAAGATTTTATCAAAAAGAACGACAAAAAACTGACCGGTTCAAACACCTCTTGTCATTACTTGCATCAGAGGATTTCACTCGCAATACAACGCTACAACGCTGCTCGTATCATGGAAACACTGCGAGCTTCATCGAGTAGGATGTAGAAAAAATGTTCAAAACGTTCTACATTTCCATATAAAATTCAACATCTTCAATGGACATCAATGAAAATTTTGCACTCCAAGCTCAATTCTGAGCTCATTTTCGGATTCCTCGTGAAATTCTAGGATAAAATAAGCTTTTACTCAATATCATACCACCGTAAAAGTTTCCTTGTATGTAAGTTCAAAGTTGACTCATTCATAGCTGTGAACCACAAATCCAACTTTGATGACCTGCAGTTCTTACATACTTGATTTTTTTCATTGACAATGTTCAAAAAAAATAAACTTTGAACTATCCCTGACATTTTCTCTGAAGACACCTATAATGTATCTTTCGAAGCTTCCGCGCAGTGACTGCTTGGAAATCGCTCGGTCGGTACACTTAAAACGTCAATTAAAAAAACGGCTGATATATTCGTAATCTGGGGGCCCTGGGGGATGTGGAAAACCATGTCCATTGTGAATTAAAAATCAAAAGTTCAAAACGTTCCACCCTAATACTGAATACCCTATACTCAGTTTTCAGTTCATCGCTGCTTCGAGCACTAAAGCGTCCATGAAGTTTTCACCTAAAATGACAAATACCTCCGGAGTGGGGGAAGGCTCCAACAGGTCAAATGATGAGAAACCTTCGTATCATTGAGGCCTACCGTCCCATAAAATTTCATTTGATTCCATTTGGTTTTACACGAGTTATAGCCGAAAAACCATTTTTACCACCCCCCGACATGCACTTAGGCAGTCATAACTCTCCCAGGATGTCAAATTTTCCAAAAGTGAGAAATTACTTTTCTTACTATAGAACAAGGAATCGAATGGCTCATTAATCGGGAAAAAAATGGACATATTGTCCCAAAAGTGTACGAATCGTTAAAATTAACTCTTAATAAAAGATAATTGTTTTACCTGAAACTCTGGTGGATCGTAATAATATCTGTGGTGTCGTATGTAGTCACCTGGTTCATACATTTGAGCATCGTCAAATTTGCCTAATTCAAGAAGATGATGAAAAATCGTAAGTATCAACATCTTAGCGTATAAATACCCGCAAGGACGTCAAATGGTCCGACAAGTTTCAAGCCGAATTTTACGAAAATATTTTCCGGTTTCTGATCCTTTTTTGCGTTCGCCTTACAAAACTCCCAAAATATGTAGAAATCTGGAGGCATTTCCACCATAAACTTATACTTGATAAATTTTTGCGGTTCCTTTAACAATTCCTTATACTCTGCTCGTTGTGAGAATCTCGTCTCTTTGTCGAAGCAATCATTTATAAAGTCTAGATCTTTTTCTTGGCTCGGACCATCCGACAATGAATTTGCTTTCGTTTTCGGAATTATCATAGCTTTCTGTTTGGGCACGGTTTTGGTACTCGGCGAATCCTTTGAATCAGACGAATTGTTTGTATTTGATCGATTCGCTCGTAGGTTATATGAGGCTCGGGACGGGCTACGTGATGAACGCCTTTTTTTGGATCTATCATTGAATGAGGGAGAAGTAGCCCCTCGTTTGCTGCGTCGTTCGTCCGACTCATCATCCGATGTTGGGTGACTGTATTTCGATAGATGGGCTGAATTTCTTTGATAACAATCTGCTCCATATTTGCACCGAACTTTCCCGTTGTCGGCCATAATTTTGCGTTTGAGCTGAAGGCAATAATCCTTATTCTATCATAACCACAAAACCCAAATTTATTTCAAATATTGCAAAAAATGCAAAAAAGAACTCTGTGTCAATATTTACACCTTGAATTTTCTCGCTTAGTTTCGCTCGGTATACAAGCGGCATTTGTGATTTTGTGCTTTCCCAGCAAACACTTTTACGGCTCATTTTCAATTCTTATATGAATGAAAGGTAGTAGGGGGGTAGTACGGTAAAGTGCTGTGAAGTGGTCAATTTATTCTTTTTCCATGGATATTAATTTGTAAATTTAAAATACTGTAGAACGAGAGATGAGAGAGATGCGAGACATACGACTTTCGTGTGCGTAAAGTACGTACATATATATCCCAAAAATGAACTAAAGTCGGAGGTAATAAAATATCAATGGTGCAGTTGGGTGTGCATGCAGTGGTGCGACATTTTACTCCCTAAAAACGGATTCTATGCACACATCATACCGACCACACATACGATAATGGTATATTTCATGCTTGCTAACAAAACGAGTCATTACCGTGTTACGAATAGTTGCATGACGAGCCGCCAGGCGAGTCAATGCACTTCGTAACAAGGTAATGAACGAGTTGTCTTAGTAAGCTTGACGGCTATTTTGTCATGTTGTAGACTGTTCGTTGAAACCACCATAACAAACTCACTACATTTTGTAATAAATTTTACATTCAATATTTATGTAAACATAATCAATTTCGAATATAAAAATCATGAATATATTATGACATCACATGACACCAAATGATAAGTAACAATATCGTTTATCGAAATAGCAATATCGTTTGTTGAATTAACAATAGTAACAATTGAATAATTTTATTTTCGTGACGTCATTCACACTCACTCACACACTAAGCTAACATGTTCTGCAAAATATTCATTACCGTCTCCTAAAACAACACAAAAAAGTATCATTTTCCAGGCTGATAACATGTTCAGCAAAATCAACGTACCCGTCTACAACATGACAAAACTATTTACGTGTTCTATATTAGAACTGAAGCATGTAAAACGTAACAGACCCTCACAAAAAATCTTTCGGCTCTTCTCCCTGTCCCATAAATAACTATATTTCAGCACATTTCCAATCAAATTTAAAAATAGCAGGTTATTGATATTATATACTATTTCATACAACATTCGTTATTGTATATGTACAATATGCACTATCCTTAACTTTATTTATGTTCATGCGGACCAAAAACTTCACATTTCCTCACCAGATGGAGAACCAAAACGTCAATATTTTTGCCTCATTTGTTTCTTCCCACTTTTTTTGTCCCTACACTGTCATTGTGTGAATTTGAATGCCATTCAATGTAAACATTATTATTTTGACCCTTCACTTAAATTATTCGAAACATTATTTTTGCTTATTGTTATTATTTTGAAATACAAATTAAATTGTACCCACCAAGATTTTAAATACTACACCGACCTGCCGCATATTAGTCCAGTGCTTTAACAATTCGTCTGTTTATTCATACAATGATTTGCATCGCATTTTGAAGCGTAGATCCATTTGATTTTTTTCTTGTTGCTTATAGTAAATGTATGTTTTTGACCGATTAATTTGTTGTAAACAACCTCAATTTGCAACTGATTGAAAAATAAAAATGTGAGCAGTGATGTTGTGGTTTGTTCGGAATGTGAGTTTTTGGTCCGCTTGAACATAAATATATATATATTGCTCGAACCAAAAAGATATGATGTTGACCACGGTGTTGAAAACGTCCTCGGACTCCGCTTCGCTTCGCTCCTCTCCATCCTTGGTCAAAATCATATCTTTTTGGTCCAAGTGATATAATATACTATTACCGTTTACTTTGTTTTTATTGTCCGTTTACTTCGATACAACAGGTAAACTCATCGTGTGCAATCAAATATTTTGGTATGGCCCATTCTATGCAAACAGTGACGCCAGTAATGTAAGGAACGGAAATACTGCCTTATCCGTTGAAAATAACTAAATCATACGTTCGGCAGAAAATTAGATATTACAGTTGTGAACAATTTTTTCATAGAACACAAAATTTGGACTCTTAGACGACTCAGGAGTTCTCCAGATCCATACAAAATCTTTTCTCTCTTTCATCGCAAGGTTTTTATAATTTGCACGACAGTAGTGACAAATAGGCCCGGCGGTAGCAATTTCGCTAATAGTAGCGGTCCAAATGTGGGATAGAAATTTTTACTTTTCAGCAAAGTTGTTCAACATGAAATGAGTAAATGAGAAACCTGCCGCATGAAATTCAAAAATATAATGAAATTCGGAAAATATACGGAAGTTCGGTTAATATATAGTAGGGTGGTCCAAAAATATGATTTGCAAGTAACGCGTCTTGGAAAAAAGTCATTTGAAGGTCAGTTATCGTCACTAATTTTAAGTCTTCAATAACCATGCAATATTTAAAGGAGTTTTTGTACATATAATGAGTCAATGAGGCTAGTTACCTGGGAATGTGGTTGGATGAACAGCTGAATTATAAAACCCAAATCAATAAGAT
Organism: Pseudolycoriella hygida; assembly: GCA_029228625.1. Classification (NCBI taxonomy): domain Eukaryota; kingdom Metazoa; phylum Arthropoda; class Insecta; order Diptera; family Sciaridae; genus Pseudolycoriella; species Pseudolycoriella hygida. The sequence continues at coordinate 127,749,602 of CM055403.1, forward strand.
GTTTGGTAGATTAGAAATGCGTTTCAATATTATAAACATATGCAAGGTCCGTACGTATCAGAGTAGATACAGCCAATAAAATAGATGTTGCAAAAAGACTCGAACGTATCTAAGTAAATATTGTCTTAACTCTTAAGTATGTACAATTACGTCCTCATTAAATTGGATTGGAAATTGCCGAAAGAGCAATGATGAAAAACCCGTCCGAAGAAATGGCGCCAAAAATCTTTCCAAGTCCTTAAAATAAGCCCAGAACTTAGAACCGACCAGCATTTAGCAGAGGCCTCTGACCCATACCTCCATGGACAAAAAAGTTCGCATTTTTTTCTCTACAACACTGCACAAAAAACCTCATTATCAAAGAAATATTCACGAAAAAAAAAACAAATATTGTATTGGGTCGCGTAGCGTGAGTTGGGCCCACACTAAGGACTCTATAGCCCGACAGATTTTCACTAATTTAATTTTCTGATGTCCCACATCTTTCATTCAAAACCTTGAATAGCGATTTCTGTTTTAATTTCGCAGTGATATAAATGAAAAGGTTCCACCAACCTTCAAAAAACCACGTTTTTTACCACTTTTTCGACCATAACTGCGAAAGTTCGTAACCGATTTTGGCTGAATTTAAATTCCATTTCATTTATTCAATCGCCTTTCAGGAAAAAATTAGTTTGATAATCGGATAAGATTTGCCCGATTTATGAAAAAAACGTTTTGCCCTAAGTAGAGACTCAGTTTTAGGACCGTGACTGAGTCCAACGACTCGATTGTTCTTCCATAAATTGTCGGGCATGCCTACACCTATGAAACCAAAAAAAATTTATGAAAATCGTAAAAGATTTACGCGAGTTATGTACAGAAGACCGAAAACCACTTAGGTGGCCCAAGCTGAGCGGCCCATGGTCAGAAAATGCCCATCTGTAATACCAAACCCACTTTTGGTACTACGCTTAAAAAAATATGGACGTCATGTCAGCAAGTCTCATTATCAAAGGCACATTCAACGTTTGTAAAATCAACAATTTGACTTATGTGAAAATTTCGATTTCAACTATTTCGAATAGTTGATTTACACAATTTTTACATAAGTCTAATTGTTTCGCAGATTTCGGTTAAGTTTTATTCGAGTTAAAGTGTTTACGTACGGACGGACGGACAACATTTTTTTGCTGATTTGGCATCTAAGGACAATGGTCGATGTTCTGACCTGTTCTGACTGAGAATAATGCAATAAATACTCATTTATCATCTCAAAAATTGGCATTTAATGGAAGACTCATCGTCGACATGAAATAATAGTATTTTATTCGTTTGTGTGGTTAAATGAAGAATTACGTAGTATGACGTATATATTGTATGTAACAAGCGACGAAGTCGCGGGTATATATACATAAGACGTGATTCGAAATTTTCCACACATACGAATATAAAATTTTATCGTGTGTAGTGACTATATCACACATTCAACGTTTCTGTATATAAACGAGAGAGAAGTTGAGAGACAGTATACTTTTATTGTAATAGCGACGATAAGTTGAACACTATGTAAAAGTCCTAATGGCCGAGCGGGTAAGCGCGCCACAGTACTACATGTTTCGAAACGCGTTTTCTACGCGTTTTCTCAGATGGGCAACATTTTTTTTAGAGCGTATGTATATTTTCAAAAACAATTCGGAAATTTCGGTGAAATAATTCCCTTCGTTCATAATTTCAAATTAACTTTTTGTACTTTTACTGCTTGCTAATGGATTTGCGTCTACTAATAACTGCTGACCGCTGATGTCTTGATGCCAAAGAATTGAAATCGGTGGTTTGGCTTTTTTTCAATAAATTACAAAGCCTTGTTGTAACAGTTTAATTCCGCATTTTTAAATTGCAAATAAAGCCAACCAGCCATGAAACCGCGTATAACATAACCAGCTGTACCACTAACTCTATCAATATTTCCAAATTGCATTGCAAGTGTAGTCAGTTATGCGACCGTAGGATTTTTCGTTTGTTCTTAATAAAATTCTATGACGATATGCGAGCAACAAAGAAACCCATACACTTTTGAACTGAGCATGTAGTAATTAAGTAGCCTTTGAAAACAATTTAATTGCAAACGCATCAGCCGTAGAGTAAATCATTTTTCAGTTGTAATAAAATTTATTCCTCTAGATATAGACTATAGACGTATAATTTCATAAAGTAATGTATGCGTTAGAGTTTATATAGAAACGTTTAATGTACGATATAGTCACTACGACGTGATAATAGTAGATTATGTTTAGGCGACAGAAAATTATATGTTAATCGAGTATATATTACACGTACGAGTTTTAACGAGTATGTGTAATATATAACGAGATTACATATAATTTTCTGTCGCATATACATATCCTGCTTTATCTTCCAATAGTCAGTATGTCATACATTGAACCGAGTAACGCCACACATTCGTCGAAAATCGTAAATGTATTAAACAAACAGATAATTCCTTTTCACTACACTCTTATTTTTTTCAAAAAACTATGTATAGAATCAGTTATAGCCATTTTAAATTTACAAAATCAAAAATAAATCATCATCATCACGATTTTTTTTTTCGCGAAAAACGGTTTTTATTTACTTCAACAACTTATGAAAGTATGGTTAAACTGATTTTTGTTGGTGAGGAAAGCCAAATAAATTATGTTCATATGCTTTTTTGTCATTAAAAATAATTCAATATACACAAATTAGATCACTAAAAAAATAAAAAAAGTCGAATGTATTTGTTTACATTTCTACGTCACTTACACTACAAACACAATATTTTCAATTTCTGCGTAGAGCCACGCACTATGTAATGACTTCCTGTAGACACATGGAACAATACTTTCGTTTATTATAAAAAAATTATTCAATTATTATTGAATGGAATGACATTCAATTTGACGCAAATTGCATCAATTTTTAATGAAAGATACGTAAACATTTCAACGTCAAAATGACGAAACCCCCACTTTACATAAGCCAAGTAAATATTTTACTGTCGTGTCTAAAGTAAATATTTTACTGTCCTGTCCAAAGTAAATATTTTATTGCTCAGTAAATATTTTGTAAATATAAATAATATAATAATATAATAATAATAATATAATAATAATATAAATATAAATACATAATATACATTTGTGTGTGTTAGTGCGATGTGTAAAATGTTATTTTGTGATGCGAATGACGAGGTTTAATGTATGACATACTGGCTCGAGGAAGATAAAAATTATTAATCGATTCATGACCGGACATGGACTATGCGGGAAGAAATTGTTCCGTTTTGGCAAAAGAGGCAACACCCTTTGTGACATATGTCATACGGATGACCCAATGAATCATTAAATTTCTAAGTGCATAAAATACCAAATTCAAAGAATAAATTATGCAACATTTCAATCAATTAGGAGTTTCAAGGATATAAGTAAGACCTCGATTAACCGTCACTAGATTTACCGCCATCTTTTGTTATCCGACTCATCCCAAATAAAATAAAATCTCTTTTTTATACTGTAGAAATTCGATCATTGCAGTATACTGTACGTGTTAAATTACATTGTATGAGGCATTTCGACTTGAAAGCTAGTCCTCGTCGAACGTACAGCCGTATGTAGATGCACACACGGTGGGTCGTTTAATTCGCTTTTTTTCGCCGTTACAACCCGTCCGGGTGACAGGCTATAACATTTATTTTACCAGTTCCGCAATTTTTTGTGAGCTTTCGCTCATATGGATTCTTCTTAGAGATCCTTCCGTTGCCGAAGTTTTTACTGTGTCAGTGGGTGAGCTTTCGCTCATATGGATTCTTTTTAGAGATCCTTCGGTTACCGAAGTTTTTACTGTGTCAGTGGTAAATTGCAAACAAACCTAGTGCCATCTATGATGTACTAGGTGCCGCTTAGAATGCCGGTTTGCCCAATCAATGTGATTTACCGGCAGAAGCCCAAGCGAAAAGTACACGTCGAGTGTGTATCGGGGTATTTTGAAAGATATTTTTCTGTAATAGTGAGAGTGTGTTGGTGCACATACCGCGGATACAGAATAATATTTACATGGAATGAACGTATCGAATCCGCATGATCGACATACCGCATAAACGTCGAGAGATCCTTATTGCCGTGCGAAGCGAATCTTTTCGTTTGTAAATTCGCATATTCTGGTCCTGCACATGCCAATGATAAACTATCTCTAGTCACTATCACAAATTTGTCAAATAAATCAAAAATTATTGACAGAGTTGCAAAAAGAACAAATGAGCCCATTGATATCAAAAAAAGGTCTCGGTTTCGTAGTTATGAAAGAAACATTGATGAATAACCGCATTAGCGAGGACTTTGGCGTTTGAAACGTCATTTTGACAGTTGAAATAGACCGAATTTTGATCCCAACAAACTCAAATTCTCGCGCTTTGTGTGTATTCGTCCAAAATGTCAAAATGTGGAAATATAAAAACCGGATGCGAATATCAATTCTAAGAAAATAAACTTATTATTGACTATTTTTATAACTTGTAAGTAAACTCTCTTGGACAGGTGTGTCAGTGAGAATTCCTGTCCTTGTCCAATTGCTTGTTAGAAGCATTGTTCTGTTTCGTTGTAAAAATGTGTGATTTCTCTAAAAGGATTAATTTTTGTTGGCTTGGTTGCGTATTAAATACAGTAAAATCTCGATCAACAGTCAGCAACAGGACCGAGCCCGTGACGGATAACAGAAGCTGTGAACATAAATGAAAAAATAAAGTGGTGGAGCCGATTTTTAGAGTTTAAAGCTTTATATATTATTCATATATTTATACAGTATCTTTAACACTTACCACCGTCAAGGTAAGGATTCAGTAGGCCCAACTCCAAATTTCCCATTACTCAATCCCCTTATCCCTATCGTTACTGGAGCAGGATCAATGGCCTAGGTGTCCCGCCCAATGCTCCAATCCTATCCAATGCATTTTACAGAATAAAATACACTATAGTGAACTTCGTGCTATTAATGTTTTCTACTCACGCATTATTTGTAGCAAGACATACGAATGCAATAATTGGGAAAATTAAAATGGTACTGGTTCGATTAGCAAAGTACGAACTTATATCAGCAATGAATTAAAATTAAAATTTTCATTTGCTTCCGAATAAAGAAATTTTGAAAGTAGTACGTAGTGAAAATTAAAATTATTGCCTTTAGCCGCAACCGTTTTTTTTTCGGCTCTGGGGGTGTTTCAAATCAATGCAAGTTGTGCATTATAAGCAGTGGCTGTATTGTTTTGAAAAATTGCATGGGTGTTGAAATAGTTGTTTTGTGTGTAAGCATACCTGCACACATATACGATAAAATATTGAACAGAGCAGATGGTATATGGCCTAAAAACTCTCGTTATGTGTACACGCGAATACAATACAAAAAAAATCAAATGTTTACTAACACTCGGGCAAAGTGCTTCGTTATTGATATTCCAATTCTTTTTACTGACAAACTATCGCGCAAAGCGCTCGTTATAAACATTTCATTTCTTTTGTATTGTGTTCTTGTGTAACATAACTCAGTTATTAAGGCCATATCCCATCTGTGTTGTTATATACTATTTTTTTGACATGTCAACTACAAGAGGCTTGAATATGCGGTTTGAAGATATGCGGTACGCAAATACCGCATAAACGGTGAGAGATCTGCATATAATCAACTCGAAAGAGCTATGTTTGTCACTTTCATTCTGACTTTGAATGATTTGAGAGAAAGGTGCACAGTTTCTTTTGAAAGGCCGGATATTCTGCGATGTATTTAAAATCCGACTACGAAAAAGTTTGCCTTGAGTTTTAAAGTGTCGCAATTATTCGAGGTCGAATTTTAAGAGTCCATCGCCAATAGAATATTTGTTTCGTTTTTGAAAGAAGAGTAGTGCAAATGAAACTTAAAGAAAAACGATATGTTTTGTTTTTTGAATGGAATTGATCGAGCGGAATTTGCTCCGCCGTTCATCCCGTTCATCGTGTTGCTAAAGCCCCAGCAAGTCATTTTCTTTCTTTTTTCGCATTTCGCACTCGTTTATAACAAAAAAAGTGTTTAATAAATGATTTATGGCGGAAAAATTATTTTTCAAAAAATTATTATAATTTCTAAGTATTAGAGACTGTAAGTAACTCTCAATTGTTGTTTGAAAACCGTCTTCCGAAAAGTGGTCACAGGATGAGTCAACTAATTGAAAAAGTCCTTTAAAGTTTATGTTAACTTTGTGAGAATCAGAATATCGCTAGTTGTAACCTTACGTCGGCTTTTGTTCGAGTTTGATTGTTTCGAAAGATCGTGAAGTCGATTGCTTGAGATTTTCACATGTTTATGAGTGCATTTGATTGAAAACGATTGTGAAAAAGTTTCTAAAATTTCAGTGTAAAATTGTTTCGCTCATTTGAGAATGTTCGGAGGTCTAATGACTAAAAGACAACACAATATTAGCTGCATCAATAAAATACTCGGCTTAAACACTCCTCAGATCACTGCAGCGGTTGAAAGCGTTACTCGTAAACATAGAATTTTTGATGGGGACAGACCCACAAATTCCGACCTATTGTACATTGTATTTGAGTGTTTGAACTCCTATCTGGAAAACTTAAATCTTCAACAAATCAAAGCTAATGTGTGACGATTGCTGATAGGTCGAAATAAAAATACAATTATTTTTTCTTGGCCGTTTCAGGAAGAAAGTCTTTTTGAATTGATTTTACAAATTGGACAAATACTTGAAGTAGTAAACGTTGGAAAATACCTACAGTACGTCGATTATCGTTTCAGGATTTCGAACGTAATTTCCTCGAGCGTGTCCGACAAAATGGTTTCGTTAACGCTGAGTGGAGTCTATTTGGAAGCGGAAAAAGTGTTCAAAAAACAGGAAAGACATCTGTATCCAAAGGTAATCAAATGAATTATCTATCACCTTGACTAGCACTGCCCTTGTCATACTCGTACCTACTTCATTTCGCTTTCATTATTAGTTCAATCGGCCTTTAAAGAAATCTAAGACGAAGGCATCGAGCTACGTCGCGTCAAAATACGAAAGTATTACTTGCCCCCGACTTCAATTTAACTGCCTGCCCACTCATAATCTGACTTTTCGCAAATCTATGTGCAAAAAGATTCGTGCTTCGTCGAATACCTTAAAAAGAGTGCAAAAAAATTGTGCTATGGCGGAAGAAATTTGAAGTTTGAAATCCTTCGTTTTTGCAGAATTTTTGGAGCGCCTGGCGAATCGCGGCCGGCGCTGAAAAATATTTTGAATCAAAGAAAGTCGCCGGTAGACTTCTCTCAATGTTTTTTTTTTTTAATTTATGCCCCTCCCACCGAGAATATTTGACCAGTAAACAGGTTTAGATGTAAAACACCACCAAAAACGCTACCCGGAAAACAATAGCTTGTAACTCATTCATTTCTCGTACTTTTGGTGTCGTACGGATTACTTTGATCGTGCATTTTGTTGGTACAAATTGGTTCTAGCTGAGGTTCTACTTTTTCTACTTAAAGATTACCGCCACGGAGGCTCCTCTACAGATTGGAGAGTCGCCGATTTTCGGTGGCTGGCGGCTAAATGTGTCGCCGCCGACGCCGAGCTATATTGACGGCTGAACAACGGCGGGGCCGAGGATTTCAGTCGGCTGACATGGCGACTGGAGTATTTTCGTTTTAATATAGTGAAATAAATCTGCGACTTTTTCTTCTAAATGAATACATTTTCCAGATCTTCATTGGTTAAAATTTTTTTTTTTTTTTAAATGTTACGAAATATGTAAATAATGAGGCTCATGAAAAATCATTTTTCATTACATCGAATACGAAACTTGTATATTTCTCTTCCCAAATGAGACGCGAAAATTAAAAAATGCAACTCTCAGTAGGTCTTAGAATGCTATGGGAAGCGAAAGTATTTTCGGCCCTCTAAACAGAGGTGCGAAAGTAAACAGAGGGGCGAAAGTACTTTCGGTACTCTAAACAGAGGTGCGAAAGTAACTGACACAGCAAGAAAACTTGGACACTTCATTGAGTTTACTTCGATCAAAGTGTAACAAATCTGTGCGCCAGTGCTACCGAGGTTTTTTATGCGGAATTAAACATGATATTGTTGACGAAGGAAATATTATTTTTTTTGAAATTAGTTTTGTCTTTCTAGTTTTGTAAGGAAAAACTGCAATATTCTCGTAGTTTTTGTTATGTGAATCACATAGTTTTGGATGTGTATCATGAGTTTTGGATGTGGATCATTTCGCATGAGAATCACAATGGTTATTTGTGTACATGCTATGGACGATTGATTTTAGGCAATTTCGCGAACTAAGCAGGTGCACATACAACTTTTCATGAATTGGGCATAAATTAGAGATATATTCTTGTAATTTAGACGCTCGGCATGAAAAATAATGTTCATGCCTGTTAGGGCTACAACACGCGAAAATGTCTTAAACCACCGGCTAAGACAGACATGAAAATTAATATTACATGCAATGAGCGGAAATCAGAATAGTTTTTTACGTGCCATTTTTGGGCGATGTTTTGAGGCAATTTCGCGAGTTGTAGACCGAACGAAGTGAGAAAAATTCCTTAATTTATGCCCAAGGCATGAAAAATATTTTAAAAAATGCCCTCATTTCCGTCCCCGTTGCATGTAAAACATCATAATTTTTAATTTCTTTATGCTGTTGCTAACAACTTAATAGCGCAGTGGTTAACACGTCTGCTTGCTACTACGAGATTGAGTTGCCAGTGCGTCGGTTTGAAACTCAGCCGCAGACGGATTTGTACCGATAGTTAGATTTGTAAACAAAACAAAACTGATTGAAGCGTTCAAGTCAAGTGAAGTTGATGGCACTACATCGTACGGCTAACCGGAAAAGGCATTGTTGGGAGAACCGGTATTCCACTCCTACTAGTTTCGCTCCTAGTTACATCCGTAGATGGCACTGGGTTTGTCGCACAGCTTATCACTGGCACAGTAAAACTTTCCGGTAATGAAAGGATCTCAATGATGATCTAGCCTCTAACCCTTCATGGGTTGTAAGGCAGATTACTGCAGTGATGTTTAAATCATAACAATTCCAATGAATAAATTATTGACCTTTGTTGAATTTATTAATGAGTAAGCTTTCGTTTCGAGTTGCATTTTTTAATTTTCGCGTTTATTTGGGATTCGAAAATTACAAGATTCGTATTCGTTGTAATGAAAAGTTGTGTGAATCACATGTGACGACGTAAAAAATTCCAACCTGTGCGATTGCCGCCCTTGCCTTCGGCGCGGGCTGCAAATTTCGCACACGGTTGAAATTTTTCACTTTCGTCCCTTGTGATCCAAATAACTAATTCATTGATGATTTCGATGCTCTTCAACAGAATTTCTCACTCTTCTATAATTGTAGCCTACATTTTTGCGTTACACAAGTGAAGCACTAGTGCAACACCAGTGAAGATTTTGAACATTCTGAGAAAAACATTCAGTTTACAGAAACAGTCGACCAATTCAATAAACTGCTCGTTTTTCTCAGAATGTTTTAATATAATCATTATAACAGTTGTCCTACTTTTTCCACAAAAAAGTGTTTTATCGAAAAATAAATTAAAAAAGTTTCTATTCGGTCAATGTTTCTTTGATCTTGCAATTTTTAAAATATTTCGGGCGACTTTATCAGAAATAGATCAAAATTTAGCGTTAATGTTTCTATCCATTCTATATTTTAACAATCCATGACAAAAAGTTTGGCTGAGTTTACGCCTCTTCAGTACACCTTTGTCGCAAGACCATGTGTATATCAGCGTGGTCACATATTGAGTGAGTAGTCATCTCGAATATGCGGCCTTATATGCACCTCGATTATTCAAAGAAAAAACTACGTTGTTACGGTAACATTTGGAAGTACTGCGACAAAGGTGCACTGAAGAGGCGTAAACGTACCAATCAGCCAAACTTTTTGTCGTGGATTGTTAAAATATAGAATGAATAGAAACTTGTCTGCTATAAAAGCGACGAATCTATGCCATATTTCTAAATTAACGCTAAATTTTGATCTATTTCTGATAAAGTCGCCCGAAATATTTTAAAAATGTTTCTGTAACGCCAAAATGAAAGTTTCAATTTCAGCCAAATTGCTTTTAAGTTGGACGAGTTTTATTCGACTTTTGTTCAAGAACGATTTAATTTCTTTTGATGTTTAAAAAAATTGTTTATACAATCAACAAAATTTAATTTTACTAGCTGTCAAATTTCAGCTGTTTTGCCCATATGAAATACACTGGAATTACAGCTGATATTTGACAGCAAGTAAAATTGAATTTTGCTCATTGTACATGAGACTTACAAAGTCTTCCGATATTTTTAGAATCTTCACCTGCTGAAATCGGCTTACGTCAAAATTTGAGTTTTTTGGTTTTGGTCCGGCGGCGGCGGCTAATCAATAAAAATCTAATGAAATCGTTAAAATCCGTGTCTTAATATCAAACCGAGAACAAAGAAATAACAAAAGAATGTTCGCCAGTTTCGCTTTTTTCGTATTCCAATTTCCATTGTATTTCAAAATTACAAAACTCGTAACGGTGTGAAAAGAAATCGTATTGCCCTGATTATGCTTTTGATTTTGCGGTTGCAAAAATTAGCACTTCGAATAGTCAGCTTACGGACAAATTTATTTGCATCTGAAGAATTGAAGCAAGGAGAATAAAAAATTATTGAATTTAGTGGAAAAATTAGGCAAAGTAAAAATTATCCATATTCTGACATAGTTTGGTGAGACGAAGTTTTCTGTCTCAATATGAACATATAAAACAAAATGACTGTCATCGTTTGGCATTAACCCAAATAAATGTAATTTGTTAGAAATATGAGGATTTGTGCCACGCGATTTTGATCGCGTCGCTCCTAATATAATTACTATTAAGTAGTAGAGACTGGCAGCTGTCAAATAGAGTACTAAAGAGAACGACAGCTGATGACTCTGATGATGGTCCCCTATTAGACCGCTTGAGTTTCTTGTCTTTACTTTCCTGTCAGGACGAATGTTGATAACAGAGTCTAAGAACCGTTTTAGTGCATTTTGAAAATATGAGAGTACTGCTGCAACTTGACCTACTTTACTTGCTTTTCGATAAACCTCAAATAGTAGGTCGTGATGAGATTAATCAATATGTCGCAAATACAGGCTAGTCGAAACGTACATTCAAGAAAAAATTGATTTCAAATTCTGAAAATGATGCTACGTAAACCAAGCAGAGGTTATTATTCAGAATTTTAATTCTTAGAATGCTCACAATTCTTGAGAATTTTTAAGAATTTTAAGAATTAAAATTCTGAGTAATAACCCTTGAAACCAAGAGTCTTTTTTTCGCTTTGGTTCAATAGATATCATTGTCGATCGACACGAGAAGTAGATGTTTCGATGTATAGTGACATCATCTGAAATCTTGGAAAAAAAACGGCATCACCGAACTACGACAAAAAGTTGATGTGGATTTTTGCTCAATCTACCCCCTTTAGGGGTAATGACGAACTTTCCCAAGTGCACATAAGGCTAAAATGATTCGTCTCAAGAACCACATTACTAATGAAGAAAATAGTTAAAGAAGTCAAGGTTCAATTAAAGTAAAATAGATCCTAACATCTGCCAGATATGTAAGTCACAATTCACAATTCACAAGTCGCAATTAAAAAAAATTGTCAGACTTAGTCTTCCCTTTAATAGCTGCCGAACTATAATTTTTGTGATAGATTCAGAATTGGTTTCGTGATTGATTAAGAAAATGTTGCAGAAAGGCTAGCCGACCAAAAACCCCGGCGGCGGCGGCGACAAATTTTAACCCCCAGCTCCCATTTTTCGGCGGCTAACTTTTGGCGGCTGTCATGTATGTTATCTCATAGCACGACATATGCCATTAGATAATGTCCCGTTTAATAAGCATACTTTCAGTGAGTTGGAATTAAAGTGATTTAGATGACATTGATAATTACATTAACTTATTTTTATAATTTGGCAATAAATGAAAAAAAAATTTAGTTTTTCTCCTCAAAAAATTAGAATAGATCACCAAAGACACTAACCTGCTTTAATTTTCCTTTTTATTCGACTTTTCTTTATTGAGTTATCAAGAAATTTATAATTTTTTGAAACAAGAATTTGTCATTTAGCCGCCGCCAGCCGAATTTTTCGAAAGCGGCGACGGTCAGACGCCGCCACATTATTTTGAACGGCTTAGCCTATCTAGCCACCGGCCGCCAGTCTTTTTTTGACAACTCGTCGCCGCCGTCGACAATTTTTTGGCTCTCCAGGCTGCTCCTCTAACTTTGAACGTCTAATGTCAAAATTGCTCATTTCTACCTATACTCGACGTTTTTCCATCCCCCAGTCAAGAATTTTAGTAGAATTTTTATTACTAGGTCAGCTCGGTTTCATTGGATACTACGTCAGTTACTCGAAGGATATTCTACTCACACTAATAGTGCGAGCAACTTCCATTCTACTCACTAGTGTTGGGCAAAACGTAGTCTAGCAAACATGTTACTGACAAAACCATAAAACTCGAATTTAAACTTTTCATTTACGTTTTAGAACACCATCGTGGATAATTGAATAGAAACCTTTTTTGGCAGCTGGAGAATTTCATTATTTTGTTTGTTATTATTGTTTCTATTTAATTTTCCCCGTCTGTAGTAAATTGTAGTCTATCAACATTTCTGGTAATCTATATACAAGACTGCGTTTCCGAGACTAATTACCGCTAAACTCATCGCGCTAGAAGCTGGAAAAATGGTAGTCCTTTGTCTGCTTCGGTGTCAGGCTATTGGAGGCGCAGCCCCTTCCAGAATTTTTAGCGAATGAGAAAACAATAAATGCCTTGACACATATCCCAACAAGGAGCCACACGACGACGTTATACTAACTGACGAAGACATTGCAACGTAAAATTGTTCCGACACGGCAATATGATTCTCAGTGATAAGGATGGTGATAACAACTCAGTGAACAACTGGCCACCATCAACAATATACTCTGTGCTAAGGAGGATAATAGAGAAGGCATTAGATGCGAAGTTGCGGTCGCAAATATCCATCAACTGTAATCAACGTTGCTTCGTTACGGGAGTCCCTGGATGTCATGTGAATGCGATGTTGATCAATGCTTGCCTATCGGACGCAAAGAAGCGCAAAACAAACTGTGTAATCGCCTTCCTTGATATGACAAAAGCTTTCGACAAAATCGGCCATCTGCATACATCTCATGCGTTGAAATCAAAAGGAGTATCTAACAATCTGCATGACCTGATAATGAGATGGTCACCGATTTCATTCAATATTGCCATAGACTACATATACGAAGAAATTTGTGACTCTCAATTATGCAAGTAATAACGTATACCATCTTTCTGGCGAATATGACCCGCTCTGCTTATCAGGTTTCGCCGATGGTCAAGCCGTAACTTCACAATCTAAGCATGCAGCTTGCCCTACGATCGATTTGGTCAAAACACTCTTCGCAAATATTGGCCTAGACCTCAACGCATCGAAAAGCCAAGGGATTATAATCGAAAATGGAAAATTAATATCTCGCTCGCTTCATCTGGCTGATGATTCTGAAATCACTGACATAAAACCAAACGAACGAATAAAATATCTGGGCTGTTCGTTCGAAACGGAACTTATATTTGATGACACGTGCGCTGGAACGCTAAATAAAAACCTCAGTCAGCTATCCACAAAACCGCTACTAAAGCCTGACCAAACACTAAACGTTTTCAACCAGTATGTTTTTCCAACTCTAGTCTACCCTCTACAAGTGGTACCACTCAGCAGAATGGTAAAGTTTGTCACGAACAGCCTGGATGTGGTGATTCGTCCTCTAACACGTACGAACGAACATCTGTTCTATGCCTCAAGAAAGCGGTCTGGGTCTATTCCGAGCTGAATGGGAAGTCCACCTACAACACTTCAGTCTGGACAGCAAACTGTCAAGGATTAACGATGGCCTGTACTGTTCTAGAGTGTGTGGGACTGTGCAGGCGAAATGAAACAATGCCTCGAAGCGATAAATATAACCTGGTGACCCTAAGGGCAGCTCTACGCAACAATTCATATGAAAATTGGTGCAAACTGAATTATCAAGGCTCTGCCGTTATTCACAATAAAAATTCGCTCTCGTCGTCTGAATGCGTCTCAGCAATCAAACTTAGAACCAACTATGCCAATCTTAACGGAGTCCCAGGAGTCTGAAGCTCTTCCGACCTCTGCTGCAAAGGCAACAGAGAGAATGAAACAATTCCTCATGTTACTGGAAGCTGCCCTGCAAATAACCTTCTAATTACATCGAGACATCATAACATCAAAAACCACACAACAACGAAACAATCAAAGACGGAAATGCATTCAATTTTACAAGGAAAAATACACCAGAAGCATTTGGTGAAAGAGACTAGTGCGTCCTCGGTCTGTGGTTTGGAAGTCGGGAACGTTTGGCAAGATTGTAATTGGATTCTTTCTAGAAGTTAAAATAGAGATTTCTCTTCTAAAACAACTATCTAAAGAGACTTTGACAAAAGCAATTCACATAATTAACAACCGCATTTATTGTTCGTCACATTGCCACAATTGAAGATTAAAAAAAAGAATAAAATCGACTTTAGGTTTGTTATGACGATGTCTTCCGGATTGATTGATATGCTGTGTATTTAAGCAACTCGTGTTATGTAAGCAGCACCTGTTATTTTAAATGAATGTTTCTCTCTTTTCTTCTATGCTAGTAAAGCAAAAATACACATTTTTTTTCGCGGTGCTACTAGAATAGAATCTCTTCGATCGAATTGTGCAAACATAGCCAAATTTATTCCATCTGCTAGCTACTCTCATAGTAGATTCATCTTGTCTTCACAGACAAGTTTATTATTCATTTATTCATTCCCATATTTGGGAAGGGAATTATGAACTCACTTTTCGAAAAATTATGGTTGTATAACGAAGACCCTGGAAATATTTCATTCAAACACCTAATTTAGCCAAACCTAACTGTGAAGGTCTGTAAGTCTCATGTTGAACTAGTTGAGTACTACAGGCATTTTGAGCTAAATCTGATGTCACAATTTCGATATGGCTTCATTATGAAAGTTGTAAAAATTCACTCGCTCGCTCCACTCGCAATATTGTATGTTACCCAAAGTTCAGAAATAAACAACTTCCGTTTTACGGAAAATTCCCTATAACAATGAAAATTTTACTGTTTTATGGTCATTTTTTATGGCGCCGTAATTGCATTCCCTAGGTACGACACATAGGGGAAGTTAAAAATTCCCGCCATACAATGAAATACAATCTTAGAATACAACTCATTACATATTACTTTTACCATATGAACGTGTAAGCTCTTATTTGAATTATTTTTGTCATTGACATGACGCTTAAAGGTTGAACACGATGAAATCTGATCACGTTCATATGGCTGCAACTACAGAACTGACGATGCAAGAAAGCTCCCATAAATAGAAATATAATCTTGGAACTTCAATTTCAATAGATCGGAAGTCAAAAAATTATTTGCAAAAAATGAGATCGCCTGGGACAAATCAAAGACTTTCAAATTGAGATGTTCTGAAAAAGGTCCATCTAAGTCTCAATCTCTCAATAAGACCTGCAGAAGGTGAGGCGACGTCACGGTAGATGAACTTAAAGGCGTTTAGACGGAAATGCGAATCTATATAATCTGCCGAATAGCATTCTAGTGGATCGCATGATTTATTCGCAACAAAACTTGACTGTCTTCTAAATGGCTACACAAATTATTGCAAAGTGACTTTAAACTGATTCGTCGTCATGAGTTTTTCATGTCGCTCGACAGACACAATGTTATTATAAAAAGTTCAAAATAACGGAGAAAAAATTTGATTTGGAAAGCTATGCGCAGCTGCGGACAAGAGAGCAGAGCGTTTGTAATGTTCGACACGATTAATTTAACTTTACACATGAAATAAAGTCTTCGAACTCAAGTTTTGCTTTGCTGACGTCAAAAAGCACTATTCTGCTCTCATTTGGTGACCCACCCTTGCTCCAACGTGGTAGAAGACAAGTATGTTTTGCACAAGGCGACGACAGTTGTTCCAAGTTGTACGGAAAGACGCCAATCCACAAAAGGCCACAGAGCTTCGACCCATTGAGCAATATTGAAAGTTTATGAATGGAAAATTAAACATAAAGTGATTTTCCACTGTCACTGTCGAAAGAAGTGTAGTAATGTTGCTCGGAAAGTCTCTGAAGGGCTTGTGCAAGAGCAGTTGAGCAGTGTTCGTTGAAAGGCTCTAGCCTTTGCACTCAGCAAACAATAATTATTTTTGCCAAAATCCTTTTTCGTCTTAAGGCTCGTACCTAACAATTTAAACAAAAATTTTGTAGAAGAAGCCTTTAACGTGACTCATAATTTCGATTGAAGGTGACCAGATTTTATCGTGTTCAACCTTTAGACATTAACACATCTACAATAGTTGCGTTATGGAGATAAATTAGAAGAGATCAACATTTCGGCATCTTGTGCCAATCTTCAGTCAAGTCATGCACCTTGATATGCTGATGGTAGTGATGGTAGAAGTTGTCTCGGTTAGATGTATTGATTGGACTAGCGAACTATAACGGAAGAGACAAATAGATACGTCAACTTTGTCCATCACAACCATCATCAACATCTATTCTGTTCTTCCATATGTTTTTTGTGGTGTTTGTCAACTTAAGTGCAAACTGCACATCAAGTTTGCTTGCAGTGCAACCGAAACTTTAGCCATAACCATCTATCCGTCTGTCTTGCTTTTGACATTCTGGAACTGTACATTGAAAGTCTGTCCATCCATCTAATCAGCAATCTTGTCATTTTTCAGATGCTTGAATTAATAACAAGTGTGACTCGAGTAACAAACGAAACGACTGAAAATGCTTTAACTGCCAGTGAACTGACATTTTGGTTTGAAGACATCATTCCATTGATATTCGATCAAAAGAAGGACATTCAACAGAGTGCAATGAAGGCTCTCGAAGCAGTGCTCCCATTCATAAAACTATCACCTTATCAAGAGCATCATATGTGGCCTGGTCTTGAACAACGTATCACAACCGAGTAAATTCTTATCAACTTGCCATGTTTCCATTGATTTGATTATCAAGACAAATTGTTTTTAGATACTTGAACGTAGTTAATAGTTTAAGGGAAAAAGGTGATTCGCTTTGGCACAAGATGTGGAGCATTCTGGTAAAGCTGTTGAATAAAAAGTTGTTGAAAGGAGAAGTTGTGAACAATTTCCTAACGGTATGCGAAAACGGTTTCAAATCGTCCAACCTGACGACTAGAGCTGAAACCTTCCTGTGCTGGCAGGTTGTTACACGTCTTTTTTTTTTAATTAAGAAAATGACGATTTTTCGTTATCAGGTCTTATTAGAAGTCTACTCTCAAAACCAAAAATATTTGTCAGCGAAGCGGATCAAACTCCTTCTCATTCCATTCAAGACGATTTCCAAAACGCCGGAAATCGCTGTAAATAAGTTTCTAGTTTGGTGGTCGCTCATATGTAGAGTGGAGAATCAGATCGATCAATACTACGACACAATTGTTATTCCTTTTCTGATGTTCGCTTTCGGTTTAACGGAGAAACCGATTTTGTCAAACGATAACGATGCTGGAAGCCGTCAAGAACTGTAAGAACGCATAAATTGCCAGCAAAAATATTTTCTTCAATCGTACTATTTCAGATTTCCAATATTGACAACGTTGTCAGTATCTGCATTAGTCAACTTACTAGGCCCGGTAAAAGATACAACGAAATCGATCTGTAAAATACCAGTCGAACCGATTCGTGCACCGTACGCATTACCGAGCTTATTAGAAAATGTCGGAAAATTTCTAATCAACTCATGTGGTGAAGCAACGTATCTGCTCAAAAATATAGAATTGGCGGACGCTTGTGCAGCATGCGAAAACATCTGGTCGAATTTGATGATTCGTATGGGCTCCAATACCGATTCAACGTTGACGGAATTGATTCTACAAAATTTGACAATATTATCAAATGAGGTAAATTTACTGACTAGTTTTACGCAATTATTTTACGCGTGTTTAGGATTTTGTAACAAAACGAACGATCACGCCTCTCTGTGAAATCATTTGCTGCTTTTGTCACTTATAGATTACGATCAACGACGCTGTCTTTATACTGGCAAATTTTGAATTAATTTTTAATGCGTTATGTACTATGATGGAATGTAAGACTTTCAGCCGCGATTTTGCCATATTTCCCGGTATCCGTGAAATTTGACAAAATTTTCCAGTGAAAAAATATTGATTTCCCGGTGAGAAAATATTGATTTGCTAGTGAGAAAATGTTGATTTCAGTACCACGCCGTAGGGAGAATTTCTAGACCCAGGAGAGGGTAGAAAACGTTGACCAAAATTGTTATACTGATAGGGCAGATATGCTAAGGTTTTTGTCGGCTTTATGGACTGATACATATCCATATATTATCATCAAAGATACGCGAGCGGAATGAGCACAGAGACTTTATTGTTGGACGTTTACGAATTACAGTGGTCCTATGCGTTTACTCCAAACAATTTTATTGTAACATGGGACGAGGAGGGAGTTGAAGGGCTACATTTATTATCGTCTAGAGATGATGAATCAGGAAAAAAATGTCTGTCCGTCTGTCCGTCTCCACTTTGTTTTCTAAACCACTCGACCGATCGCCCTGAAATTTGTTTCCCTTGAAAGATACATGTATCCTATGATTCAAGTTCAAAGATGAGCGAGAAATCAGTCAAGTCCAAAAACATGAATTTTCGAGGGTGGGTGAAACTTTTTCGCAGATATTTCGACAAGTAGAGCACGGAATCGTTCATAAGGCGTCAAATGAAAGCATTTGATGTCACAAAACTGGGAAAGTTTTTTGGTGGAAATCGGTTCAGGCACTGGGACCCACGGAAAGGACAAAATCAGAATTCGGATTTTTTTGATTGATTTTCGAAAAATCATGATTTTAATAAAAAATGATGCTCATAAAAAATTGAGTATCACAAAATTTCAAAAAAATGATTTTTTTTATTGGTTTATTTTTCGTTTCAGATGAAACTAAGTTCATTACATTGACTTTTACAGAAAATCATTTTTTTTGGAAAATCATGATTTTTTAATCATTTTTACTCAAAAATCGTGAGCATCACGCTTTTTTTGTTGATGCTCAAATTGATTTTGATTTTCAAAAAATGATTTGATTTTGATTTCCGAACCCTGGACAAAATTCTTTTTTATATATATAGCCATATACGATAGGAGATGGTTTTTCGTCAATATTTGGTTGATTATGAAATATATAGACTTATTTCCAAAGAAAAAGTTGTAGAGAATTAATTTTTAGTTTTAGTTCCAGGGTTTTCCCGAAAAATTTTTCAAACCTGATATTTAGCCACTTCTAGAATTTGGAGGGATGACTCATATCTCTAGAACTATGGCAGTTAGAAAATTTCTTCCAAAGACAAAGTTGTAGGAAGTTTTAGCGAAAACGCCCATGAAATCAATGGTCTCATATGTTATAAGACGTACTTCGGTAGGGTCTTTGACATTACCCTGGGTGTGAGCTGTACCTCCCGGTGTGCTAAATTTCCCTGTTTGCTTTATTTCCCGATGAGCCGAACGACATCCCGGTGAACTGTACCTCCAGGTGAGCTGTACTTCCCGGTGAACTGTACTTCCCGGTAAGCTGCACTTCCCGGTGGGCTGAATTTCTCTGTCAGCTTTACTTCCCGATGAGCCAAACGACTTCTCGGTGAGCTGTACTTCCCGGTGAGCTGTACTTCTCGGTGACCTGAACTTCCCGGTGAGCTGCACTTCCCGGTGTGTTTAATTTCCCTGTCAGCTTTATTTCCCGGTGAGCTGTACTTCCCGGTGAGCTGTACTTCCCGGTGAGCTGTACTTCCCGGTGAGTTGTACTTCCCGGTGAGCTGTACTTCCCGGTGAGCTGCACTTCCCGGTGGGCTAAATTTCCCGTTCAACTTTATTTCCCCGTGAGCCGAACGACTTCCAAATCTTTCACCAAAAAATTTCCCGGTAATTTCAGGAAGATCGACTGTCTAGTTCTCGAGATCGAAAATGTTATTAGATAGATAGATAGAAACCGACAGATCAGGAAAAAGCCAATAAATGAGAACAATAGAAAAATTTAAAATACATAGAAAAATGTCGTTTTCAAGCCTCGATATCTCAGCTCATTTCCAACCGATTTTGATGAGTCTGAGCTCGTTGGAAAAATGCTGCGACGTATTTTTTTTTAATAATTTGGAGGAGCAGGAGGAAAAACTCAAAAGCTCGCGTGTATTTGGATCCTTGTCCCAAAGATTTTTGTATGGCGTTTTTCGGAGTTTTTCATTTTCCGCGTTCTGTTGCATACGACGACACTTGAAAATCTTTGACAAAAGAATAGACGAGGGGTGGCAGCCAGGGCCCCATTTTCAGGAATTTTAAATTTCGAAAATTTCTGTAATTTCATTTTCGGGAATTTTCAAACAATTAAAATTCCCGGAAAAAGTTCCTGGTAGCAACTCTCTACAGAAACGTAGTTACTTTTAAAGAAGCGCAACTTCGTGCTCTTTATGTTTTGCGACGAGTTATAGACGTTGTATTGGTTTTCGTATTCCTTCATTCACATCCGCAACAGCTCTTTTAGCAATCCCATCATGTCGATTTCATTCCTGATTCTATCGTGAACCTTCCACCAAGTTTCTCGTGTTGTACAACTCAACATTTAGCATTATGACAGAGTCTAGCTCAGTTTCTTTCAGAGTTTACCGATGCTGATAAACTTGACGTCTAGCTAAATTTGACAGAAAAATTAAATTTGATTTTTTTTATTTTACGGGAGAAAAAAGAAATGAACTGCAGAATGTGCTGACTTACGCTTATTATGAATAACTTATACAAAATCGAAAATTTTGTGTTAAAACTTTTATCTATCTACAAATCAATTAATCGTTGTAGATCACTGCAAATTTTCTAAAATAACTAATCAATCACAAATTGCAAACTTCGTTCGTTGTTTATCTCGATAAACAAAAAACTAGCCCCTACAAATATTAGGACGTTTGAATTTATTGATGAGTGCGCTTGACGCGCAAATGTCAAATTTGTCAGTGGGAATCAGCAGTTTTCAATGAAAAGTGGAAAAGTAATCGTCTCATGTCGGCGATTGCCTTGAATATGTAGAAGACAAAAGAAAAGAAAAGTTACTTGAGAAATATTTGTGGATAATTCTTTTTTTTACATTTTTATGTTTATTCAAGCGAAAAAAAAGATTGCTCACAATAGCGCAGCCAGTAAAAAACGATCTTTTCAACATCAATTCATCTGATCTACTTTTTACTAATGTTGCCAGGATACATGCTGAATTGAGGTGTATGTCGTCAGCCCCCCCCCTCCCCCCGCATTCGTGCTAGAAGGGGGAGAGGGTCTAAAATTCGGGCCTAAATTTGTGCTGTCGAATGGCACCAGTCCCAGAATTTGTGCTAGTCTGGTAGCCGAGAACTAGTCAAAAGAAACTTGAAATTTTCACTTTTGTTCAATTTGCATGGAAAGTCTTCGGTAAAATTGAATTTCTAGAAATGAAAAATCTATAGGATTTCCGTTTAATAGCACATTGAACAGTCCGAAATTGTGTTTTACGGATGAGAGTATTAGTTATTTATTTTGCATTGCACGTTTAATAGGTTTAATATCAATTTATTTACTTACAATGCTACCAAAGCGCATTAATGAAAATATGAATTGAGAAGACTCTTCATACAAAAATAAGTAAAAGTGAAAATTTTTGATTTTAATCAATTCGTGCTCGGCCGCCTGACTAGCCAACAATGTGGGACCGGTACCGTTAGCGAGCACAAATTGAGCACTATTTAACTGTACTAAGTTGCGGGCAATTCCATGCGACGAATTTCGCATATGACCTGCGAACCGTGTCAATCTGCTGAAGCGTACAAAGGCGCGCGAGTTGTGATGCATGAAACATTTTTCAGGAAAAACCTTATCTATAAGTCTCTCATACAAAAAAACTTGTCGGACGAATGGTTTAACCCCAAAACGTGGTTCCCAGGTCATCCACTTTTTTATTTTCAACTTTTGAGTGGAACGGCCCAGTGGCCGAAAGAAGAATTTAAGAGAATTTCAATGCAAATTGAACAAAAAAAATGAAAATTTCAAGTTTCTTTTGACTAGTTCTCGGCTTCCAGACCAGCACAAATTCTGGGACCGGTGCCATTCGGCAGCACAAATTCAGACCCGAATCTTAGACCCTCTCCCCCTTCTAGCACGAATGTGGGGGGGGGGGACTGACGACCAGTGGGGAAAACGGTTATCTTCGTCCTCATAAACCTAGTACTGTTGAAACATTCTTGACATAATTTCTAAATTTTCGCTGTAATTACTCTATAGTAATGACAGATTACAGGAAAAATATAAAAAAAATTTGACATTTTGAAAATTCAAGAATCCCACTTGAGTTTTGACGAATTTCTCCATGTATTGAATGTCAAAATGTAAGAATTCAAAAATGTAATAAGTCATAATCTTAACTCTTCATACCTTTTTTTTCTCTTTAGCTCATGAAGATACATTACTATCTACACAATCAAGATGACAACGACTTTAGAAATAGATAGGAAATGTGATTTGGTGCAATTTTATGGTCATTTTATATGTAATTTTTGGCGTCTAATATATATAGAAATTCGTCAAAACTGAAGTGGGATTCTTGAATTTTCAAAATGTCAAATTTTTTTATATTTTTCCAGTTTGTCCAGAATGTTTCAACAGTACTAGGTTTATGAGGACGAAGATAACAGTTTTGCCCACTGTGCGACATGCACCTGCTGAATTGTCTCTTTGAATGGCAACTGAAATCTTCTGTGATACGAAATCTTTTGAGCGTGATTCTTCAAAAGCTTTCCTTATCAATGACTCTAATTTGCCTATAAATTTCTTCGTTTTTAGACCCATAAAACCTAGAGTTTAAAAAGCAGGAGTTAATAGTTTTCTTTTAAAGATATATAATGATTTTGCTTACATCTTTCCGCTTTAGCGGCTATTGAGCGCGCTTTCTTAGAAGATTCATTATTTTAAAAATATACAAAAGAACTAACGTGTCTACGGTAACATCCCAAAGAAGAGACTTTCCATGACTCCCCGGAATTAGATTCATACCATCAGGTCTTTTACGATCATCCCTAGAAATTCCTGGTGGTTGTATTATATTTGGAAATTCTGCGGAAGAGAATGCGTGAGAAATAATTTAACAACTTCATCGTGCCTCGAAAACATATGCAAGGGACCCGTACGCATCAGAATAGATGTGGCAAATAGAATAGATGTTGCAAAAAGACTCGAACGTATCTAAGTAAATATTGTCTTAACTCTTAAGTGTATGAAATTGCTTCGACATCAAATTGGATTGGAAATTGCCGAATGGGCAATATTGAAAAACCCGTCTGAAGAAACGGCGCAAAAAACATCTCCAATCCTTAAAAAAGCCCAAAATGAAAAAAAAAGAAAAATTTGAGAAAAAAAATTGCACCAGACCCGATCTTAGAACCGACCTAGACCACTTAGGAGAGGCCTCTGAACCATACCTCCTCGGACAAAAACGTTCGCCTCTTTTTCTCTACAACACTGCAAAAAAACCTCTTCATTGAGGAAATATTCAGAAAAAATCACCAAATAGCGTGTAGGATCGCGTAGCGTGAGTTGGGCCCACAATGAGGACTCTACAGCCCGAACTACTAAACAGATTTTGACTAATTTCAATTTCATGATTTTCAGCTATTCATATCTTTTATTTAAAACCTTCAAGAGTGATTTCCGTTCTAATTTCGCAGAGATATAAGTCGAAAAATTTCACCAACCTTCAAAAAACCACTCTTTTGACCACTTTTTCGACCATAACCTCGAAAATTTTCGATCGATTCCGCCCGAATTCATTTTTGTAATCAATTTTCTGATTATCTTTCAGGAAAAAAAACTTTTTGAAAGTCGGATAAGATTTACTTGATTTATGTAAAAAAAAGGCTGATGCTATTCGTCCGCGCGGGCGATTAGCCAGCCCTATGGGGGAGAGACTGTCCGCCCGCGCGGACTGGTGGACTGGCATTTTCTAGGGCGGATAGCCAGTCCCCACAGGACTGACTTAAATAATTAACAAACTAATTTTGAAGAGGTCGAATCGTTCATTCTCACTAATATAGATTGGATAGGGGAGTTTTAGCAACGTCTTCTTTTTAGCAGTAACGACTTTTGAGATAATGGTTGTTGGTTGGTGTTGGGTTGTGTTGATGAATGGGAAATTGATTAAACTCACTCCGCTGGCAGCGCCATTAGATTGGATAGGGGCGTGATAGCAACGTCTTCTTTTTAGCAGTAAAGACTTTTGAGATAATGTTTGGTAGAGATAATCCAATGGTCGACGACATGGATTATCCACGGCAGAGTTATCGCCCGGAGTAAAAATATTGGGAAGTATCACCAGGGGAATTATCGCCCGGGTAGATGGGAAATTGATAAACAATTTTCGAAAATCTCCGTGTGGTCCGACCGCAAGCGGTCTCTCGCACTCTCGGCGAGTTCCTTCGACACTCCCCTTTGCTGGCAGATTGGATAGGGGAGTGCTAGCAGTAAAGGCTTTTGATATAATGGTTTTGTTCGAAATATCCTCTGTGTATTTGATTTTTTTCGGGCAGCTAAGCTTTTTATGACCACTTTGACTGACTCTTTGACTGATTTTCCCAAGTGAGGTGTCATTTTATTCGCTAGGTAAATACTTTTCATTTCACTGCCGCCATTCCGAATACTACTGACCGAGATTTAGCTGAAGAAGGGCTTCCGTTCTGGGCTGAATCATCGAAAAATTCCCTATACCTGAGGAGTATGGAATTTTTTCGACCAACGTTGTAAACCACTTTTGTTGTCCTGGACCTCCGCCAACTATTGACGGTCAAAAATCAAGTCTACTTTGTCTAACTGTCAAAGTTTCCTGACAAAAAAGTGAGCAACCACCGAAATTTTAGCTGTTTTTGCTGTCTAGCTCCTTTGGATGAAGTCGGATGAAAAAATTTTCTTTTACAAAGTTGTTGGCAACCCAAAACTCTAAGACTTTTCTTCCCCGACTAAAACTCCAATTTTGATCCATTTTTGACCCAAAACTCCCTTATTTGAGAACAATATCACACACCAACACCAACAACATATAAAAAAGTATTTTTTTTTCGGTTGTCGATGGTAAAAGCGTTACCCACTGACAGACATCTAGTTTTTATAATAGGTAATAAAAGTGTTACGCACTGACAGGCATTGAGTTTTTATAATAGGTAATAATTCGCGGGCGAATAGTCTCTCCCCCATAGGGCTGGCTAATCGTCCGCGCGAGCGGATAGTCTTTCCCCCATAGGGCTGGCTAATCGTCCGCGCGGGCGGATAGTCTTTCCCCCATAGGGCTGGCTAATCGCCCGCGCGGGCGGATAGTCTCACCCCCATAGGGCTGGCTAATCGCCCGCGCGGGCGAATAGTTTCACCCCCATAGGACTGAATTATCGCCCGCGCGGACGAATAGTCACTCCGTAGAAAAAATACGTTGGGCCCTAGTAGACATTCAGTTTTAGAGCCATGGTCGAGTCCAAAAGCCCAAAATTGAAAAAGTTTCTTCCATAAAATGTCCGGCCCTAAAAAAATTTATGAAAATCGGAAAAGATTTAGTCCAGTTATGTACAAAAGACCAAAAACCACTTAAACGTCTCTACCTCGGCGGTCCTTGCGCCGACAGTGACCATATTCAATCCCATACAATATTTTTCAATTACCTATCAGGGAAAAAAAAGGTTTTTGAAAATCGGTTGAGTTTTACTCGAGTTATCGCGTTGAAAGACGGACGGACGGACGGACATTTTTTGTATTGCTGATTCGTCATCTAAGGACCATGATAGGTGCTTCCTCCCTACTCCCGAGTCGAAATTGGGCTGGTTACAAACGTCAAGGTAAACGCACAAGACCTCTTTTCGAAGAACTTTGTTCTTCTACGGGTTAAGTTCACACCTATTTGCAAAATCTGTTCGGTTTGTCACACCTATTCTGTTTGCGCATCTATTCTGATACGTACGGTGCTTTGGTTATGTTTTACTATCCAAAACTGTGTATAGAAACCTTCAATTTCCCTACAAACAGCAATCCTCACGATTAGAGTCAACGCGTCAACGGAATTGAAACTCGACACTTGTTAAGTATTGTTAATTAGTTAACATTTCAGACACGGTCTCATCATGTGTCAAATCATCAGAATTAGACATTTCATTGTTAGGCAAAACATGAATGTCATGCCTATGTTTACCCATATGAACATTCAAGAACATTTACCCAGGAAACAGCAAATACTACATATTATCCTTCCAGAAACAGAAGCAAGATAATTTCTGAAAAACCTTCTGGGCATTTGTTTTTACATTTCCTAGCCAAAGGTTCACTAAACAAAATCAAACCCAGTCAGAAACATTAGGTACGCCCCTAGACGATTGACCCATAGAATATTTTATTGAAACTTTAAAAAAAAGAATTAATTTAAAAATATTTAAAAGGAACAAAAACAATTCTGTTGCACGGCCTCATGATGTCTTGGATAATTTTTGTAAATAATTCTGTTTTGGAGGTTAAGTAGTTCCGATAAGAAGCTGAATATTTTTGCCGACAAATACAATTCGATCAATTTAAAAAAAATCGCTAAAAAAGTAACAAACTCATTCACAATAGTCGACTCTTTTTATTGCTACCAAAAATGTGCTTCTGTAACAAGCGGTTTTGACACATTTATTGCACTGCGTTCGACCGCTATAACTCATTAGCTTCTTTTCTACATTGACAAAATAACTCATTTAATTTTGTACTTTTTTCAGTCGCAAAACGATGAAGCAGCAAAAAAACTTGTGACTATAGCCGCTACAATTGCATTGTCATCGGAAAATTTAGTTCCAAATAATTTAACTGACGATTGTTCACAAAGCATTCAAGATCGAATAGAACATCTACTGACAAATGATGTTCTTCAATTCAACGAAGCTGAACTAACGAAAATCATCAACAATCTGTTCAAGTTTTCGCCGGAGCCGAGTCGTTTGCAACTACATTTAGAACAAATTTTGTCATTTCTAAAATCGAAAAAGTCGGGTTCAGGCGAACGTATGAGTGCAATTCTTTGGATAAAAGTTGTTAGCTACATCGAAGAAAGCCTTACTGAACAAGTTAGTACGTTTAAAGAAATCATTTACGAGTTGACTAAGTGGGGCATAAATAATTCAACAAACGCACTGGTAAGTCACTTTATTATTTTCACCCACGGGGATGTCACTTATTCATCAATATATTGCCGAAAAGAAGAAACAATCGATTTGTAACTCGATTCGGCCATGCAACGTAAATTTGTCGATGTTGCCGAATCCTATAACAAACTGAAAATTAAAAAACGGAATCTATAAAATGTAGACGAAATTCAAAAACTCCAAAAAATTTTGTAAATTCGATGTAGATTTTTATAGTAAGTGACACCCTCGTGATTTTCACCAATGCAACGTGCCTAAAGTCTATCCTATTCGTAGTTACCCTATTTATTACCATCATGGAAAAACTTAACACGCTTGTTGCTCAACAATGATTCCGACGACACTTTCTGGTTTCGCATTAATGAAATAGTTCACGCTGCATTTAGTCAACCTGATACAAGAACCTTTAAGTTCATTGCTGTACTTTTCGAAATTATTACACCCGAAAGTAAGTGAAATTTGAGTTAAAAGCACTAAGGGAGAACGACAACCAAAGTCAAAATTGTCTATGTCTATGTCTATTGTCTATGTCTAGAATCGTGGTTTCAAGTCGCTTGAAATACGTATTTTTCCGATTTTTTTGAATCGATATTGTCGGACTTAGAGGTCTTGGAGTACATGGTATACATATACGTGACCAATTGCTTTGTATTTGGTTATGTGTAACGACCATAATAGCGATAAGATTTGGGCCAAGACATCGACCAGTTACCGATTTTTGTTAAGGAGCTAGAGCCCAAAGTGTGCTCGACTTTCAAAGGTGTATAACTCTCTGCCGCATCAAATTAAAAATCGTTTTGTTTGAAAATGCTTTCTCCAAATTCTTATGAAGAGCACTTTCTTGTTTTTGTGGCCTTATTTGAGCCCTAACTATGGAACTTTGGTTATGTTGAAGCCTTTTAATAGTTTTCTACTAGAAGTTTGACCATTTACTATAATAATTCTTGAGAGATTTGATTTTTATCGTGAAATCTAAGAGTGAAAACTTGATTCCATTTTCAACACTGAATGTTTCCTATTCATTTACGCATTTTTTCGGTATTAGTCAGCTGAAAACATGTGAAGGGACCCGTACGTATCAGAATAGATGCGGCAACAGAGTTGATGTTACGAAAAGACTCGAACTTATTTAAGTGCCTGTGCTTAGGGCTCAAGTGGGCCTCATGTCGGTCCCAAGGTCGGCCCTAATCAAAAAAAAATTTTTTTGCTATGTTATAGAGCAAATTGAGGGGAACATTTTTGTCTATGGAAGTATGTGTCCGAGGCCTCTACTTAGGGCCGTAGGTTGGTCCTAGCCCAAAAAATGGTTTTTTCTATGTTGTAGAGAAAATTGAGGAGAACATTTTTGGGGGTCAATTTAGTGCTTTAGGGAAGGTTTTTTTACAACCTTTCTTCGGACGGGGTATATAATATATTCTATTTCCAATCCAATTTAATGAGGACGTAATTGCACATACTTAAGAGTTAAAGCAACATTTACTTAGGTTCGAGTTTTTTTGTAACATCAACTCTGTTTGCCGCATCTATTCTGATACGTACGGGTCCCTTCATATGTTTTTTGTTTGAAAGGCCTGGGCATGCCTGGCATTCTACTGAAGAAAGTTTTTTTTTTGAGCTTTTGCGCTCAGCCAGGGCCCTAAAACTGGATCTCTACTAGGCCTAAAACTGGATCTCTACTAGGGCCCAACGTGTTTTTTCCACATAAATGGGGTAAATCTTATCCGATTTCCAAAAACTTTTTTTCCCGAAAGATAATCAGAAAAATCAGCGCAAGATTGAATTTGGGCAGAATCGGTCGAAAACTTTCGAAGTTAGTTTCGAAAAAGTGGTGAAAACGTGTTTTTTTGGAGGTTGGTGGAACTTTCTTTTTTTATTTATAATCAAGCAAACGCCTTTCGCTAACTGGCTCTAAAGATGATATATAGATATGAGCAGATCCGGAAGGGATCTGCCGACCCAGTCGACCCGTCGGAGTCGATAGTCACCCCTGCTCATCGTCATTCCTTGTAAGGGGCCGTTCATAAAGGATGTCACGACAAAATCGGCTTTTTTCGTACCCCCTCCACCCTGTCACGCCAGCCTCATACCCCCTCCCCCCCTGGTGTGACGTCACGCTAACTTACCAATTAGCATGGCACTCAAATTTCAAGAAGTTTAGCACTAAATGTTAATGAGTATGTTACAGTACGTTGCATGACAGAAGAACAAAAGTTAACAGAATAGAACCATTTTCGAAAATTCGCCCCACCTTACGGTAACAGAGTTTCACAGTTGTGTGGGTCAGTTGTTGTTCTCCCGATTGAGCTACATAGCTGTTTTTAGACCCGTATGAAGTAAGTGTCTACAGTGTTTGTCACTACGTTTGTAACATTGGGTTCTAAAAAACGAAATCTACAAAAAATGTCCTTCACACTGTTCGCCTGTGCCCCTATTTTTCGGCCAAATCTGAACCAACCTTGATATCCGTCGTATTGAATTTGAGAGATTGGGTTTTTCGATCATGATTTTGCAATCACTGTTCTTTTGACACGAATCGTACGGGTCTAGCGTAAGCCCTACGCTTGATTGTATGATTAAGTGACTCCTTTCACTGTTGCGCCTCGCCCGACCCCAATTCGGCGTTCGAAGCTTATGACGTACGAGTGCAACTACTTTTATTGTAGTTAGCGTGACGTCACGCAGCTCTCGAACCCTCTCCCCCCTGTCACGCTCTGTCACGGATGTCCTAGAACCGCCCCCCCCCTCCCCCCTCGGCGTGACATCCTTTATGAACGGTCCCTAATGTCTTCTCGCATCAATCGAGAATCATCGTAGACAAACAGTGTAACACGTAACGTGCGTCAATGGTATAATGTTGTGTCGATAATGCAGTATCGCGTCGACATTGCGATGGTCCGTTAGTTTGACACCAACATGAAAATAAACCGTAAGAAAAGGCAAATGTTATTATCGTATGTCGATATTTAAATGCAACAAATTGGAATTTTCAGCCTGCCGAGAGTAGGAATCCGTGCTTTTCCAACATCGAATCAGTCAAAACATATGCTTTCACTGAACCTCGAAAAGCAAAGCGACTAATCGAAGCATCGTAACACCTCGTAAACAAGTTGAACGTCCTAGTCAAATTGTTCACCGACTCAAAAAGTCCATAATTTGATCGATACCTCGTAAGCACCATGAAACCAGTTTCCCTTAGCGCTTTAACTGACATATTTATCTCAAATTTCGAAGCCAAATCAGGAGAATCTGTACGACTTGTTAGAATATCAAAAACGAACATTGCTCCCAAATTAAATCGCCTTCGCGACAAACTCTCGATACCAATCGATGGGCATCTACTCTCATAAGACGGAAGCCTGAAGTTCGAAACCCTTTCTATCGTCCTCCTCAGGGCATACAACAAGAAATTCTCCTGTACCGACTCGAGCTCATCACTGTGCTTTTGATAATACGGCGACCAAACCACAGATGCGTATTCTAGGTTAGACCTCACTTATGCAAAGAAAACACTTTTGATCGCTTCTATGTTCTAGAAGTCACGACACACCCTTTTTCACTTATATCACTGCGAAATTAGAACGGAAATCGCTCTTCAAAGTTTTTAATGAAAGATATGGACATCAGAAAATCACGAAAATCAAATTAGTGAAAATCTGTTGAGTGGTTCGGGTTATAGAGTCCTTAGTGTGGGCCCAGCTCACGCTACGCGACCCAACACGATATTTGTTTTTTTTTTCGTGAATATTCCTTTAATAATGAGGTTTTTTGTGCAGTGTTGTAGAGAAAAAAGAGGCGAACTTTTTTGTCCGTGGAGGTATGGGTCAAAGGCCTCTGCTAAGTGCTCTTGGTCGGTTCTAAATTCTGTTCTTATTTTAAGGGCTTGGAGAGATTCTTTGCGCCTGTGCTCCGGACGGGTTTTTCAATATTGCCCTTTCGACAATTTCCAATCCAATATAATGAGGACGTAATTGCACATACTTTAGAGTTAAGACAATATTTGCTTAGATACGTTCGAATCTTTTTGTAACATCAACTCTGTTTGCCGCATCTATTCTGATACGTACGGGTCCCTTGCATATGTTTTTAGAATTGCAGTTGGGAATTTCTGGGTAAAGAACTGCTGAACTAGGGCGCATGAGCCTAAGTTGTTTTGGATTTTTTTACATATCGATGTTAATTTTTGAATTTACCCTACTAGATCTCAAGTTACGCCGTAATTTTTTGAACACAACGTAATTTTTTTAAAAAAAAAGTGGTGCAAATTTTTTTAAGAATAAAACTTTGACCACAAGCTAACATTCTATTCAAACAAATGTTTGCGCCTTATCAGCGAAAGCGTCACCTCTGACGATATCAATAATTTTGTACTTACTGCGTTACAACTTACCTTCGAAGAAGTTTTTTGTGGTGATACCAGTAGTTTTGTAAGTTTTGTAAGGCGGGTTCTGCGACCTATGCTACCATGGACAAAAATGATCCGAGAATTTCTGATACTTGCTGACAACTTTTTGACATTTGCTGACAACTTTCTGACACTTGATGGCAACTTTCCGAAACTTGTTATTAACTTTTTTAGACTTTCTGATGCTTGCTGACAACTTTCTGAAACTGTCTGACAATTTGTGACTAACTGATACTTACTGACAACTTTCTGACACTTGCTGACAAGTTTTCGAGACTTTCTGACATTTGCTGACAACTTTCTGAAACTTGCTGACAACTTTATGAGACTGTCTGACACTTGCTGACAACTTTTTAAGACTTGCTGACAACTTTCTAAGACTTGCTGATAACTTTCTGAGAATGTCTAACAGTTGCTGAGAACTTTCTTAGAATTTCTGACCGAATTTCAACCGATTTTGATGAGTCTAGGCTGCTACGACGTAGTTTTTTAAAAAATAATTTAGAAGGGTAGGGGGGGGCAGGGGGAAAAAACTCAAAAGTTCGTGTATATATGGTGACTTGTCCCAAATGTTATTGTATGGCGTTTTTTGAGTTTGTGGACTTCTGTTTTGGGGTGTGGGGACAGCGTCACTTCCTCCGCTACCGCTGCGGACGGATCACACAAAAATGCTTACTTTCGACTGGTTACAAACATCGTGATGTGTACATAAATATAATCAGCGTAATATTATGTACTTTCATTTATTTCTAAAGTTTTATTCAATATCCACATAATTTTATTACCTGCGAATAATACCACAAAAATAAATGATAAAGATTGTAACTACAACTCGGATTGGTATCTAAAGACACACTGACGCGGACACACGGTTAAAATCGACCCTAATTCGGCCGTAAAACCCTGACTAACGTCAAGGGAATATGCGATTTACGACGGAATAGTCACTGGCTGTTTTGACCCTTAGGCTAGGTCCTGAAAAAATTAGTTTTTTTCTATAATCGAAGACTTAATAGCATTCAAGAAGAAATAATGTGTCCTATGCGTAACCACAGCGATCTTAGGTGCTTAGAACGGATCTAAAGTTAGAAGAATATTTTTTTAAGTTTAAGAAGAATTGAATATTGACAATGGAAATTGCGGTCCAAGGTCTCTTTTTAGTAGCATAGGTCGGTCAGCCCTTGCTCAAAATTTTTGACTCTAGTTGTCGTTCTCCGAAGATGCGATTGCCACTTTTTAATCAGTTTTAAATAATAACGTTTACTTTCTTCTTTCACAGACGCATTTCCAACTAAATTTAAAATCCTCGTTGAAGACGTCGTAAAATCGACACCATCGTTTTTATCTAAAGAACTGTTGCCTGTTGCCGATGAAATATTTAAATTCTCTGAAAAAATTCATGGCAATAATTCATCCACCACACATCACTTGCTGAATGAATTGTTGTTAGCAATAGAAACAAAGTGTGAAATGTCCGAAGGTAGTCAATTTGGTGCTTTTAAAAAGTTTCGCAAGAACTTCGAGAAATTCGCGAACACAGAGAGCGCAGAGAGCACAGCGCAAAAGACGTCAAAGCCAAAAGACGACGAATTTGTATTCATTCCATCGAATTGGCAATTTCGTCCAGATAAACTTACCGAACATCAAAGGGAGAAATTAAAAGAAAAACGTGTTGATATACCGGCACTATACAACGATATGAGTCAATCGCAGGACAGTCGCAGCATCAGCCTTAAACCTTGGACACCTAAAGCGCAATTGCAACCCAATATTTTCAGGCAAGTCATCCAAAGTGACGAAATAATTCAAGCGCCACCCAGTGATAATGTAAAAACTTTGCAACCCGATTCTGAGCAAGCCACAGATGAGAACATGCAACAATCCCAAACAGACAGTGACACAATGCCAAGTACAAAGTTAGATGAGAGAACAGGCTCTCTCGAAAACGTTAATGAATCAACAGCAAATAAAATTGACGATGAAGAACGTAAAGAAAGGCGCAAAAATTTTGAACTGAAGAAGCTGCAATTAGCGATCGCGAATCCTGACCAATACCTTATCCAGGGTAGAACACGAAGAACGTCGATTAATTTGCAACCTGGTATACGATTGCGTAAACGATCACTTACAACTCCTAGTAAGCCTTCTCCATCTAAGATACTTAAACGAATTAAAAAGGCAGCAGCGACTGCCACTGACAGTGCGGACAGCGATACCAGTGAAATAATCGAAGCATCTCAAATAACGACGCCCACTCGACGAAAAAGACAGAGAAACAGCACATTCAGTACACCCAGTGCTGCAGAAACGAGAGAAGAAGCTCAAAACAACGTCACTTTAGAGGAAAACGAATCAGCAGGAAAAGATGAATCGAGCGTTGTGGAAAACATGTGTGTGGACAGCCAAGCTAGTGATAGTGTTGTGGAAAACATGTGTGTGGAAAACCAAGCTAGTGATGAACAAACAGTAAATGAAATAGATATAGTTGAACAAACTGAAATCATGATATCAGATTCCGAGCAGCCACCTGTTGGTAAAGATGACATTACGGATAGTACAAACGTACCGAACAATGAGGAAAATATGTCAACTGAAACTTTGGAACAGACATCTGCCGAAGTCGTAGCTCTCCATGTGACCGACAATGACAGCGCGATTACGAATGACGACGTAGAAATGCTAGAAGTGATAACTCCACCACAAGAGGTATCGACATCGCCAGTTCGTACTGTTTCTAAAGAGGAGCATCTTTCGTCGTCTCGCATTATGGCATCACCCAGTTCGAATTCCAACTGCTCCAAGACAACGGAACTTTTAAATAGCACTGTAAACATATCGCCAATATCGAAGCCCATCGCTTCAGATCAACCTACAGAATCAAATCATCAACAGCCATCTAACACAGAGCCATCCAACGAAAAGATTGACGCAGATCAAATAAAACGCACTGAATTGGACAATCTGATTAAGGTACCAATGGACTCACCAATGCTACATCCTCAAAAGACACTCAGCAGCACTCCACAATCAAACAAAGATTCTAGGCGAAAGTTCCAGATGCAAGGGCGCGGTGCCCAACTATTACAGATGATGAATATTCGAAAAGTTGATGAGACTTCAGTATCGAGAGCTAGGTCTCCTGTTCAGCCAAGCGTTAGCGTCTCATCACCGATTGAGCCTTTGACAGCGAATAAAAGTGGCTTACTCACATACGAAGACATTTTGGCTACGAACAAAGATCTGTTCCGATTTTCCAAAGTACTACCATCACCACTGGCTAGCCCATCCAGCAGCATCATGAAACGAAATATGACCGACGTTGCCGAAATGGACGACATTGACTCACCGAATCAGAAACGCAAACGTGTCAGTTTTCACGATCCGCCTGTATCCGCAACCAAAGAATTCATTCGCTTTGCTGAGGAAGTCAATCCGAATCGCATTCGTGTCAACCGAAACGGCAGTTCGCCCATTAATGTGCGAAACATTTTGACGCGCAAGGGTCGGACGGACAGTCTGAATGAAATCAATAAATTCACATTGGCTTCAGATGAACCTTTGGCGAAAACATTGAAGTTTGGCGACACGATCGACGACGAAGACGCCGCCAATGCGCCGCCGCTTGCAGTGACTTTTTCCAACAAAGATGAAGCATTGCAATATGTTTGTGAACAATATACCGTGGAAGATGTCCTTTCCAAATATTTTAACTTAGGACATACTTTGAATGACACGACATCGAAACTATTTGCCAATCACCTAACTGATTTCATGAAAACCGACGAAACCAAGCGAAATATGTTTTTAGAAGATCTTGCCGAGAAATTTCCAGACGAGTATCTCAATGTTGCGGTGCAAGAAAATTTGGCATCCACGGTTGTTAAGCGACTGCCACCGACGGGTATGTTGAATTACATAGCAGATCAAGCGAAAACGGACAACGACCTCAAGCTCCAAATGGTGGAGAAATTTACATCTCTTGCGACGGAATCCTCAATTCAGACCGAAATGAAAGAGAGTTTGTTCAAGTTGTTATTGGAAGTTATTCCTCAGAATCTGAGCGATAAACAGATACTTGATGTTATGGAGTTATTTTTAAACAAAAGGCGAACGAATAGCTGTAGCTAAAATCTGTATTTCGTCAGTTAAGTTCTTCTCTTTTTTAAATAAATTATAAGCTGAAAATACAACAAAACAACGATTGATTTTTGTATGAACCTGGAGTCACTTGTACCAAAGGCGCCGACGAACATTGCATATTTTGTGAGATTGTTTGCGGACTTTATCCACTCACTAATAAACTATTTTAAACTATAATAAACGCACGCTATTTTTTATGTATTTATCGTATGGCGTTAACAATCTACTGATCATCATGGTGATTGCTAGATATCAATGTAGCGGTAGTTGTTCAACTATCAACTTGATAGTTGATTAACTATTAACTTGATAGTTGGCTGACTACCAACTAGATAGTTGACCAACTATCGACTTGATAGTTGACCAACTATCGATTTGATAGTTGACCAACTATCGACTTGATAGTTGACCAACTATCGATTTGATAGTTGACCAACTATCGATTTGATAGTTGACCAACTATCGACTTGATAGTTGACAAACAACTAGCGGTAGTTGTTCAAATAACAACTTGATAGTTGATTAACTATTAACTTGATAGTTGGCTGACTGCCAACTTGATACTCGATCAACTATCAAATTGATAGTTGACCAAATACCAACTTGATAGTTGACTAATTATCAACTTGATAGTTGACTAACTATCAACTTGATAGTTGACTAACTATCAACTTGATATTTGACTAACTATCAACTTGATAGTTGACTATCAACTTGATAGTTGCCTAACTATCAACTTGATAGTTGACTAACTATCAACTTGATAGGTGACTAAGTATCAAGTTGATAGTTGACCAACTATTAACTTGATAGTTGACTGACTACCAACTTGATAGTTGATTAACTAATAACTTGATAGTTTACTGACTACCAACTTGATATTTGACTAACTATCAACTTGATAGTTGACTAACTATTAACTTGATAGTTGACCAACTTTCCACTTGATAGTTGACTAATTATCATCTTGAGAGTTTCATGATAGAACAACAGATAGTTTATTCCCTTGACTGAAAGTTAAGGGTCTTACACCAGAAAATACCGAAAAGTGTCTGTTACGACACCACTATGTGTAATGAATGAAATGTTATGAAAAACGTTAAATGTCTGTTACCATTTTTCGTTGTGCGCACGATAACTTGAGTGATTCTTGAACGATTTTCAAAATTATTGTTTTAATCGACGCAGAATCAAATTCCTGAGGCTAAGTTCGAAGATGGGCTATGTGGCACCAAGGATCTGGATACTCTAATTTGGGATGGAGTAGTTGAAAATTAGTAGAACGATGTAATTATAAAATAGAAAAGTAATAGAATAAAATAATTGGATTTTTTGCTGGTTGCTCAGTGTTTGACGCCTTCTGAAGCATTATGGGCAGGCGACCTTTAACTATCGCAATGTTACTGTGGCTATTGTGGCGATGGTTGAACTATCGTGGCGATAGTTGAACTATCGTCACGATAGTTCAACTATCGTCACGATAGTCGAACTAGCGTGGAGATAGTTGAACTATCGTGACGATAGTTGAACTATCGCGACGATAGTTGAACTATCGCGAATGATCGTGGTGAAGAAGAAAACATTTATGTTTTAATAAAGCTGCTGCCCTCGTATTTAAGGTTGCTTTGTTACACAGCATATTCATCTATCCTAAGACAATTTTTGTGCTAACATAAATAGTGTTGATTTTTTTTGCATGCTGTTGAATTGACAAACTTGTACGAGTGTGAGGTTTTCGAGCCGAGCGAAGCGAGCGCCGTAGTCACACGAGTTAAATTAATTATTTGCGAATATAATTTAGGTTCTGAATTGACAAACTTTTGCGAGAGGGAGATTCGCGTGCGCAGGTAAGCGAGAGTCGTAAACGCCTAATTAAAATAATTTATTCACAAACGTAATTTAATTGCTAATTTAAAAATGTGGCAGGTGGGTTGAAAAATCGAAGAAAAAGCGGACGGGAACAAATTACAAAACTTATACGAATGTAGACTTTGCGCTCGAGCACAAACATCACGGGTTACTAAAACACATGTTCGAAGGACTGACGATAAAAATTTGAAACTGAAACGATTTTCACGATCTTTGGCTTGACAGTCACAACTTTTGCACAATTATTCATGAATTGGGGAGGTCTTGCTAACGTTTTCAAACGTTTCGTAACTAAAAATATTTTTACTAATTGATTCTGTAACTTTCCCAAACCTACTCCTTACGAAACAAAAATTT
Organism: Pseudolycoriella hygida; assembly: GCA_029228625.1. Classification (NCBI taxonomy): domain Eukaryota; kingdom Metazoa; phylum Arthropoda; class Insecta; order Diptera; family Sciaridae; genus Pseudolycoriella; species Pseudolycoriella hygida. The sequence continues at coordinate 127,787,762 of CM055403.1, forward strand.
TCATAATACATATTTTCGAGTGAGAACCAATTTTCCCGGAAGACGCATAAGATTTATCTCAGCAATACGGTCGTGCATTTATAACTTTCATCGTTTTCATTAGAAGTCTTTTGTTTAAAATTGTAGATTGATGAAAGTTATAAATGCTTGGCTATATTTGAATAGAAAAAAGTTCAAAGAATAGCAGTAATTGTGTTGAGTTTTGGTTCGAATCTGACGTGAACCTTTTTTTTTATTGTAACATAATGGTAAATAATCAGTCAATGGATCTAGTTAAGGGGTCAAAGTTTCCTTTTACAAATTTCTTTTTTGGGTATCATGAATCGGTTAAAACCGATTAAAATAGAATTATCTGCAAAACTTCAAACTCAAATATTTCCTTCGAATGTGAATATTTTCTTTCATCTCGACGGTTTCTGAAAGGCTGATGCAATACCATAAATTCATGAAAAAAGGCTGACAAGGCGCGGAAGCAAAGAATACGGGGTAACCGCTTCTGTGCTGTAACGACGATAGATGTCAGAAATGCCTTTAATAGCGCAATCTGGATGGAGATAGCAAAGGCGTTGCATGCCATGAGAGTCCCCGATTATCTCTGCAGGATGATGAAAAGCTATTTCGAGCGACGAGTACTACTGAAGGGAAAAATACAGTTAGACATCACAGCTGGAGTATTAGGACCAACGCTGTGGAATGCAATGTATGACAGTGCTGCGGCTGAAACTGTCAAGATGCGCTAAGACGATTGCTTCTGCCGACGACTTGATCGTAACGGTGTCCGGAACGTCGAAGATGGAGGTGGTGGAACTTACGATGGAGACGTTAGAAACTGTCGAAAACTGGATGACAACTGAAGCTGGCCCACCAGAAAACCGAGATCATCCTAGTAAGTAATTGCAAAAAAACTGAACTGAACGAACATCGACGAGGAAGAAATGGCATCTCTTCGCCAATGAAAGTACCTTGGAGTTATGCTGGACGACCGCAAAAATTTTAATAGCCATGTGGACTACACGTGCGAAAACGCAATGAAAGCCACCGCAGCACTGGCTAGAATAATGCCAAACAGTTTTGCAGCAGCAAATGGAGGCTTTTGGCAAGCGTCACCCTATCGATACGGGGCAACAGCGTGGATACAGGGGCTTGGTACGAAGAGGAACCGGAGGAGGCTTAATAGAGCCCAAAGGCTGGCAATCATAAGAGTCGCAAGCGCATACTGAACAATATGCCTAGAACGATATGCTTTCCAATGATCAGCTGTGTAGTACGGATAGTCGATTTGCTCGTGTTTCTGCCATTGCGGCTTACGGGAATAAATTCGCAGCCGTGGCACATTTCTCAGGTTACTCTGGATTGGCAATTCGTCCAAGTTCATTGTCTTACGAAAGCCTTCGTTCTCCGAACTTCCGGTGGTTCTATGTTATGTTAGCCAATACACTCAGCCATTCTGTTGATGTTGAGGAGACTGTACCCTATACCGGTGATTCGTAGCGCTTTATTCAATGTTACGTCAATGCGATGTTTATTTGCATCCAAACTAGGGCTCCATACTCGGCTGCTGAAAACACAAGTGCACGAGCAGTTGTTCTTAGCACGGTGGCGTCAACAGTGCGTAAGCTTCTAAGGGGTGGGGGGGGGGGGGTGGGGTTTCATACATTTCTACGATTTTTTCAATTTTCGAGTTGGAGTTGGAAATGTTTTTGTAACTTTTCGTCTTGGGGTCTAAATAAGAGAACTCTGTAAAAAATGTCCGTCTGTATGTCTTTCCATTTTCAAACTTTTATTTATTGAAAGGAAAGCGAAAAAATGATA
>CM055403.1:127790073-127810020 GCA_029228625.1 Pseudolycoriella hygida
CTTAGCACGGTGGCGTCAACAGTGCGTAAGCTTCTAAGGGGTGGGGGGGGGGGGGTGGGGTTTCATACATTTCTACGATTTTTTCAATTTTCGAGTTGGAGTTGGAAATGTTTTTGTAACTTTTCGTCTTGGGGTCTAAATAAGAGAACTCTGTAAAAAATGTCCGTCTGTATGTCTTTCCATTTTCAAACTTTTATTTATTGAAAGGAAAGCGAAAAAATGATATTTTGCTGAAAACAGGCATCTTTGGTCTAAGGGCCGTCGAGCTGGGGCCGTCTTAGTGGTTTGGGGGTTCTTTTACATAACGCGAGTAAATATTTTCCAATTTTCATAAATCTTTTTTATTCGATGGACAATTTGCCCTTGCACTTAGGATAGGATAGGATAATGTGCGATAAAGCAAGCTTTGCTAGGCACCTACGACGCCAATGGGCCTGTTTTGCCTACCAGTTAAGAGAGCCGAAAAAAATTGTCGCCTCGTATAGAAAAACCTTCATTGGTGGCTTAGCCGGCTTAATTCAATTAAGAAACCTGGCGGAGATTGTACTGAGCCACCGACTTAAATATATTAGCCGCCAAGTTCAGCCGGTGAAAATCTTTGGCGACACCTAACGCAAGGCTAATTTTGAGTATTTACGGTATTTACCTTAAAAGTAGGCAGCGGCGAAATGTTTAGCCTTCAGCCGCCGTTTTTCAGCGCCATAGCTACCTGTACGTACGACAACTCAAGGCTAATTCCTTACTTACTTTACTTTTTCGGCTTTACAGCCACTTGTGGGCCTTGGCCTTCTCTAAAATTCCAATCCAACGCTGCCTGTCGTTTGCCGCGTATTGCCGATTTCTTATTCCGAGCGTGCGAAGATCTTGTTTGACACCATCAATCTATCTAATTTTTGGACGACCAACTCCTCTTCGCCATTCTGGCAGATCATTACGGAATAATTATCTTCATCGTCCAAGATTCGCATCCGTAGATCAATACTGGACGACTAGGCGTTTTGTAAATATGGGGCACTTCGTTATCCTTGATATTACATTTTATCGAAATGTTTAATTATACCAAAATAGGATCTTGCCGCCATGATACGTCTATGAATTTCAGGTGTGTTGCCACCATCTGACCGTATCAGGACTGCGAGATTAATGAACTCATCCACTTGAGGTTGAACTCTCCAATGCGTATTTTGTCTACCTGTTCTCCCTGTTTTCATGTACTTTATCATAAAACCCATCAGCTTGGATTTTCAGATTTGTGAAAGTGTCAATTGCTGCTGCATGTGTACGACTGACGAGATCCAAGTCATCTGCAAAGCCCAGGACTTGAACTGTTCCATTCACCAAAGCCAAGTTAAAGAGTAAGCGAGATAGGGCGTCTCCCTGCTTCATTCCTTCTCTAACAGGAAACACATCTGACATGTCGTTTTGCACGTTGACACGACATCTGGTGCCATCCAATGTGCCTTTCACAAGACGAACATACTTTGTTTCCAAGCCCAACTCCATCACCGGCGCATACAACTCCATACGCTTGGTCCTGTCGTAAGCTTGTTTGAAGTCGATGAAAAGATGGTACGTCCGGACTTGAAACTCTCTGCCCTTTTGCAGAATCAGACGAAGTGTGAGCGATCTCGTCTGTATCCGCCTTGATAATATCTCAGCCAGCGGATTTATTCTTTCGAATAGTACTCGAGAGAATACTTTACAAGCCGTGTAGAGGTAAAATGGCACCCTCTAGCCACTCGTCAGGCAACTCTTCCGCGTTCCATATTCGTTTTACTAAAGCATACATTACTTTAGACAATTCCTTTCGTGATAAACCGGACGCACTAGACGAAGCCTGAACTTTAATATCGTCCGGTGGGTGATATTATCGTCCAGTGTATGATATTATCGTCCAGTGGATGATATTACCGTCCAGTGGATGATATTATCGTCCAGTGGACGATATTATCAGCACATTGGAAGGTATTATCTTCGAGCGGACGATAATATCTTCCCGAAAGATAATGCAATAGGCGTTTTTCCCCCACCAGTGTAAAAGCATAAAAAAATTATTTCGTAGTAGGGTCTGGCATTTGTGACGCAATTTTTTTAAAACACAACGTAACGTCGCTTTAATTTTTTTCCGTATCGAAGCTGAATGCGGCAACTTCTTTCGATTTTTTCAGAAGTTTTGTAACTAGAAGAAAATCGTTTTACCTTAGACGCTTAATGCGTCACCCTTTTCTGCTTTCAGAACTTTTGTAAGCAGACACAAAGACTTGCGTCACATCTCCTCTGTAAGAGGTTCTTTGCATCATCACTATTCCGATGCGTACGGGTCGCTTGCATACGTTCTGTAATCGGACCAACTTCATTCCATAAAAACAAACAGAAATTAAAGTTTCTACTTATACAAATTTTATTTTACTCTCACTTCAAAATATGAAAAACTAAGTTACTCAATTTCGATAACAGCCCCAACTTTGGTGAAAGCTTCTTTCAGTTTTTCTGCCTCCTCTTTGGATGCATTTTCCTTCACTAATGTTGGTGCACTTTCCACGAATTTTTTCGCCTGAACCAAATTCATACCATCCAACAAATTCTTAACCTCTTTAATCAACGCAATCTTTTGCTTATCGTCGAATTTCATCAGTTTAACTTTGAACTCTGTTTGAACTTTTTTTGGTGCAGCTTCTTCTTCATCTTCTGCTGCTTTAGCGGGACCCCCACTCATGGCAAATGCTGGCATCATTGGTGCATCAGGTAGGTTTAACGTTTTCTTCAATAAGCTGCTTAGTTCGGATACTTCAAGCAGATTCAGCTGGGATATGTCTGTCACAATTTTCACCAGCTTTGGATTCGCCGGTTTGTCGGCACCTTCAGGTACAGGAATGGTCAACTTTTCTGCACCCTGTGTTTGTGCGGCTGCCAGATTATTGACACTTGAACATTTCATGAACAATCTTACGTTCCTTGAGTTACGTACAAACATTAATCTCATGTTATGCATGATTTATGTGATTTTGTTATGTAAATGCGTAAAATCGAATATTGAATGCAAAAAAAAATGTTCACTGTGGAGATCACTAGGTTTTGAGGTTACTTCGATATGTCCACCTTTCGACTGTCTCCGCTGTCAAATCTGTCAAAGAAAACTTTGCTGTTATTAGCTATAAGATGGCGTAGTGCAGATCAATTTTTGAATAGTTTTCACAAAATGTTTTTTTCTATCTCGCTGCTTTGACAATTTGGTTCAAAAAATGTAAAATGTAGTTAGCTAGCTTCCTTTATCGGCATGAATTTTATAACATTAACTAGCATTGTTCAACTTCGAAATGGTTTAGTCGTTCAAGTCTTGGTTAACATCACCAACTAGATAGAAAAAGAAGTCCAAATGAGAATATCTCAAGGAAATAGATCCTTTTTGCACTAAGACACCTGTTCAAAAGCTCTTTGCTAAGCAATAAGACGAAATTCAGACTCTGGCAATGGTGAGACCAATCGTTATGTATGGATGCGAGACATGGACATTAACAAACAGACAAGAAAATGTACTCAATGTATTTGAAGAAAAATGTTACGCAATATCTGTGGCCCCATCCAAGAAAATAACGTCTGAAGAGCAAGGAACAAACGCGAGTTGAGCGAGCTATTTGGCTAAATATGTAATAAGAATGGACAACGATAGACCTGTAAAAAGAACGTTAACAACAAACTGCGAAATGATTGGAACTTGAACTGTCCAATGTCCTATCAGCCGTTATACATCGAATTTTCGGACATAAATAAACGTACGAAGTACGAGTAAAATTCCCGCTCGGTGCAATTTTTTTTAAAGAATAAAACTTTGACCAAAAGCGAACATTCTATTCAAACAAATTTTTGCGTCTTATCAGCAAAAGTGTCACCTCTGACGATATCAATAATTTTGGAAGTGGGCTTTCGGACTGCGTCTCACTTTAACTTCGAAGAAGTTTTTTGATATGATATCAGTAGTTTTGTAAGTTTTGTAAGGCGAGCTCTGCGACCTATGTTTCACTGAACAAAAATGATCTGTGACTTTCTGGCAATTGCTGACAACATTCTGACACTTCTGACAACTTTCTGAAACTTGCTGAGTACTTTCTGAAACTTGCTGACAACTTTCTGAGACTTTCTGACAATTGTTGACAACTTTCTGAAACTTTCTGACACTTGCTGACAACTTTCTGAGACTTCCTGACACTTGCTAATAACTTTTTAAGACTTTTTGAGACTTTCTCAGGCTTGCTGACAACTTTCCGAAACTGTCTGTCAATTTGTGACAATTTTCTGAGACTGTTTGACACTTGCTGACAACTTTCGGAGACTGCCTGACTGCCTTACACTTGCTTGCCCTGTTTCGTAGCTTGGTCATTCTTTGATGAATAAGGAACGAACAAAAAGATTTTTAATACAACTTTTAAAGACTTTCTGGCAACTTTCTGAGACATGCTGATAACTTTTTGACACTTGCTTATAACTTTCTTATAATGTCTGACACTTGCTGACGAGTTTCCAACATTTGCTGACAACTTTCTGAGAATGACTGACACTTGATTACAACTTTCTGACACTTACTGACAACTTTTTGACACTTGCTGACAACTTTCTTACACTTGCTGACAACTTTTTGACATTTGTTGATAACTTTATGAGACTTTCTGACACTTGCTGAAAACTTTCTGACACTTGCTGTTAACTTTTTGAGACTTGCTGAGAACTTTCTGAGACTTGCTGAGAAATTTCTGACACAAGCTGACAACTTTCTGAGATTTTTCGGCACTTGCTGACAACATTTATGACACTTGCTGACAACATTTATGACACTTGTTGACAACTTTCTGAGACTTTCTGACACTTGCTGTCAACTTTCTGTATCCAAAAAGTTCTCCACACTAATCTCTATAACTTACCCGAAGAAACTAACTCTCTAAGTGTTGTTATTCCGGATCTAAAATTCGAAAACAAACAAAGCAGTGCTTCGAAAATGGGTCTATTGCGTTTACCACGACCTTTGTAACCAGTCGCATTTCATCGATCATGGTCCTTAGATGACGAATCAACAATAAAAAAATTTCCGTCCGTCAACAGATAACTCGAGTAAAACTCAACCGATTTTCAAAAACTTTTTTTTCCCTAAAAGGTAATCAAAAAATCGTTTATAGGATTGAATGTGGGCACTGTCGGCCCAAGGGCCACCGAGCTAGGGCCGTTGAAGTGGTTTTCGGTCTTTTGTACATAACTCCAGTAAATCTTTTCCGATTTTCATAAATTTGTTTTGTTTGAAAGACCTGGGCATGGTTGACAATTTATGGAAGAATTTTTTTTAACTTGAGTCCTTGGACTTAGCTAGAACACTAAAAACGAGTCTCTGCTAGGGCTCTATGTATTTTTTGTATATAACTCGAGTAAATCATTTCTGATTTTCAAATTTTTTTTTTGTTTGAAAGATCTGGGCATGAACGACAATTTGTGGAAGGAAGATTTTTTCATTTGTCTTTGGACTTGACAAGGGCACTACAAACGAGTCTTTGCTAGGGCTCTACGTGTTCTTTGTACATAACTCTTCCGATTTTCAAAAACTTTTTTTTTGTTTGAAAGATCTCGGCACTGCCGACAATTTATGGAAGAACTTTTGCCTGTGCTTGGGGCTCAAGTAGGCTTCATGTCGGTCCTAAGGTCGGCCCTAACCAAAAAAAATGTTTTCTGCTATATGTTGCAGAGCAAATTGAGGGAAACATTTTTGTCTATGGAAGTAAGTGTCCGAGGCCTCTACTTAGGGCCCTATGTCAGTACTAAGGTCGGCCCTATCCCAAGGAATGGTTTTTTGCTATTTTGTAGACAAAATTGAGGAGAAAATTTTTCTCTATTTGGAGGTCAATTTTGTGCGTTATGAGAATTTTTTTACACCGTTTCTTCGGACGCAATATTTACTTAAATACGTTTGAGTCTTTTCGTACCATCAACTCTCTTTGCCGCATGTATTCTTATGCGTACGGGTCCCTTCACATCTACCTAGGACGATAATCTCGCATTTTTCTCCCTGGGGCAAAATTGTTTTTCTCGATATATCTTTTCTCGGCAGATAAAATAGCATATGCACCGCTGTCCAGGATGGTTTATTTTGACGATTTGGATTATTTCCCACGCCTTCGGCTCGGGAAATAACCTCCAAATCGTCAAAATAGAGCATCCTGGATAGCGGTGCATAATCCACTATTACAAAGCCAACTATAGATAGACAAAGAATGGATATTATTTTTTTCCCAAATTCAAATAAAAGAGTTTAATGCATGGAACAAATCAGGTTCATAAATAGGAAGAATTCAATAGAAACAAGGGCCTGCAGTGCAAGACAGCGATGAGCCCGGAAGAGCCCAAGCTGGAAGTACATTCTCAGTGTTCAGCCACTATTTCTCTTTGGGAAGATTCCGACGCACTATTTATTGTGTTTCCAATCGACCCCCCAGCCCATAGCTAAGACATAACCAGTAAGTAAATAAGTAATTAACTTGATAAGTAATCAATAACTAAATAATTAACAATTTTTAGAGTGAGACTAGAGTGAGACTATTTATTTCCAGAAAATCATTAATCAGAGCAATATCAGCATTAAGATCGGTAACATTTTGCCTAAACGTCTTGTTCGCACAAAAGACTCCTGTATCGTCTGCGAATAAATTCACAGTACCTTCCAAATGTAACTGATGTATATCATTTATATAGAAAAGGAATAGAAGTGGACCCAGTACACTTCCTTGCGGCACACCAATTTCAATTCCCATAAGCCTACTATGTACACACTGTTGTCGACCACGTAGATAACTTTCCATCAGTCGTAAAGGGATCCGCCGCACTCCCGCCATCTCAAGCTTATGCAAAAGCTTCTGGTGATCAACGCAATCAGAAGCTTTGGTCAAGTCTAAAAAAAGGGTACTCACACGTTTTCCTCTGTCCATATCAGTCAGCAGCTTATCTAGCATCTCATAGATAGCTGTATGAGTTCCTGATCTTTCCCTAAATCCATATTGTCTCACATATAAAAATTTGTTCTTTTCGAGAAATCTTAAAAAGCCTTTTATAAATTGTTGTTTCAAAGATTTTATTCAGCATAGGAAGGACAGATATTGGTCTATAATTCGACGGGTCTGCCTTGTTTTCTGCTTTATGAACCGGAGTTATATAGGCAATCTTAAGACAGTCAGGGTATATGCAAGTTGTAAATGATAGATTTCTTGAGAATCACAGCTGACAATCCGTCTACTTCAGTACTTTTTTCCACGTCAACTTCATCTATTATACTTAAGACCTGATATTCATCTACATTTCTAAGAAATATGTTGTTTACGCACCTTCGCAAGGTTGAGTACTTGTTGAGGTCACCATCATTTTGGATACAACCAGCAATGAGGTGTCGAATCCCCACAAAATATTCATTTAGGGCTTCCGCTTTATCACAATCCTCCAGCAGCTCCTTATCTTCCTTGACCCCTCCCGTCCCAAGACCTTATTAATTTCTCTCCAAGTTCTCTTTGGGTCATTAGAGCTCTTCTCAAACAAGCGGTCACAGTATCGAGATTTATAGAACCATCTCCACTTCGACACCTCAGAGTTTAGGAACTTAAGCTCACTCAGAATATGCGCTTTGTTGTGGTTGTTGCCAGCCCTCTTATAGATCTTATAGCACTTTTGGCTTTTATTGATTAACATTTGGAGATGGTCGTTGAATCATGGACACAGATCATATTTCGGTTTTACAACGCTTCTTATTTCAAGAGTCGCATGTCTCGCACCTCTGACTTCACATCCACCAGCTCACCAATCATCACGTTGGGGTCATCATATCTCTTTTCATTTAGATTTTTTAGCCGAGTAGTTAGCTCATTCCTAACAAGTTTATAATCAGTTATTCTCTTGACAAAGACTTCCTTCCTTTTTTTGGACGAACTGGTATATGCGTGATGACAGCGGAGTGATCACTGAAGTCAACTTCCAAAGTCTCGTTCATAGAACATCCGCCGCAAAATTAGTCACAACGTGCGTATTATCAGCGGTAGCGTCACCTCAAGCGATATCATTAATTTAGCGTCACACTTTACCTTTAAAGAGGTTTTTGTTGTGATAAACAAATTTTCAAAATTAAAAATTCAATTCAATTCAATTCAAGTAATATAAAAGTAACATCATTTAAGTCCCATTATGTAACCATTTCGAAGGGACACAAAATATCAATTTGTTAATAACATAAAATCATATGGCACAATCATTAAAAAAATCCAGAAAATATCATCAATAAAAAAGAAAAACATATTTATGTTAAAAATTGTGACTATCAATGATCAGCTCAATTCAGCTGGGTGACTCAGGGATCGTGTAATTGAAGAGTTCCTCAATCACAGTTGAACTGTTAAATCCAGAAAGGGGTCATCTTCATTCATTATGATCTATAAGACTTTTTGAGACTTTCTCAGGCTTGCTGACAACTTTCCGAAACTGTCTGTCAATTTGTGACAATTTTCTGAGACTGTTTGACACTTGCTGACAACTTTCGGAGACTGCCTGACTGCCTTACACTTGCTTGCCCTGTTTCGTAGCTTGGTCATTCTTTGATGAATAAGGAACGAACAAAAAGATTTTTAATACAACTTTTAAAGACTTTCTGGCAACTTTCTGAGACATGCTGATAACTTTTTGACACTTGCTTATAACTTTCTTATAATGTCTGACACTTGCTGACGAGTTTCCAACATTTGCTGACAACTTTCTGAGAATGACTGACACTTGATTACAACTTTCTGACACTTACTGACAACTTTTTGACACTTGCTGACAACTTTCTTACACTTGCTGACAACTTTTTGACATTTGTTGATAACTTTATGAGACTTTCTGACACTTGCTGAAAACTTTCTGACACTTGCTGTTAACTTTTTGAGACTTGCTGAGAACTTTCTGAGACTTGCTGAGAAATTTCTGACACAAGCTGACAACTTTCTGAGATTTTTCGGCACTTGCTGACAACATTTATGACACTTGCTGACAACATTTATGACACTTGTTGACAACTTTCTGAGACTTTCTGACACTTGCTGTCAACTTTCTGTATCCAAAAAGTTCTCCACACTAATCTCTATAACTTACCCGAAGAAACTAACTCTCTAAGTGTTGTTATTCCGGATCTAAAATTCGAAAACAAACAAAGCAGTGCTTCGAAAATGGGTCTATTGCGTTTACCACGACCTTTGTAACCAGTCGCATTTCATCGATCATGGTCCTTAGATGACGAATCAACAATAAAAAAATTTCCGTCCGTCAACAGATAACTCGAGTAAAACTCAACCGATTTTCAAAAACTTTTTTTTCCCTAAAAGGTAATCAAAAAATCGTTTATAGGATTGAATGTGGGCACTGTCGGCCCAAGGGCCACCGAGCTAGGGCCGTTGAAGTGGTTTTCGGTCTTTTGTACATAACTCCAGTAAATCTTTTCCGATTTTCATAAATTTGTTTTGTTTGAAAGACCTGGGCATGGTTGACAATTTATGGAAGAATTTTTTTTAACTTGAGTCCTTGGACTTAGCTAGAACACTAAAAACGAGTCTCTGCTAGGGCTCTATGTATTTTTTGTATATAACTCGAGTAAATCATTTCTGATTTTCAAATTTTTTTTTTGTTTGAAAGATCTGGGCATGAACGACAATTTGTGGAAGGAAGATTTTTTCATTTGTCTTTGGACTTGACAAGGGCACTACAAACGAGTCTTTGCTAGGGCTCTACGTGTTCTTTGTACATAACTCTTCCGATTTTCAAAAACTTTTTTTTTGTTTGAAAGATCTCGGCACTGCCGACAATTTATGGAAGAACTTTTGCCTGTGCTTGGGGCTCAAGTAGGCTTCATGTCGGTCCTAAGGTCGGCCCTAACCAAAAAAAATGTTTTCTGCTATATGTTGCAGAGCAAATTGAGGGAAACATTTTTGTCTATGGAAGTAAGTGTCCGAGGCCTCTACTTAGGGCCCTATGTCAGTACTAAGGTCGGCCCTATCCCAAGGAATGGTTTTTTGCTATTTTGTAGACAAAATTGAGGAGAAAATTTTTCTCTATTTGGAGGTCAATTTTGTGCGTTATGAGAATTTTTTTACACCGTTTCTTCGGACGCAATATTTACTTAAATACGTTTGAGTCTTTTCGTACCATCAACTCTCTTTGCCGCATGTATTCTTATGCGTACGGGTCCCTTCACATCTACCTAGAACGATAATCTCGCATTTTTCTCCCTGGGGCAAAATTGTTTTTCTCGATATATCTTTTCTCGGCAGATAAAATAGCATATGCACCGCTGTCCAGGATGGTTTATTTTGACGATTTGGATTATTTCCCACGCCTTCGGCTCGGGAAATAACCTCCAAATCGTCAAAATAGAGCATCCTGGATAGCGGTGCATAATCCACTATTACAAAGCCAACTATAGATAGACAAAGAATGGATATTATTTTTTTCCCAAATTCAAATAAAAGAGTTTAATGCATGGAACAAATCAGGTTCATAAATAGGAAGAATTCAATAGAAACAAGGGCCTGCAGTGCAAGACAGCGATGAGCCCGGAAGAGCCCAAGCTGGAAGTACATTCTCAGTGTTCAGCCACTATTTCTCTTTGGGAAGATTCCGACGCACTATTTATTGTGTTTCCAATCGACCCCCCAGCCCATAGCTAAGACATAACCAGTAAGTAAATAAGTAATTAACTTGATAAGTAATCAATAACTAAATAATTAACAATTTTTAGAGTGAGACTAGAGTGAGACTATTTATTTCCAGAAAATCATTAATCAGAGCAATATCAGCATTAAGATCGGTAACATTTTGCCTAAACGTCTTGTTCGCACAAAAGACTCCTGTATCGTCTGCGAATAAATTCACAGTACCTTCCAAATGTAACTGATGTATATCATTTATATAGAAAAGGAATAGAAGTGGACCCAGTACACTTCCTTGCGGCACACCAATTTCAATTCCCATAAGCCTACTATGTACACACTGTTGTCGACCACGTAGATAACTTTCCATCAGTCGTAAAGGGATCCGCCGCACTCCCGCCATCTCAAGCTTATGCAAAAGCTTCTGGTGATCAACGCAATCAGAAGCTTTGGTCAAGTCTAAAAAAAGGGTACTCACACGTTTTCCTCTGTCCATATCAGTCAGCAGCTTATCTAGCATCTCATAGATAGCTGTATGAGTTCCTGATCTTTCCCTAAATCCATATTGTCTCACATATAAAAATTTGTTCTTTTCGAGAAATCTTAAAAAGCCTTTTATAAATTGTTGTTTCAAAGATTTTATTCAGCATAGGAAGGACAGATATTGGTCTATAATTCGACGGGTCTGCCTTGTTTTCTGCTTTATGAACCGGAGTTATATAGGCAATCTTAAGACAGTCAGGGTATATGCAAGTTGTAAATGATAGATTTCTTGAGAAACACAGCTGACAATCCGTCTACTTCAGTACTTTTTTCCACGTCAACTTCATCTATTATACTTAAGACCTGATATTCATCTACATTTCTAAGAAATATGTTGTTTACGCACCTTCGCAAGGTTGAGTACTTGTTGAGGTCACCATCATTTTGGATACAACCAGCAATGAGGTGTCGAATCCCCACAAAATATTCATTTAGGGCTTCCGCTTTATCACAATCCTCCAGCAGCTCCTTATCTTCCTTGACCCCTCCCGTCCCAAGACCTTATTAATTTCTCTCCAAGTTCTCTTTGGGTCATTAGAGCTCTTCTCAAACAAGCGGTCACAGTATCGAGATTTATAGAACCATCTCCACTTCGACACCTCAGAGTTTAGGAACTTAAGCTCACTCAGAATATGCGCTTTGTTGTGGTTGTTGCCAGCCCTCTTATAGATCTTATAGCACTTTTGGCTTTTATTGATTAACATTTGGAGATGGTCGTTGAATCATGGACACAGATCATATTTCGGTTTTACAACGCTTCTTATTTCAAGAGTCGCATGTCTCGCACCTCTGACTTCACATCCACCAGCTCACCAATCATCACGTTGGGGTCATCATATCTCTTTTCATTTAGATTTTTTAGCCGAGTAGTTAGCTCATTCCTAACAAGTTTATAATCAGTTATTCTCTTGACAAAGACTTCCTTCCTTTTTTTGGACGAACTGGTATATGCGTGATGACAGCGGAGTGATCACTGAAGTCAACTTCCAAAGTCTCGTTCATAGAACATCCGCCGCAAAATTAGTCACAACGTGCGTATTATCAGCGGTAGCGTCACCTCAAGCGATATCATTAATTTAGCGTCACACTTTACCTTTAAAGAGGTTTTTGTTGTGATAAACAAATTTTCAAAATTAAAAATTCAATTCAATTCAATTCAAGTAATATAAAAGTAACATCATTTAAGTCCCATTATGTAACCATTTCGAAGGGACACAAAATATCAATTTGTTAATAACATAAAATCATATGGCACAATCATTAAAAAAATCCAGAAAATATCATCAATAAAAAAGAAAAACATATTTATGTTAAAAATTGTGACTATCAATGATCAGCTCAATTCAGCTGGGTGACTCAGGGATCGTGTAATTGAAGAGTTCCTCAATCACAGTTGAACTGTTAAATCCAGAAAGGGGTCATCTTCATTCATTATGAATGAAGATGACCCGGCCCCCTAGATCAACCGTTCAGATAAGTAAAAAAATTACGAATAATTAATTTAATCTTGTTCATGAGAGCACTCTATAACTTCATCCCATTCAATCAACCACCGAACTGATTGCCGATCACCGAATTCAATTCATCTAGACAGTTCCACATACAGCAGCTACCCCATTGTTTGAGTCACCTATTCAAAATGACCATGAGGCACTTTCAACTTTTTTATTGCTTAAAAATTCAGAAATATTACATTAAACAGTTAGTACAAAATCCAACTAAATTTAATTAAACTTGAAATTAATCACAAATATTTCCCTGTCTTTTAATTAATACTCGTAAGCAACAACGGTGTTTTTTTTATTCGTTTAATGACCAATAAACAGGCCGAAGCCCAATGAAAATCAGTCTAAATGTAGAGATTTAAATGTCTGTACTAAAACGAAACATTATCATTTGTCCACCATGCGTTTTTCAGTCGATTGATTTCCGTATAGTAATATTGTTTGATCACAGCAGCTTCGTTTTTCATTTTTGTCCAGAAATCAAATTTTGCGTCCATATCTTTAACAACAGGATAAATAATAAATGTACATTCATCAACAGCCGTTCGAAAGGACGGCCCAACAATGTAACGCTGTAGCGATAATTCTTTCATAACTTCGTCGATTTCAATTTCGTCATCACATTCACCATTAATAAAGACATTTTCATACTTCGGGGACGAAATTGCGGGAGTTTCAAAATTTTTCTTGTGATTTCGTCCCCTCGTATGAAAAATTATGTGTGTATCTGCTTCGGACGATGTATTAAAGCTATTTTCGCATGTAGCCCTCGCGCTGCTCGGGCTACAACTCGCGAAAATAGCTTAAATACATCGTCCGAAGCAGATACACAAATAACTATTTTCAATTTTTCGCTGAAATTTTCTTTTAGATAAAGGTATGCATCCTTGAACGGAATGCCTTCCATTATAACGGTTTCTATTTCAGACTCAATTTTTCCAAATAGTGCGCAGTTGTGAGTCAGTCGGAAAACTTTTACAGTTTTTGGAATGAGTTTGACGTTGATGGTCTTTACGTCGACTTCATGGCCTGGATTAAGGTGCAAGTGCGTCAAATTCGCACAGTTTTGAAAAGCGGACAAGTAGCATACACTAGTTCGACGCAACAACAAATATTTCAAATTCACCAAATTTTGAACGGCTTTAATATGAAGCAATTTCACATTAAATCGATTTATTTCAAGACTTCTTAATGTTGTTGGCAGTATTTCTACATCCAGAGCGGGACCGTGAAAGTTCAGTTCTTCGAATAACATACCGGTCGGCGAGGTACATTTCGTGTCCGTATACAGCGTCAGTTTCCGAACAGTCCATTTCGATGATTCCCATTTTTCTGCTTTGAAATTTACATACACCAAATTGTTCAACTTCAGAGCACCTTCGGACAAATCCAGTTCAAAGTTTTTTCTTAAGCTGGAATCGACAAGTATATCCTTCAAATTGCGGAAATCAAATAAATCATTCAATTTCACAACATTCTTCTTAACATCAATGCCATTTCGTGAGAAATGTACGTGTTTCAAATGAAGCTCAACCGGAGCACAAACAGCACCATCGGTGATTTCCAAGATACAACCTTCCAACCGTAATGTCTTGATGTTCTGTAATTGTCTCATCGAAACAATCAACCTTTTATCGTAGGAATATGTAACGATTTCCAATTTTGTCAACTGTGACGGAATCAATTTGATCCGATCATCTAGGCTCAACTTGTGGAAAGGGTGAATGTCGGTTCTATAAATTTTCAATTCTTTCATGGTATCTCCGAATCGTTCGATGAATCTGAGCAAATCGTCGTATTCGATCGAAGTATGGTCACACTTGAAACAAAATTTATTGCATTTATCCAGCAATTCTCCCGTGTGAAATTCTTCAATGAATCTGTCTGGCGTCCGTGCTTTGTCTGGCTTAATACAGTAGTTACGGAATCATATCCGTGACTTAGCAATCAACAATGACCCAGCCGTTGCATTCCACTCGCGACAAACGAGTCTACATGCTTTGATGCTTTCCAGTGGTAGGTAGCGAAAAATATGATACCGAAACTGTGAGTCCAAGAAGTCAAGTTAAAATCAAAGAATTTGTTTGTTATTTTCTACCTCACTTACCTCTGAAATACTCATAACTTGTGTTCTAACTGCGTCAATATTATCGTCCGTCGTATCAACTAATAGTAGTTTGTCTAGATCTGCAGTTATCAGAATAGATGCGGCAAACAGAGTTGATGTTACGAAGAGACTCGAACGTATTTAAGTAAATATTGCCTTAAGTCTTAAGTGTGTGAAATTGCGTCCACATTAAGTTGTATTGGAAATTGCCGATAGGGCAATATTGAAAAACCCGTTCTAAAAAAACCTTTCCGAAAGCACAAAATTGTTCCCCAAATATAGAAAAATGTTCTCCTCAATTTTCTCTACAACATAGAAAAAACCACTTTTTGGGCCAGGGTCGACCTTAGTACCGACCTAGGGCCCTAAGTAGAGGCCTCGGACACACAATTCCACAGCCAAAAATGTTCCCCCAATTTCCTCTGCAACATAGCAAAAGAAAAATTCTTTTATAAACTGTCGGTCATGCCTACGAGTACATCTTTCAAACAAGAAAAAAATTTTGAAAATCGGAAAAATTTTACTCGAGTTATGTACAAAAAACACACAGAGCCGTAGCAGAGACTCGTTTTTAGTGCCCCAGCTAAGTCCAACGACTCAAATTCGAAAAAGTTTCTCCCATAAATTGTCGGCTATGCTCAGGTCTTTCAAACAAAAAAAAAATATGAAAATCGGAAAAGATTTGCCCGAGTTATGTACAAAAAACACATAGAGCTCTAGCAGAGACTCGATTTTAGTGCCCTAGCTAAGTCCAAGGACTCAAATTCAGAAAAGTTTCATCCATAAATTGTCGGCTATGCTCGGGTCTTTCAAACAAAAGAAAATTTATGAAAATCGGAAAAGATTTGCCCGAGTTATGAACAAAAAACCCATAGAGCCCTAGCAGAGACTCGATTTTAGTGCCCTAGCTAAGTCCAAGAACTCAAATTCAAAAAAGTTTCTTCTATAAACTGTCGGCTATGCCCAGGTCTTTCAAACCAAAATCAGAAAAGATTTACTCGAGTTATGTACAAAAGACCAAAGATCACTTAAACGACCCTAGCTTGGTGGCCCTTGGGTCGACAGTGCCCAGATTCAATCCCATAAAAGATTTTTCGATTACCTTTCAGGGAAAAAAAGTTTTTGAAAATCGGTTGAGTTTTACTCGAGTTATCGTGTTGACAGACGGACGGACGGACGGACATTTTTTATTGTTGATTCGTCATCTAAGGACCATGATCGGTGCTCTCCCCCTACTCCCGGATCGAAATTCGACTGGTTACAAACGTCGTGGTAAACGCATAAGACCCCTTTTCGAAGAACTTCGTTCTTCGTACGGGTCTAAAAATAATATGTTTCTAATAATTCTAAACCATTTCAGCGGTAAAACAAACTGAGAAAAAAATTTAAGTGGGACGTCTCAGATAGTCTCAATCGATCTCAGAGAATAAAAAAACTCAGAAAAAACTGGAATAAGACGTTTTAGATAGTCTCAAGCGAACTCAAGGAAAAAACTGAGAAAAAAATTGGAATAAGACATTTCAGATAGTCTCAAGCGAACTCAAAAAATATGAACAAATTCAGAAGTCGTCTTAAACGAACTCAAAATTGTTTTTTTAAATGAGACATCCTCAAAAAGTCGGAATGAGACTTCTCGTTCGGTCTCAATCATTCCCAAAAAGACCAAAAAATATCTGAATTGAGATTACTCTTTGGTCTCACAAATTCGAAAAAATATCTGAAATGAGACTACTGTTTGGTCTCACAAAGTCCAAAAAATATCTGAATTGAGACTACTCTTTGGTCGCACAAAGTCCAAAAAATATCTGAAATGAGACTACTCTTTCGTCGCAAAAAGTCCAAAAAATATATGAAATGAGACTACTCTTTTGGTCTCAAACGGTCTAGAAAACTGTTTAAAAAGAGACTACTCAGCAGTCTAGAATGAATTCGGATGAATTTTGAGACCAAAATAGGTCTCAAACGATCGAAATCTGTGTACTCATTCTCATACAACATAAATAGACTTTTGAGAAGTCTCATTTACGTTTTTTTTCACTCGGGATATTTAACGGTAAACGGTAGTACGAAAATGCTATGACCACCCAGCGCCAACGCGGTCGTTGATTTAACACATAACATGACCTAATCCACCTAATCTCGGCGTGCGAGCAAATACCTCCTAACACAACACACTGTCAAAAAATATTTAACAAATATTTTTCACGGTTATTTGCGCCACCTTATTGAGCGGTCACATTCCGAACGAATATTCAAAGTGAACTGTCAATGAGGACATCGTTTTTTCTGGCGCTACATCTTATTTGTTTTGGTCGTTTCCTTAATTTGGTTTGTACTGTAAATTTAATTGTTGTGTATTTCAATGTTGGACACCTCAATTTATTTTAAATTTGAAATTTATAAAAAACGAAATGAATAACGAAGTCACCACATCAACTATTAGTAAACTTGGTAAGATTTGTAAATGCATTCCTTGAGTAATAACGGTTATTATCCAAAAAATACAATAGAATATTAATACAATTGGAATTAAAAGACTTTGCATTAGAAATTAGAAGTAACGGTAAATTGCTTTCGAGCAACTGTTTAACAAAAGATTTTCCAATTTGAATTTCAGGTAGCGAAATCTTAGAAATTCGTCTCAGAGCCTTAAAATCTGTTGAACTTGCATTTAAAGTGTACGACCAGCTAATTTATAATGGACCATATTTGATGAAATCGCTGATCGAATGGTTCCACCTAAAACCTCGTCGCGAAGAGACTTGTGTATTGAATTTGATTCACGAAATTTTGAAGGTATAAAACTTTCCTCTTGTCTAATGCATAAGTCGCTCCAGCTAGTGTTTTTTAACAGGGAGATCAACGAGATGACACGATATACACGTTTGGACTGAAAAAATTACAAGAAAAACTTAGTACCATTGACCAGGGTCTGGAAACCGGTCCTCAAAAAGATGTGATGAGAAAAATATTACTTAGTTTGTCTAGTCATGAACATGTCAAAGACCTGACTGATACCCTCACCAATACATCGTTGGACGAGAAAAGTAACTTTTCAATGTCTAGCGTTCAAGTCGATGATTTAAACATCGACAGTGCAAATGCATTAGAGTAAGTGGAATGCTGGGAAAATTTGTTTTTTTTTATTGATTCTGATTTTCAGATATTTGGACTACGTTGTACCTTGGGACATACCCGATCCGTCCGATTTGAACTCGTTGAACCTGTTGAAATCGTCACTGCGATTAGATGCTGACATGAAAGATATAATGCATGCGGTCTCTTTTTTGAAAACTGCCATCGTTGACTTTCCAGCGGAGTATTTTCTCCAGCCGCCATACATTTTCCAAGTAATTTTATTTTGATTTACCAATGTTTAGAAATCGTTAAAAAACTAGCGCTAATTCCACGAATATCGTCAGGATCGAGGGGTTAATCACTTCCAAAATGCAACAAGTCTTCGAAAATTATCGTGAATCTCAACAATTTTCAAAAAATGAATTGGCGCAAAGTCATCTAAATAAAAACATCACAATTTCCATTTTACATTTGAAAATTGCAATGATACCAAAAGAGATCCTGACAAATTAAAAGCGCAACAAATTTCTCGGACTATTTTTCGAAAGGAAGATTTACAAGCAATATGGTGTCACCCCCTTTTTAGAAGAGAAATGCGACGCAAGTCTTCGTCCCTTGCAAAACAACTGATATCAATTTGGGTGACGCTTACAGCTTCGGAACGCAAAAAATTCTTTTGAAATATTTTCGATTAAAAAACTTCGTCACAAATGCCGAACCCTTCCAACGTAATACTTTTTCTGTGTGATGTGTACTCCATACATCGCGCAAAGCTAAATTTTTGGGGTGAGAAATCTGAAAGCACAGAAAAATTATTACGTTGGGAGGGTCCGGTATTTGTGACGCAATTTTTTAAAAACACAACGTAACTTCACTTTCATTTTTTTGCGTTCTAAGCTGAGTGCTGCCCCTTTCTCCGATTTTTTCCGAACTTTTGTAACTGGAAGAAAGTCGTTTTGCCTTAGACTCTTAATTCTGATTTCAGAACTTTTATGAGCAGACATAAGCAAGTCTTATAGGATGACCTCACTCATGTGCAAAATAATCAAAAGATATCGAAAAACCTGATGGAAGTTGAAGAGTGCCAGAGAAATCCACAATAATCTCAGGATTGGGCCAAAACTCAGGGTTTGCTAAAATTTATTTTCTACAATTTTGTCATTTCTCGAAACAATCCAAAAAAAAAATATTTTCTATAACTCTGCCTTTTCAAGCAACCTTCTAACTCTTATAGTTTAAGAGTTATTGACTGAGTCTGGAAGCGACTAAATCCCAGAAATCCCAGGAAAAAGGAAAAAAACATATGCAAGGGACCCGTACCTATCAGAATAGATGTGGCAAATAAAGTTGATGTTACGAAAAGGTTCGAACGTATTTAAGTAAATATTGCCTTAACTCTTAAGTGTATGAAATTACGTCCGCATTAAGTTTTATTGGAAATTGCCGATAGGGCAATATTGAAAAACCCGTCCGAAGAAACGGTGTAAAAAATTCTCCGAAAGCACAAAATTGACGCCCAAATAGAGAAAAATGTTCATCTCAACCATTTTTTTGTCTAGGGCCGACCTTAGGACCGACCTGGGGTCCTCAGGAGAGGCCTCGGACAAATACTTACATAGACAAAAATATTTCCCTCCATTTTCTCTACAACATAGTGAAAAACAATTTTTTTGTCTGCCTCTGACACATTCTTCCATAGACAAAAATGCTTCCCTCATTCTGCTCTGCAATATAAAAAAAAACATAACCGAAGACCCGTACGTCTCAGAATAGATGTGGCAAACAGAATAGATATGGCAAAGAGAATAGATGTTACAAAAAGACTCGAACGTATCCAAAGATACAAATAAGCAAACAATCCAACGTTTTCTGTTCTTTTATAACTATAAGAGTTTCAAAGATCCATAGAAATTACCCAAGGTAATGTCAAAAGCCCTACCGAAGTACGTCTCAGACCATTCAAATCTAGAAAAGCTTATATCCAAGGACTAACTCGTTTTTCCCTAAAACCCAGAAACAC
>CM055403.1:127810520-128001217 GCA_029228625.1 Pseudolycoriella hygida
TTACCGGGAAATCCTACCTTCGACACCGGGAAATCCTTCCAGCGACACCGGGAAATTGTTGCCTGATTTTTGGTTGCCGGGAAATTTTGACTCGGTTGCCGGGAAGAAAACATTGTTTCCATGCACGTCCCAGCCTCTCAGCCTCTCAAAATCGATTCTAAATTTTTGTTCCGTATTATTTGAAGAGTGAACGTTTGAGGTATGTCTAGGATCAAAAAGACTTTTGTCAAAGTATCGTGTGATTCGCGTTTTTTTTTTTTTTCATCTTAGTACTTTTGTTTTGTTTTTCGACTGCTTAGCTGCATTTTTTGCACATTTGCCAGTTTTTTGCCAGTATTGATTGAATGTAGTAGCCGTTTCATTAGAGTTCTTTTCAATTCTTTTGTTTAAAATTAAGGTATGATGAAAGTTAAAAGCACATGGCTGCAGTAGCAGAAATGAGGAATTTTTTGAGTTAATAAAAATTACTTTTTTGTCATTGTAATTACACTCAGATTGAACTCTACTAGGACCATTTTGTTTACAATGTTTCGTTTCATTATATGGCTGATATACACATGGTCTTGAGACAAGGTGTACTGATGAGTCGTAAACGACGAAATCAGCACTTTTAGTTTTTCGATTTTTGTTTAACAATTGGAAGTAGGATGAAGAATTGTGAGTGGTTTTTAAATATTATTTGACTATTTCAGCCAATCAATATTGTGTTCCAAAAAATTCCCAAGTTTTGTGCCAACCTCCTTTTTCATGAAAATTTTCGCCTCAAATGAAGAAAATAACTTTTTCGTTTACCACAACGTTTGTAAACAGCCGATTTGATGGGTAGGAGTAAGGAGAGCATCGATCATAATCCTTAGATGCCGAGTCTGAAAAACAAATTTTTTCCGTCCGTCTGTCCGTCCGTCCACATGACAACTCGAATAAAACTCGACCGATTTTCCAAATCTTTTTTTTTCTGAAAGATAATCGAAAAATTGACTGTGAAATAGAATTTGGGGAAAATGAAACAGCCACAGTGCAAACAAGACACACTCTACGAATAGCGTGTGTGTTGTTTGCATTGAGGCTGTTTAGACAAAATCGGTTTTGAGCTTCCGAAGTTACGCTCGAAAAAGTGGTCAAAAAGGTAGTTGTTTGAAGGTTGGTGAAAATACTCGATTTATATCTCTCCCAAATTAGAACGAAAATCGCTCTTCCAAAAAATTAAATTAATGAAAATCGGTTCGGGTTGTTGGGTCCTTAGCGTGGGCTTAATTCACGCTACGCCACCCTAGGATATATTTAATGGTTTTTCGTAGATATTCCTTTAATAATGAGATTTTTTGTGCAGTTCGTATAGAAAAAAAGACGAGCTTTTTTGTCCAATGTCCTGGTCCCCACCTTAAACAATTTTTTTGCTATGTTTTTTGGAGTAAACCAAACGGAACTTTTTTGTCCGTGGATGTATGGGTCAGAGGCCTCTTCTAACTGCTCTAGGCTGGTTCTAAGATTGGCATTTGCAAATTTTGAAATTTAGGGGTTACATGGATATGTGGAGAGGCTTTTACACCATTTTTTCGGACGGTCTTTCAATATTGCCCTTTCGGCATTTTCCAATCCAATTTAATGTGGACCTAATTTCATACACTTAAGAGTTAAGGCAATATTTACTTAAATACGTTCGAGTCTTTTAGCAACATCTATTCTGATGAAATGTTATCATCTCTTAGTTATGTTCAATTTAGCTGAAGTCTATATTTTCATTGGTTTGGGTGTTTTTTCACACATATTGTTGTCAAACATCCCCTAGATCCACTCGGATCTGATTGCTCCCATATTGACTTCTTATCAGGGTACCATAAAGGTCTATTTTTAGCCAAGTCCGCCAACTTTGTCGATACTTTCATTTCTTGGACCCCCTAATGCTTACACTGAAATCGATGTGGGTCTGTGACTTGTCAACAGATTTCCAAACGGTTTGCTTTCGTAAATTCGCTATGAAATTCTCTATCTACGATCCTTGAAAAAATTGTAAACTATTTTGAATGTTGTTATGGTGGAGTCAAAGTTGCAATATAAACATAGAAGGGACCCGTACGTATCAGAATAGATGCGGCAAACAGAGTTGATGTTACGAAAAGACTGGAACGTATTTAAGTAAATATTGCGTTCACATTAAACTGTATTGGAAATTGCCCGTAGGACAATTTTGAAAAACCCGTCCGAAGTAACGGTGTAAAAAAATTCTCCGAACGCACAAAATTGACCACCAAATAGAGAAAAATGTTCTCCTCAATTTTGTCTACAACATAGCAAAAAACTATTTTTTGACCTAGTGCCTTAAGTAGAGGCCTCGGATACATATTTCCATAGACAGAAATGTTTCCCTCAATTTGCTCTGCAACATAGCAAAAAACATTTTTTTATGTTAATGCCGACCTTAGGACCGACATGAGGCCCACTTGAGCCCTAAGCACAGGCAAAAATTCTTCTATAAATTGTCGGCCGTGCCGAGATCTTTCAAACAAAAAAAAGTTTTTGAAGATCGGAAGAGATTTACTCGAGTTACGTACAAAAAACACGTAGGGCCCTAACAAAGACTCGTTTGTAGTGCCCTAGCTAAGTCCAAAGACTCAAATCGAAAAATGTTTCTTCCACAAATTGTCGGTCATGCCCAGATCTTTCAAACAAAAAAAAATTGAAAATCGGTAAAGAATTACTCGAGTTATGTACAAAAAACACATAGAGCCCTAGCAGAGATTCGTTTTTGGTGCCCTAGCTAAGTCCAAGGACTAAAATTAAAAAAGTTTCTTCCATAAATTGTCAACCATCTCCAGATCTTTCAAATAAAAAAAAATGTATGAAAATCAGAAAAGATTTACTCGAGCTATGTGCAAAAGACCAAAAACCACTTAAACGGCCCTAGCTCGGCGGCCCTTGGGCCGACAGTGCCCAGACTCAATCTCATAAAATATTTTTCGACTGCCTTTCAGGAAAAAAAAAGTTTTTGAAAATCGGTCAAGATTTACTCAAGTTATCGTGTTGACGGACAGACAGACCGACAAACCGACAGACCGGGTTTGAATTCGCAATGTAACAAACGTGGTAGTAAACGCATCAGACCTTCGTACTTCGTACGGGTCTAAAAACTGATAGTCCGTAAGGGAAGTTTGACTCACCACAATATCACGTTAAAATATTTGTGACCTCCCGGATACCGGCATTTTGAAGTACTATCGGAGTACTAATAATTAACCCAAAAAAGTTTCCTGTCAACCTATGTAGTACATAGTATGTACGTTGAAGAAAAAATTGATGTCTATGACACAATTCATGGAACTACGCCCTAAATGAGTTTTTCCAAAAGAGGCAAATGAAGATCGAATTAAAAAAAAAAGATCTTCTACAAAACATCTATCGGACCATTCTACAGCAAATATGAGAACAGACATTTCGAAACAAAATAAAAGGTTGAATTCGACCCACCCTGATGTGCATTGACCCAAATGCGATGCGAACGGCAATGTGCCGCTTAAAAATTCTGAGTCATATTTGTGAGGCATTTGTGATGCAAATGTGAAAACAAATTCCCACATTTCTTGATTCGAGACGAAATTTTTCATGAAAAAAGGAGAACAAATGTGGCAAATGTGCAAAAATATGGCCCAGTAATACAAAAATAGAGAATTACGAACATAGTTCAAAAAAAGTCATAAAGACCATACGAATCACATAATACGTCACGAAAGCCGTACGGGTCTTCGTAACATCACACTTGCAACATCTCTTATTGGCTGGCCGTATGTTCGCAATCTGTTCAAGTATACCAAACGTGGAATATGTACGAGAATAGCATATTATACCTACGAGATAAACTAAAATCATAATCAGGGAGTCAAAAACAATTGCTTGTCACTGTATGAGAGCTGAGTTTCGTCAGTCAATTGTCAGTTGTTGGTGAGTAAACATCTCTGTAATAATAAAATTGATTTTCAGCTATCACATATTTTCATGGCTCATTCAGTTATGAAATTATTTTCAGTCTTGCTGTAAGAGTACGTCGCTTGCATCTCGTATGCATGTCAGTGGACTAACTTGAAGCGATACATGTCGGTCATCCAACGATGAATTAAATATGACTGTAGCTTTGAGCCACATATGATATTGTATTGGTCACAAATGTGACTGGCAAGAACGTCGGCTATTGGACTGAGAAGTTTTTTCATGTGTCATGTAGTCAAGCTATCAACTGCAGACTAAATATTGCCAGCTGCCAACTAACAATTATTTGCCATGCTGCTACTATTATGCACTATGTGATTGCCCGCCTCATGAACTTGTGCATGTAGTGGTAGTGGTGAGTGAATTATTGAACTATCAACTCTTTTGGCTTTGCAATATTTTTGCCATGAGTGGAACAGACATCGTACGGACGGACGGATGAACTGTCTACAATATGGTATTTTTTCTATAGAAAAAAGATCTAAAAATCGGTATAAATTCGATGACAATATTTAGAGTAAGTGACACCTTCGTATTCAGGAATAAAATGACTTCCTTGATCGAAAGTGTTAAACAACTATTCGATTTTTGTATTGCTGGACGGAGTGGGTAATTCTTTGACTGAACACAGAACGGCGATAAATTACGAGTCTTGCTCAGTTGTTGTGTGGCTCACTCGCCGGTCTGTGTTCAGTCAATGAAAAAAATGAACTCTGTTAGAGCGTCTGTATGACTAATACAGTTTACGCCTTGTTCAAAAAACTTGAAAAAACGATACGAGCCGAACTATAACTTTTGATTTAAATTTAAAAACTTTTTTATGAAGCCGATCGCTGACTCTTTCACAAGAAGTTTCCACTAATTATTACCTAATTTGCCCTACAACGCACAAAAAACCTAGCGACGTTATCTGATGCCGTACAACGCATAAAAAACTTAGCGACGAGATTTTAACGTCGCCAGGTTTTTTATGCGTTGTAGGGCAGAGATTTTCATATATTTTCTCTCACAAAATCTCGCCGCTAAGTTTTTTATGCGTTGTACGACAGTAATGGTTTGCTAAAGACTCCAAATCTCGACAACGTGATCTACACTCCAAGCCGATCTCAAAGAATCGCTCGGTCTTCATGTCTGGTACAGCTATTCTTCGATAAGTTTCACTACTGGTGAACATTTTGACATTTCTTTCATAGAAAATCTTGGGAACACTTTTTGATTTTAATTTTAGGTAAATCGTAATTTTTGAAATCTAAAAGTTATTCCAGGTTGTTGCCTGAGTCCTTACGAAAATTTTGAGTGGTCACTCAATAGTAGGACGTTCATCGATTGGGCGAAAAGTGGTCATATATGACTCGAACGAGACGAAACTCTTCAGAGCGATGGCGAGGGTCCAAATTTGAGTTTCAAAATTTTTCAAAGGTATTGTCGGAATCGTGGGGACCCCTAGAAGTTATTTCTTACAGGAAAGATGAAAAAAAAAAATAAAAGGTCGAAAACGCTCCATCTACATTACAACTCATTACACGCTACTTTCTATATGAACGTTTTTTTGCAGATAAGCTCTTTGAATTATTTTGTCGTTGACATGACGACGCTCAGACATTAACACATCCAGAACAGTTGCGTTATGGGGACAAAATTAGAAGAGATCAACACTTCGGCATCCAGTGCCAATCGTCAGTCAGGTCATGCTTGTCAAGTCAACTTGATATGCTGATGGACGTGAGAGACAAATTGCTGACGTATCTATTCGTCTCGGTTAAATGCATTGGTGGGTATAGCGAATCGTAACGGAAATGATTATTGCTACCGTCTGTTGAAATTTGTACTAAGCAATTCTTACTCTAACCCTGAGAGACTTGTCTTCTAAGTTAACTCAAGAGCTCAAATCTTATGCGGTCTTTATTCGTGGCAGACGCCAACTTATTGTATTATACAATGTGAGGTTTTAGTTCGATTTTAACTGTTGCACATATCGATCTAACTGTTCTATCTTCTGATAGCAAATCTTTTAAATCATGGTGATCGTTACGGAGAACATCAGAGTGTTTTAAAAATTAAAATTAATAAAGAACTTCTTCGAACTCAAAGCATAACGTCATTTTCCAGTTGTAACTAATATTACAAAAAAATTAAAAATTGTAAAGTTAGGAACGACGCGAAAATTATTTTTGTACAGGGTACCTACCAAATCATTTTTGACTTATTTAAGTATTCAGTATCTTTGAGTCATACCTTGTTTGACTGCAATTGAAACTTGAAGTAGATATTTGTCTTAAGCCCTCCCAAAGTTATATTCCAAATAAAGTGAGCATTTGCTCAGATAGATTCGGCATATGGGATTACAAACGAAAACGACTGCTTTGAAAGTTTCTCATGACTCTTTCAAAGCGGCAGGCCACCGAATGTTTCATATAAAGTTTATGGCCTGCTATGATTGACCGATAGCCAGATGTTTTTATTTTGTGTCAACAATAAATTTTATGACTTCGATTTCACACGAATAATTGAGCACATTGGTATCATGGTATACACATTGGCCCTAAAAGCATATTACGTTCATCATCTTTTATTTTTACTACTTTAATGATTTCAAAAGTTTCGCATGTTTGCAAAAAGTTACACCTAACAAAAACCTTTTAAAAGGTAAAGTGTGACGCAGTCCCTAATGTCTACTTCCAAAATTAATGACATCAGTGGAGCTGACGCTTGCGCTGAAAATACGCATACATTTCCTTGACGACAACGTTACCCTGTGTTCAAAAAATCGCGTCACAAATGCCAGACCCAACGACGAAATAATTTTTCTGTACTTTCAGTTTTTACGCTGCAAAAATTTAACATTCGTGTCTTTTTGCGAAGATTGTTTTGTGTTTTAAATTTTTGCGTGTGAAAACTGAAAGTGTTGAAAAATTATTACGCTGGTGGGTCTTGCATTTGTGACGCGATTTTTTGAACACAGGGTAACGTTGTCGTAAAGGAAATGTATGCGTATTTTCAGCGCAAGCGTCACCTCCACTGATATCATTAATTTTGGAAGTAGACATTGGGGACTGCGTCACACTTTACCTTTTGAAAGGTTTTTGTTGGGATATCAGTAGTTTTGGAAGTTTTTTGTTTTTTGACCCACTTCTGCTCCTCGGCGACCCCACTTTCTATTCATCAAAATGATGCGCAAGTCAATATCTATCGATTCCGACGAAAAAAATTTTTGGCGAAAACTTTCGCCTCAATTTTGGCCAACTTCTGCGCCTCGGCGACCCTACTTTCTATTCATCAAAATGATGCCCAAGTCATCTATCGAACTTTCCCGAAGGAACCAACTCTCTAGCTATTCTAATTCAGAAGTTAGCAAAAATTCCAAGATGGCGTCACTTTGACAGTTGGCAGCCATTTTCTTAGGATAACGAAAAAATTCTCCTCACCAATCTCTATAACTTTCCCGAAGAAACCAACTGTCTGGCTATTCAAATTCAGAAGATAGCAAAAAATTCAAAATGGCGCCTTTTTGACACCCGGCAGCCATTTTCTTATGATCCCAAAAAATTCTCCTGATCAAACTTTATAATCGCTCGGAACAAACCAACTCTCCAGGTATTGTAACTCCGGAGCTAAAATTTGAAAACACAAAAAAACGTAATTGATTGCTTAGGAAAATTCAAAATGGCGCCTTTTTGACACCCGGCAGCCATTTTCTTATGATCCCAAAAAATTCTCCTGAACAAACTCTAAATCGCTCGGAACAAACCAACTCTCTAGGTATTGTCACTCCGGAGCTAAAATTCGAAAACTCCGAGCACTACGTGAAAAACCATGAAAATTGACCACTTTTCCACTTTCCGACTTTTCCAGAGTTTTCTCGGAAAAGCGGCGGATGAAATTTTTCATTTTAGGCCGAGACTGACGTTCCCTGAAAATTTCAGGAAAATCGACTGTCTAGTTCTCGAGATCGAAAATTATTAATAGAACATAGATAGATAGAAACCGACAGATCAGGAAAAAATTTTTCATAATAATGAGAACAATGGATTTTGGTAAGATGTATGGAAAAGTACCATCTTCAAACCTCCACATCTCAACCAATTTTCAACCGATTTTGATGAGTGAGGGCTTGTTGGAAAGCGACGTAGTTTTTTTTTAAATAATTTGGAGGCGAAGGGGGCGAGGGGAAAAAACTCAAAACTTCGCCTATACATCGTGTCTTGTCCCAATTTTTGTATGGAGTTTTTTGGGTTTGTGGGCGTTTTTTTTGGGGTGTGGGGACTGCGTCACGCTCTCCGCTACCGCTCCGAGCATGATATAAAATTAAAAGATGATGAATATAGTCTATAAAGATTTATTAGAATCATAAATCATCGCCAAAAATTGAATTTTCAACCAACTTTGACGGTTGAGGTGTCGTTGGAAAGGTATTAACAGTGGCTTTCTGCAAAAAATAGTTTTTAAGCGCTTTCACGCTTTGAAAGGAGGAACTAGAAATAGAGCTTCAAAATAATGAAAAATAGCATAATTTTTGCAAAATAAATCGACTCTGAAAATTTTAAATATTTTTTTTATGTTTTCTTACTAACTATAAACTTTTTAGCCCTATAGAGGTAAAAGAATCTAAAATTTTGAAAAATAAAACAGCACTAATAACCCACATTCGACGAAACTCTTCAGAGCAATGGTAGGGAGTCCAAATTCGACTTGTAAAATTTTTCAAAGGTATTTTCGGAATCGTGGGGACCCCTAGATCTTATTTCTTGCAGGGGAGATTAAAAAAAATAAAAGATCGAAAACGCTCCACCCTATTGCATATATTGTGTAAGATGAGATTTTTGTGCTTAAATTGCACACCACTTACTCACATGACACATATCTGTGCAACATTGTGTGTGCCGAAAATCGCCGCAAAACGGCTGTGTGTGTGCACTTTTTGTGCTTTGAGACTGCGTATATGTACTTTCTGTACTTTGCAAAATTTTACACAAATATCAGCCTTCTTACTTTGAGGGAATGTTGCTAAAAAGAAGTTGGTTGAACTGATCGAACAAAAAAAGAAAATTGAAGAAAAATTAAACAAAAACAAATAATAAGAAACAATTGTGAAGAAACAAACATTGAAAAAAAAATTTTCTTAATTTTGGTTTTTGCTTAGTCGTTATTATTTATTAGACTGTGCGATTTTTTCCAATTTTTTTATAGAAATTGTCCGATTATGTCCGGCTTTTTCAACAAAATTGTCCGATTTTTTTTATAAAATTGCCCGATTTGTCCGAATTTCGGACACTTTCAAATTATGTGGGACCTCTGATTTTGCTTATAATTCACTACTTTTGTCATAAGTTTTAAAATTCTGGCACAAATATTTTGGACCTTTCCATAACTGCCTCTTTTTCGAATAAGCGGCCGAGGCCCATTGCTAATGTTATGAAACTAGAATGGCTATTTATGCTATTGCTCATTATGCTATTGCTCATTCTTATGGTCTTACGAAAACTCATATGATGTCCTCTTACTCTCTGCTGTTATTATTTTATTCTCACACTTTTTTATGAAAGAACGTATGTTCACTATACACTATACACGTTTCACATACTCACGGAAAAATGAAAAGCGACACATTTTTGCTTTGTGTTTTACGTGAATTTTTGCATGCATTTTTACGTTAACAAAGTCAGTAAACCATAAAACACAAAAATGTGAGGGTTTTTATATTTCCGTGCCTTTACACACACCTAATAATTTTTCTTGTCGTTGCCTTCTTCAGGTCAGATCCAAATCAATACTATGTAATGTCACGAACAATTTCTCACTCAACTGAAGTTCTCGAAACTGTTATGTCATTCGTTTAAAGGATTTGACGTTTAAAACGTCATTTTCACGGTTTGAATTTTGAGTTTTTTGTATGCATATGACAACAGTAAAACTAGACCGATTCCTAAAAAAACTTTTTTGATCGACAGGCCTATGAAAGCCTAACAATTTATGGAAGAAAATCTTTTGAGACTTAGCTAGGGTACTAAAACGAGGGCCCTACGTATTTTTCTGTATAAATCGAAAAAATGTTATTCAATTTTTCTTTATTCTTTTTATGTTTGAGAGGTGGTCGAGGGCCTAACAGTATTAAAAAAAGGGGCCGGGACTGTTCCTAAGGCCATATATGGGGCCAAAAATGGAGACTAAACACAAAGCTGTATTCGGTTGGTCGGAAAGTTCATGACGATTTTTCCAATAGATGAAATCGCCAACCTTACAAATATGAGGAATTCCCTACGAGAGTGATCATGAAGTTACAGGAAAGATGGCAAGAGATCATCGGTCAAAATAGACAATACATCAGTGATTGAGTAATTTTCTATTAGTCAAAATTTCGAATTACATTTTAATAAAAAAATTGGCACGCACTTTCCGACCCACCCAGTACTTGAGGTGAGTGTGAAAGTTTTTTTACATGCTTCATGCCCTGAAAGTGAATATTTCTTTACCCTCCTATGATTTCAGAACTTTTGTAACTGGAAGGAAATCGCTTTGCGTTAGAAGCTTAATGCGTCACCCTTTTCTGATTTTATAACTTTGGGTGACGCTTACAGCTTCGGAACGCAAAAAATTCTTTTGATGTATTTTCATTATTGATTAAAGAAATGCGTCACAAATGCCGGACCCTCCCAACGTAATAATTTTTCAGCGCTTTTAGATTTCGCACGCCAAAAATTTGGCTACCCGTACTCCACAAATCACGTAAAACTTAATTTTTTTTTTTCGTGTCAAATCAGAAAGAACAAAAAAACTATCATTGGGGTCCGGCATTTGTGACGCATTTCTTTAATCGAAAATGAAAATATTTCAAAAGAATTTTTTGCGTCACCCACATTGATATCAGTTGTTTTGAAAGAAGAGACAAGGACTTGCGTCACGTTTCCCTTTTTGGGTTTTTGTTGTGATATCAGTAGTTTTAGAAGAAAAGAGAAAACAAATTTTGGAAAAAAAATTTCCCGCAAAAAAAATGTTAAACAAAAAAAATTTCCGACGAAAAAACATTGCAGCGAAAAAAAAAACTTGCAGCGAAAAAAATTTTCCGCGAAAAACAAATAGTTAACGAAATTTCCGTCGAAAAAACTTTCCGACGAAAAAAAAAAAATTTCGGCGAAAAAAAAATTCCGGCGAAAAAAAATTTATTTGACACGAAACACCTATATCTTCAAAAATAAATTAAAAAAAATCAATTTTCCCCTTAAATTCGTTCCATACCACAGTCGGCCATTTTTTTTGTCACCCTAACACTCTACACACTCAACCCAATAACTTTTCCTTTGACACCAAACATCCTAACACAGTCAAAAATTTTGCTCATATTTGACCCATACTTTGAATACCCTCACACACACATACAAAACATTCTTATATATGGGCTTTATATGGCGCCTTCTACGACCTCTGGCCAACGAGGCCGGTACCCCCCTTTTTTAAAGTCTCATATGGCGTAGAATGCCCACCCGAAGGTCACTGCAAAATTTCAAGAAAAGTTATCGAGCCGTTTTCGAACACGAGCCAAAAAAGTCGGTTTTCATACAAATGGCTCTGGAACTAACTAACTAACGTAGGATGTTTCCATTAACTTTGGCTTCAATGAAATAGCACATTTTGTATGGAAATGGACGATTTTCTAAAGGTCATATCTTCGGACCCACTGGACCGATTTTAATGAGTAAAATGTCGATTTCAATCAAAATTGTACAATGAATCCAAAAAACTAGGTCTCAGGGCGGTACGACGCAAGGGAAAAAAGTCAAAAGTTAGCTGTATATATGGTTCCTCAGTCTACGAAAAAAAAATTTCTTGCGTCACGGGCGTATCGCTACTGCGAGCCCATGATTCACCACAAAATTGTTATTCACCGGAGAACTTCAATTTGAGGTGAATCTTTAATCGGAGGTGTTGTCATCGCAATTAGTGTAGAATCGTAACTCACAGTGAATTGTATTTCCTTGGAACCGTAATTCCAGGTGAACCGTGTTTTCCAGGGAATCGTGATTCTAATAAAACCGTGATTCATGGGGAACTGTAATTATCATATAAGTCAATCACAACAAAAACCCTTTTTAAAAGGGAAACGTGACGCAAGTCCTCGTCCTTTCTTCCAAAACAACTGATATCAATTTGGGTGACGCTTGCAGCTTCGGAACGCACAAAATTCTTTCGAAATATTTTCACTTTTGATTAAAAAAATGCGTCACAAACACTCCATTTAAAAAACACTCCATTTCACGTAATTTCGCCCGGAGGGTCGATTCCATGCAAAAAAAAATGATTGTAAAAGGGTTTTTGAGGGATCACAATACCAAAAATGGTCGAAAAATGGACTTTTTTGTAATTTTACACAGGAAATTCAACTCAAATTGGGAAGGTTGGTGTCCATAGGTATTGAATGTAAGCTACGTCATGAAATGCTATTGTTTTGAGTCAATTGTATTGTGTTTAGAGGCATTTGTAAATGTTTGTCGAAGAAAAAGTGAGAAAATTGGCATCTTTTCACTAGAACTACCATAAATAACGCTGAAAATCCACAAGTCCGTCAGCTATCTAGTCTAGTCGGACTATTTTTATCTGAAATTTCAATTAGAGTCAGTTTTTAGTCATTTCACTCAAGTTTCAGCCACTGAAAATGTGTAAAAACCCACGTTTTGATGTAGTTAAAAACTGAGCCGGGGAGTCCTACGAAGCATTTTACAAAACACTGCTATAGCGAATATTTGTCACCCAATCATGTACTTTCGATGCCACACCGTGGATTTTTTAAACGTCTTTTCCTTCATCAATCGGGACACCCTAATACATATGGGCTTTATATGGCGCCTTCTAAGAGCCCTGGTGCCCAAACGAGGCCGGTACCCCCCATTTTTTAAAATCTCATATGACGTAGAATGCCCACCCGAAGGTCCCTGCAAAATTTCAAGAAAAGTTATCGAGCCGTTTTCGAGCACGAGCCAAAAAAGTGGTTTTTCACGGTTTTTCATACAAATGGCCCTGGAACTAACCCACTAACTAACTAACTAATTAACTAACTAACTAACTAACTTAGTATGTTTGTATTAACTTTGGCTTCTATAAAACAGCCCTTTTGTTATAGGAAATGATCATTTTCTAAAGGTCGTATCTTCGGATCCACTGAACCGATTTTAATGAGTAAAAAGACACTTCGCCTTAGAATTTTCAGGTAGAATCCAGGAAAAATATTTTCCGGGGGGTACGTCGCAAGGGGGGGAAGTCAAAACTTCGCTGTATATATGGTTCCGAAGTCTACGAAAAAAAAATTTCCGAATTTTTTGTTCGTATGGGGACTTGCGTCACGGGCGTATCGCTACCGCGCGCCCATGATAGGTCTTTTTTCCCGCGAAATACAAATTCCCGACGAGTCAGCATTTCCAGAGAAATCGTAATTCCCGGACAATTTCAAAACATTATTGTCACAATACAGTTAGAGGTGTGCAGCGATCGATTTTTAGTAGATCGGCTTGACCCTTGACGCTGACATCCTTGAAAATTTCGCACTTCAGAAGACTTTTAGATAACAAATCAGAGAATCAATTTTTTTGGTTAAAGTAAATCGGCGTGAGGCAAAGTTGAATGTTATGCCGTTTACGGCGATAATTTTCTGACTTTTAAATTTGCCTCACGCCGATTTATTTGAATCAAAAAAAAATTATTCTCTGGTTCATTATCTAAAAGTCTTCTGAAGACTCAAATGGTCAAGGATGCGATTTAGACCTAACGCCG
Source organism: Pseudolycoriella hygida (assembly GCA_029228625.1). Lineage (NCBI taxonomy): Eukaryota > Metazoa > Arthropoda > Insecta > Diptera > Sciaridae > Pseudolycoriella > Pseudolycoriella hygida. The sequence continues at coordinate 127,824,261 of CM055403.1, forward strand.
AGAGCCACGCCGATTTTCTAAAAACCGATCGGCACACACACACACAATAAATTTTACAGGAAGCCCAAATTTTGAAAAATTGAAATTTTGTTAAAATTCATCGGGCTAGATACTTTGTAAATATAATGAAGAGCATAACCAAAGACCCGTACGTATCAGAATAGATGTGACAAACAGAATAGATGCGGCAAATAGAATAAATCTTGCAAAAAGACTCGAACGTATCTTAATATAGTAATAAGCAAACAATCCAACGTTTTATTTTCTTTTATAACTATAAGAATTACCCAATGTAATGTCAAAGGCCCTACCAAAGTACATCTCAGACCATTCAAATCTAGAAATGGTTAATTCCAAGGATTGGGCCATTTTCCCCAAAAACCCTGAAACACATGTTTTCTAAAATTTTGTTCTATACAACTTTGCCTTGGGAAGCAACCTTCTACCTCTTATAGTTCTAGAGATATGAGTCATACCTCCCAATTCTAGAAGTGATCATATCCCAGGATTGTGGCATTTTTACCCAAAACCTTGAGACACGTGTTCGCTAAAATGTTATGCTCTACAGCTTTGTCTTTGGAAGCAACTTTGTACCTCTTATAGTTCTAGAGATATGGATCATCCCTCCCAATTCTAGAAGTGGTCATATCCCATGATTGAGGCATTTTTACCCAAAAAACTGAAACACATGTACCCTAAAATTTCATTCTCTACAACTTCGCCTTTGACAGTGAATCTACATATTGCATAGTTAAGGAAATAAACACGAAAAACGGTTTTCGTATATCGCCAAGAAACTCAATTTCGTCGATTTCATTGGTCCCGGTGCACCGACTCCTGACCCGATTCCCACAAAAAAATTTTCCCAATTTTTTGACATCAAATCCTTTCATTTAACACCAACATGAGGAATTTCCGTGCGTTACTTGCTGAGATATTTGCGAAAAAGTTTCACCAACCCTCGAAAAACCATGTTTTTGGTCACTTCCTTGACCATATCTCCGGAACTACTTGATCGATTTTGCTAATCTTCGAACTTGAATCATAGGAGGTATGTACCTTTCAGGCAAAAAAAAAAAATCGGTGATCGGTTGAGCCGTTTGGAAAAAAAAGTGCAGACGGACGGACGGACATTTTTTTTATTGTTGATTCGTCATATTTAGCCGATAATAAATGCATCCCCCCAACTGCCACCTAGATCTACCCCATGTTACATTAAAATTGTTTGTAGTAAACGTATAGGACCTTCGTACTTCGTACGGGTCCAAAAATTTGTTTACGCGGCTATCGTTTAGAACATTCAAATTTATAAAAATTTCAATCACAACAAAAACCCTTTTAAAAGGGAAATGTGACGCAAGTCGTTGTCCCTTCTTCCAAAACAACTGATATCAATTTGGGTGACGCTGAACGCTTTGAAACGCAAAAAAACTTTCAAAATATTTTCACATTTGATTAAAAAAATGCGTCACAAATGCCGGACCACCCAGCGTTATAATTTTTCTACGCTTTCAGCTTTCACACTGCAGAAAGTTGACTTTATGGGATGTATGGCGTATTTTTGTACAGGAAATCAAATTTTTGCGTATGATAGCTGAAAGCGTAGAAAAATTATAACGCTGGGGGGTCCGGCATTTGCGACGCATTTTTTTAATCAAATGTGAAAATATTTTGAAAGTTTTTTTGCGTTTCGAAGCGTTCAGCGTCACCCAAATTGATATCAGTTGTTTTGGAAGAAGGGACAACGACTTGCGTCACATTTCCCTTTTAAAAGGGTTTTTGTTGTGATATCAGTACTTTTGGAAGAAATTGAAACCGATCAAAAATATCAAAAAAGCCTGATGGAAGTTGAAAAGTGCTAGAGAAATCCACAAAAATCCTTAAGAATCCCTTAAACCTAGGAAGCTCCATTGCATGACCTCACTCATTTCGAGAATAACCGAAAAATATCAAAAAACCTGATGGAAGTTGAAAAGTGCTAGAGAAATCCACAAAAATCCTTGAGAATCCCTTAAACCTAGGAAGCTCCATTGCATGACCTCACTCATGTCGAGAATAACCGAAAAATATCAAAAACCTGATGGAAGTTGAAAAGTGCTAGAGAAATCCACAAGAATCCACAAGAATCCCATAAACCTATTAAGCCCCATTGGATGACCTCACTCATATCGAGAATAACCGAAAAATATCAAAAACTCTAATGGAAGTTGAATACCTCACTCACCCAACTGTGACACTCACACACATACACATTATTTTATATGGGATTTGTATGGGAGCTTCCAGGAGCCCTAGCGCCCAAACGAAGACGGTGACCCCATTTTTTTAAAATCTTAGATGGCGTGGAATGCCCATCCGAAGGTCCCTGCAAAATTTAAAGAAGATCCGACCGCCAGTTTTCGAGAAATCGCCAAAAAAGTCGTTTTTCATACAAATGGAAATGCCACAACTAACTAACTAACTAACCCACTAACTAACTAAACTAACTAACTAACTAACTAACGTAGGATGTATACATTTTCTTTGGCTTCTATGAAGCAGCACATTTTTTATGGAAAATGACGATTTTCTAAAGGACATATCTTCGGATCCACTGGACCGATTTTAATGAGTGAAAGGTCGATTTCAATCAAAATTTTACGTAGAATCCGATTAACTAGGTCTCAGGGGGGTACGACGCAAGGGAAAAAAGTCAAAATTTAGCTGTATATATGGTTCCGCAGTCTACGAAAAAAAATTTCTGATTTTTTTAATCGTATGGGGACTTGCGTCACGGGCGCAATGCTACCGCGTGCCCATGATGGAATTCTTATTTAAATAATTAAGGGAAGTGCCATGAAATGTCCTTTCTTGTTTCCTTCATCTATTTATTTTTGAGATTTGAAAAACTAATTTGCACCACGCCGTCGGCGCGCCGCCGATAAAATGCAATCGGCGTGCCGCCGCCGATAAAATGCAATCGGCGTGCCGCCGCCGATTGAGAATCCCAAATACGCCGCCGCCGATCTATTTCTCGCCGGCGCACATGTCTAGCCATGACAGCGAACTTTTCGAACTTTCTGTTTGCAGCCTTTATTAATCAAAATTTGTTCTGGTCAAAGCGAGATTTTTTTATTGACCGCCGTTTTTGCGCCGATTAACGCCGCCGCTGAATTATATTTCGACATGCGCCGGCGAAGTCGCTGAAAGAAAAGCTTAAGCCGATTTCAGCCGAGCTCAATGCTTCAACAAATTTCTTCGGCCGCCGCACACCGGCGCACACCTCTAGGTGGAATGTGAAGCTAAAGTAGGTTACCTAGCCGGTGTTGATTGAACACTAATAATTTCTTAAACATTTATATTGTATACGATATTACCGTGACACTTTCTTTAATTTGAATGAAAAGATTGTAAAAAGTACAAAAAAATATTCAAATTTTTCCCGCCAAGAAATGGGTCGTTTTCTGTTGTTCCAAAAAAATCAAAACGCTGTCATATCAGCGTTGTCATCCTGTCGGAAAATCCCAATTCCAATCATACACAACCGAACCGTTTGTGGCAGTCAGAGCGGTCGGAGCGGTCCATCTGGTTATAAAATCGTGAATCGAACAAAATTTGACATTGGAGTGACGTGGAACTGCCACTTGGAATGTTAGTGCATAAAATTATCAACGAAGATGAGAAATTAATGTAATTCGTTGAATAAAATTGATGAAAATCGTGACATTTAATTATTTTTGTGTAAATGTATAACTGAGCTGTTGGATCAGCGAATAAATTTCTTAGACATTCGGTGTTTTCGTTGAGGTAATTCACACTCATTTAGTTTGTAGTTTTTTAGCCCTCCGGGGAAAGATTTTCTGGTCAATTTTCTTCAATTTAACTAAATTAGCTCACGTGCCATGACATTTCTTAGCGTAAAATAAAATTCGTTTCAGAAACGATGACTACGTACGAAGAATACATCCAGCAAAATGAAGACCGAGACGGAATACGGTTTACTTGGAATGTGTGGCCGTCAAGTCGAATCGACGCTCAACGACTTGTTGTGCCACTGGGTTGCTTGTACCAACCACTCAAAGAACGTAATGATTTGCCCGTCATAAATTACGATCCTGTCGTTTGTCCACGAAGCAACAATTGCAAGGGCATTTTGAATCCGATGTGTCAAGTGGATTATCGTGCCAAGCTGTGGGTCTGTGTGTTTTGCAACCAACGCAATCCGGTAAGCAATTATGAACAAATATTTTATTTGGGTGTATCTGTTACGGTGTGGAGTGCATTTAATTTACTGTTTTCCATTTTGTTGTGTTTTGTGTTCATGACATTGAACATGAACACGTAGACTGAGAAAATTGCTTACAAAGCAGTTGTTTTTGCTTGAAGGCAAATATTTTTTGATGGTTTCGATGTTTGGAATTTCACTTTACACTGTAATAGAAAGCCACCCCCTTGAAGTCATCGACAAACATAATTAACTTCTCTGTTGTTCATACGACAGTTTCCACCGCAATATGCTGCCATTAGCGAAACTCATCAACCAGCAGAGCTCATCCCAGGCTTTAGTACCATCGAATACACTCTGACTAAAGCACCAAGTCTGCCACCAGTATTTCTGCTGGTCGTTGACACATGCATGGACGATGAGGAATTGAGCGCTTTGAAAGATTCCCTGCAAATGTCACTCAGTTTATTACCACCGAATGCCCTCATTGGCCTGATAACATTTGGTAAAATGATTCAAGTGCACGAATTGGGCACCGAGGGCTGTTCGAAGAGCTTCGTCTTTCGTGGCACAAAAGATTTGACGGCCAAACAGATCCAGGAAATGCTTGGCATCGGTCGTGGTCCCGCAAATCCCCAACAACCACAACAGCAAATGCCACGAGGTGGACCTGGTCCCATTCCTGCAGCAAATCGATTTTTGCAACCCATTCACAAGTGTGACATGGCGTTGACCGACTTGCTGGGTGAATTGCAACGAGATCCATGGCCGGTGCCACAAGGTAAACGGTATCTGCGATCAACGGGCGCTGCACTTTCCATTGCTGTTGGTTTGTTGGAATGCACTTATCCGAATACTGGCGCTAGAATTATGATGTTCGTCGGCGGTCCATGTTCCCAAGGTCCCGGTCAAGTTGTTAACGATGAATTGAAGGAACCGATTCGATCACATCACGATATTCATAAGGACAATGCAAAATACATGAAGAAAGCTATCAAACACTATGATGCCTTAGCAATACGTACAGCAACGAATGGTCATTGCATCGACATTTATTCGTGTGCTCTCGATCAGACTGGCCTCATGGAAATGAAACAATGTTGTAATTCCACCGGCGGCCACATGGTCATGGGTGATTCGTTCAATTCGTCGCTGTTCAAGCAAACGTTCCAACGGGTGTTCGCCAGAGATGGCAATGGAAATTTGAAAATTGCTTTTAACGCAACGGTTGAAGTGAAATGCTCCAGGGAGCTGAAGATAGAGGGAGGCATTGGATCGTGTGTCTCGTTGAATGTGAAGAATAGTTCGGTGTCCGATACTGAAGTGGGAATGGGCAACACGGTTCAGTGGAAGTTGTGCACTCTGAATCCCAATTCCACGATGGCATTTTTCTTTGAAGTTGTCAATCAGCATGCGGCACCAATGCCTCAAGGTGGTCGCGGTTGTATTCAATTCATAACGCACTATCAGCATTCTAGTGGACAGAGACGGGTTCGAGTCACGACTGTGGCCAGAAAGTGAGAATTTGATTTCTTTGAATTGAACTGTACATTGACGTCAACACACTTTTTCAGCTGGGCCGATGCTACCTCGAATTTGCATCATATCAGCGCCGGATTCGATCAAGAAGCAGCTGCAGTGCTGATGTCTAGAATGGTCGTTTATAAGGCCGAATCGGATGATGGACCCGATGTCTTACGATGGGTGGATCGAATGTTGATCCGATTGGTAAAGAATTTCATTAATTTGGACACGGATGTGACCTAAATTGTCCGTTTCGTTACGTTTCAGTGTCAGAAATTCGGTGAATACAGCAAGGACGATCCGAACAGTTTTCGATTGGCTGAGAATTTCAGTCTCTATCCGCAGTTCATGTACCACTTGCGTCGTTCGCAATTCTTACAAGTTTTCAATAATTCGCCAGACGAAACAACATTCTATCGGTGAGACGATCTCATGGATCATTGAGAGTGTAAATGTAATCGAATTTTCATGTTGCAGTCATATGCTAATGAGAGAAGATCTAACACAGTCGCTGATTATGATCCAACCGATTTTGTATAGTTACTCATTCAATGGTCCACCGGAGCCGGTATTGTTGGACACATCGTCCATTCAACCGGATAGGATACTCCTGATGGACACATTTTTCCAAATTCTAATTTTCCATGGAGAAACTATTGCACAGTGGCGAGCGTTGAAGTATCAGGACATGCCAGAGTATGAGAATTTCAAGCAATTGCTTCAGGTACGTGTCGAATGTTAATTTGGTCATTGCATCAGCAAATAAAAAAAATCGTAAAACAGGCGCCAGTCGATGATGCTCAAGAAATTCTTCAAACTCGTTTCCCAATGCCAAGATACATCGATACAGAGCAAGGTGGCTCTCAAGCACGTTTCTTACTATCGAAGGTCAACCCGTCGCAGACACACAACAACATGTACGCGTACGGTCAGGTGAGTTTCATCTATCGATAACAATTTTCTTCTTTTTTTTTGTTTAATTTTCGTTTTATTTTTCATTTTGATGCAGCCAATGATTAGCTCGAGCTCGGTATACATTTTTCTTTTTTTTTTTTTTGTTTAATTTTAATTTCCTCTATGGAGCTTTTTCTATTCGTTGCTTTTATAGTTTTTTAACGAAGAAAAAACTGATTTCTGTTTCATGTATTTACTAAAATTACTTTACGTACCTAGGGTCGCAAAATGCTTCATTTAATCGGCTATCTCTTGACCAGCGGAGTGCTTTCTCATATCGCAACTTAAGGGGAACATTTTTTGAGTGGTGCGATTGCATTCCTACCATTCGCACAAACTTCACACTCGCCGTACATAGAACATTACTGTCTCGCTGGGACAATTCTTGTATTTTGAGCCGAAACAAGAAATTTCCCTGCGAGACATTTTGTAGTCTTGCCGCCAGAAAATATGAAAAACCAACTTTGATTCATGCGGGAATGTTGCCTTTTCTGTCCGCAAGACAACAAAATGTTTTGTGGTGTAAATAACTGAAGAAATCGTTTTCAATGATGTGAAAAAATGGTTTTCGTTGACCTTCGACTGAATTTAATTTCAACGAAAAACGGTTGATATTTTGTGACTCACCAATTCGCCTGTGTAAATCTGTATATCGCTCACATTTTACATTGCTGAACGTACTTTTGTAATGGATCAAGCTGCTTGTTTCATACACGGCTGTCATTTTGTGCGGCGCTACTTGAGGTTAGGTGACAAAAGTTGATGGTTTCGTACACTTTGATACAAAGAAAACGTTTTCAGTTACCCTATGAATGCAATATTTACTGTGTCGATGTTAAATGCAGTCCTTTCATTTCTATTATCTGTAAACGTAAACAGCTGCAAGTATTTCCGCGAAAAAAATTAAGAAAATTGATTTTGTAATGTTTAGACCCGTACGAAGTACGAGTAGGGGTGGGGGGGAGCATCGATCATGGTCCTTAGATGACGAATCAGCAGTAAAAAAATGTCCATCTGTCACCGCGATAACTTAATCGATTTTCAAAAACTTTTTTTCCTTGAGTTGAAAAATCTTTTTTGGGATTGAATCTGGGCACTGTCGGTCCAAGGGCCAATGAGCTAGGGCCGTTTAAGTGATTTTCGGTCTTTTGTACATAACTCGAGTAAATCTTTTCCTATTTTCATAATTGTTTTTTTTAATCGACAGGTCTATGAGAGCCCTATTATTTGTAGAAGAAATTTTTTGAGAGATATGTGCCCTAGGATATAGCTAGGGCATTAAAAATGGGTTTCTGCTAGCGCTCTACATGTTTTTTGTGCATAACTCGAGTAAATCTCTTCCGATTTTCAAATTTTGTTTGATCGAAAGGTCTGGGACTGTCTCTTGTTTTATGGCAGAAAATGTTTTGATTAGAAACCCTTGGACTCAGTCAGGACCCTAAAACTGAGTTTCTACTAAGGCCCAACGTGTTTGGTTTTTTTTTAGATTTATCAGTTTGGGACGATCACATACGTGATCTTGAAACACAGATCTGTCGATCATTTGTTTCCTTCCCGGTCATCATTTAAATCATAGCAGCCTTCCTGTCGCCGTTAGGAATCTGTCCAGGGTGACAGGTCCCAATGCAGCAACCTCTAAAGGTTGTACCATATAGTCTCGCAGAACTATGCGTCTCAGTTGAAGGAACCTAGGGCAATCACATATCAAGTGCATGCCAGTCTCCTCCTCCAATTCACAGTGACATCTGGGAGTCGCTGAGTGCCTCAACTTGTGTAGGTGTCGATTCAGCTCACAATGTCCGGTAATCGCTCCTACGACCCTCGTAATGCGATTCCGGTCCATCCCGAGCAAATGTTTGGCCCACTTCTCGTTGGGTCTCGGGAAAAAGCGCTTCGTGTGAGCGCTCCCTTCATACGCCTTCCAGCGTTCCGCGTGTTTCCGTTCCACCCAGTCCTGTAGCGCTTTAATGCACAGTGATTGGGGTACCGGCAAGCGTGGTTCAAGTCCACTTGTCGGAGTTGTAGAGCCAGCTTTTGCTAGCTCATCTGCTCTCTCATTCCCTTCCACACCCGAGTGTCCAGGCACCCAGACCAGACTGATCTGGTTGTTCAGACCCATTAGGTTCAGGTAATTTTTACACTCTTTCACAAGCCTGGAAGTCGTGACTGGTGACACAAGTGTCCTAATCGCTTCCTTACTGTCGAAACATATTAGGAATTCTTTCCCGCGCGTTCCAGTAGGTAGTACTTCATGAGCCCCCATTAGCACTCCAAAGATTTCTGCCTGTGGAACTAGCAAATCCAACCAAATGAAAAGATTTGCCCTCTCCGGTCTCTGGAGCGTACACTCCGGCTCCAGCTCCTTCTAAAGTCTTAGATCCATCAGTAAATCTGACTATACCACTTCTGGGCAGATAAGTAGGCCAGCCCTCCAGCCAGTCTTCCCTGGCCGAATACTTGGCGTTAAATCGCCTCGTGAAGTCGATTACCGGTTTCATCCTATCCCTGGGCATGGTAAAAATCGGGTTTGAGACCACGTTACGTATTTAGCCATGTCCGGTTTGGAAATTCGGTGTCCACAAGCCGTGTTGCGCCAACCTGTCAGCCGTGGCAAAAGCCCTAGCTTGGACTATCAGGTCTACAGGTGACAAATTCAGCAGTGTCTCCATTGCTGCGGTGGCTGTGGTTTTCATAGCTCCGGTGATGCAAATGCATACTAGCCTTTGAATTTCACTCAAGTCTTTCCTCGCCCTCTCGACGTTGAGCCTTGGCCACCACACAACCGAGCCGTGGCACATCATGGGTCTTACAACAGCCTCATACAACCACAGAATGGCTTTTGACGGCAGACTCCAATTTCTCCCAAAGGAGTTTTTGCAGGTCCAAAAAGCCGTTAGAGCCTTCTGTGTTTTGTCTGCGACATGAGCAATCCAATTGAGTTTCACGTGTTTGGTTACATAAAATGGATAAATCCTAACCGATTTTGTTGATTCTTTTTCTATTTGAGAGGTAATCGAGTACCGAATTATATTCAAAAACAAATTTGGGCCCGATCCTGTGCTTAGGGCTGAATTGGTCCTCAGGTCTGTTCTAAGGTTGGCCCTAGCCAAAAAAAATTTTTTTCCTATGTTGCAAAGCAAATTGAGGGAAACATTTTGTATATTGAAGTATGTGTCCGAGGCATTTCCTTATGGCCCTAGGTAGGTCCTAAGGTCTGCTCTAGACAAAAATATGGTTTTTCACCATGTTGTAGAGAAAATGGTCGATTTCCAATACAATTTAATGTGGACGTAAGGCAATATTTACTTAAATACGTTTGAGTCTTTTCGTAGGATCAACTCTGTTTGCCACATCAATTCTGATTAGTACGGGTCCCTTCAGATGTTTTTAACAGTCGTTTGTATGGGAAAATTTTAGTCACCGAACCTCAAGTAACGCCAACTTGATTTCCAATTGACGACTAACGACTCAGACTTGATTCATAGTTATTCAAAACTTTTATTTGTCGCTCGCTACCGTCAAAGGTAAGGCGTGTGATGCGATTAAGTCGCGTTAGGTTTGCTTGAGAGCTCAACTTGACAGAAGCAAAAATATTTTTGCTAAGTTGAGCTTTCAAAAATATCTTTCGCGATTTATTCGCATCACACGCTAATATAAGTACTCCTACACAGCGGTAGAGGGCCCTTCATAAAGGATGTCACGTCTGGGGGAGGGACGGTTAGAAACATGCGTGACAGAGGGAGGGTGGGTTTGACACGTCACATGAGCTGCAACAACACTAGTTGCATCCGTTCCGCATAAGCCTCGTTCACTCGATTCTACAATCAAAAAACAGTCTCATAGCTCAGTCGGGTGGAGCACAATAACCCAAGTGTGTTAAACAACTTTCTTAGTAATAATGTGACCCACATTTAGTTAGCGCGACGTGAGAACGGGAGAGAGAGGGGGGCTACGAAAATAGGATTTAGCGAGCGACAAATTTTACACTCAGGTGCACATCCAAAGTTTTGAGTAACGCACTGCTACAAAAGTACGTTCACTTTTACGTTAACAAGTGACCACTGGCCAAAAGTGCAAGTGAACACACAGTTCTTGGCTATGTTTGGTCCCAGTTTCGCGCAAAAACAAGTCTCAAATTTCTATCAACGAATGACATCAATACAATTATCAAAGAATTAACACATCTTTCATTCCCTCGCAACTGTCTGTATACGTGCTTAGGACATGACGACACAATGAGATTGGTCATGAGAAATGATTTTGTTAAATATTTTCATCTTCTATCAAAACTGTTTACATTTTGTTGTTACCATTGACATCAACGTTAGGTCAACATATTTCTTTTTTGTTTTCACACATTTTGTTTAATTACATCGAACATCGTGCCCTTGAACGAGATTTCTGTTATTGTTGAAAAACTATTGACATCAATTGCGTGTTTACCATTTCAAATCAACGAATCAAAATCATTTCAAATCTGTACGTAGCTTACACATTTTTGCCATTATTTATTGGTGAAAGTTAAATGTGAATTACGATTTCCCATCTATGAATTCGAACATTGTGCCATACTGGGAAATACATCAAAAGAAATTGTGGGCATAACATCTACATATTGGGTAAAATGCAAGTAAAGAGGGAGAGACATTTCATAAGAAATTGTATTTTACGAGTGTTTTACCCAACGTGTGTACTAGTTTTTAGTATTTTATAACTTTTCGACTGATTTAAATACAATGGTGACTTGTGGTATTTGATACTGTGGAGCTGTTCGTTTCGAAATCAATAGCAAAAAATGAGTCTCTTCTATTTCTTTTGTAGGTCCTAAACCCAACATACTTGTGTCTGTTTCTACATTATTAAGTAGCGATAGCTACTTCATGTTTTTACCCTTCCTGTCCGTCCGTCGCTATGTGCACTGCACCTAGCTGCGCAGCAGTGCAACTTTTTTCATAAGGGTTCATAGATACCCTGTCCTCCCGGACCAAGGTAGTGTTAGATTCCATTCTTCAATGACCTACCAACTAAAATCTCCTTCCTTACTCTTCATGCTCTCTTCTCCTCGGAACCGCCTCACAGCATTACTTCGGCGAGGGGTGTGCTTTCGCACCTACTCTCTCAGATCAACTGACAGTCTTCTTTGACTTCTCTTCATGCGCTTTGCAGCTTCCCCATTATTTTCGCAACTACATTATCCGCTACTTTCCACCCCTCCTCATAGCGGCACATCTCCGATATTATGTTTTCGACATTTACCTCTGACCTACTCACCGTCATCAGCTCACTTCCTTCTTGTTCGAATCGAAGACATACAAATAACACGTGCTTCGCAGTCTATTCCCCCTCTCGCATGTCGTGCAGAAAAGTGACTCTGTGAATCCGAACCTGAAGCATCCGTTGCCCAACAGAAACTGTGTCAGTTGGAAGTTAACCTCTCCATGTTTTCTATGTACCCATGTCGTTATGTTTGGTATGAGTCTATGGGTCCACCTTCCCTTGTCCGAGGAGTCCCACTCTTGCTGCCACTGTCTCAGTGATTCGGCTCTTAATTGCGTCCAAACTGTTTTGGTAGTTTGACCCTCCCCTCTCTTCTTTCTATGACATTCGCTGTCTTCCGCCAGCGTTATGCATATGGGCATCGTCTCGGCTATGACACATACCGATTCTAGGGATATCGTTCGGTAGGCGCTTGCTACTCTTATGCTTGCCAGCCTTTGGCCTCTATGAAGCCTCCTCTGATTCCACTTCGTATCTAGCGCCTGTATCCCTGCTGGTGCCCGGTGGCGCAATATCGATAGGGTAACGCTTACTAGCAGCCTCCTTTTGCTCCGCGCGGTCCAAAGCCGTTTGGCATTATTCTGGCCAGTGCTGCGGTGGCTTTCATTGCTTTTTCGCACGTGTAGTCCACACGAATATTAAACTTTCTGCCGTCGTCCAGCATAACTTCAAAGTATTTTAATTAGCGAGTGGATTTAATTTGTTCCCCGTCAGTTTTCGACAGGTTCTAGCGTCTCCATCGTAGCTACCTCCATCTTCAACGTTCCGGATACCGTGAGGATCAAGTCGTGGGCAAAAGCAATCGTCTTAGCACATCTTGGCAGTTTCAGCCGAAGCACTGTGTCATACATTACATTCCACAGCGTTGGTCCTAATATGGATCCCAGTGATACTTCAGCTGTGATTTCTACTGTCTTTTTCCCTTCATTAGTATCATATGTTGGCACTCGTCGTTCGAAATAGCTTTTCAACATCCTGTAGAGGGGACTCTCATGGCATGCAACGCCTTTGCTATCTCCATCCAGCTTCCGCTATTAAAGGCATTTCTAACGTCTATCGCCGACCTCCCTTTTCGAAATCCGAATTGTTCGTCTGGCAATCCGTGCTCGCACTCTGTGTATTTTTTTAGTCTATTCAGAATCGCGGCTTCCAGCATTTTTCCCAATCCATCCAACAAGCATATAGGTCTATGATGATGGCTTGTCTGGCGGTTTCCTTAGTTTTGGTATTAAGACAGCTTCTGTTTCTTCCATATTTCAGGAAAATATCCTTCGTCGAGGTACTTCTGCATTGTCAATCGGAGCATGTTAGGCTTCACGCATGCACATTGGGGATTCCAACTGGTCCTGGCGCCTTGTTATTCTTTAACTTTTTCGCAGCCATCTGGATCTCTTCTGTAGTGATCGACCCTTCATGTGTGTCTTCCTCTTTATGGTCATAAGGAGTTTACGGCCTAGCTGCACCTGCGTGCAGTTCACTGCACCTAGCTTTACTTCACTGCACCTAGCTGCACTTCACTGCACCTAGCTGCACTTCACTGCACCTAGCTGCACTTCACTGCACCTAGCTGCACTTCACTGCACCTAGCTGCACTTCACTGCACCTAGCTGCACTTCACTGGACTTCACTGCACCTAGCTGCACTTCACTGCACCTAGATGCACTTCACTGCACCTAGCTACACTTCACTGCACCTAGCTGCACTTCACTGCACCTAGCTGCACTTCACTGCACCTAGCTGCACTTCACTGCACGTAGCTGCACCTAGTCCACTTCACTGCACCTAGCAGACACGCCAAAAACTGTATTCGAATAAATAAAAAAGACATTAGGGAACTCTACTCATTCTCCAAACGAGACATTAAGAGTATCACTGACATTTTGACTCAGTGCTGCTTTCTTAATGAACATATGCACACGTGTGGACTAGCGAACAGCCCACTGTGCAATCGTTGCGGGAGTATCGAAACAGCCGGACACCTTCTTTGTCATTGTCTCGCCCTTATTATGGTTCGAGCAATCTTTCATAGGTCGTAGACTATCTCGATCGAATTATGAAAGACAATCTCTTCGTGGAAATGCGCAACAGTCCCATGTCTTGTAAGAGTTTCAGAGTAAACAATCTAACGTTATAAATCTTTTCCGAGACGAGAGGGAGGCAATTTTGTCCTGATGCCTACAAAACCCTAATAGTATATTATTAACCGAGGGTTATGGTGGCGTGATTATAGTCGAGGTGAGAGGTGAAATGAATGTTCGACGTGCATGGAAATTGTGTGGCATCGTGGGATTCTAAATCTTGAGAAGTTTTTGAAAAAAAAATGGTTCCCGGCGAAGGATTCTTTGCATTTCGAACGGAAAATTGTACCATAGGGAAAAGAAAGCACCTGGAAGTCTATGCCACCGGGAAGTCAAAACTACCGGGAAGTGAAAGCCATCGGAAAGGCAATGTCACCGGGGAGTCAAAAGCACCGGAAGGCGGGAAGTCAAAGCCATCGGGAAGTCAATTAACAAAATTCTTACTTACAATGAACCCTATAATCAAACATAACCAAAGACCCGTACGTATCAGAATAGATGTGACAAACAGAATAGATGTGGCAAAGTGACTCGAACGTACCTAAATATACAAACAAGCAAACAATCCAACGTTTTCTGTTCTTTTATAACTGTAAGAAATTTCAAAGATCCATAGAAATTACCCAAGGTAATGTCAAAGGCCCTACCGAAGTATGTCTCTAGAAAATCTAGAAAAGCTTATATCCAAGGACTAAGTCGTTTTTCCCTAAAACCCAGAAACACGTGTTATCTCAAATTTTATTGTCTACAACTTTGTCCTTGGAAGCAACTTTCTACCTCTCATAGTTCTGGAGATCTGGGTCATCCTGCCCAATTATGGAAGTGGCCATATACCAGGATTGGACCATATCTCCCCAAAACCCTGAAACACGTGTTCGCTTAAATTTAATTCTCTACAACTTTGCCTTTGAAAGTAAATCTCTGTATTGCGTATTTACGCAAATACTGAAAAAAACTATCTCTTATCATTTTGGGCAGAGAAATTTATTTTCGCCCATTCCATGGCTCCCAGTGCCCAGACCCCTGACCCGATTCCAACAAAAAAAAATTCCCCAGTTTTTTGGTATGAAATGCTTTCATTTGTTACCAAATTGAGCAATTTCCGTGCTTTACTTGCTGAGATATTTGCGAAAAAGTTTCACCGAACCTTGAAAAACCATGTTTTTGGTCACTTCCTCGACTATATCTCCGGAACCACTTGATCGATTTTGCTCATCTTCGAACTTGAATCATTGGAGGCATGTACCTTTCAGGGAAAAAAAAAAGATTAGGCTGATCGGTTGAGTCGTTTGGAAAAAAAAGTGTAGACGGACGGACGGACGGACATTTTTTTTATTGCTGATTCGTCATCTCTAGACGATAATAGATGAATCCCCCCAACTCCCACCTCGATCTACCCCATGTTACAATAAAATTGTTTGTAGTAAACGTATAGGACCTCTTGTACTTCGTACGGGTCCAAAAATGTTTTTTTGGTTAGGGCGGACCTTAGGACCGACCAGAGGCCCACTTGAGCCCCTAGCACAGGACAAAATTTGTTTATGAATATAATTCGGTACACGGTTACCTCTGAAATAGAAAAAGAATCAACAAAATCGGTTAGGATTTGCCCGATTTATGTAAAAAAAACATGAGTCCAAGGGCATCTTATCAAAAAACTTTCTTCCATAAAATGTGAGACATTCCTAGACCTTTCGATTAAATTTTTTTTTTTTTAGATTTATACTCGAGTTATATACAAAAAAAAGTGTAGAGCCCTAGCAGAGCCTCGTTTTTAGTGCCCTAGCTAAGTCCAAGTGCTCAAAATCAAAAAAGTTTGTTCTACAAATTGTTGATCTTGCCCAGATCTTTCGAACAAAAAAAGTTTATGACAATCGGAATACATTTACAGAGTAATGTACAAAAAACACGTATGGCCCTAGCATAGACTCGGTTTTAGTGTCCTGGCTAAGTGCAAGGACACAAAATTGAAAAAGTGTCTTACATAAATTGTCGGCCATGCCCATAATTATATGATAATATCTAAATAATTGCGCGACGAACATATTATAAAAACGCAATGTTTGTTTGTATGTTTGTGAATAACGCTCAGCGTTACATACATATTTTGGCGTAACGCTATGCCCACTGCCATAGAAAAAAATATTTTTAGACCCGTACGAAGTACGTAGGTCTAGGGCTCGGAACAGATCAGATCAATCTGATTTTTTTTTCAGATTAATCTGAAATTTATCCGATCTTAATCTGATCTGAAAATTTTGATCTGATCTGATTCTGATCTGAAATCTGAAAAATTATATCAGATCTGATCTGATCTGATCTGAACTGATCTGAAATCTGTTTTACACCTAGCTGAAGGGAAATATTTGCCCGTGTCAGTATTTTAAATATTGTATTTATAAGTCTGAAAAATAACTATTCGGCGACAATATTAAATAAACTACTGTTTTTTTGTATCGAATATTATAATGCAATAATTCAAATTAAAATTGTACCGCTAAATATTATAACGGAAGTACACATCCAACATTTGGCTGCTTTGGATCACACATACTCATAGTCTTATACTAGTGTATGCTTTTTGTTGAAAGGGTTTAACGGTTTTATTGTGTAGCTTTCAGTATTTACTTCTATAGTATATTACAGAGGAACACTGTTATGAGTAATATTACAGGTGTGCGATGTATTATTACTCATAAACTATAAACAGTGTTCCTCTGTACTATGTTTTAACGTCTACCCACAAGGTAAGTTGAAATTTACAAAACATCTTATTTCATAAAAATCAATTCAAGTTTCAAATTTTGTTTTGTTCACGAACGAATCAAAGTTGCCGCGTGCCAATTCATACATGCTTCTTAGAAATGACCTTAGTTGTCGGTTAAATTTTTGTTTAGTATCGAGATTTAATTCGAGGTTTTCATCTTTATTGAGAACTTATAGGCGACTTTAGGGAACACATGTTTTGCCGTGAATTGAGTAATGTCATAAGCAGGATATTCGTTTCTGTAAAATACCACAAATTTAAGAAATTTGAGAATCACAAACTTTCACTATATCAAAACAAACGCGTCGCATAAGATTTACCGACTACTCTGACTACACGTACGTTATGAGCCATATACCTATCGCGTCGCACGCAACTTACCGAGTGGGTACACGTTAAAATGTTTTTATTATTCACAGTCGCAAAAAAATATTTTTTGAGCATACGGTGATAAATGGAGTGAATAGAATCAGATCAATCTGATCTGATCTGAAAAAAAATTATCAGATCAGATTCAGATCAGATTACCTTTGACCCCGATCTGATCTGATTTGAAAAATTCAGATCGCGTTTTTTCAGATTCAGATCAGATCAGAACAAACTGTTCCGAGTCCTACGTAGGTCTGATGCGTTTACTACCACGTTTGTTGCATTGCGAATAGACCTGGGCGCCGGTCTGTATTTTTCGGCGGCGGCGTGAGTGTTTTTCTTACACATCGGCGGCGGCTCAAATCGCCGCTCGAAAAAAAATCGGCGGCGGCGATCGGCGCAAAAAAATTGTTCTTCGGCGGCGGCGGCGCATTCGGCGCAAATCGGCGCTGAGGTAAAATTATTCATTCATAAATTTAAAGTGTTAAAATTTCAAAAAGGATACGTTTGATATTTATTTTTGAATTCTCAACGCCTTGTTCAAAAAATCATCAGAATAATCTTTATAACATTTTCAAGTTCAGGCGTTTAACTAGAAAAAAAACTTGAAAGCGAAATAAAGAAAATAACGATTTTTACTTGTAATGTAACTTGATTGTGAAGTTTGACATTTAGAATCGGTTAGTTAAACATAAACTTTGGGGATCCGTACGTAACGCTTACTCAACTCTTAAATTATATTAAGGACAATTGTATGAAATCTGAAATTTTGAATATAAGCACAACCTCAAGCAAATAGATTCAAAATTTCACACGCAACTATGAAAGTAAACCGGAAAATAGAGAAAAACTCATTACTATAATCATGGTTGGGTTAGCTAAAATTTGAAATTGCTTGCTATTAGCGACTAGCGCTCGCTAAAATCTGATTAGCGGAAAAATTTCGCTACTCGCTAATTCATTCGCTAAAATTTGAAGCGGCTCAACACAATTGCGTTGAAGCAGCCGCTACTAGCGCGCTAGTTTTTTTTTAGACTAGCGAATCAGTTAGCGACGCTAATATTTTTTGAAACTAGCGTTAGCATTAGCGTCGCTAAAAAAATGACTAGCGAGCACAACCATGCCTATAATTTATAAAAGTCCCTATATCCCAAACTTCAAGTTCACAAGTTTTGTTTTCCTTGCACACCTCTGATTTGACACTTATTAGCAAATTTTCTATCTAAATACCAGAGACATTTACAAACAAAATTTTTGAAAAAAAGACTTTCTCTCCGCCATTTACGGGTAAACAACTTTCATTTTCTTACCGATCAAGAAAGGAGAAAATCGTCATTTTCTCCCCGAAAGCATGAAAAGTAAAATTTTCATCAGCAGGAATTACACTTTTACATTCTGTATGAAAAAAAATGTAGTAACGGACGTATGGCCCCAAATAATTTTGCCAAAATGAGCTTGTATTTCCGACAACTGAAATTCTCGATCGATCGAAATCGATGAAATTTTCGTTAGGTCGGAATAACGTTCTATTTGCAAAGGACTTCAAGTATAGATTTATATTTTTTTTTTGTTTCGTATCCGGTTAACCGTAACCGCGGTTATTGATTTCCCGGTTAATTGCAATGACTATATACCCAGCAAGACCGCTTTCGTTCCAGCCGGACTTTCAATACGTACTAACCCTTCACTGCAGATATTTGAAGAAACCAATATCGAACATGAACAGGTTTCTAGTTTTAAATAGAACGAAATATTCGCCCGTTTTCCGGTCTGGAGATAAGTTAAAACCAAGACCAAATGTTTTCTTTTCTCGTTTCGAAGAAAAATCAAACCACTTAATTCAATGGTTCGAAAGCTAATTCCTCGCAGCTCCTTCTTTAACGTCAACTATTATGTCTTATTTCTTCAAAACAATATTGAAAAAAATGTATAAAAATCATCGAATATCTTTTAATTTCCTGGATACGCAGAATAGGTCGTAATAGGCTATTTATTTTATTTCAGAATGCCTGACCCCACGTTGTTTTCGGTATACTTCAATTGTCATTTTCTAGAAGAAGTTCTATGTCAATGTAATATTTATATCAACATTAACTGAACTGATTTTTAAAAAGTTTGCGCCGACGAAAAACACCGGCGGCGGCGGCGGCGGCGCAAGTGTTTTCTTGACTTCGGCGGCGGCGCAATCGGCGGACAAATTTTAAATTTTCGGCGGCGGCGGCGCACTTTTTTGGACTTTTTTCGGCGGCGATCGGCGCGGCTGAGCGCCGGCGCCCAGGTCTAATTGCGAATTCGAACCCGGGAGTAAGGGGGAAACTTTTTTTGTTGCCTCCAGATGACAAATCAGCGAAAAAAACAATGTCCGTCTGTCGGTCTATCCTTCAACACGATAACTTGAGTAAATCTTGACCGATTTTCAAAAACTTTTTTTTTTCCTGAAAGGTAGTCGAAAAATATTTTATGGTATCGAATCTGGGCACTGTCGGCCCAAGGGCCGCTGAGCTAGGGGCGTTTAAGTGGTTTTTGGTATTTTGTACATAACTCGAGTAAATCTTTTCTGATTTTCACAAATTTTTTTTTGCTTGAAAGATCTGGGCATGGTCGAAAATTTATGGAAGAAACTTTTTTTAATTTGAGTCCTTGGACTTAGCTAGGTCATTAAAAACGAGTCTCTGCTTTCTTTGTGTTTTTTGTACATAACTCGAGTAAATCTTTACCGATTTTAAAAAAAAATTTTTGCTTGAAAGATCTGGGCATGACCGACAATTTGTGGAAGAAACATTTTTCGATTTGAGTCTGTGGCCTTAGCTAGGGCACTAAAAAAGAGTCTTTGTTAGGGCCCTACGTGTTTTTTGTACATAACTCGAGTAAATCTCTTCCGATTTTCAAAAACTTTTCTTGTTTGAAAGATCTCGGCAAGGCCGACAATTTATAGAAGAATTTTTGCCTGTGCTTAGGACTCAAGTGGGCCTCATGTCGGTCCTAAGGTCGGCCCTAACATAAAAAAATGTTTTTTGCTATGTTGCAGAGCAAATTGAAAGAAACATTTTTGTCTATGGAAGTATGTATCC
This sequence comes from Pseudolycoriella hygida, assembly GCA_029228625.1. Classification (NCBI taxonomy): domain Eukaryota; kingdom Metazoa; phylum Arthropoda; class Insecta; order Diptera; family Sciaridae; genus Pseudolycoriella; species Pseudolycoriella hygida. The sequence continues at coordinate 127,844,505 of CM055403.1, forward strand.
CAGGTCTCTACTTAAGGCCCTAGGTTGGCTCTAGCCCAAAAAATAGTTTTTCGCTATGTTTTAGACAAAATTGAGGAGAACATTTTTCTCTATTTGGAGGTCAATTTTGTGCGTTCGGAGAATTTTTTTACACCGTTACTTCGGACGGACCACCCGACATGCAGGAATGAACGTAGAATGTAAGAATCGAAAGAATATTTCATATGCATCGAGCGTTTTAAGAAGAGTGAAACGAAAAATATGCATGAAGCGTTTGAAGAAGAGTGAAACGAAAAAATATTTGATATGCAAGCGCGTGTTATATAGCGAGTATAAAGAAAGAGGTGAAAATAACGGAAATATGATACACGCGTTATGTGATGTGTATGTTGCAAATTTTTTTCCTTTTGTATGACTTGGGTTTTTTCGTGAGGAGGAGATGTTCGGTGTAAAGTAAATATTTTTTGTAATTTTTTTTTTTTTTTGTTGATGTGAGATGTTTGGTGTCAAAGGGAAAGTTGTTAGGTTCGGTGTGTAGTGTGGCGGGGTGCCCCCTAGGGGGCTAACGGGATCGACTAGTAATTATATAATAATATCTAAATATTGCGCGACGAATTTTCTAACATTTCATCTTTTATCCACAGACACTAAGTTAGGTCATCCGAGAATGCTCACTAAGTTGACAGAAAGGGCTTTGTGTTTTGTGAATGTAATATACATCAGTTTTATGCAATGATGGTTAGGAGTTGTGATTTAGTTAGGTTACAATACATCGTACTATGGTTTTAAGGCGCAAGTGCACTCGTCCGTTTAGAAAAAAAAAGTTCTCCATTTAGCTCTAACGATAAACGCCTGTAGTCTGCAAAAGATTTCGTTTGTTTCGAAGAATGAATAATGGAATTCTGATACATTTCTATCAAGGTTTCTCAGCTAATTGAAAAAGTCAAGTCTGAGTGTCTCCAAATTGTCTTAAAATAGTGAAAAATGGCATGATTTATAAATTTTTCGGTAATATTACGTAATTTAATAATATAAAAAAATCTTTAAATTACCAATATTACCAAGATTTGGGTAATATTACGTAATTTTACGTAATATTACCGGGTAATATTACATGGTAATATTACCGACCCATCTCTGTGTTAGAGACATTTCCTTATGGCCCTATGTCGGTCATAAGGTCTGCCTTAGACAAAAAATTGTTTTTTCCTATGTTATAGAAAAAATTTTGATGAACATTTTTGCCTATTTGGATGTAACTTTTGCACTTTGGGAAGGCCTTTTTCACACCGTTGCTTTGGACGGTTTTTTCAATATTGACCTCTCGGCAAAACAGTTTAATGTGGACGTAATTTCATACACTTAAGAGTTAAGGCAATATTGACTAAGATACGTTCGAGTCTTTTCGTAACATCAACTCTGTTGGCCACATCTATTCTGATACGTACGGGTCCCTTCATATGTTTTTCTTTATGTTTGCTGTTTATAGTCTTTTACAGTTGAATATTTGCACATCATTCTGTTTTTTTCATCCCTCCAGTGCCTCAAATCACTTCTGAAAGAGAAACAAAATGAACTGAGCGTAGAATTGTTGGACGTATTTGGACACATGACGAAAGCACTGGATAAACGCGTCAAAATTAGAACACTTACTAGAACATTTTGCTGGGAAGAATCGGTTCGTCTAACTGTAACTTAAATATTACGGTTTTTTGTTCAAATTATCGCATTCTTTAGCGCCAGATGAAGCACGCGAAAAAAACGCAAATTTCGGTTGGACGTTACTTTGCTGAAGTATTTCAAATAACTCTTAATTTCTTCAAAGACATCATTCATTGTACTGAGGCAAGACCAAGATTGCAACAAGAATTCCGTTCCTGCTTCACCGTATTTTTTGCCTTAATTGACTTGGCTCGGCACACAAATGGACGATTCCAATTCCGTAATATTTTAAGAGATTTCGGATATCTGACAAAATATTTCAGGTTCGAACATATTTAGTTTACTTGTTAACGCAATCAATTGAGCATATCGTTGCATAGGAAAACGTGGGACAAATCTCCAATGGATCAATCGAATCGCAATCTTTATGTCAACACATTGTACCTAATGAGCAAAATCGTTCTTCTCAAAAACGAAATGAATTCTGATTCGGCTTTGGATACCGAGCGCGACATGGAAAGTGTGCTTTCAAGTCCAAGCGATGCAAACATTTGGAAACAAGAACTAGAAAACGCACTGTTTGATTTTCTATTGAAACAATCGTATTGTGAGGTCTACGACACGACATTGAAAGCAGTTCAGGTAAGAGTTGACCTAACAGTGAAGTCTTGGACTAACGGAGTTTTCATGTGTTTAGACGTACAACGATGTAGATACAATGGTCCAACATCTACACAACTGTAATCAAATACTAAAGCCAGCTGTAAAACTGTTGCAGGATCCGATGGTTCAGAACAATGATGAATTCATTACATGTAGTTTGGTTGCAATACAAAGCTTATCGTTGCATAAAAGTATTGACTTGGTACAAAGAATATTTGCAGTTGTTCAAGAGTATGTGATTATGTCAAAGTTTTGGTTATTATAGACAATCGAAACCATCAGTTGTTAAATATCTTCTCATGCCAAAGTGATGAAAATAGCAAACACAATCATAAAAAACATCCGATAGCGGATGTGTATGTGCGTGAGCTCAGGCTTAAGAGTACGTCGCAAAAATGTAAACCGTCAAGTTTGCGATGTTTTTTTAGAACAGAATCTACCGTAAATAACAAATTATTCCAGGTTATAGCTCACGTACTGTGAGAGGATGACTCTTACACAAATAATAGATGAGTCAGAATTCAAAAAGATTGAGTATGATGTTGAAAGTTGCATAGAAAAATCATCGCATCCCAAGTATCTTTGCGATGTTATTTCAGAGCAAATTTGTACCTTTGTAATTAAGCTTTTTGAATTCTGATTCATCTATTATTTGCGTAATAGTCATCCGCCCACAGTAGATGAGATATAATTTTAAGTAATTCTAAAAAACATCGCAAATTGGACAATTAACATTATTGTGACGTTCTCTTAAGAGCGTGTCAGATATTTTGCGATGTTTTTTCATTGCATATTTCTAAGGCAATGATCATTAATTTTAAATTCCAAAACATCTACTGTTTGTACAACACACCACTTTATCGATTCTATAGGCCCACCTGAGGCCCACTTCAGCCCTAAGCACAGGCACCGGGTCCAAATTTGTTTTTGAATATAATTCGGTACTCGATTATCTCTCAAACAGAAAAAGAATCGACAAAGTCAGTTAGGATTTATCCAACTTATGTAAGCGAACACGTTGAAAATCGGAAGAGATTTACTCGAGTTATGCACAAAAAAACATGTAGAACGCTAGTAGAAACTCGTTTTTAGTGCCCTAGCTATATCCTAGGGCCTAATCTCAAAAAAGTTTCGTCTACCCGAACTTTTCGCAAATTCATTCTTGTTAGGCCGTTTCCGCGAAATTTCTCAGTGCTGGCTGCGTGCGTCAGTAGTGTAACTATATGACGAATGTTGCAATAAAACAGTGAATCCACATAGTTGTTCTAAAGAGAAACGACAGGCACAGTAACGACAGACCCGTACGACCCGTAGCAAATCTACCCTACTCAAATCACTGCCGACTCTATCCTTGACTACTACCTTCATGCTGCATGCCTCCCATTTACTCTCAATTCTTTGATTTACCAATCGCCACAATTAAGTAATTGTACCCGTACAAAGTTACAGCTACCATTGGAAGTTAAATAGTTCTAGTGAAATCGCTCCTTATCTGAAAATCTAGGCAGCAACTTTTGAGCACCTCTCTCACATCGAGAGTAACTTGATTACACCAAAGAAACTATTGGAAGTTAAATGGTGCTTCGCCGCTCACTATTTCAATAATTCACTATTGGAGTGAGGAACCTCAGATGTCCTGATATGATTGGAATTTTCCGCTCCAAGCGCGATTATACCACTTTCTCCCCGTTCAACTTTGCATGCCGTTTATTTAACCTTGCTGCAGTTCATGTTGATCCTTCCTTAGCATAACTGGGAATAATTAACCCAGGGCACAATTAGCCCGGACAAAACAACCCGGTAATTACCCAGACAAAATAACACCGGACAGTAATGTATGCCCCCTCATCCCCGCGTCTGCGGCGGGCTACATTACGCACTGCAGGCAGCCTTACATGAAAGAGGCTCTGCTCGAAACTCCACTAGTAGCTCTGCCCCCTAGACCTCGAAAGGGGGGATATTTCTCCCTTGACCCCTCTTTGCACCCCTCGACCCCGCTTTTTTTTCTTTTCAGGCCTGCAGCACAACTGTATTCCGCAATTCTTTCCAATCTTGATTATCAAGAATGTGGTTATTTTGTCCGTGTAAAATTAATTATTATGAAGAAGAACTTAGCGTCATATTTACACTTCAAAAATGGACCCAGCGCGACAGTACCAACATAAGTTTGGTATTATTGGAAAGCAGGCACCACCAGCAATCAGGAAATTTTTTAATGTCTTAGACGCTTTTCGGATGCACAGGAATGGTTTGAAGTTAGCCGAAATAATCAAAATTTTACCCCTACTTTCAACTGCTCATAACTTCATTGTGGATGAATTTTAAGCCCAACAAGACCCTTTTGCCCCGAAACTACGTGGAATTACCTTTCCAACGAGCCCACCCTCGGCCTTGTGCGCTTCTTGTAGCCGGAGAAATTTCTGTAAGAAAAGTGCATGTTTTCGGTTTTTGAACACCTCTCAATAGCCACATAAACATCGACGATTTTTTTAAAAAATATTTTTAGCTTCTAGGGACCAGTACCTATCCAGGAAAATATAAAAAAACCGCTGCGAGATGCATTTCGGCAGGCTCTTTTTCAAAAGAATCCCTCTTTTCAATTTTGAGTCCTTGGACTTAGCTAGGGCACTAAAAACGAGGCTCTGCTAGGGCTCTACATTTTTTTTGTACATAACTCGAGTATAAATCTCTTCCGATTTTCAAAAAAAATATTTTAATCGAAAGGTCTTACATTGGAAGAAAGTTTTTTGATAAGATGCCGTTGGACTCAGCCAGGACCCTCAAGTGGGCCTCTGGTCGGTCCTAAGGTCGGCCCTAACCTAAAAAACATTTTTTGTCATATTGCAGAGTAGATTGAGGGAAGCATTTTTTTTCTATGGAAGTATGTGTCAGAGGCATTTCTCTATGGCCCTAGGTCGGTCTTAAAGTCGGCCCTTAACAAAAACATTGTTTTTTGCTATGTTGTAGAGAAAATTGAGGCGAACATTTTTGTCTATTTGGAGATCAATTTTGTGCTTTCGGGAGGGTTATTTTACTCCGTTTCTTCGGACGGGTTTTTCAAAATTGCCGATAAGGCAATTTCCAATACAACTTAATGTGGATGTAATTTCAAACACTTAAGAGTTAAGGCAATATTTAATTAAATGCGTTCGGGACTTTTCGTAACATCAACTCTGTTTGCCACATCTATTCTGATACGTACGAGTCCCTTCATATGTTTTTATTTTTTTTTTTTGTTTTTCTTGTTTTTTAAAAAGTTTTTTTTTTTATTTTCGATCCCTTCGAACTTGTTTTTTTCTGTTTATCCGCCCCTCGATAAAAACTTTGGCATAAAAAGATTTTCGAAATTGATCATTTTAAGGTAACCTTTGAATAAAATTAAACTGAATATTCTTGAAGGTTGGTTCCGTTATTCGAAGGACATCCTGTTCTAAAGGGTAAATGTGAAACGATTTTGTTGAAACTAATCGCCCACGAGAATAAGAAAGTAAAGAAGTGAGTCGACAAACAACAATTAGTTGAAATCGAAATTACATTTTCCGTCTTTTAGAACAATCTACAAACTTTGTTGCAAAAACGTAAAATCCTATTTTTCAAGCCTGATGGAAGGAAGTACAATTCTAACAAAAACGTTTGCCAGGGACTTCACTAAAACACGCTACCTTGGTATACCGTTAACCAGTGAGATATTAATTGAACTTATTTGTTTCGGACTGAGCCATGCAGACGAACAGGTTTATATTTGCGCCGTTTTTAAAATTCCGTTGATAATTTTTGTTTTTCTAGATACAAAACAACGCAGAAACTATTCTTTCTTTAATACTAAAGTGCAGAAGTATATTGGGCACACGTTGGCTGAATATTTTTGAAATTTTAGCACCGACTTTTCCTTTACTGCTATGCTACGCATCAAAGAAAACTACGCTAGGTAAGTATTCTATTCGACTCTAAACTCCGTTTAATAAAAATATTTTTTTTTACAAGTTGAGATTTCACACAAACCTTATGCGAACTTTGTAATCGGAAAAGATTTGTTCGAGTTATGTACAAAAGACCAAATACTACTTAAACGGCTCTAGCTCGATTGCCCTTGGGCCTAAATTCAAAAAAGATTTTTCAATTACCTTTCAGACCTCTTACGGGTCTAAAAATGTCTGTCCGTCCGCCACTGCGATAACTTGAGTAAAATTGGACCGATTTTCAAAATCTTTTTTTCCTAAGAAATAATCGGAAAATTTGTTTACAGGATTGAAATTAAATAAAATCGGCGGCAAACTTTCGAAGTTACGGTCGAAAAACTGGTCAAAAACGTGATTTTTTGAAGATATGGACATCAGAAAATCACGAAAATTAAATTACTGAAAATCTGTTGAGTGGTTTGGGCTGTAGTGTCCTCAGTGTGAGCCCAACCCACGCTATGCGATCCTATACAATATGTGGTGGTTTCTTGTGAACATTTCTTTAATGATGAGGTTGTTTGTGCAGTGATGTAGAGGAAAAAGTAGCGAACTTTTATGTCTATGGAAGTATGGGTCATAGGCCTCTCCTTAGTGCTCTAGGGCAGTTCTAAGATCGGGCTTAGTGCAATTTGTTGTCACATTTTTTTAAATTTCGTGCTTTTCTAAGAATTGGAGATGTTTTTTGCGCCGTTTCTTCGGACGGGTTTTTCAATATTGCCGTTGCGGCAATTTCCAATCCAATTTAATGTCAACGTAATTTCATACACTTAAGAGTTAAGGCAATAATGACTTAAATACGTTCGAGTCTTTTCGTAACATAAACTCTGTTCGACACATCTATTCTGATGCGTATGTTTATTGCTGCGTTAATGTTTTGTCAATATTGACGAGGTAATTTAATGAAAATTCCTGAAGTGGCGTTAAACGAACATGACACAATAATGGACTGAAGAATAAACTTCAGTTTTTTTTGGGGGGTCTCTTTGGTCCTCTTTACCCTGCATGTTTTTGAGATGCCAAACCGCGGCTCTGGTCCAACGAAGCTCTTTCGTTACATCTTATTCCTGAGTGACTGGGCACCCAAAGTAATGTGACCTTGTTGCGTGCTTCTATCTCATTAAGTGATTTTTTACAACTAAAGACGAGCTTAGAATCAACGACGGGTGAGGTGATCATATCAATCGCATAGCGACTGTCTGTACTGTACAGATATGTATACTCCTACCTGATACGGCTGGTTTCACAGAGTTTTTTTTATAGCCTCTCGCGTTTATAACCATCCGTATAAAATGTCCATCCTTCTCTAGGTGGGAATCTACTCAACTCATTCGCTAGGCATTGAGAAAATTTCGTTTTTTATCAAATTACTGATCGCTCGGTGACCATGAACCTCACCATGAGTCCACCACCCGTTCTCCTGGATATTTTTGGTGGAGTTAAAAACCAGGTATTTTATGAATAGGTCCAGCTGTGGAAGGCAAAGAATCCTCTCTAGAACCTTGGTTGCAATAGTGTTTTTCACCCCTGTCATACATAGACAGGCCAACCTCTGCCTCTGAAACTTGTCGAGTTTTTTCTCTGCAGTACCTACATTTACTCTGGGCCACCATACCATTCAACATGCAGAGGATCGGTCTGACTACCGCTACATAAAGCCACCAGATAGCCTTTGGGGAGAGACCCCAGGTATTACCGAATGAGTTTCTGCACATCCAGAATATTCCAATGGCTTTATCGATTTTTTCATTTAGGTGAACAATCCACGTCAGTTTATGATCAAATAAAACACATAGATATTTTACCATACCACTGAGAGTGAGTTCATAGCCAAACGGGTTCAATTTTCCCAAAGCTAAGTCATCTTTCCCACTTCTTTTGCTGAATAGTATAAGCTTGCTCTTAATAGGATTTACCTTCAGACCCCTTCAATGCACCATTTCTCTGTTATTTTCAGTGCACTTCTCATGAGATCCCCAACAGTGCCAGTGCAGAAACCGCAGATTAAGCTGGAAACGTCGTCTGAATATCCTTGGATGAAGAAGTTCTATCAGAAGTGAGTCTATCACCGTACACCAGAGTATTGGTGATAGTATTCCACCTTGTGGGCAACCTCTAGTTACTTTAACACTGATACTTGTACCACATACACTAGCCTCGACGTTTCTGCTACTCAGCAGTCTGACTATCCATATCAATGCGGTTCCGTCAGTCCGCCTGTCCTCCGTGGCTCTAGCAATCTCATCTAAGTCAGTATTGTCGAATGCAACTTCAATATCCATGAAGCAACCCAAGGCTACATTCTCGTTCTTGAGAGCCCTTTCGATCTTCTGAGTCAGTTGATGCAAAGCCGCATCAGTAGATTTCCCCATCTTATATGCATGCTGATTGATATGTAGAGGGAACATTCTGAGAAGGTCTTTCCTGATATAAATATCAAGAAGCCGTTCTACTGTTTTTACCAGAAAGGAGGTCAGACTGATTGGTCAATAATCCTTAGCTTCACTATGAACGGTTTTGCCAGGTTTTGGTTCCCAGAGCCAAACGCGACGGAGCTTTTGAAGAGACCGATCAGTACACGTGTTGTCAGATGAACCCCCTCCTTCAGTAGAGCTGGAAATAGCCCATCAGGTCCAGATGATTTGAAGGACTGAAACTTGTGAATGGCGTATTTAACTTTACCTCTCTTGGTGATACGCAAATTTCCAGTCTTTTCGAGAAGCAGAATACTCGTGTGAAGTTTTGAAGTTGCTAGTGGAAGTGAACTACCTGGGAAATTTGTTTCCAGTAAGCACTTAACTGTCTCTTCACTATTTGCTGTGTAGGTACCATCTGGCCTAAGCAGTGTTTCTGCTTGAGCAGCGGGGTTCTTGGCTAAGATTTTTAAATTTCCCTATTAATTATAACTTTACAATGTTATGTGCTAATTGATGCAAAACAAGGCTAACGCCTTATGCATGCAAGAATAAAGAATTGATTGATTGATTTTATGGACACGATCAAAAGCTGGAATGGAGTCAGCCTCCTCAAAGAACTTCACCTTGAGTTTCTCTTTTAGTTTCTCATGGGCAGATTTGTAATCTTTCAAGGAGGCTTTGTAGGCTGCCTTATTTTCATCTTGCTTCGAGTTCTTCTTACCTGCGAGGTTCCATGCTTTCCTCAGTTTCCTCTTTTTGTCCGCAAGTTCTTTGCTCCAGGGGGAGGTACCGTAAGTGGCCTGGGGTTTATAAGTGGACACGATAGATTGATTGGCTTCTTCGAGTTCCTCAACCATTGTGTACTTGTCCCTAAAGGTCAAAGCGTTTAGTTTCCCTCTCAGGATGGTCTTATGTCGGTCCAATCTGTTTTACTCGGGTAACGGTAAGGCTCTCTAATCGGGAAATTCCCCTCTGAGAGATAACTTAATCAACATAAGGTCAGAGAACGTTTCTTGATCAGAGACTCTCCACGAGTATATTAACCTGGATATATCACACGACGCTAGCGTGTCCAGTTAAAGATAATACTATTGTCTGTCCGCATGTCGAGTCAATAAATCGTAACTCATTTTAATAAACTATTTGGTGACGTGACATTAGGGGACTTTCACGAGTCAATGAAATCTGAAGCAATTTAGGCGGTGCTCAAACTGAAAAAAATCGGTGAAAATGGGGTAAATTTGAGTTCTGTCCATTTCAGACAAAGTTAATTATTCTGAAAGAAAATGTTAGAGTAAGTTTGGTTATCCCGAGAACACGATCTATTAGTCTTAGGCATGTCCGAAAAAAAAAAGTTTTTGCAAATCGATTCCTTAACCTCACACAAAATATTGTTTGACCTAAAAAACACCAAAAATATTTTTTTTAAATTTTTTGAAAGAAAATTGTCGGTGGTAAAAATCAAAAACTTCATTTTGCACTTTAAAGCGTCGTCAGCGCCACGTTTTTTGCCCAATGTTTCCATATTTATTTTTCCCTGAAAGGCTCATTCATTACCTTTCCAACGATACCCCACACAACGAATTTGATGGAGAAATGAGTTTTCCATAGACAAAATTGTTTCCCTCGATTTACTCTACAATATGACAAAAAATGTTTTTTTTTTGGTTAGGGCCGACCTTAGGACCGAGCAGAGGCCCACTTGAGTCCCAAGCACAGGCCCAAATTCGATTATGAATATAATTCGGAACACGGTTACCTTTCAAATAGAAAAATATCCAACAAAATCGGTTAGTATTCACCCGATTTATGTAAACAAAAACCCGTTAGGCCTAGTTTCAGGGTCCTGGCTGAGTCCAAGGGCATCTTATCAAAAAACTTTCTTCCATAAAATGTAAGACAGTCCTAGACCTTTCAATTAAACATTTTTTTTTTGAAAATCGGAAGAGATTTATACTTGAGTTATGTAAAAAAAAATGTAAGGCCCTAACAGAAACTCGTTTTTAGTGTCCTAGCTAAGTCCAAGGGCACAAAATCAAAAAAGTTTCTTCTACAAATTGTCGGCCATGCCCAGATTTTGTTGATTCTTTTTCTATTTGATAGGTAATCGTGTACCAAATTATATTCATAAACAAATTTGGGCCTGTGCTTAAGGTTCAAGTGGGCCTCTGGTCGGTCCTAATGTCGGCACCAAAAAAAACATTTTTTTGTCAATGAAAGTATTTGTATGATGCCTCTCCTGAAGGCCCTAGGTCGGCCCTAGCCCCAAAAATGGTTTTTGCATGTTGTACAGAAAATTGAGGTGAACATTTTCGTCTACTTGGGGATGAATTTTGTGCTTCCAGAAGTTTTTTTACACCGTCGCGTCGCTTCGGACGGGTTTTTTAATATTGCCCTATCGGCAATTTCCAATTCAACTGAATGTGGACGTGAGGCAATATTTACTTAGATACGTTCGAGTCTTTTCATAACATCAACTCTGTTTGCCGCACCTATTCTGATACGTACGGGTCCCTTCATATGTTTTATATTATAATTTTGTATTGGGAGAAAATATAAAAAGGCTCAACACAGAAATATATCATTCCACAGCACAAAATGGTCGCTTTCTATATTTTTACAGAAAAAATTTGTGGAAAGTAAATTTCATGCATTTGCATACATCGGGGGAAAATAATTTTGAGTGATAATATTTACAGTTCCTCTTCTTTATACTCCCACAAAACAGTTATCCGGTACGGATGGACCTCCTGCTGATTTATTGTTTCGTCAGGGAAAAGATCCTCTCGAGGACAACTCTAACATCACCAAATACTGAGATTGAAGAGTAATAATAGTTTTAGTTGTGACGGTACACAGTTGTAAAACTAAAAACCATATTTTTCACTTCTCCCTCTCTAAATATTGTTTTTTATGTTATTAATTTGTTATGTGTTATGTTATTTTGAACTTAGGTCAAGCCATTTTGTCGATGATCACTCCGGATTCGGATTTACCAACCCAGTTCTTGGTTCAATGCAACGTTGTATTACTCTTCAACAATGACTATGCCATTCGACAGGACGCGGTGGCTGCATTGATGTACCTTCTGCTAGACCAAGACGATTCCGATGATTATTTACCGAGCATACAAAGCATAACCGATGTCATCCCAAACAATATCTGCATTTTAGACGATTTCATTCATCCGATTCAAATTCGAAGCAAATTTGTCAGTGGAATACATGAGGTAGTTGAATGAGTGTTAAAAATAACTAACAATATATCAAAGGTTCTTCTCACTCCTTTCAGCGACATTCGTTGGACTCCTTACTTGAGTTGTTAAGGGCCTCGAATATGGAGCCAGCGGAGCGGAAAACTGCTTTTCTTCAATTGAACATACTGACACAAGAGCCGCAATTAATTGAAGTTTTCCAAAACGCGAATGGATTTTTCTTATGTTTGGACGCACTTAAAAATTCTTTGAAGGTTTGTCTTTCTCTTTTGTTTTGAGGAACATCCAAAATTGGCGAAGTCTTTTTTTGGATGACCTCTGACTAGTGGTTAGCAACAGCAATGGAGTTTTATTATCGTTGCAGGAAAATCAGTCCACCGACTCTCTTGACAATGCCCTACCATTGATTGGAACAATTGTCAAGATTTTACTTCAATCACCGGAATATCGACATGACTTCGTACACGACACCAATATTTACTTCCTATTTCTTCGGACGTTACTTATTTTCCATCAACACTCTGGTCTCAAAGCAGATTGTGCCATTGGTCTATTTCTCTTGGCATTCGGCGAATATTCATTAGGATCGTACACTATTTCAGTTCCGAATGTGTGTTCCGCATTGAAGCTTCCGTTCTTCTGTGAGTTGTACTGGAAAGAAAGCAAATACAATCAGAAGAGTGACATCGAACAGCTTCTGTTAAATGCCGACAATGACAGAGATGACCCAAATTCGGACAGATCAGAGACGGCAGTCGACTCGAAAATTTTGTGGCAATACGTTCGACTTCAATTTGCTGACCTTTGGTTCGGTGGCATTGGCAATATTTCCATTGATTTTACTTGCAGTGATAACAAAGATCTGGCTGTTGTTTATTCGTCAGAAGACAATTATCCCAATGCTATGCAGTTCGATAAGAAGCTATGTCTCACCAAAGCCGATTTGCTGTTGATACAAGCCAGTAACATTTCCTATGTTTTCAAACATTGGTTCCATGCCATTTCAAATGCCACTCGACATGGTGACGTGACTACAGCTTTATCGGCAATTTCGAATAATTTATTTGCACCGGGAATATGTACCGATGAATTGAACGAGATGAACATATCAAACACTTTTATACGATTTTATGCATCTACACCGAACAACGATCAGGACGAAGTGATTTTCATTGAGCTTATTGGATTATTTGAAAATTTCATCAAAAATGGTAGGTCCGTTTCCGTTTCCGAAATTGTGTGAAATTTTTCGAATCGTACGAACAACGTGGTTTCGCCCGTATGTGAACAACTGACGTGAATTGAGGATAAGTCAATTTTCTTCGAAAATCATGTACATCCTTAGGTCAGAAACTATCTAAGGAGGATTAGGGGGTGCAACGGCGCGATTCACTACGCCACCATGCATCAGCGCTAGAGGCATCTCATCCATATTGAGGCAAGTTGTCATGGGCGCTTCATAACTAATTTACCCTCAGTGCGGGCTTCCGCATGTGAGCGCTTTACTCAATGGTCTTACAACCCCGGTACCGCAGAATTAAATTTTTGGCGAAGATTGGTGATGAAAGCGATCGTCACGGACAAGTTTCTAAAAATGACCGTCTGTGTTTATCTCAATTTTTTCTACAACAGCAAAAAACTATTTTTTTTTGTCTAGGGCCGACCTCAGGACCGACCTCAGTAGAGGCCTCGGACAAATACTTACATAGACAAAAATGATTCCCTCCATTTTCTCTACAGCACAGTGAAAAACTTTTTTTTTGTCTAGGGCAGACCTTATGACCGACCATATGGCCCTAGGAAATGCCTCGCACACATACTTCCATAAACAAAAATGTTTCCCTCAATTTGCTTTGCAACATAGCAAAAAAAAGTTTTTTGGTTAGGGCCGACCTTAGGACAGACCTGAGGCCCACTTCAGTCCTAAGCACAGGCCCGGTCCAAATTTGTTTCTGAATATAATTCGGTACTCGATTACCTCTCAAATTGAAAAAAAATCAACAAAATCAGTCAGGATTTATCCAACTAATGAAACCCTTGGACTCAGTCAAGACCCTAAAACTGAGTTTATACTAGGGCCTATCGTGTTCAGTTGGATAAATCCTTGATGATTTTGTTGATTCTTTTTAGACCCGTACGAAGAACAAAGCTCTACGGAAAGGGCTCTTATGCGTTTACCACGACATTTGTAACCACCCCAATTTCGACCCGGGAGTAGGGAGGGGGGCAGCATCAATCATGGTCCTTAGATGACGAATCAGCAATAAAAAAAATGTCCGTCCGTCCGTCACCGCGATAACTTGAGTAAAACTCAACGGATTTTCAAAAACTTTTTTTTCCCTGAAAGGAATCGAAAAACCTTTTTTGGGATTGAATCTGGGTACTGTCGGCCTAAGGGCCAATGAGCTAGGGCCGTTTAAGGGGTTTTTGGTCTTTTGTAAATAGCTCGAGTAAATCTTTTTCGATTTTCAAAAAAAATTTTTGTTTGAAAGGCCTGGACATGCTGGACATTTTACAGACGCATCAAAGTTAGACTGAACACTAAATGAATTACCAGACTTTTAATTGTCAACAACATGAAATATGTTCACGTTAGCATTTTCTTTTGTTGAATTCTGCATCGAACGCACGCGTGTTCTATGTGAATTCAAATTGGCGCCCGTTTGGTGAACACATCCCATTCCTTTTGACTTTTAAAAGTCATAAATTTCATAATAGTGTTCAACGTAACTTTGAAGCGGCTGTATGGAAAAAACTTTTTTGAATTTTGCGCTTTTAGTCTCAGCTACTAGGGCCCAACGTGTTCTTTCTACATAAATCGGGTAAATCTCATCCGATTTTCAAATTTTTTTTTCCGGAAAGATAATCATCAAATTGATTACGGCATTGAATTTAGGCAAATTCGGTAGAAAACTTTCGAAGTTATGGTCGAACAAGTTGTCAAAAACGTGATTTTTTGAAGGTTTGTGGAGCTTTTTCACTTATATTTCTGCGAAATTAGAACGGAAATCGCTCTTCAAGGTTTTGAATGAAAGATGTGGACATCAAAAATTCAAGAAAATTAAATTAGTGAAAATCTGTTGAGTGGTTCGGGCTGAAGAGTCTTCAGTGTGGGCCAAACTCACGCTACGCGACCACTTACGATATTTGGTGATTTTTCGTGAATATTTCTTTAATTATGAGGCTTTTTTGTGCGGTTTTGCAGAGAAAATAGATGCAAACATTTTGTTCACGCCACTATGGGTCAGGGGCCTCTCCTAAGTGCTCTAGGTCGGTTCTAAGATCGGACCTAGTGCAATTTTTTTTTAAATTTTGAGATTTTTTGAGGTTTTAGAGAGGTTTTTGCGCTGTTTCTTCAATATTGCTTTTTCGGCAGTTTCCAATCCAATTTAATGTCGACGTAATTTCATGCACTTAAGAGTTAAGGCAACATTTCGAATCTTTTTGCAACATCTATTCTGTTTGCCACATCTATTATGATACGTACGGATCCCTTGCATATGTTTCTATTTGAGAGGTAATCGAATACTGAATTATATTCAGACCCGATGTCTGTGCTTAGGGCTGAAGTAGGCCTCAGGTCTGTCCTAAAGTCGGCTCTAATGACAAAAAAAATTTTTTGCTATGTTGCAGAGCAAATTGAGGGAAACATTTTTGCCTGTAGAAGTATGTGTCTGAGGCATATCCTTATGGTCCTAGGTCGGTCCTAAAATCTGTCCTAGACAAAAAAAAATGGTTTTTTACTATGTTGTAGAGAAAATGAAGGGAAATATTTTTGTCTATGTAAGTATTTGTCCGAGGCCTGTCCTGAGGACCCTTTGTCGGCCCTAGACAAAAAAATGCTGTTTTGCTATGCTGTAGAAAAAATTGAGGCGAACATTTTTGTCTATTTTGTACTTTCAATATTGCCCTCTCGGCAATTTCCAATACAATTTAATGTGGACGTAATTTCATACACTTAAGAGTTAAGGCAATATTTACTTAAATACATTCGAGTCTTTTCGTATCATCAACTCTGTTGCCACATCTATTCTGATACATACGGGTCCCTTGCTTATGTTTTTTATTCATTTCTGCGTTTAGAGCGACATCGGCCTATGTCAAAGTATAGCTTATTTCATGATGAAATGCGTGAAATTACGTCACGAAAATCCTACATTCTTTTTCGAATTTTTCGTAAAATTCGTGCAGGCTCTGGTACAGTTCCCGTCAAATATAAAATCCTTGAGAGTTTAAACACTTCGTTATGAAATTCGCTATACTTTGACAGAAGCTGATGTCACACTTGACTAATGAGTGACGAGGACTAAACCATACAAAGGCATACATACTAAGTGGTCTAGAGTGCTAGCTGGTATGGAAAGTCTATTTTACATACCGTGGGATCTCGTGTTCGATTTGAAAGTTTTCAAACAATGACTGGGCTAAAACAATTCCAGTTCGGCTGATGACATTTTTCACGTCCCTGGCTCAGTCGACTTACTAGTCTATCTACAAAAATGTAATTTTAATTTTGATCTATTTCAAGAGTACAACGATTTCCTACATTGGCTTCTAAATGAATTTAAAAAAGCGAGTTGCACATTCATCAATATGCTACAATCATCGCATTGTTCTCGGAAGTGTTACACATCGAATTGTCGTTTCATTGGAATTGCGTTAGAATATGCAATTTATAGCGAAGATGAAAATATTCAAAAGACTTTGATGTCAGATTTACCGAAAGCTCGTGATGAATCCGAACGGACGAATCTACTGAACAAAATGTTCTCAAATATTTTACCGTTGCTCGACAGCTCTTTCGAAAGTGGAGATTTTGGTATAAATTGAGATTTGTAATGGTTCGTGTGATGAGTTCATTTTACTTTCACAGATAAATTTCGTTCGCTGCTGTCACTTCTTCAAATTGTTACATCGAGTCGGGCTATTAACATCGATGAAGAGTTTATGAGCTACGTTGCTAACAAACTACTGCGTTTCATATCATCTCTAAAATCACTCGCTCAAAGTGGATCTAATTTGAACAAAAATTGCTTGCTGGTCATTTCCAACCTAATGTATAGCTCCGACGATGAGGTAATTAACTAAAACGGTCTAGTAACAAGCAGTAGGTGTCAGAAAGAACAAAGACGTCCTTTGAGCGTATTTTGGCAACTAATAGGGAACTGACACAAAATTTAATCACAACAAAAAACTTCTCCGAAAGTGAAGTGGGACTGCGTCACGCAACAATTTTTTTTTTTGAATAGAATGTTGGCTTGTGGTCAAAGTTTTATTCTCTAAAAAATTGCACCAGTTTTTTTAAAACAAAATTACGTTGTGTTCAAATAATTGCGTCACAAATGCCAGACCCACCAGCGTAATAATTTTTCAACACTTTCAGTTTTCACACGCAAAAATTTAAATTTATGCAAAGCAGTCTTCACAAAAAGATAGAAAAGTTATATTTCTGCAGTATAAAAACTGAAAGTACAGAAAAATTATTTCGCAGGCTTTCTGACACTTGCTGACAACTTTCTGATGTTTGCTGACAACTTTTTCGACATTTTCTGACAACTTTTTGGGACTTTCTGACACTTACTGACAACTTTTTGAGACTTGCTGACGCTTTCTGACAACTTTCTAAGCTTGCTGACAACTTTCTGACACTTGCTGACAACTTTTCGAGACTCGATGACAACTTTCTGAGACTTGCTGACAAATTTCTGACACTAGCTGACAACTTTCTGAGGCTTTCCAACACTGCTGACAACTTTCTGACACTTGTTGACAACTTTTGGACACTTGCTGACAAATTTCCCGATCCAAAATGTTTTACTCATCAATCTGTATACTCAGGAGATAGTAAAAAATCCAAGATGGCGTCACTTTAACAGCCGGCAGCCATTTTATTAAGATGTTAAACAATTTTCCTGACCAAAATCTATAAAATTCTAGAAGAAACCAACTCTCTAGGTATTCTCATTCAGGAGCTTAAATTCGAAAACACAAAGAAGCATAATTTATTCCTCACCAAAATACAAGACGGCGTCATTTCGGCTAAAATTCGAAAACAAAAAAGAAACAAATTTATTGCTTAGAAAATCCAAGATGGCGCCGCTTTGACTGCTGGTAGACGTTTTCTCAAGATCCCAAAAAAATCTCTTGATCAAACTCTAAAACTTTTCTGAAGAAACCAACTCTCTAGCTATTGTCACTCCGGAGCTAAAATTCGAAAACTCCGAGCATTACCTGAAAAACCGTCAAAATTGACCACTTTTCCACATGCCACGGCTTTTCCAGAATTTTCCCGGAAAAGCGGTCTATGAAATTTTTCATTTGGGGCCGTAAGTGACGTTCCCTAAAACTTTCATGAAAATCGTTGGAGCGGTTCTCGAAATCGAAAATTATTAATAGACAGAACATAGATAGTTAGAAACTCACAGATCAGAAAAAAAGTTTTCACATATAATAATGAGAACATAGAAAAATCGACGGCCCATAGAAAAATGTCATTTTCAAACCTCAGCCAATTTCCAACCGATTTTGATGAGTCTGGGCTCGTTGGAAAGCTGCTGCTTTTTTTTTAATAATAAGGAGAGCGAGGTGGGCAGGGGGAAAATTTCAAGAGTTTCCCTATATATCGTGTCTTGTCCCAAAGGTTTTTGTATGACGTTTTTTGAGTTTGTGGACTTCTTTTTGGAGTGTGGGGTCTGCATCACGCCCTCCGCTACCGCTGCGGGCATAATTTAGCCTTTAAATCTTTTGAAGATCCAGCGAATTTCCTACCAAATAAAAGCATTTCCAAAAGCTTGCGTCTATGTTTTGGGCAACGATTGAAATATTTTTTACATGCCCTCGCTTGGTGCCAGACCGTTACAAATCAATAGCCGACACAAATGTGATTTGAATTCTCCTCTTTTCAGGCTTTCATTGAACCAAAATACATCAAATTTTTATCTGGCTTATGTGGACATAAGGATGTGGAGATACGAACATTTTCTTGGACGATATTGAATTTAGCGGTTAAGAAAGAGAGGGGTGCTCAAACCCTCATCGAATGTAAGTTGGAAAAATCAGTAAAAGTTTTGTTTACTCTCATGCATTCAACCGTCATTTCAATGTAAGGTTTATCATATCTACCTGGAGGTTTTCATGCATGTTGCTTGAGCACATTGTTGGACGTCAGTGAATCATCAACGGTTCGCGAAATAGCTGGTTTACTGTTCATGAAACTCATCCAATTTGTGGATGCAAATCGCGATTTACTCAAATCGGTTACTCCACGATGCAATGATAGGGTAAGATGTTTGCGAAACTATCAAATCCAACGTTTTGACCTTAAATCGGTTAACTTTTCAGCCGCTTAGCGACGATGACAACGCTTTCGATATCATCGTTGACATCATCAAATACCAACGTTTTTTTGTACGAATTTCGGAAAGTTTAGAACATTTTTTCGTTGGTGAAAGGATCACCGAGAACATCGACAACACAATTATTACAACTTGTGACGTTGTTCGTGTCTACTGTGATGTTCTCACAGGTTTGATCTATCTAAACCAAGCATTCGTTGGGGTAATCTACGACGACGGACTGCTGTTCGATATAATTAGGTAACAGGCGTTTGGTTTCAATTTTTATTTTCACAACAGAAACTGTTTTTCTCAAAACTATACCCTGACTTGAGGTGACAAGAGAAAACATTTAAATGTACCAGGCGACAGAAGTAATGTTACCTGCTACTCAAAAAAATTGTCGTCACAAAGGCGAAACCTAACGGCGCCATTACTATAGATGTTTACGTAGCAAGTAATGAAAAGTTGAATTATAGTCCAGTTGAAGCTTGTTGATCCAAGGCTATGTCGAGGTCAATAACCACATGAAAGTTTGACTTTTCATTTTCATTCCAAGTTCTGTATCAAATTTTACGTGCAATTGACAATTAAACAGGGCCTATTTAGTTTAATTTTTCGGTGAATTTTTACGAATTTGTTGAATTCGGTGAATTCCGTGAATTTCAGTATCCTTCGTTAGATTTTGTTTTGAAAAGCTTTTATTTTGTGTGACCATTTTGGAAATTTTATTATCAGTCTATGACTGTGTTCTAATCCTGTGTCATCGAACATATCTTTGAACGGATTTTCACTGCGACTACTCTTATTCGAGTGCAACTGCCTTTTCTTTTTTGTTAGTCACAACTCAGCTCAGTTGCTGGTACAAGACCAAAGTTTTCGACCGTTGCCATATTGGTTATATACAGATAGTTGAAGAGTGACGCGACCAAACACCATCGACGACCAAAACACCATCGACGACCAAAACACCATCGACGACCAAAACACCATCGACCACCAAACACCATTGACCACCAAACACCATCGACCACCAAACACCATCGACCACCAAACACCATCGACGACCAAACACCATCGACCACCAAACACAATCGACGACCAAACACCATCGACGACCAAACACCATCGACGACCAAACACGCCATCGACCTCTGCACGCTATTGACCCCTGCACGCTATTGACCACTGCGCCATCGACCAAATAAAATCGTCGAATCGAAAGCCACCACTTCGAACCAAACCATTGAATTTGTATGAAACAACGATTGTCGTTTGGCATCACCGCCACGTCCATGCTAAATCCATCACCATAATTTGTACAGACCAACGACCACATTATCGCTTGGCTTCACCGCCATGTTCATACCAAAGTCTCCTTCTAAAAACCAATTTCATCTGTAGCCAGCTCTTTCACCATACTAGAGCTTCAATCAATTGCAGCGAATGTTTTTGAAACCCCTTCTAGCAACCTAGCGCTACAAATTGATCAGCCTGGGCCCATAACCTGTTGGCAGAAGTACTCGCTCCCATTCACCGATGGCCTGAGCCCTAACTACCGATCAAGTGAACCGATTTCCAAAATCTTTTTTTTTCGTGAAAGGTATGATACCTTTCATTTGGTACCTTATTCATTATCATCCGTGCTATGGTTACGAAGATTAACTCAAACAAGTTTCACGGCCCTATGTCTAACGTTTTTGGCCATATCTCCTAGAGTTTTTGACTAAAATTGCTCATCTTCGAACGTAGCTCCTATTTTTTGATATCTTTCAGGAAAAAAAATTATCGACATCGGATGTGTTTTAATCGAGATATAGTGATGACGGACGGACGGACCATTTTTTTGCATTTCTGCAATCTCCTAGACCTAAGCAACAACTTTGCCCAAGAAACTATAGATCGATCTTCAAAATTACATACCTCACAGTACTTCGTACGGGGCTAAAAATCCCATGTGTAAACACTTATGGGTGGTGCTATGACAAATCGCCCAGTGCAACAACTCCCGCACGTGTCCATTAACATCCATTCCAACAACTCCCGCTTCAATATCATCCATTTCAACAACTCCCGCTGTCCATTAACATCCATTCCAACAACTCCCGCTTCAATATCATCCATTTCAACAACACCCTCTGTCCATTAACATCCATTCCAAAATCATTCATTTCAATATCATCCATTCCAATAACTCCCGCTGTCCATTAACATCCATTCCAATAACTCCCGCTTCAATATCATCCATTCCAATAACTCCCGCTGTCCATTAACATCCATTCCAACAACTCCCGCTTCAATATCATCCATTCCAATAACTCCCGCTGTCCATTAATATCCATTTCAATAACTACCGCTGTCCAAATTGGATTTTGTATACAAAATAATTGATTTTGTACAGGTGTAAGGTGTTTTACTTATTAAAAATTATAATGCAATAATGCATCGTGGGGGGGGGGCTCTGCCCCCTCACCCCCGCGCCTGCGGCGAGCTTTATTTCACGCCATTAAGGCGGCCTTACGTTCATGGGGCACTGCTCCAAACCCCGCTAGGGGCTCTGCCCCTTAGACCCCGCAAGGGGGGATATTCCCCCCTTGACCCCCTTTTGCGGGGGCTGCCGCCCCTCGACCCCGCTTTTTTTTTTAATTAAGTTCACGGCCTGCGGCGCGGCGCTACTTTTCCTGTTCTTTTTTCCAAGGATTAACATTCAAAACTGAACCAACGCTTGTTAGAATGTATGATAATGGACAGCGGGAGTTATAGGAATGGATGATATTGAAGCGGGAGTTATTGGAATGGATGTTAATGGACAGCGGGAGTTATTGGAATGGATGATATTGAAGCGGGAGTTATTGGAATGGATGTTAATGGACAGCGGGAGTTATTGGAATGGATGATATTGAAATGAATGATTTTGGAATGGATGTTTATTTATTTATTTTATTTATTTATTTATTTATTTATTTATTAGGCCAATTAACAGAACTTTGCAATTCCAATAATAAATTAGCTCAAAATTACTTTAACGTTAAATTACTTGGCTATGCTTACCATAGTGACAGAAGTGTAAATAAAAAAAAAAGAAAAAGAAAAAAATAATAATAATATAAAAAATAAGAAAAAATATAAAAAATGAAAGAAAAAATGAAGAAAAAAAAAACAAAAAAAAAAAAAAAAAAGAAACCTTAACCTAGAAACTAAATAAAAAAAAATAAAAATGAGAGTAAAGAAGTGAGTGATGGTGTGAGAATGTTAATGGACAGCGGGAGTTGTTGAAATGGATGATATTGAAGCGGGAGTTGTTGGAATGGATGTTAATGGACAGAGGGTGTTGTTGAAATGGATGATACTGGAGCGGGAGTTATTGGAATGGATGTTAATGGACAGCGGGAGTTATTGAATTGGACGTTAATGGACGGAGCGGGAGTTATTGCACTGGGCGATTTGTCGTGTCACCCTTATGGGTAAAAGTTGGTTAAAGCCCACCATGCAAATCGGTGTGGAATTCTATCAAATTCCGTGGGATCATGAGGCTCGTTGCGGCGGAAATTTTGGTACGTTGAAGAAACTGTCATTTCTGACTAGCTTAGGTCGACCAGTTTTTTATCTCAAATATTGCATCAATATCATGAAATGACGTCATTTCATTCTCTGACTTCACATCATCGTTGTGTTTCATGAAATTCGAACTATTTCAATGATTTTTACTCGAAAACCATAATTTACTTACTTCAGGAAGGGTCTGCCTTTCTTTTATATTTGACTCTTACATTCATCTGGGTTGCAATTCACAAATATCTGAGAGACGCTTCACACTCCCAAAATGCAGTAAATTATGGATTCGGACCGATGAAATTTGAGCTAATTCCACATAGGTTTGGTGGAGATATTGAAGGAAAACTGTTTTCGGACCTCCAAAAATGTTTTTTCCCTAATGAGTCTAATGAGTCTAGCTCCAAGACGATGCCACCAGGAAAAAATATTTTGGACGAATCAGGCTAAGATAACGCTTTCAACGAGCTATAATAATTAAATATTCCGACTCGTTTGGACGTTAGTTCAATGTTTTTCAAATGGCTTGACTTCTGATAACCGAGAAATTGCTCAAAACGTGTCTACTTACTTACTTAACCGGCACTACAACCCATTAAGGGTCTTGGCCTCCCAGCTGGATACTCCGACAGTTTTTAAGTCATACCATCTGGATTTTGGACGCCCTGCCCTCCGGTCTGGTTTTAAGGATTTTACGATGTACATGACCGAGCCAACGCAGTCGGTTTATTTTGGTATTTCTGACTATGTGCGGCTCTCCATAAAGCTGACTAAGCTCATGATTGAATCGTCTGCGCCATCGGTTCTGCCTTTGATCGAATACTGGTCCAAATATTGTTCGCAGTACTTTTCTTTCGAACGTGTGCAGCGATTGTTGTGTCAAGCACCACGACTCCCAACCATACGTAACCACCGGTCTGATCATAGATTTGTGTATTGCGCATTTTGAATTTCGGCTTACTGACTTCGACTTTAAGATTTTCAGAAGGCCGTAATAACTCCGGTTGCCCAGAATTACTAGTATCTTAATTTCGTCCGCGATGTCGTTATTAGTGTTCAGCTCCGATCCAAGGTATACGAATTTGTTGACCATTTTGAATGTGTGTGTGTCGATCGTTACGGTTTCCTCCTGGTGTCGATTCGAAGGCGGGATAATCATATATTTCGTTTTTTCGTCATTAACTTTCAACCCAAGGTCGGTACCTTTCCTCTCCAAGGCCATAAACTTGTCTCTAACAACCATCCATTTTTCGTCCAAGTATGTCCAGGTCGTCTGCGAAACCTAGCAACTGACTGGACTTGGTGAAAATGATGCCATTGGAATCTATGTCCATGGTGCGCACAGCTGCTTCAAGGGTCAGGTTAAAAAGCAGCGTCGCGAGAGGATCTCCCTGACGTAGGCCTCCCTCTATGTCGAAAATCTCTGACAGTTGATTACAGATCCTTACTCGGCTATTAGCTCCGTTCAATGTTAACTTGGTTAGCGAGATCAGTTTGTTGGGGATTCCAAATTCCTCCATTACTCTCCATAGCTTACTTCTTCTAACACTGTCATAGGCTGTCTTAAAATCAACGAACAAATGGTGTGTTTCAATGTTGTACTCTTTGCACTTCTCCAAGATCTGTCTGATATTAAACAGCTGGTCCGATGTTGAACGACCTACACGAAAACCACCTTGGTATTCACCTACAGAGTTTTCCATGTATGGATGAAGGCGCTGGTAAAGAATATTTGCAAATATCTTGTAAGCAATATTCAGCAGAGCAATTCCTCGAAAATTGCCACACTCCATTTTATCACCTTTTTTGTATATGGGACAAAGTATGCTGGTCTTCCACTCTTCCGGTAACTCCTCGACATTCCATATACGCGTGATGAGCTCGTGCATCTCCATACATAGCGCGTTGCCGCCGTTCTTGAAAAGTTCGCCGGGTAGATTGTCTGTCCCCGGGGCTTTGAAATTTCTGAGCCTCGAAATTTCAGCTTCAACTTCTTGCATCGTTGGTTCTTCTATATATGGTTGCGCAGTATGAAATGGCAATTCGTTGTTTTCTTCGTTTCGGTTGAGCGGTGTGTTCGGATTAAGCAGTTCTTTGAAGTACTCAGCCCATCTCGCAATGCACCTTTCCTCATCTGCTAACACCAATCCATTCTTGTCCTTACACAGCAAAGGTTGTTGACTGTAACCATTTTTGGATTCGTTTACTTTGATAGAAGTTCCGAGTTTCCTTCCTATTGCCAAACTTTTCAATTTCGATCAAAACGTTCCTATCCTGCAGCCGTTTTTTGTTTCGGAACAGTTTTCGAGCGAAATTTCTCTTCGAACGGTACTCTGCCTGGCCTGCTCGAGTGTATCGACTCAGAGTTTTTAGTCGAGCTGCATTTTTGTTCTCCAGAGCTCGCTGGCATTCATCGTCGAACCAGTTATTTCTTTTATTTCCCGTTCTCGTTCCCAAAGTCTCTGCCGCGGCGTTCTCTACATTCCGCATGATTTGATTCCACGCATCGTCTATACTGTGCTGCTAGCTGATCATTTATTCGATAATTTTTCTCTGCAAACTATCCACGTATTTGTGTTTGATGTCTTCGTTCTGCAGTTTTTCAACGTCCCACTTTTTCAATGCCTGTTGTCGGTTATGTTGGACCGATATGCGAGACCTAACAACCACTTTGACCAAGTAGTGGTCAGAATCAACATTTGGTCCTCTACAGCTCCTGACATCCAATACATTTGAACAGTGGCGCCCATATATCAAAACGTGATTAATCTGGTTTTTGGCTTGTCCATCAGGTGATACCCATGTCGCTTTGTGGATGGTTTTATGTTCGAAATACGTACTGCTCACAGCCATGTTTCTTGATGCTGCGAAATGAACTACCCGCGTACCGTTGTCGTTAGAGTTTTCATGGAGGCTGTATTTACCAATTGTGGAACGATAGAAGACTTCGCGACCTATCTTGGCATTCAGATCTCCAAGCAGAATCTTAATGTCACGTTTTGGCGCTCCATCAGTTTCTCGTAAAATAGCTCCTTCGCTTCGTTGTTTTTTTCCTCCGTAGGTTCGTAGGCGTTAATAAGAGTATAGTTGAAAAATTTTCCTTTTGTCCGTAGAGAGCACAATCGCTCGTCAACAGGATTGCAGCCAATCACCGCGTTTCTAGCTGTGCTGAAAACTATGAAACCTGTTCCATACTCTCTTGGACTGTCATTACTTTTCCCACTGTACTAGAACTTATAGTCTCCACTGATCAGGGTGTCCATTCCAGGCCATCTCGTTTCTTGCACTGCCGTGATGTCAATTTTTGCCGCTCTTAGCGCACTTGTGAGAGATCTCAATCCTCCTGGCCGCAACAAAGATCTTACATTCCATGTTCCTAGCTTTAAATCGTTGTCCTTTTTTCGTTGCTTGAGTCGTTGCCGTTTATCCTGTCCGATCCGAGGCTGTGTTGTTGAGTTCATAACCGATCCATTTTTCCGGTGTTTGGAGGTTAACCAAACGCCCAACCTACTTCCGTTTTCCCGATGACCTGTAGACAAGTCATCAGGTAGCACTCTTAAATTTAGCACAAAACTCCGAAGAGAATTGAAGTCCCGCGGACTACGACGTGGACGTAAAAAGAGCACTTGATAGTTAGACAGTTGCACGCCTGGCACATGACACGGACTACCACACTCCGCTCATATGCAATCAGGCGCTACCCTACCTAAGTACCCAATCCCCGCTCAAAACGTGCCAAAATTTCATTTAGCGTCAAGTATTATTTCATTAGGAAAAAAAATTGAGTTTTTGGTGAATTTTGGTGAATTTTTACGAATTTCCATGAATTTTAGTGAATTTTTATGAATTTGGATAATTTTTACGAATTCAGTGAATTTTTGCGAATTCCGTGAATTTTAATGAATTTGGGGAATTTTGACGAATTCGGTGAATTAATTCAACTAAATAGGCCCTGCAACTAGACCATTTTGCATTTCATCCCTCGTCTTGAAATAGTAATGGGCAATTCCATGCAAAAAGTGGAAAATGCGTTAGTGCAAACGCTCTAACGGGTAAAATGTTTAGATATTAGAATTCCTTTGTATGGAAAAGTTGAAGATTGAACATTTGTAGAAACTTCTTTCATATAACACAAGCCTCGTATGTGCTTTGTTTCGCAAGAAAACAACGTTTGCACATAACCTACCAATGGAATTGCCCAATAATAATCTGCCTTACAACCCATGAAGGGCTAGAGGCTAGATCATTATTTACTAGTTTCGCTGTTTGTGGCTCTACTTTTTGAGATCCTTTCATTACCGGAAAGTTTTACTGTGCCAGTGGTAAGCTGTGCGACAAACCCAGTGCCATCTATGAGATGTAACTAGGAGCGAAACTAGTAGGAGTAGAATACCGGTTCTCCCAACAATGCCTTTTCCGGTAAGCCGTACGATGGCAGTACACTCAACTTCACTTGACTTGAACGATTCAATCAGTTTTGTTTTGTTTACAAATCTAACAATCGGTACAAATCCGTCTGCGGCTGAGTTACGAAGCAACGCACTGACAACTCAATCTCGTAGTAGCAAGCAGACGTGTTAACCACTGCGCTTTGTTGCTTGAAATGGGCTAATGTCAATATTAAGGATGCAAAATCATGTCAAACTTTCCTACTTCAGTTTTTACATGTTAAATTTGGACCTTTCTAGCCACTTAGCCCGAAATGTTGATCAGTTTGGTGATCGTACAAAATCCGGAACCGGGGAACTCACTTAAAAAGTATCCAATTTTTGACTACAAAGTCGCTCTACGGCCACATAGTCGAACATTTTCAAAGAACTATAGTGCAATTTAGGCATCTACTTAAGGTCAATAAATACTGTAAACGCTTCAATCCGAATCTGAGAAGATATTGAAGAAAAGAGCAATTCGCCAGCCGTAACCAAATTTTTGTAAAAAATATTTTCTTTCACAATTTGCTGAGAATAGTCCAAGGAATCGAACGACACCAAAATCTTTGGAATCGAAAATGTGATGGTTTGAAGTTTCATACATACTGGTCGAAGTTTTCGCGAATTCACTCTCAAAAGGTCCTACCAAAGTACATCGATTTTGATGGCCGAAATGTTCTCGTCTGCACCATATCGAAAGGAGGACCAATCCTGAAACTATTTTCTTTGAAATGTAATTCTCACCAACTTTCGCTTAAGAAGCAAATTTCTAAAAGCCGAAGTTTTATAGATATGCGTCATTCCTCACAATTCTAGAAGTTGCGTTATCCCGGGATAATTTTCTCTAAAACCCTGAAACATGTATTCGATAAAATTTCATTCTCTACAACTTTGCCTTCGGTAGTAAATTCCATATTGCATAGTTGAGCAAAAATAGACGAAAACCCATCTGCTTTCGTATATGGTCAAGAAACTCAATTTCATCCATTCCATTTGTCCCAGTGCCCAGACCCAATTACCACAAAAAAAAAAAAAAAAATCCTAGTTTTTTCAGATCAAATGCTTTCATTTGACACCAAAATGAACAATTTCCATGCTTTACTTGCTGAGATATTTGCGAAAAAGTTTCACCGATCCTCGAAAAACCATGTTTTTCTTAACTTTTTCGACCATATCTCCGGAACCTATTGTCCGATTTTGCTCTTCTTTGAGCTTGAATCATGGGACATATGTATCTTTCAGAGCGATCGGCGAAGCCGCTTAGAAAAAAATGACGGGACGGACAAACGGACATTTTCTTTCGCTGATTTGTCACCTCTCACGATATTAAATGCTTCCCCTCACTCCCGCCTCGATCTACCCCATGTTACAATAAAATGTCTTGTAGTAAACGTATAAGATCTTTGTACTTGGTTTAGGGGAAAGGGAAAGGTCTAAAATCACTATTCTGAGCCATTTTTTTTTCAGATTAATTCCACATGTTCGATTATGCACAAACGAATCATCAATATTAATGTTAATCGATATTTGTACTCTCATGGCCTTATGTTTTGTAACTGACGCTGAAATAGCGCATCAATTCGGTTTGCAAGAAAATGCCGCTTTCGCAACGTTGATTCACTGTTTACAGTCAAAAATCTACGGTTTGTTTGCCATGTTCTGCATGAGATTTACAAAAATCAAAAGCTATTCAATTTTGTCTCGTCAGATGATTTGGATGATAATCTTAAGATGACAGCGTTCAACAAAATCATCTTAATAATTACGTTCGCAGCAAACACGTATATTGGCTACAACTTAATTTGGAATTTTTCTACGCAAAACGAAATGGAATCGCTTTTCCAAGCAATCATTTTCGGCTTGCAAACCGAAAACGGTAATAAAATCGTTTGCAGCAGAACATAGAAAAAAACATTTTCATCGATTTGTTTCAGATTTGACTGTAGCCGTTCTCAAGTTGTTGTCATCCCTTCTGACATCCAATGGAAAATCGGAAACAAACTATTTTGGCATCCTTTTCGATAAAATACAGGCGAAGTCAAGTCAATCACAACATCAGATTAAGGAAAACGGTGAAGTCATTGGATATAAGACATTCATCGAAAGGCGTTGTATTGAAATAAATAATGCTTCGGAGTTAATACTCTCCTTTCTAATGGAGCTGTTCAAATCTCCACAAAGTAAGTTGTAAAAATAGTTACATGGTAAATGCACACGTCCGTCCGACCCCGAGGTAAGATAGTCAGAAACGTTGAATTTACAAACTTCAGTTGATTTTTCTGCCAAAAAGCTGACGAAAATTTTTAGAGAAAAGGTATGTGAGGTAACGATTATGGGTCAGTACAGGACGAAATTCCGTCGGGGAAATTCTAACCGCGAAGCCGAGAAAATGAGAACATATTTCTTTGTCATTCTATTCAACGTGAAATGGGCCGCGTTCTTGGCAGCTTGTCTTTCGTTATGAAACTTGTATAAACATCGTTCAGCCTGAAGCTTGCGTCGAAGCGAACGCTGGCATTTGAACATTGTATTGTGACTACACAACTAAACCCGTGCACAGAAGATTCTCGGCGATTGTTTGGTTTAATTTTGTCGTTAAT
This sequence comes from Pseudolycoriella hygida, assembly GCA_029228625.1. NCBI lineage: Eukaryota > Metazoa > Arthropoda > Insecta > Diptera > Sciaridae > Pseudolycoriella > Pseudolycoriella hygida. Next base: position 127,874,312 of record CM055403.1, read on the forward strand.
TTGATTCTTTCGGCGAATTTCGTTAAAAATCTTCGCTGATTTTCTCTAAGTTTTCTTTTCCTTATGGCGATGGCGGTAGCGTAGGATTTTTGACTTTAGTTAGTACGATGTAATTTGAAAATTTTAGAACTTTAGGTCGAAAATGGTTCAACAGCACTAGATTTATGAGCTACAAGATATCAGTTTTTCCCACGCGCTATATCAAGTCTCTGCCTTCAACCGTAATAAAGCTTCTCTATTGTGATTTTCAGAATCTAGATTTCTGGTCTTACGGACGTTTTTTTTCGGTCTCCGATCAATAAGACCATATTGGGCCGAACTGAAGGAAAGTCCGGCCTTGATTTTTTCGAAAAAAAAAAAAATATTTAAATAAATAATAAATAATAAAAAATAAATATTCAAAATCTACAAAAAGATTTTGAAGTTGAAAATTGCTAGAGAAAGCCACCTTCATCACAAAACCCAAGGAAGCTCCATTGGATGACCTCACTCATGTTGAGAATAACGAAAAATATTGCAGAACCTGTTGGAAGTTACAAGAGTGCTATGGAAATCCTCCCAATTCTAGAAGTGACTGCGTTTTGGCATTCTGTCATTTTTCCGAAAAACCCTTTGCCTTTAGAAGCAACTTTCTAACTCTGAGTCATCCCTCCCAATTCTAGAAGTGGTCGTATTCCAGAATTCGGCCATATTTCCCCAAAACCCTAGATTCGCTAAAAGGGTCAGTTTTTTAAGGAAAAAATATACAACTACGATCATTTATATTTTTGGGCACAAACAAAGCAAATTCATTGTTTGCGGCAGAAAATGTATGATCGTAGCTGTATGTGTCGGCTAATTTTATAATCTGAAGCTATCCTAAAAATCTCAGAAAAATTGTCGGAGCCGTTTCCGTGATCCTAAAAAGTAACAAAGTAAAAACGTTTGCAAAATCGGTCAGTTGAAAATATCCGATTTTGACTCATTTGTATGAGAAAATGGAAATTCGTATCTTCGAAATAAAAATTCGTATCTTCGGATCGAATAAACTGATTTTGATGAGTAAAAAGGCCTAAAATTTTCTGTAGAATCCTGGAAAAATATTTTCCGGGAGGTACGTCGCTAGGGGGGGGGGGGGGGGTAGTCAAAAAGTTACTGTGTATAATGTTCCTTAGTCAAAGAAAAATTTTCTTGTGAATTACCATGGCACCATGATGATAAACATTTTCTGTTTGCATTTCATTTCCAACAACGTCATAACTTTGATTATATTTGTGACGTCATTTTTCTGATGTCATTTTTCTGATGTCATTTTTGTGTCGTCATTTTTGTGACGTCATTTTTTGTGACGTCATTTTTTGTGACGTCATTTTTGTGGCGTCACTTTTTGTAACGTTATTTTTGTGACGTCATTTTTGCGACTTCATTTTTTGTGACGTCATTTTTGTGGCGTCACTTTTTGTAACGTTATTTTTGTGACGTCATCTTTGCGACGTCATTTTTTGCTACGTTATTTTTTGCTACGTCATTTTTTGCTACGTCATTTTTGTGGCGTCACTTTTTGTAACGTTATTTTTGTGACGTTATATTTTCTGACGTTATTTTTGTGACGCTACAATTTCTGTTCATAGAACTTCGGCTACCTTCCCAAACAGGACGCATGTTTGTGGAGGGGGGGGGGGGGGAACGGGTAGCTGGAGTACTGTAAACAAAATATCGGACCAATTTGGAGTAATTGACTTCATGAATTCTATAGCAAGCGTTTCGCAATTTATGGCCCTAATGGACGGATGCTCTCGATAAATTTACCTACGTATGTTCTCTGCTCTTTATATAAACGCTTAACAATGGCAGAGGTATTATTCTGTCGTCTCAATGTCACATTTGAGAGAAGCCTTGAATAAATGCTGATGTATGCCTTCGCTTATCTGGCTGACATGTTGAAGGTCTTCATTTTCCATCGGATTATGAAAGCGTCGAGAGTAGATAGTGAGATTCCTGATTCATGACTCGTCAGCTGCTTGATTACCTTCGACGCTCCAGTTTTTCAGATAATAAGTCTAGGGTGTCGATGCTTCTAAAGCTACACACGACGACATTTAATTTTGTGTTCTTTATTAAGTATGTTTTCACCCTTCCTGTCTGTCCATCTGTGTATCCCACACCGGGGAATCAAAGGTGAATCATCGTGGTTTCCTCGGTGAATCATCCGTGATTCCAATGTGAATCATCATTGATTCCCCTGTGAATCAACGGTGATTCTCCTGTGAATCATAGGTGATTTCTCGATGAATCATCGGTGATTGACCAACGAATCCGATGATCCAAAACTAACACCTTTGACTACACTCTATCGCTACTTTCCTATACTGATGACAATGGTTTATTAAATAACAAATTTTGTTGTTTACATAACGGGTTTTGTATGAATTTCTCACAAATATACGAAACAGTCAAAGACATATGCAATCAGAATAGATGCGGCAAACAAAAAAGATGTTACAAAAAGACTTGAACGTATCTGAGTAAATATTTCCTTGAGTGTATACAATTACGTCCACATTAAATTGGACTGGAAATTGTCGAAAGGGCAACATGGAAAAACCCGTACGAAGCAACGCCGCTAAAACCCTCACCAAAAACTTAAAATAAGCCCAGAATTTAGAAACGAGCTAGAGCAATTAAGAGAGGCATGGACAACACCGCACAAAAACCTTATCATTAAAGGAATATTCACGAAAAACCACCAAATATCTTGTTGGGTCGCGTAGCGTGAGTTTGGCCCGCACAAAGGACACTACAGCCACAATCAGATAACATATTTGCGCTAATTTAATTTTCGTGATTTTCTCATGTCCACACCTTTTATTCAAAACCTTGAAGAGCGATTTCCGTCCGTCCGTCACCGCGATAACTTGAGTAAAACACAACCGATTTTCAAAAACTTTTTTCCCCTGAAAGGTAATCGGAATATCTTTTATGGGATTGAATCTGGGCACTTTCGGCCCAAGGGCCACCGAGCTAGGGCCGTTTAAGTGATTTTTGGTCTTTTGTACATAACTCGAGTAAATTTTTTTCCGATTTTCAAAATTTGTTTTTGTTTGAAAGATCTAGGCATGACCGACAGTTTATAAAAGAAACTTCTGCCTGTGCTTAGGGCTCAAGTCCTCAAGTGGGCCATGTTGGTCCTAAGGTCGGCCCTAACCAAAAAAAATTTTTTTTGCTATGTTGCAGAGGAAATTTAGGGAAAATTTTTTGGCTATTTAATTGTGTGTCCGAGGCCTCTACTTAGGACTATAGGTCAGTACTAAGGTCGACCCTAGCCCCTAACCCAAAAAAAGGTTTTTTCTATGTTGTAGAGAAAATTGAGTAGAACATTTTTCTATATTTGGGGGTCAATTTTGTGCTTTCGGAAAGGTTTTTTTGCACCGTTTCTTCGGACGGATTTTTCAATATTGCCCTATCGGCAATTTCCAATACAATTTTATGTGGAAGTAATTTCATACAATTAAGAGTTATGGCAACATTTACTTAAATACGTTCGAGCCTTTTCGTAACATCAACTCTGTCTGCCGCATCTATTCTGATACGTACGGGTCCCTTGCATATGTTTTCATTATCTTTCAGGAAAAATAACAGTTTTCGAAAATGGGATAAGATTTACCCGATTTATGTAGAAAAAACACGTTGGGTCCTAGTAGAGATTCAGTTTAAGGGCTCTGGCTGAGTCCAAAAGCTCGAAATTAGAAAAAGTTTCTTCCATAAATTGTCAGGCATGCCCAGACCAAAAACCACTTAAACGGCCTAGCTCATTGGCCGAGCCGACAGTGCCCCAATTCAATCCCAAAAAAGATTTTTCAATTACCTCTCATAGAAAAAGAAGTTTTCGGAAATCGGTTGAGTTTTAATCGAGTTATCATGTTGACAGACGGACGGACGGACGGACATTTTTTTTATTGTTGATTCGTCATCTAAGGACCATGGTCGATGCACCCCCCCCCCTCCCGTACTCCCGGGTCGATATTGGGATGGTTACAAACGTATTGGTAAACGCATAAGACCCCTTTTCGAAGAACTTCGTTTTTCGTACGGATCTAACAAAACCAAATAAGATTAAAAATTAAGAGTCGTCGTCTGTAAGCCAGGTGCAAGACTTATAGAATCTGTTTTAGATCTTGCTGCTTTTCAAATTCGACTTCGTTGTACACATTTGTTCTACAATTTATTTATGTTGGGATGTATGTCTCATTCACACGCGTAATAACTCCGAATACACAACATGTGGGACATTGAACATTTGAAAAAATTTCCGTATCTTGCAGAAGCTGAGAATTTTTCTTTGACCATTTTGGAAACTACGGGATGAAAAGTGCATTAACCTCAATAATCTCTACAAAAATACTTGCTTTTTACAGAAAATAGCAAAATCCGCTTTAACGTACGCAAAACCATTGCTTTGCTTCTTGCTGGATCGCCTGAAGCACGGAAATTGGCAGCCAGTGTTGATTTCGTTGATGATGTTTTGGACGAAATTGAAAGCATTTTAACGAAAGTCGGAACTTATGGAGATTTTGTACGAAAATATGGCGAACAAAAGAAAGATCCAATTATCACTCAATTGAAGGCGTCGTACAACATTCTGTTCCATTGGTTCAGTGAGGAACGCTTAAGCGACGAAACGGTTGTGAATCGAATTTGTCAAATAATAAGCGATACGTGGTCTTGGACAGGTTCTAATTCCAGCTTTCAATTCCTTGTCATGAAGACATTGGCTTTCTTAACGGAAGACTCAGTTCTTGGTATAAAAGACACTTTTGGATTGTTGGACGTCGAATTTAACAAAAAAAATTTTTTTTAGTTTGCAAAGCAATTGCAACGCGTAATATACGAACCTCTCGAACTGTCTTGCAACTCTTAGTGGAAAATGCTTCATCCGAGACAATGAAGCCCAAAAAGCCTATCTCGAATTTAGAACTCTTAGGGGTGACACTTCGCACCTTGTCGAATTGCTGCTGCTCTGTTGAAGGAAGGATTCAGTTGACGAAGGTGAGATTCACGGCACTTTTTTTAAAACGATATTTCTTTTCATAAAGCTACTTTAAGCTCAATGTCTTTAACGCAATGGATAGACTGCATCCCACCCTTACAAAACAACATCGGCCTTGGAATTCTGTGCTCTTATTGTGGCTTGAATTTTACGAGGTGTACACACGATACCCCGATGTCACTGCAACGAAACATCTACAATTGCTCTGTTTCATCATAAAGAAAGTTGCATTGCCAAGAATGACAACAGTTTCGCTTACGATAATCCGCAATATGGCATTTGGTACAGCAGTACCGGCTCTCTTGGCGTCAGGTATTCCTTTGATTGTAAGACAAATCTTAAAGTGTCTCTATTTCCTTTTTCCATTCGTTTAGATGTTCTGCAGCAAACACTGTCCAATAGTTTAGAAGATGAAAATAAAGATATTCAACTCATAGCTGCTACCTGCATTTGGAAACTCATTGCTAATAATTATAGAGGGAAGCACAAAATACGCTCCTCGTCCATTCCCCTAAAAGTGATATTAGCGTTTAACAAACTTGCTTCGACTGACGAAAACACTGAATTATTTTATGTTTTAGAGACAGTGAATAAAATTTTAAGTAATTAAGAAACGACAAAGAATTCATTCAAAAACAAGTTCAAAGGCTTCAAAGAAGAAAACTTTGTCTAACGATTTTTTTGTTGATTGAAACATGAGCAAAGGTTATAGGTATTACCGTCCGGGAAATATCTCCTCACTTTTCTCACTTCCGCTCAGTTATTTCTCACTTCCGCTAACATATTTACCCGATTTTCTATATTAAAGTGTGTCAATAGAGTATTCATCTTTATCGTATTACCATTTTCTAAGCCCAACAATTTTCGCAATGTCACCTCCTTTCCCTTAACAAATTTTGTCTAGAATTTTTGGTGAAACAGTTAAGCATTGTCTCTTGTATGTCAGACTTAAAATCCATAAATCCCGTCACGTATGGGGTGGGTTTCAGCCGAAAATAGACAGGTAATGTCACGGTAGGGAGTCTGCCTTAGAGTGTGCGTCTGAACTTCTTGTAGGAAAAACAAATGAAACATAAGGATGTGGCACGTCCATTATTATGCAGACAACACACGAGTAATCGAGAATTGTCGATTCTTGTTTTTTATTGTGTACAGAATATTTTTTGCTGATTTTCATTGTTATGATTCTTTCTTCATACGTACGAAGTACGAAGGTCCTATACGTTTACTACAAACAACTTTATTGTAACATGTGGTAGATCGAGGTGGCTGTGGTTGGGATACAAGAGAAGAAAACATTTATTTACATATAAAAATACAAATAAAAGGAGCTGCCCTTGTAACAAAGGTTGCTTAAGAAAACACAGCGTACCCATCTATCATTTAAGACAATCGTCATCCTGATATCACAGTCGGTTCGAATATTTAAGTTTATAATTTATCATAACAAATGTTAATCGAGACCTCTAGCTTGAATGACTTAAAAAATCGATTACACTTATTCCGAAGGTGCTACCGAAAAATAACTCCAAAACTTACCACTTCCTTTTACCGAATGATTGTGAGTATTTATCTTCGTGGAAAGGTGTGCATTTGTCGTATATCGATGATTTTTCTAGTCGGATTTCTTCGTCCTGGTCCCTGTAGTTCGTTTCTTATCGGACCGTTGGATCGATAATGAAGGCTTTTGAAGATTTCGGGTCGAATGCAATAGTGTCGCTGAAGCGAGCTCTGCCGTCAGTGTCAACTGCATAGGTTTCCTCGAAGCAAACATAACCTTTTTCGCGTAGCAGTTGTGATGAAATTTTTAACGCTGTGGTGGCGAGCGGAGATCAAGGTATCAGAGGTTGGAAGTTGTATCAATACCGGGAACTCCGTTCAAATTAGAGTAGTTGGCACTCAGTTTGATGGCTGCTACCCATTGTGAAGACGAAAGAGCATTTTTGTCGTACGTAAAGTCGTTGCTTGCTGTGTGAGATTCGAAGTGTATGACGCCAATGCCTCGGTATTTCAGCTTACTCCACTTAACGAATACGTCATGGCAAAGTATTGCTCTGAGAGCTTTCGATGAGTTGCCGGACACGTTAAGTGCTTTGGTGCATGAGGTCATTTCTTCCGTACAGTTCGATACGGATTGGAATAGATCGTCTTCGATCCTTGACAGTTTGGATGATAAAACGAAATGCTATTTAAATATGACGAAACAGAAAAAAAAGGTCTGTCTGTCCGTCTCCACTTTTTTTCTAAACGGCTCAACCGATCACCCTAAACATTTTTTCATTGAAAGATACATGATTCAAGTTCAAAGTTGAGCAAAATCGGCCAAGTTCTTCCGAAGATATGGTCACAGAAGTGTCCAAAAACGTGGATTTTCAAGGGTCGGTGAAACTTTTTCGCAAATATTACGGGAGGTACAGCACGAAAATGGTGTGTCAAATAGTGTGTTATGCGTAATATAGTACTCCTTATGTATTTTAGCCTCTGTCCACTTACTCTACATCCTATCCTACCCGTGGTAACACCTGTTATAGTGAGCAACCCGCATGAACAATCAGGTAACCAACCTTGGTGTAGTAGTGTGGATGAGGGGGCTGTCTTCGGGTTGTACCTCAACGTCACGTATAGGAAGGGCCGAAGGCAGCTAGGCGCTATCAAGATGGTGTGGCAACTTAGTGTGGTGGAGGATGATCTCATCAGCAAAAGACTACGGCAGCATACACAGCGCTAGTCAGTTGGGCTACCATCACAAAAGCAACATTGGTCCTACGATGAATGGGTTTTTTTAATAAGGGTGGGGAAATCTTCATAGACACCCGGTCCTCCCGGACCAAGGTAGTGCTGGATTCCATTCTTCAGTGACCACCAACTAAAACCCTCTTCCTTAGTCTTCATGCTCTCTTCTCCCCGGAACCATCTCACAGCATTACTTTGGGGAGGGGCTGTGCTTTCGCACCTACTCTCTCAGATCAACTGGCAGTCTTTTTTGATCGTCTCTCCATGCACTTTGCAGCTTCCCCATTATTTTCGCAACTACATTATCCGCTACTCTCCACACCTCCTCATCGAGGCACATCTCCGATGTTATGTTTTCGCCGTTTACATCTGACCTACTCACAGTCATCAGTTCACCTCGCTCCTGTTCGAAGCGGGGACAGACAAATAACACGTGCTCCGCAGTCTGTTCCTCTCCATCGCATGTCGTGCAGAAAGGTGACAATTTGAATCCAAGCCTTTGCAGGTATCTCCTAAAGCATCCGTAGTCCGACAGAAACTGCGTCAATTGGAAGTTAACCTCTCCATGGTTCCTCTCTACCTATGTCGTTATGTTTGGTATGAGTCTATGGGTCCACCTTCCCTTGTCAGAGGAGTCCCACACTCGCTGCCACCCTTCTATTATTTCTATGACATTCGCTGTCTTCCGTCAACGCTATGCATATGGGCATCGTCCCAGCTATGACACATACCGCTTCTAGGGATATCGTTCGGTATGCGCTTACTACTCTTATGCTTCCTAGCCTTTGAGCTCTATTAAGCCTCCTCCGATTTCTCTTCGTACCTGGCGCCTGTATCCACGCTGGTGCCCCGTAGCGCAATATTGATAGGGTGATGCTTACTAGGTGAGCCTCCTTTTGCTGCTGCGCGGTCCAAAACTGTTTGGCATTATTCTGGCCAGTGCTGCGGCGACTTGCCTTATCGCACGTGTAGTCCACATGACTATTAAAATTTCTGCGGTCGTCCAGCATAACTCCAAGGTATTTTAATTGACGAGTGGATGAAATTTCTTCCCCGTCGATGTTCATTACGATCCGCTCAGTTTTTTTGCAGTTACTGACTAGCATGATCTCAGTTTTCTGGTGGGCCAGCTTCAGTTTTGCCGTTGTCATCCAGTTTTCGACAGTTTCTAGCGTCTCCATCGTAATTACCTCCACCTCCATCTTCGACGTTCCGGATACCGTGAGGATCAAGTCGTCGGCAAAAGCAATCGTCTTAGCGCATCTTTTCCTTTTCAGCCGCAGCGCTGTGTTATACATTACATTCCACAGCGTTGGTGAATAGGGGGTTGCAATCAAGGACGCATGACTGTGAGCGATTGTGGAACAATCATTGCAACGAAAGCTGGAAAAGAACGAGACAATATGCGGTCTCATTCCGATGCTGGGAGACGTTCGGCAACGACTCGGAAACGGATAAAGGATATGAGAATTAGAACATGGAATGTGAGATGTCAGACTTGAAGAATTGGAGGATTTACAAAACTGACAAATGAACTGAAGAAGGCCAAAATCGACTTTGCAGCTATTCAAGAGAGCTGTTATAATAAAGACTCACAAATTTCCCGCTACAATGGCTACATCAGCTTTCAAAGCAGCAAAAGTCGAGACCATGTACTTGGTACTGCCTTCCTGGTAGCTAAAAAATTTGAACACCTGGTTCTAAACTTCCGAAAGGTCAACGAGCGACTATGCGTGCTACGAATAAAGGCCATTTTAAGAACTACTCCCTAGTTAATGTACACGCGCCACATAATGAATCGTCAGACAAAGTCAAGGACGAATATTATGAATTGCTCGCAAATATCTACCATGAACTATCGGCACACGACATCAAAATCGTTTTGGGAGATTTCAACGCCAAGGTGGGTAAAGAGGAAGTGTTCAGACCAACAATTGGAAGATACTGTCTGCATGATGAAACGAATGAAAACGGACAGCGCATGATTTATTTCGCGGCTGAAAGAAACCTTGTAGTGAAAATTACCTTCCACCAGCATAAAAACAGACAACATATTGGAGAGCAAATATCGACTCTGATCACTATCATGTGGTGTCTTTCAAAACGGCCAACGAGAAACTGTGAGGCGTTTTGCAGTTGAAAAACTAAGAGATCCACAGATAGTGGCGACATATGCTGAAAACATTAGCACAAAGCTTCAACAACTTCAACAAGATGAACCAGATGATACTCTTCTCGACTGGCAATCGGTGAGTGAAGTAATCAAAAACGAAGAGACCAACACCTTAGGATATCAGAGCTCTAATGACTTCAATACCTGGTTTGATGCCGAGTGTGCTGAATGTTACAGAACGTAAATACGCTGCGCGATTAAAAAACGAAACTCCAAGAACGAGAGAACAGAAAGTGGCGGCAGATGCAAGATACAAAGAACTGCGGAAGGAGGAAAAGCGTTCGCACCGGCGGGCGCAAGAAGAGAGAGCTCGAAATAGGACGCTACTCTAGCTATAGAGATTGTGTAGCGCAAATGAGTCACGAAAGTTCTATAAACGTATAAACAATCAAAGGGAAGGATTCAACCCCCGAATAATCATATGCAAAAACGGAACGTTGCTTACTGCAAAACCTGATGGAGAGATTCAAAGATCATTTTGATGCATTGTTCAACGGGGATGTTGATGCGACTGTTGATACCGATGTTTCCTTTCTTGAAGACGACGGTCGTATCGTAGCAGCGCCAACAATGGAAGAAGTCTCAGCAGCAATTACCTCATCCAACAACAACAAAGCTTCTGGTCCGGATAAAATATACCAGCAGAACTGCTGGAGACGGGTGGTCAGGAATTGTCTAAAGTAATGTATGATTTAGATAAACGAATATGGAACATGGAAGAGTTGCCTGGCGAGTGGCTACACAAGAAAGGTGATAAAACCGAAAGCTTTGGAAATCGCAATGAGACGTGCTGGTATCCAAACCAACAAAACGCTGGTGAATGGAACAGTTCAAGTCCTGGGCTTTGCAGATGACTTGGATAACGCCTGTCGTACACATGGACCAGCAGTTAACACATTCACAAATCTGAAAATCAAAGCTGAGAAAATGGGTTTGATGATAAACGAATCTAAAACCAAGTACTTGAAGACCGAGTCGAATCCGGTAGCTAATAACAGGGAGACAAAATACGCATTGGAGAGTCCATTCACAGACGTATCATGGCGGCAAGCAGATGCTATTATGGTCTAATCAAACAGTTACGATCAAAGTTAATATCAAAGAAAACGAAGTGCCATATTTACAAAAAGCTTATTTGTGCAGTATTGATCTACGGATGCGAATTTTGAACGATGAAGAAAAGCGATGAACAATTGCTCCTAACGTTTGAGCGCAAGGTACTTCGCACCATATTTTGAGCGACGTGCGAGGGGGAGAGGTGGCGACGGCGACATAACTTTGTACTGGAACGTGATTTCGGCGAACCGGATATAGTGGCGGTGGTGAAGGTCCAAAGGTTGAGGTGGGCGGGGCGGGGGCGGGGTGTTCGGATGAAAACAGAGCCCCCTAAAAATTATTCCGTAACGATCCAGAAGGGCGAAGAGGAGTTGGTCGTCCAAAAATTAGATGGATTGATAGCGTCGTACAAAATCTTCGCACGCTCGGAATAAGAAATTGGAAATCAGCGTTGGATTGGAATTTTGGAGCAGGCCTAGGCCCGCAAGTGGCTGTAGCGCCGAAAAAGTAAAGTGAGTGTATCACGAAAATTGTTCATTTCGGTGTCCAATTAAAGCATTTGATCTCATAAAACTATGAAAAAAATTTTCTGGGAATCGGCTCAGTGCTCTAGAAGGCCAATAGAATGGGCGAAATTCATGTTCTCGGCCATATACGATAGGTGATGGTTTTTCGGAGAAGGAGGCTGATTGAACCCGACGTATAAAACTTAATAAGAAGGGAAATGCAGCACAATAGGCCCAACAAGGACGGCCTCAGTGCTTTAATTCAGGACGTTTAAACGGTCGGAAGTGCATTTAATTTAGCTCTATAGTATTTAAGTGTATATTGTAATCTGTAATACGAACTGAATTATGTTTCCTAAATAAACCAACCAACCAAGCGCACCACGGGAATAATAGTATATTATAATACAAGGGGAATAATTGCGTAATTATAGTCGAGGTGGGATGAAATTTCAAGGGACGTTAGCTCCGAGAATTTTCACCCACCGAGACTATAATTGCGCGATTGTTCCCCTTGTATTATACGATAGTTTATCACATTTGAGCCTATAATTGCCAATTATGCACAAAACATGACAACAAAATTAACATAAATCAAAAATTTCGTATAAAAACACTCATCGAATTTGTTGCAAAAAATGTCGTCTAGATTGATTTTTCGATTTAGTATGCGGTTGTCATAACAACACACGTTTCATTCTCATTCATTCGTATTGTTTCAGTGTAGCCTACGTCATCATTTAAAAACCGGGTTATAATAGCGTCATTACAACCCTACTTTTAACAAGAAAGCCGACTATAATAGGCCAGTTATAGCCCCATTATTAGTCCAATAATTGGCTTATTATAGGCTCGAATGTGATAATAACCTTAACTTTTTAATTTTATTATATATTATAACACAAGGGCTGTAATTTGAGATCTTACATTACATTACAGCCCGTGTGTTATACGATATTTTATAACACGAGGGCCTCAAACTTCAGTTTCAGGGCTATAATATGCATATAATAGCTCCGAGTGTTATAAAGTATATTCACACTCGAAAATGTCTATATTTATTGCGTAACATTTCCTTGGTTACAATGCATAGCGGAGGACTCAAAAGATCGCGGGATCTCCGTCTGTTGCAGGGGTGACTGATAAAATTCATTAATCAGATATGTCAGAGTAATGTGTTTGATTTGTCGTATAATCTATGTATAATCCAACTATATTAACATGGAGCTCAGTGTGCTTTGTGAGCTATGTGTTTACGATATGGAATTAGTGAATCCTTTTTCAGGCAAGTTTGTTTTGAACTGTAACATGTTTTCCGTTGATTTAACAAATCTTCATTCACAGAAAGTGCCATACCAGAGTGTGTGTCGCATTCACCATTCAAAAAATATTAGGCTTGTTTTCTAATTGAATTGGGATCTTGGAGCTGATGGCAACAATTCAAATAGCGTTTTCTATATGAACACTTTGTTGCATTGTTTGTGTGGTGATCTGTTGAGGAGGGCCGATGGGGAAATGTTAGTCAAGGATAAATTCTTGGTAAAATCTTATGTTCCAAACGAACAACATTTTTTCACCATTCTTATGTAGTTGCAGCATCTTAACTGCACATCATCGAATCAAAATTCCGCGATTGTAAACAAAGTGTAGTGCAATCAATTTCTGAAATTGTTGGGGAAAGGATGTTGATTTTGTTTGCTTAGTGTTTATGCTTGCAATTTCTGAAATTTTTGACAAGAGATTTACGAATTTTGGCAGCGTTTCGGTCATGTACTAAATGAAGGTGTGTAAAAGCAACTCTTAAAAGGTTCCGGCGAAATATTGCAGAAGGAGATACGTTGTTTGAATAAAACTTTAAAAATCATTTTCTTGCAGAGCATAATTTTACACACAATTCGAGTTGTCGGTCATACCAGATTCGCTGCAACAAGCCTTAGTACGTCCGAATAACTCGTTCAAGGTTCTGTGATTCTTACCTAGAATGCATTGAATTTAGTTGCATGACACGAGCAGAAAAACAAGCAGACATCAGTGCTATCTAAGCTAAACCATAGGCTGCAATAACTTCATCCACTAAAGCATCACCACGAGTAAATGATAATCGGTTGATATTAGGAATAAACATGACCAAAGACCCGTAAATATCAGAATAGACGTGGCAAAAAGACTCGAACATATCTAAATACAGAAATGAGCAAACAAATGTTTTGTGCTCTTTTACAACTATAAGAATTTCAAAGATTTCAAAGGCCATTCCGAAGTACATTTGAAACCATTGATTTTGATGGCCTAAATGTTCTCCCCTGCACCATATCGAAAAGAGGACCAACCTAGTTTCTCCAAGAAATCCTGAAATTTTTTCTCTAAAATTTAATTATCATCAGCTTTGCCGTAAGAAGCAAACTTCAAACTGCAGTAATTTTATAGATATGTGTCATACCTCACAATTCTAGAAGTTGCTTTATCCCGGGATTTGGTAATTTTTCCCTAAAACCCTGCAATTTTATTCTCTACAACTTTGCCTTTGGAGGCAACTTTCTATCTCCTATAGTTCTAGAGGTATAGGTCATCCCGCTCAATTCTAGAAATGGTCATATTCCAGGATTGGGCCATTTTTCTCTTAAACCCTGAAACACGTGTTCTCTAAAATTTTATTCTCTACTTCTTCTCCAACTTTGTTCGTCGAATAAAATCATTACTCACGTAATGCATTTCCCTTCGTTGCCTCGTCAACGAATTTGGCCGCTTCCAAGCAATACAACAATTTTGATAAATTTTTGTTTATTGGCCAAGCAATGCAACAATTTAATATAATTATTCTCTCCCTTTGGAGGCAACTTTCTATCTCCCATAGTTCTAGAGATATGGGTCATCCCGCCCAATTCTAGAAGTGGCTTTATCCCCGGATTGGGTCATGTTTGCGAAAAACCCTCACACATGTGTTCCCTTCTGTGTGTAGCCCATCTTCTATTGTATTAGGCCGAGAAACTGAATTTCGTCACACAGCCAACAGCCAAACACAGCCAATTTCCACCAAAAATTTTTTTCGGCTTTGCGAGATCAAATCCTTTCATTTGAATCCAAAATGAACAATTTCCGTGCTATATTTGCGAAAAAGCTCCACCGACCCTCGAAAAACCATGTTTTTGGTCACTTCTTCGACCATACCTCCGGCACCACTTGACCAATTTTGCTCATCTTCGAATTTAAATCGTAGGGTGATTGGTTGAGCCCTTTAAACGGACAATTTTTTTTAGGCGATAACAAATGAGTTCCTCTGACTTCCGAAGTGAGCAGTCTAAAGGAGTATCTGAACGCTACACCCGTGATTTTCTACCAGGTCTTCAGCATACCAAATTGAGAAACGAACCAGAATTTTATAGAAAAATAAAAGAAATGTTCATGACGGGAATCGAACTTGGTTCGTTCCATTCGTCGCGCACGAGCTTACCAATTACGCTACTCGAGCACATGTTGTACGCTTCTTAGGGTTAGAACAAGGTAAACGCGAAACATTAGCTGCAGCTGCCTTGATATTTATTACGTAACATTTCCTCGTGGTCTGTAGCGGTAATAAGTGAATCTATTGCAAATATCCAAACGCACATATAAGCAATGGATTCTTGCCGCACATGAAAAACACAAGACGGTCCTAATGTTACTAATTTTATTACCACGTGCAATGATACGTTTATAATTGAACAACAGCCTTGAAACAGGGCCGGTCTGGCTCGATGGGGGAAGCATCGAAGGTCGGCCCTGGCCAAAAAATTTTTTTATTTGCTATGTTGTAGAGAAAATTTAAGGAAACATTTTTGTCCACGTAGGCCTCAGGTCGGTCCTATGGTCGGCACTGGCTCAAAATTTTCTTTCCTATGTTGCAGAGGAAATTGAGGGGAACAGTTAGTATAGGGTCGTAGGTCTCTACTTAGACTGACAGTGACAGTTGGGTGCACGTGCTTTCCTTAGGGCCTCGGCTTTTACCTGAGGGCGGTACGTCGGACGGGCTTTTCTATATTGCCATTTTGGCAATTTACAATGCAGTCTAATATGTAATGAGTAATTTAATATAACGGGAATCTTTGCAACAGGAATCGATTGTACAGGGTTCGTACGGGTCTGCGTAGCTTTTGTTTATGTATGTATTGCATGATAGTGTATGATCATTGATCGTTTTAACAGTGAAAGTATTGGATGGCCCATTCGGGTATGATGACCGAGTCAACCAAAGGGCCTTTCGGGCGTTGCCCAAATCCCCATAGGGCCAGGCCGGGCCTACCTTGACAGTTTGTGGAAAATTTTTCGGAAATGTTTCATTCGCTCATTGAGTAATGAGTATATGCAAAAGAGGCTACCTGATTTATGAGAAGGACGGATGAGCTTGTGACTCGTTCAAAATATATCGCGTTTTTTGAAAGGGAAGGAATGTGATTTGCTCACCGGCGCTTCTTCGTATGCTGGTGGTTTTGGGTTGTGATTACGTCGTCGATTACTAATTTACCTCTTACTTCGTTTGCATACTTTTGAGAGTGTGAGGATGAGATTTTCTGTCTCAAATGTACGAGCGCGTACACACAATACGGACAACTGGGGAAGCGACATGTTCGAACGACTTTTAGTATGAGTGCTAAAAACATTGAAAAGCCACTAAAAGACACAACATATATTTCAGAGATTAAACAAATCGATCATTTATAGTTGTATAAACCAAACTCCCGATGTTTTTGTTCGGCGTGCAATACGCAGATGTTCAACGATTTTTCTATATACTCGCTTGTGGATGATGGAAATGTAACCCCTTTTCACGCATTGCCAGTTTTCATGAAGACCAATGATATTCAGTCCCTGTTTTAAACAACTCGAGAACAGTAGTTCAGAGCTAAACTACCATCTAACAGGTTGACTCACCTTCCATCAAACTCCTATCATAGATGCGGCTTCGAGTGCAGCATAAAATAGAGAGAAGCCAGCGTTTGCTAGGATAAAAGATTACGTAAAGCGACTTTTAATTTCCCAATTTCTCATTTCTGTAATCGATGTGTACACGGAAGTGGGAAAATTTATACAAATATCTTGGATTTAGTGAGTGTTTTGATCGTAATTACTTCAGTAAAAGCGTGAATGTATGAAAAACTATTTTTTTTAATCCTTCCCTTCATAATTCGTATCTGGAAATTGTGATTTCTTGCTGTTTCCTTATAATCTCTAGATATCGACTATGGCCGGGAAAACCTACTTCCATTTTCCTGCTTGGCGATCGTCCACGGCCATCCACACTAAACAACAAAGGATGTCATTAGTCAAATCGTTCCTGTGATAGGAGTTTTAGGAAAAAAAAAATATTGTAATTTTGAGCAAAAGATTTGCGTCCTTGACCTCATATCGATTGTATACATGAGGTCTCCACAAATCTCCCCCGGAGTACATGCATTTCGGTTCCACACCGGAAATACATGTAGCTCTAGTTGCCTTGATGTCCGAAGTAGGCAGCTCAAGGGCGCTTTCCAATACCTATGCGCTAACCCACTCGGCCATCACGACCGTCAACTAAAACGAAAAAACTTATACATAAGCTAAAATTTAATAAAAGTTAATAAAAAAATGCCCATGACGAGAATCGAACCAAAGTCGATTCATTCGCCGTCTAACGCTCTACCAACTGCGCCACCCAGCTCATGCATAAAGCTCAATAATTGGAGTCGAAAAAGTACACGAAAGCCATCAAAGTCAATTTCGCTAGGGCTGAACATCTGTGTAACAAAAAATTTCTCTGCTCGTAGTCCATGAGCCTTCTGTGCTGCCGTTTAGAATTCTTTTCGTAGTGACGATGGTCGTCTCATTGGCTAAGAAGATTTAAAAGTAACAAATTTTTGGGGTAAAACGCCTTTGAAACGGATCTTCACAAGAGAATCTTTACTCACTTTCGATATCCCATAGCCTTTGCATTCACTTGCAAAGCTTCTTCGATGTCACAACTAGACAGACTAATATTGATTTTATATGAGCGTAATGGCGTAATAATCTATATAAAAACTCGGAATCGATTGATTGTGACTGACAATGTTTTAAACATTTGATTTTGACGATACACACTGAGTTGTTCAGTGCTTGAGCTTATTCATAGACATTTAAGCCACTGAGGATGACATCGAATTGATGCCGAAATTTATTTGGCAAATATATTAAATTTAAACTGAGCGATTCCGAGTTTTTATATAGACATATAATCTTAAATTGAAAAGACAGTGTGATCCTCTTCTGCTGCAGGGTTGACTGACTAAAGACGAGCCATAAAAAGAAACGTCAATTCCTCACATGTTTATTTTTTATTCAACTCAGTTGCTGTTAGTAATTCGGGTTTTTGCCTTCTCACCGTTTTTACTAAAATGCTAATTTTTTTGAAAGTTTCTTCAACAAATCCGTTTACATAACTCATTTTTGTGTTCCCCAGAATTTCCCCAACTCAGAACGCTTCACGGAAGAGAGCTCGCTGCTAAAATCAAGCCTACACGGCATAGAGACCATCATCGCCATTAGTTCTGGGCTCGTTTTTAGAAATAGTTTCAGAAAGATCAGAGGTTTTGCTCTGCATACTGATAGACATATAACAGTTCGAGTTCACAATCTATGGTAAATGAAACGTTCGTAAAGTATTCTTTTCACCACTCGAACCACGAAAATCATAATTTTCACTTCCCAAATGGGAGCCGAAAATGTAAAAATACAGACCTCAGTAAGCCAAAAGATGCGAAAATATTTTCGGTTCTCTAAAGAGGATCAGCATCAGCAATTTCGTTGTGTTGAAGATTTGAGTTTGGTAAGTGAAAAATTACGACTTACGCGGTTCTCATGATGAAGAATTACGTGAATCACAAGGGATGACGTATAAAAATTCAACCTGTGCGATGCAGCCCTTGCCTTCGGCGCGGGCAGCAACTCTCGCACAGGGTTGAATTTTTATACTTTCATCCCTTGTGATCCAAATAACTATTGTATTGCAGATTGTCGATCTTGAGCTCAAAGAAAACAAATAACTTAAAGTTGTATACGGCGTTACATTGACAATGTTTTGAGAAATAGGAAGATTTTGGTCGTTGTACTGTTTTCGTGAAGTACAACGATTATAATGTAAACTGGTAAACACAGACACAATAACATTTGCCTCTCTTGTACGCTTGTGTGGTATGAACAACAAAGCATATCGAACATATGGAACAAAAATAGGAAGCGAAACACGAAAACCTTTCTGGCTCTTTGTCTTATCTTGCGAATAGATCGAAAAAGACCATGTAATGCAACAAATTCATCATCTTTTTCTTTTGCTTGCTATGGCATGTCTTTGAGATTCGGTGGAACTCGTAGAACTCAGAAATTGATTTGCGTCAACTTAGTGTACATCTTACGAATTAGTAAAGCTGTGCACAAAGTGGAAACAGAGTGTAAAATGACTAAGCATTAGAACAGATATTGTCGTTCGGACAACCAGCAATCATTTTTTTGAAAAAGGCAGAAAAATAAAAACGTCGCTCTCGTCAGAAAGGGTAGTATCTCCAGAAGCGTTTTCTGGAGATAGGCCCATTTTGTGACGAGAGCGACGAAAGTATAAGCTCTACCGGGCTTTCTGATTTTAAAAGATATCTAGAGGTTTTCATACGTTTCTCCCAAGGATCTCTTGGATGTTTTTTGTCTTACCACTCAAGTTGATTGAAGTAACACCCACAAGACAAATTCCCTCGTTAAATGGAAATGACCAAAAAAATCATTTTAGAAAATTATCAGATCATTCAAATAAACAGCACGTACTGAAAGGGGTAAATTAGGGTCACACAACACCTGGGGTTGGAGATAAGGGAAGACAACCTCAAAACGAAGTGCAACGTCATAATGATTTCAAATTGCTGAATAAAAAAACGTGCAAAGAAAATAAGCCAATGTAGATAGAGTGCTCTGGAGGATCTAGGCATTCTGAAGGCTTGAGGAAACGTCATTCGTCGTTGCCTTTCCATTTTGTCATGCAACACATACTTAGTTGTTTATACGAACCTTCAATCGGTCAATTATGACTGCCAAAATGATGTTCTAAGCGTCGAGTATTTAGATGAATTCACGCTTTTAGTGCGACATCAGTTTATGCCAAAGTATACGAAATTTCATGATGAAATTCGTAATATGTGAAGCGACGAAAAATGGTGCGCTTGTCAGCTTATGTACTTCATCATGAAATGTGGTAAGCTTTGACATAAGCCGACGTCGCACTTAATGCGTAAATTAATAGATCTGGCGATTTTTCTTGGTGATTTAGCAAATCAATGGAAAATGAGGAATCACAAAAGAGAATCGATAAATTTCGAAGAAACGCCAAAATGATTTTATTTAGACTTTGGTTCTATTTCACACTTTGTCGTTTTTTCACATTTTGGAGATTTTACTTGTCGTTTCCTCACACTTTGGCGATTTTTTTTGCGATTCGAACTTTTCTGTTGACTTGTTAAAGAAGCGCCAAAGTGTGAGCCAAAATGAGTTTTGGCGTTTGATTTTGGCGATACTTCACGGTTGTTTGACCGAACAGGTACACAAATAACTCTTTTTTACTTGTGATTGCCATAATCATCGGCTACAAACCTCGCTACAAACGATATTCGTCGAAAAATGTTTTCTCATTGAGTCAAAATAACATTCTCTATTCATCAGTCGTACGAGGAAGCAGTGACGTCACTAATTGGAAATCTTGGACGACTTGGTTACAAGCAGCTCCCCCTTAGGCTATACCAAGTAAGTGAAACATAAGAATTCCCTAGATATCACAATAACAATTTTCGAAGGTAGGAAACAAATTCCGTGAAGAACAACGACCGAAGCACGGACACGGACTGATGCGAAGTAAAGAATTTCATATGAAGGACAGGTTACTCCTTCGACTTTGACCGTTCGAGCGCTTTGACGACCTACCAAGAATTTACCCAAATTTACAAGGAATTGTTTCAAGCAATTGGAGTAGCATTTACAACTGGTAATTTTGACAACATTCGAACAACTGCAACGCAATCATTTCGTGAAATTTAAGTGGAAGCAAACGCTGGAAACATAGGTGGATCATTATCCCATGAATATAAAACTACAGCCGAAATCGGAGAATATCAAATTGTGAAATGTCCATCGTGCACTTGGTCATCAAATCTGGAACTCTCCGGTGATATTACGACATGCCCAAAGTGCCCGTCTCAAATAGAACGAGATCGAAGTCGCACATACCTTCGAGTTAGGTGATAAATATTCCAAGCCATTGCGATCTACGTTCCAGCGAATGGCAAGCCATCCGAATTGGTGATGGGGTGTTATATATGGAATAGGCATGACGAGTCGATACGTTGTAAACGGAGGATGAGATCCGGTGGGCATTTGCTTTAGCACCATTTTCTGTTGCAATCATTCCACCCAAGGGTGGCAGTCATGAAGAGGCATCTGTAGCACATTAAACGAATGTTGTGTCAGGCGAACTATGCAAGATGGTTGAATTGAGCGATGACATCGTCGTTGATGATAGACTTGGACTTACCATCGGAAAAAGACTATTAGAAGTGAGAAAGTAAATAATAATACATTATGCACCGCTGTCCAGGATGCTCTATTTTGACGATTTGGAGGTTATTTCCCGAGCCGAAGGCGTGGGAAATAATCCAAATCGTCAAAATAAACCATACTGGACAGCGGTGCATATATAGTTTTATCTATCGAGAGCAATATATCGAGTTAAACAATTTTGCCCTAGGGAATTAAGTACGAGATTATTGCTCTAGATAGATAAAACTTTTTTATCGTCTTGCTATGACTAATTTCTTTGTTTCTTTCAGAATGGGATATCCAATATGATCGGCATCGGCAAAGGAGCGACTGGCGACGATGGCAAATATGGGCTACATTTCACAGCCTCAAATGTTGTACTTCATCTTCGACTGAATGATTTGCTTAATGAAGTCAATAAAAAACTGAAATTTCATTGTTTTCGCTGAACTTCCACAATGTGAAGTCTGTAGATCTTTGTCAGTAAATAAATTTTGTTTGTAATTTTTAAAAGAGCAATGCGAGAAATGAAGGAAACTAAGGGATTTTCTTTCATGACCTTCCGATTGAAAACCTCCAAAAGATCACTTTTTAAAACGAAATTCCTGAGTAATTTCTTTGACTGCGTTGTGGATAAGAATGCCTACGGTCGTATAGAGGAAATTCGGACCCGGGGATCGGTTGAAGACGGGAGAGGAGGAGGTGTAATGAGAAAGGATCCTTCCACAAAAGGCGGGCCACTTCTTCTCCCCTCCTGTCGGGTCTGCGAACCCCCTTTTTTAAAATGTCTATTTCGAAAGGAAGTACAGATGATTCCTGGAGAATAACAATTCTCGAAGAATGTTGATTTTTGTTCTCAAACTTACAAAACTAAAGCCAAAGCCTTACAAGCAAAATTGTTTATATTCTAAATCATAACAACATTCCTAAGTCTTTGATTTAACTCGATTATTACAATATGTTTCACTATAATAGTCACCAATGTCATAAATGCGGACGACCTGCGAGAACTGTTAGTTAGTATAGAAAGGACTTGAGTTACTGGCAGGAAGTTTTAGCCGTTAACAAGCAGCAATCGAAGCGTTGCCCTCGGCCAACTTAAGCACCGACTTTAAGCCTCGTTTGAGCTGTGTGAGTAAGGCGTATCAAGATGCAGTTAGGTACACCAAGGTTCAATCAGCTGCGTCAATGTGCAGCCAGTTACACCAAGGGCATTACGGTGCACCAAGGTGTAGTCAGGTGCACTAAGGTGCTGTGAGGTGTAGTCAAGTGCACCAAGGTTCAGTGAGGTGCATCAGAAGCAATGAGGTGCATCAAAGTGCAGTGAGGTGCACCAAGGTGCAGTGAGGTGTTTTGAAGTGCTCCATGAGGCAGTGAGCCGTATCAAGGTGCAGTGTGCTTCGTATTTATAATATTGAAAACCACTGCATGAACCCTGGAGCCAGAACCACCGAACAGATTCCCACGTATTTCATTTTCTGAGATCGATAGCTATTCTTTGATACCCAAACAAGCAATTTCCATGCAATACTTCACGATATAAGTGCAGAAAACTATCACCGACCCTCGAAAAACTTTTTCACTTCATGTCTCCGAAACGTCATCACCGATTTTAGTCGTCTCTGAACTTAAATGATGTGATGCATTTACGTCTCAGGAAAAAAATTGGGGTGATTTGTTCAGTGGAGACAGCTTGGTCTTTATTTTCCACTTCTCCATTGCTTTCTCTCATGCTTCTTGTATTGCATATCATTAGCCCGTCAGACACTACCGACTGCCAGACACGTTAATTTAGCAACAGTTACTTAGTCGCAGAAGTGAAGTTCTTTTTACAGTGTAGCTCGTGATGAATGGGTCTTTGGCGATAAGGAGCTACTTACTTCGTTTAGTGGCAGCAACGCATAGATGCGGAGTTTCATTGTACATTGCAATGACTTAAAAATGAGCAAAATTAGTTTAAAAGATCGCTAATAATTGCATGGTTTCGTCACTGGATTTGGACGAATTTGTCGATAACGTTCACAAAAATAAACAGCAATCCACAGAAATTGTAGCTACACGATAATCAACTGCTCTGCCGTAATTTGCATAAGAAACTTAGCGACGTCATTTTGAGAGAGAAAATATATGAAATTCTCTCTCAAAATGTCATCACTAAGTTTCTTATGCAAATTACGGCAGTGCTGTGAGGATTTAAATCGTAAGTCACGCGCGTTTTGTGCTTTCAGGTCCCATTTTCACTTCGTTGACCCATTCGATCTCACGGTATATCAATGCATGTGGTAGCGTAATTAGAGCGCACAATTTAAAAAATTCCAATTCCTGTCAGAAAGCTTCCATATGATACGATGCGTAAGTATGTGTAGATAAGCGTAAACAAAAATTGGCGATGAAAGTGTTGCAGCACCAGTAAATTTAGGCGCCTTTAGCATTCTGTCATTTGTGCATGGGTTGTGATATGACCTTCGGCCACAGTAATTTATGAAAATAGACTTTCCCCACTATTAAGAAACAAATGAAATTCAAAGCCTACTAATTGCTGCAGAAATGCAGACGAACATCGATGTACACCTCTAGTTGCTCTGACTTCCGAAGCCGTTCCATTCGTCGTGCACCAGCTTATCAATTACGCTACTCGAGCACTTGATATACGCTTCTTAGGGTTAGAACAAGCTAAACGCGAAACATTAGCTGCAGCTGCCTTGATATTTATAACGTAACATTTCTTCGTGGTCTATACCAGTAATAAGTGAATCCATTTGCAAATATCCGAACGCAAATATAAGCAATGGATGCTTGCCGCACATGAAAAACTAAAAACGGCCCTTATGTTACTAATTTTATTACCATGTGCAATGATACATATATGATTGGAACAGCCTTGAAAGTTTGAGTTTGAGTAATGAGTATATGCAAAAGAGGCTACCTGATTTATGAGAAGGACGGATGAGCTTGTGACTCGTTCAAAATATATCGCGTTTTTTGAAAGGGAAGGAATGTGATTTGCTCACCGGCGCTTCTTCGTATGCGGGTGGTTTTGGGTTGTGATTACGTCGTCGATTACTAATTTACCTCTTACTTCGTTTGCATATTTTTGAGAGTGTGAGGATGAGATTTTCTGTCTCAAATGTATGAGCGCGTACACACAATACGGACAACTGGGGAAGCGACATGTTCGAACGACTTTTAGTATGAGTGCTAAAAACATTGAAAAGCCACTAAAAGACACAACATATATTTCAGAGATTAAACAAATCGATCATTTATAGTTGTATAAACCAAACTCCCGATGGTTTTGTTCGGCGTGCAATACACAGATGTTCAACGATTTTTCTATATACTCGCTTGTGGATGGTGGAAATGTAACCCCTTTTCACGCATTGCCAGTTTTCATGAACAGCAATGATATTCAGACCCTGTTTTAAACAACTCGAGAACAGTAGTTCAGAGCTAAACTACCATCGACCAGGTTCACTCACCTTCCATCAAACTACTATCATAGATGCGACTTCGAGTGCAGCGTAAAATTAGAGAGAAGCCAGAATTTGCTAGGATAAAAGAGTACGTAAAGCGACTTTTAATTTCCCAATTTCTTATTTCTGTAATCGATGTGTAACGGAGGTGAGAAAATTTATAAAAATATCTTGAATTTAGTGAGTCGTTTGATAGTAATTAATTCAGTAAAAGCGTGAATGTATGAAAAAATATTTTTTTTTATCCCTTCCCTTCATAATTTGTATCTGGAAATTGTGATAATCTCTAGATATCGACTATGGCCGGGAAAACCTACTTCCATTTTCCTACTTGGCGATCGTCCACGGCCATCCACACTAAACAACAAAGGATGTCATTAGTCAAATCGTTCCTGTGATAGGAGTTTTAAGAAAAAAAAATATTGTAATTTTGAGCAAAAGATTTGCGTCCTTGACCTCATCCACAATCGATATTTTTTCTTAATTCTACCTTACTACGATAACTACGTTAACCACTATTACTACTACTATTTTCTGCCAGGATCAGTGCAGTAGCTTTAGAATTTATATGCTTATATTATATATGCTTATGTATAACGAGTATGTTTACGTGTTAAATGCCTCACCTCACAACACAGAACACACTCCTATTTTAGAATGTTTATGCTAGATATCGATTGTATACATGAGGTCTCCACAAATCTCCCCCGGAGTACGTGCATTTCCGGCGGGCGACGGAAATACATGTAGCTCTAGTTGCCTTGATGTCCGAAGTAGGCAGCCCAAGCCCCCACACCCATGCGCTAACCCACTCGGCCATCACGACCGTCAACTAAAACGAAAAAACTTATACATAAGCTAAAATTTACAAAAAAGTAAATAAAAAAAAATCCACGACGAGAATCGAACCAAAGTCGTTTCATTCGCCGTCCAACGCTCTACCAACTGCGCCACCCAAGCTCATGCATAAAGCTCAATAATCGGAGTCGAAAAAGTACACACAAGCCATCAAAGTCCATCTCGCTATTGCTGAACATATGTGTAACAAAAAATGTCAATTTGTCTGCTCGTAGTCCATGAGCCTCCTGTGCTGCCGTTTAGAATTATTTTCGTAGTGACGATGGTCGTCTCATTGGCTAAGAAGATTTAAAAGTAACAAATTTTTTGGGTAAAACGACTGACTAAAGACGAGCCATAAAAAGAAACGTCAATTCCTCACATGTTTATTTTTTATTCAACTCAGTTGCTGTTAGTAATTCGGGTTTTTGCCTTCTCACCGTTTTTACTAAAATGCTAATTTTTTTGAAAGTTTCTTCAACAAATCCGTTTACATAACTCATTTTTGTGTTCCCCAGAATTTCCCCAACTCAGAACGCTTCACGGAAGAGAGCTCGCTGCTAAAATCAAGCCTACACGGCATAGAGACCATCATCGCCATTAGTTCTGGGCTCGTTTTTAGAAATAGTTTCAGAAAGATCAGAGGCTTTGCTCTGCATACTGATGGAGATATAACAGTTCGATTTCACAATCTATGGTAAATGAAACGTTGGTAAAGTATGCTTTTCACCACTTGAACCACGAAAATTATAATTTTCACTTCCCAAATGGAAGCCGAAAATGTAAAAATGATCTCAGTAAGCCAAGAGATGCGAAAATATTTTCGGTTCTCTAAAGAGGACCGAAAGTATTTTCGGTTCTTAAACATGATGATTGCATCAGCAATTTTTTTGTGTTGAAGATTTGAGTTTGGTAAGTTAAAAATTACGACTTACGCGGTTCTCGTGATGAAGAATTACGTGAATCACAAGGGATGACGTATAAAAATTCAACCTGTGCGATGCAGCCCTTGCCTTCGGCGCGGGCAGCAACTCTCGCACAGGGTTGAATTTTTATACTTTCATCCCTTGTGATCCAAATAACTATTGTATTGCAGATTGTCGATCTTGAGCTCAAAGAAAACAAATTACTTAAAGTTGTATACGGCGTTACATTGACAATGTTTTGAGAAATAGGAAGATTTTGGTCGTTGTACTGTTTTCGTGAAGTACAACGATTATAATGTAAACTGGTAAACACAGACACAATAACATTTGCCTCTCTTGTACGCTTGTGTGGTATGAACAACAACGCATATCGAACATATGGAACAAAAATAGGAAGCGAAACACGAAAACCTTTCTGGCTCTTTGTCTTATCTTGCGAATAGATCGAAAAAGACCATGTAATGCAACAAATTCATCATCTTTTTCTTTTGCTTGCTATGGCATGTCTTTGAGATTCGGTGGAACTCGTAGAACTCAGAAATTGATTTGCGTCAACTTAGTGTACATCTTACGAATTAGTAAAGCTGTGCACAAAGTGGAAACAGAGTGTAAAATGACTAAGCATTAGAACAGATATTGTCGTTCGGACAACCAGCAATCATTTTTTTGAAAAAGGCAGAAAAATAAAAACGTCGCTCTCGTCAGAAAGGGTAGTATCTCCAGAAGCGTTTTCTGGAGATAGGCCCATTTTGTGACGAGAGCGACGAAAGTATAAGCTCTACCGGGCTTTCTGATTTTAAAAGATATCTAGAGGTTTTCATACGTTTCTCCCAAGGATCTCTTGGATGTTTTTTGTCTTACCACTCAAGTTGATTTCCAGAAGTAACACCCACCAGACAAATTCCCTCGTTAAATGGAAATGACCAAAAAAAAATCATTTTAGAAAATTATCAGATCATTCAAATGAACAGCACGTACTGAAAGGGCTAGATGAGGGTCACACAACTCCTGGGGTTTGAGATAAGGGAAGACAAGCTCAAAACGAAGTGCAACGTTATAATGATTTCAAATTGCTGATTAAAAAAACGTGCAAGGAAAATAAGCCAATGTAGATACAGTGCTCTGAAGGATCTAGGCATTCTAAAGGCTTGAGGAAACGTCATTCGTCGTTGCCTTTCCATTTTGTCATGCAACACATACTTAGTTGTTCATACGAACCTTCAATCGGTCCATTATAACTGCCAAAATGACGTTTTAAGCGTCGAGTATTCAGATGAATTCACGCTTTTAGTGCGACATCAGCTTATGCCAAAGTATACGAAATTTCATGGTAAAATCCGTAATATGTGAAGCGACAAAAAATGGTGCGCTTGTCAGCTTATGTACTTCATCATGAAATGTGGTAAGCTTTGACATAAGCCGACGTCGCACTTAATGCGTAAATTAATAGATCTGGCGATTTTTCTAGGTGATTTAGCAAATTAATGGAAAATGAGGAATCACAAAAAAGAATCGATAAATTTCGAAGAAACGCCAAAATGATTTTATTTAGACTTTGGTTCTATTTCACACTTTGTCGTTTTTTCACATTTTGGAGATTTTACTTGTCGTTTCCTCACACTTTGGCGATTTTTTTTTGCGATTCGAACTTTTCTGTTGACTTGTTAAAGAAGCGCCAAAGTGTGAGCCAAAATGCGTTTTGGTGACTTTGGCGATACTTCACCGTTGTTTGACCGAACAGGTACACAAATAACTCTTTTTTACTTGTGATTGCCATAATCATCGGCTACAAACCTCGCTACAAACGATATTCGTCGAAAAATGTTTTCTCATTGAGTCAAAATAACATTCTCTAATCATCAGACGTACGAGGAAGCAGTGACGTCACTAATTGCAAATCTTGGACGACTGGGTTACAAGCAGCTCCCCCATAGGCTATACCAAGTAAGTGAAACATGAGAATTCCTTAGATATCACAATAACAATTTTCGAAGGTACGAAACAAATTCCGTGAAGAACAACGACCGAAGGACGGACACGGACTGATGCGAAGTAAAGAATTTCTGATGAAGGACAGGTTACTCCTTCGATTTTAACCGTTCGAGCGCATTGACGACCTACGAAGAATTTACCCAAATTTACAAGGAATTGTTCCAAGCAATTGGAGTAGCAGTTACAACTGGTAATTTTGACAACATTCGAACAACTGCAACGCAATCATTTCGTGAAATTTAAGTGGAAGCAAACGCTGGAAACATAGGTGGATCATTATCCCATGAATATAAAACTACAGCCGAAATCGGAGAATATCAAATTGTGAAATGTCCATCGTGCACTTGGTCATCAAATCTGGAACTCTCCGGTGATATTACGACATGCCCAAAGTGCCCGTCTCAAATAGAACGAGATCGAAGTCGCACATACCTTCGAGTTAGATGATAAATATTCCAGTGGTTTTTGGTCTTTTGTACATAACTCGAGCAAATCTTTTCCGATTTTCGTAAATTTTTTTTGTTTAAAAGATCTGGGCAAGGCCGACAATTTATGGAAGAAACTTTTTTAAATTTGTGTCCCTGGGCTTAGCTAGAGCACTAAAACCGAGTCTATGCTAGGGCCGTACATGTTTTTTGTACATAACTCGAGTAAATCTTTTCCGATTTTCATAATTGATTTTTTAATCGACAGCTCTATGAAAGCCCTACAATTTGTAGAAGAAACCTTCTTGAGATTAGGCCCTAGGATATAGCTAGGGCACTAAAAACGAGTCTCTGCTAGGGCTCTACATATTTTTTGTACATAACTCGAGTAAATCTGTTTCGATTTTCAAATTTTGTTTGATCGAAAGGTCGAGGACTGTCTCTCACTTTATGGCAGAAAATCTTTTGATTAGAAACTCCTGGACTCAGTCAGGACCCTAAAACTAAGTTTGTACTAGGGCCCAACGTGTTTGCTTACATAAGTTGGATAAATCCTAACTGATTTTGTTGATTCTTTTTCTATTTGAGAGGTAATCCAGTACCGAATTATGTTCAAAAGCAAATTTGGACCCGATGCCTGTGCTTACGTCTGAAGTGGGCCTCAGGCCTGTCCTAAGGTCGGCCCAAACCAAAAACAATTTTTTTTGCTATGTTTCAGAGCAAATTGTGGGAAACATTTTTACCGACGGAAGTATGTGTCCGAGGCATTTCCTTATGGCCCTAGGTCGGTCCTAAGATCTGCCCTAAACAAAGAAAAATTGAGATGTACATTTTTGTCTGTTTGGGGGTCAATATTTTACTTTCGGAAAATTTTCTTCGGACGGGCTTTTCAATATTGCCTTCTCGGCAATTTACAATACAATTTAATGTAGACGTAATTTCATACACTTAAGAGTTAAGGCAATATTGGCTAAAATACGTTCGAGTCTTTTCGTAGCATCAACTCTGTTATCTGTTTTCCACATCTATTCTGATACGTACGGGTCCCTTCATATGTTTATTGTTGATGCGTCATCTAAGCACCAGGATCGATTGTCCCCACCTACTCCCAGGTCGAAATTGGGGTGGTTACAAACGCCGTAGTAAACGTATAAAACCCCTTTTCGAAGAACTTCGTTCTTCGTTCGGGTCTAAACATATGAAGGGACTCGTACGTATCAGAAAAGATGTGGCAAACAGAATAGATGTTGATGGACGTAAAATATTGACTGTTTGATTTAATTTTTGGTTTTATGCGGCGTCGTGTAACTGGTTTAGATAAAAACTACATTAATTTGAGCAATATTTCAATCATTTGATTTGATCTTCATCAGGCTACAAAAATTATAAAAAGGGGGTAAATAATTTGAAATGTTAAGCTACTGGTTTGTTTACCTTTATGTTGGTGTAAATTACATTGGAAAGTATCACGAAACGAATAGAGATGCGCTCTCTTTTCGTCAAAATAAAATTGTACATTAATTAAAATATTGACTAACTCTTAAGTGTATGAAATTACGTCGACATTAAATTGGATTGGAAATTGTCGAAAAACCTGTCCGAAGAAAACGCGCAAGAACCTCTCTAAAACCTTAAAAAGTCTCAAAATTTAAAAAAGATCGAACTAGAGCACTTAGGAGAGGCCACTGACCCATACTGCGGTGAACAAAAATGTTTGCATCTATTTTCTCTGCAAAAACGCACAAACAACCTCACAATTAAAGAAATATTCACGAAAAATCACCAAATGTCGTATGTGGTCGCGTAGCGTGAGTTTGGCCCGAACCACTAGATTTTCACTAATTTAATTTTCTTGATTTTTTGGATGTCAACATCTTTCATTCAAAACCTTGAAGAGCGATTTTCGTTATAATTTCGCAGAAATATAGTTAGAAAAGCTCCACAAACCTTCAAAAAACCACGTTTTTGACCACTTTTTCGACCGTGACTTCGAAATTTTTCGACCGAATTTGCCCAAATGCAATCCCGTGATCAATTTGGTGACTATCTTTCAGGACAAAAAAAAGTTTTTGAAAATCGGTTGAGTTTTACGACGTGACGGACGGACGGACATTTTTTTATTGTTGATTCGTCATCTAAGGACCATGATCGATGCTCCCCCCCCCCTACTCCCGGGTCGAAATTGGGGTGGTTACAAACGTCGTGGTAAATGCATAAGACCCCTTTTCGAAGAGATTCGTTCTTCGTACGGGTCTAAAAAT
Organism: Pseudolycoriella hygida; assembly: GCA_029228625.1. Classification (NCBI taxonomy): domain Eukaryota; kingdom Metazoa; phylum Arthropoda; class Insecta; order Diptera; family Sciaridae; genus Pseudolycoriella; species Pseudolycoriella hygida. The sequence continues at coordinate 127,905,281 of CM055403.1, forward strand.
GATAATTTACAATCCAAAATTGCATTTTCATAGAATCCAAAGTGAATGAAAACGTTCTACGTTATTTAGGTAGTTAGTTACTAGTTTACATTGGCACTTGTATGGAAAACGACTCGAAAACGGCTCGTAAAGTTTTCTTGAAATTTTGCAGGTTGCTTCACCGCCAGGGCTCGTAGAAGGGTCCATATAAAAGCATATACCCGGGGTCTTATGCGTTTACCACGACGTTTGTAACCACCTCAATTTCGACCGGGGAGTAGGGGGGAGCATCGATCATGGTCCTTAGATGTGTCAGCTGAAAAATAACCTCACCGTGCTTCCTCTGTATCCATTTCCCTACGTTCGGAATAAATCTGTGGGTCCACCTTCCTTTGTCCTTGGAGTCCCTCTCCTCCTGCCACTGTCTCAGCTTTTAATTGCGCCCTAGCTGCTCTGGTAGTTTGGCCCTCATTTTTCTTCATTCTGTGGTATTCGCTATCTTCCACCGGCGTTATGCATGTGGGCATAGTTCCGGCTACAACACATACAGCTTGTTACCCTTACGCTTGCCAGCCTTTGGGCTTTGTACAACCTCCCCTGGTTCCTCTTCGTATCTAACGCATCTATCTGAAACTGATTCAATTGAAAGCCATAAAAAAGTCATCATCGGGATTATCTTAGGAAGCTTCTTTCAGCGGTTTGGCACGGCGCTAAAAAATTTCTGCGAAAAATTGAGAGTAAGGAAAGAGGCAGCGCTGCACGGGTCCGCCTACATATGAGTACAACATCATCAGGGGTTAAATACCCTTCATCTGGTTCCGCCACGAAAAATTTTTGTTTTTAAATGGCGACATTATCCTTTGAAGGAATATGTTACTGGTGAAAAGTCACACCATCCGCCAATTTCATGTGTTTGCAAGGGTAACGTAAACGTTAAATAACATTCGACTGTAATTCTCACATGCCTGACAGAAACGGACGCTCGGTCTTTACCTCTAGCATTTAAAGCACAACACGTAGAGGTCCTCCGCTTTTGCAATAGTTGTTGCACCCAATAGTAATTTAAGAAAAGGATTCAATCTTCAGTGTGAGGACTAGAAGTGAAAATGCATAAAAAACCACCTAACCCCACAGGGCGGACATAGTATTTTTCATGTAAGGAATCGAAGACCTAATCAAACAGAAAAATCTCCACTTTCGGAATAAAAACATGAAACCACGTTTAAGTTCGACCAAAGATCGGCGTTGCACCAATGTAATATTCTGTGATTGAACTAAAAAAATGCCTCCGGCAAGAATCGTACCTGACTCGTTCCATTCGCAATGCATCAATTAACCAATTACGCTACTCAATCACATGCGCTTGGTTTCTTAAAGTTAGAGCAAGGTAAACGCGAAAAATTTGTTGCAGATGCTCTTGATATTTACCACGTAACATATCTTCTTGGTATGTTGCAGGGATTAGTGAATCGATTTGCAAATATCCAAACGCAAATAGAAGCAACAGATGCTTGCAGAACATGAAAACATATGCAAGGGACCCGTACGCATCAGAATAGATGTTACAAAAAGACTCGAACTAAATCTGAATAAATACTGCCTTATGAAATTACGTCGAGCGAAACAACTGTGAAAAAAATTTTTGAAAAAATTTCAAAAAATCATACTTGACGTCCGAAGTGAACAGTACAAAGGTGTATCTAAGCGTAACACCCATGCGCTAACCCACTCGGCCGTCACGGCTGTCAACTGAAACGAAAAAACTTGCATGTAAGGTGGACTTCAATGAAAGTAAATAAAAAAATGTCCATGACGAGAATCGAACCAAAGTCGTTTCATTCGCCGTCTAACGCTCTACTAACTGAGCCACCCAAGCTCATACATCCAGCTTAATAATCGGAGTCGATCAAGTACACACAAGCCATTTCGCTAGGGCTGAACATTTTATGTAACAGAAAAATGTCAAAATATCTGCTCGTAGTCCAAGAGCCTGCTGCCATGCCGTTTCGAATTCATTTCGTAGTGACGATCATGCTGAGATGTTTAAAAATGCACATTTCTTGAGGCTAAAATGTTTCAGATACAGATGCTCACAAGCGAAACATCAAGTAACTCCTTAGAATAGTTCAGCAAAATGTAGCTACGCAGACTTTTACAATTGTAACTTTTTTCCGCAGATTTTAGAAGAACTAACTTAAGGAAATGTATGTGAAGCTTTGAACCACAAATTCGTAGCATAATACAATGTTACAGTCCAGACTGTTCATAAAGTACGTAATTACGTTGCCCACCTGTCCGTTAGCGTACACTTTTAGTTTAAGTTTAAGTCCCTTTTTCGTAAAGATCAAAAGGTTTTTTAGTACTATTGCACTTGAAGAAAATTTGTCTTCAACAACGGCGGTACTTGTATTACAGTATGATGAGTCGTAAACGAGGAAATCAACACTTTAGTTTGTTAAATCTTATGAAGACGCTTTGGTTGTCATAAAGGAATAATGAAGGGTACTGTAATGCCCTTTTTGTACATAAAATTCCTGAATCCCATGCCCATCTCTTTTTTCGAGGGTACATACGTTTAAAAGAGATCTGGTACCGGTACGTTCTGCTGCACGATTTGAAAGGAAGCAACGATCATAAGAAGTGTGTGATGAGAAGACATTTTCAGAATAACTCGGCTCCTTATGAAAGGGGTAATTCTTCCGCGGAAATTCGTTCGGACAAAGAACAATGAAAGCTTTCAAAGTCTTCTTTTGTTCAATGTCCGAACGATTTTCTTCGGAAGAATTTGGTTAATTAGGGCTAGATAACCCACAGTCCAGAACGTAATTTTTGGTTTCCTGTGTTCATTACACTATACGCCGCCCGTCTTGTTGTTAAGTCTTAAAGATTCAAGAATTTCGAGCTAGAAATGCAGTCGAAAACGCGAGTGTACGTAAAACTGGAAGTTCATCTCATTACACATATTTTTGCAATGAACGTCTGCACAAAAAAAGAGTTCATTTTACCAACTTATTCAATGGGAATGCGGCTTATAGACATTGTTAGAAGGAAAAACGCTTCTTGAGTGCGAATTTTGAAATCTACTGAAAACTGTAATGTAAGATTTCGATAAACATTCCCTCCTCCCTTGCTGTACGCTTTTGAGTAGCACCCTACCCCTCTAAATCGCGTACGAACTTTATGGATGACCCGTAACCGTTTCTGATATTTGTTGCGTAACATTTCCTCGGTTGCAATTGCAATGCATAGCGATAAGGGACTCAAAAAATCGCGTGATCCCCGTCTGTTGCAGGGGTGACTGACAAAATTCATTAATTAGAAATGTCAAAGTAAGTTGTTGATGTTGATTTGTCGTAATTTTTATAGTTAGATTAACATATGGAGATCGGCGTGCTTTATGAGCTGTCGCTTTACGATATGGAGTTAGTGAATCCTTTTTCAGGCAAGTTTATTCTTCATTCACAGAAGGTGCCATATTTCTACCGTCATACGTTCGCTCTAGTCAATAAAGTTCTGGAAACGAAATCAGAGGAAATGTTGTTCAAGGAGATGGCTTTGGTGAGAATCTCATTTTCCAATCGAACAACTTTTTTTCATCAGTCTAATGTAGTGCCAGCATCCGGCTATCTTAACTGCACATAATTGAGTTAAAATTTCCTGATTGTGGACAAAGTGTAGTGCAAGCAATTTCTGAAGTTGTTAAGGATAGGATGATGATGTTTTTCGACAGGTTGTATTCTACATTTGCTTAGCTTTAATGCTATGCTAGCAACTGAATCAAATTCCTTCTTGAAGAACCTTCATTCTCAGACAATTTGTGACAAGCCACTGTGCAGATTTTCGAATTTGAGAAACGTTTTGGTCACGTACTAAATGAAGGTGTGCAAATGCAGCCCTTAAGACGTTCCAGGTTTTGTGATTCTAACCTAGAATGTAGCGAATTTAGTTGCATGCACGCACAGAAAAATAAGCAGACGACAGTGCTATCGAAACCGAACCATAAATCGGTTGATATTAGGAATAATCATATGCAATATGCATAGACCCGCAGCTAGCAATAAAATCGATGTTTCAATTTCTTCTGAATGAAAAATGAAACCTTCCCGAAGTACGACTCATAGAACCGACCTAACGTCCTAACCTGAGCTTCTATTGGCGAAAATGTTGTTCTCAATGTACCTTGGAACTTCGTTCTTATAAACGATTGTCTATAACGTGCTCAGGGAAATATGTATGAACTAGTATCGTTACCTCGGCCTCACCCGGGATATGGTTTTAATAATTTGATAAAAATTGTTCGGTTACGTAAACCATTAATGTTTTAAATGTCAAACAGTTACCTCATTTTTTCAGCAAATTGCAAGAATCGATCAGAAACCAATCTGAGAAATTTTAGGATCCTGTTTTCAGCTCTGACCCGTATTCGCATTCACAAAATAGTTTAAAATTTGAAAGTACATCACGTCCTTAATGAAATGTCAAGTGTATGCCTATCGCTAGAGCTACGTCCACTACATTTCCATCCCGAACCAGTCAAACGACTTCCAAAAACTGACATTTTGCTCAACAATTTGCGTGGTGTGGATACCCACAAGAAACCACTTTGCGCACCGATCGATCGGCCTGATTTTGCTCATTTTTGAAAAATCACGTTTCAGACTTGACACGAAAGAAATTCCATTCAAATCATGAGTTAATCGACATATCGAGTGTACAGACTGTCAGACAGGAAAAGTTTTTTTTACTGAAGAGCATTCCAGATATTCTCGGGCCGATCTTCGACATGTTACTTAAGAAAAGGCAACATTCTCTCAAATTGTCCATAAATATCTATCTGGGTGAAACCGTTTAGTGTTTCACTAAAATATAACTCCTAGAAGCGCAATAGTAAAATTTCTTCCCTTCGTTTTGATGGAAAAATCACAATTTTTTTCTCAAAACTTTGTTCACCGATTTCAATGGGTAAAATGTTCCATTGGGCATCCTCTTAATCACCTCAAAAATTGATTGTTTGTCTATCGGCTGACCCCAGGAAATATTGCGCTCGCAGTCCTCTGCAAAGCTTCAAAAAATAATTAGATGGTCCATAAATGACGTGTGGGACCCACAGTTCATTCTATAGACAAAAATTTCTCCCACACATCTCCTACAACACTTCCAAAATTAATTTGTTCACACTCGACTAACCCTAGAATCAATCCGGAGGCCTTAAGTGTGTTCCGTAATGCACAATTTCATTGGTAAAAACGCTTTCCTCGACTTCCACTACAACAATTCATAAATTAATGTTTTAGTCCTGTCAAAAATATTTGCCTCTACGTCCTCTGCAACGCTTCAAAAATTAATTATTTTTCCCTCGGCCAACCTTAGCACCAGGGCTTATTATTCGGAATTTTGTTTTCTCAAAATTCTTAAAAAATTCCTAAAATTCTTAAAAAATTCTGAAAATTCTTAGAATTTCTAAAAAAAATCTCAAATCGTTCAGTTCAATTTGTTTTATTTGAAAAAGTAAAAATTAAGGAAAAACATAGAAGGGACCCGTACGTATCAGAATAGATGCGGCAAACAGAGTTGATGTTACGAAAAGACTGGAACGTATTTAAGTAAATGTTGCGTTCACATTAGACTGTATTGGAAATTGCCCGTAGGGCAATTTTTAAAAACCCGTACGAAGTAACGGTGTAAAAAATTCTCCGAACGCACAAAATTGACCTCCAAATAGAGAAAAATGTTCTCCTCAATTTTGTCTACAACATAGAAAAAAGAACTATTTTTTGGGCTAGGGCCGACCTTAGTACTGACCTAGGGCCTTAAATAGAGGCCACGGATACATACTTCCATAGACAAAAATGTTTCCCTCAATTTGCTCTGCAACATAGCAAAAAACATTTTTTTATGTTAGGGCCAGGATCGAAAAAAGTTTTTGAAAATCGGAAGAGATTTACTCGAGTTATGTACAAAAAGCACGTAGGGCCCTAACAAAGACTCTTTTTTAGTGCCCTAGCTAAGTCCAAAGACTCAAATCGAAAAATGTTTCTTCCACAAATTGTCGGTCATGTACAGATCTTTCAAACAAAAAAAAATTTTGAAAATCGGTAAAGATTTACTCGAGTTATGTACAAAAAACACATATTTTTCGACTACCTTTCAGGAAAAAAAAGTTTTTGAAAATCGGTCAAGATTTACTCAAGTTATCGTGTTGACGGACAGACCGACAGACCGACAGACGGACATTGTTTTTTTCGCTGATTTGTCATCTGGAAGCAACAAAAAAAGGTTCCCCCTTACTCCCGGGTTCGAATTCGCAATGTAACAAACGTACTAGTAAACGCATCAGACCTACGTACTTCGTACGGGTCTAAAAATGCATTTATTTTCGTGATCGCTCAGTTGGACGGGCAGCGATTTTCTTTAGGTAGTACCACTCTTTGGTACACGAATTGTGTTTACTTTTTCGGTTTGAATGTCTGGTTGACTCTGGGTTTCATCTTCTTCATTCAGAAGGTCAATAAGTAAAGGTTGATTAACAGTTGTAGTTTGGGTTTCAGCGCTCAGAACTTGTACATCGCCTAACTGACTTGTCGTCACTGGGTCACTTGTAAAATTAAACTCATTTGCTAAAGATGAATCATCCGTTGCTGTTTGATCATCGTTGCCGTTTGTATCAATTGTAGCTGTGGATGTACCGTATGTCTCAACCAACAATGGGCTGGTATCGGAATGCGCACTTAACAAATGATTCTGCATTCCCGATAAATAGCAATTACGCGCGGCAAGTTTTAAAGGTTTTCCAGGGGTTTTCTTTAATGAATAATACGTCGCATACGCTTTCCGGGTTATGCACAGCCTTCGACCGGACATTTCAAAAGAAACGAGGCGCTTCCGTCCCAATGAGTTTTAACGGAATCCATGTTCGCCTTGAATACTAAATTCTCTTCAAGAAGCTAAGAAGCTGCATTGCTGTGTAAATTCACATAGCACACGTCTAGCGTAATAAAATATCTTTCCGTGTATTGCAGGTGACTACAACATGTTCAAGGAACTGCTTCATCCGCTTATTCTTTGTACAATTACTTGTTCACTTGAACATTTTGATCCCTCCCCGGCTATCAATCTTTGGATGTCGGAAAAAGAACGAAGACCCAAATCTAGCTCGAAAGCGAAACAACACTCTTGGAATAAGGGAGTTTTAGAAGAAGCAACTGAAAGAAGCCAACTGGTCATGATTGTGTAATAAAATTATAGACAGCTGTTATTATACCGTTTCTGAATATATTTTCTTCTTAATAGACAATCTTTACGGTTTTCTGGAACCATTTTATTTAGATCAGTTATACCCTCAGTATCCCAATTCGTGAATATTTTGCCTGTATACGGTTGACTAATGTTTTAAATTTGCAATTAAAATTTCCAATTTTAGTGACGTCATCGTTTTAGTCAACATGTATAAGTTTTTCCTTGTTTGTAGTGGTTAAGACACATGGTCAACTAATTGTGAAAGTGTGTGTGTGTCAATGTGATATATAAAATGCGAGGAGAGTATGACGTCATAGTCTCCTCGTTTTGGGATCGATTTGACAAATTGACAAATTATTTTGATAATGTGTAATGGGAAGAATTGTCTTCTTTAACGTATATTTTCACCTAAAAATAGTTTGAAGCTATTTTGAAAAATTCACGCATGTCTATTATCGAAATAGTCACACAAACACGCTTATCTAATTTTTAAGTTTTTCTTAAAAAATTCTCAAAAAATTCTTAAAAATCTTAAAAAATTCGGAAAATTCTTAAAAAATTCCTAAAATTATCAAAGTTCTTAAAAAATTCCGAATAATAAGCCCTGCTTAGCACCGACTTTAAGCCTCGGTTGAGCTGTGTGAGTAAGGTGCATCAAGGTTCAATCAGGGGCAGTCAGGTACACCAAGGGCATTACGGTGCACCAAGGTGTAGTCAGGTACACTAAGGTGCAGTGAGGTGTAGTCAGGTGCACCAAGGTTCAGTGAGGTGCATCAGAAGCAATGAGGTGCATCAAAGTGCAGTGAGGTGCACCAAGCTGCAGTGAGGTGTTTTGAAGTGCTCCATGAGGCAGTGAGCGGTATCAAGGTGCAGTGTGCTTCGTATTTATAATATTGAAAACCACTGCATGAACCCTGGAGCCAGAACCACCGAACAGATTCCCACGTATTCCATTTTCTGAGATCGATAGCTATTCTTTGATACCCAAACATGCAATTTCCATGCGATACTTCACGATATAAATGCAGAAAACTATCACCGACCCTCGAAAAACTTTTTCACTTCATGTCTCCGAAACGTCTTCACCGTCTTCACCGATTTTAGTCGTCTTTGAACTTAAATGATGTGATGCATTTACGTCTCAGGAAAAAAATTGGGGTGATTGGTTCAGTGGAGACAGCTTGGTCTTTATTTTCCACTTCTCCATTGCTTTCTCTCATGCTTCTTGTATTGCATATCATTAGCCCGTCAGACACTACCGACTGCCAGACACGTTGATTTAGCAACAGTTACTTAGTCGCAGAAGTGAAGTTCTTTTTACAGTGAAGCTCGTGATGAATGGGCCTTTGGCGATAAGGAGCTACTTACTTCGTTTAGTGGCAGCAACGCATAGATGCGGAGTTTCATTTCACATTGCAGTGACTTAAAAATTAGCAAAATTAGTTTAAAAGATCGCTAATAATTGCATGGTTTCGTCACTGGATTTGGACGAATTTGTCGATAACGTTCACAAAAATAAACAGCAATCCACAGAAATTGTAGCTACACGATAATCAACTGCTCTGCCGTAATTTGCATAAGAAACTTAGCGACGTCATTTTGAGAGAGAAAATATATGAAATTCTCTCTCAAAATGTCATCACTAAGTTTCTTATGCAAATTACGGCAGTGCTGTGAGGATTTAAATCGTAAGTCACGCGCGTTTTGGGCTTTCAGGTCCCATTTTCACTTCGTTGACCCATTCGATCTCACGGTATATCAATGCATGTGGTAGCGTAATTAGAGCGCACAATTTAAAAAATTCCAATTCCTGTCAGAAAGCTTCCATATGATACGATGCGTAAGTATGTGTAGATAAGCGTAAACAAAAATTGGCGATGAAAGTGTTGCAGCACCAGTAAATTTAGGCGCCTTTAGCATTCTGTCATTTGTGCATGGGTTGTGATATGACCTTCGGCCACAGTAATTTATGAAAATAGACTTTCCCCACTATTAAGAAACAAATGAAATTCAAAGCCTACTAATTGCTGCAGAAATGCAGACGAACATCGATGTACACCTCTAGTTGCTCTGACTTCCGAAGCCGTTCCATTCGTCGTGCACCAGCTTATCAATTACGCTACTCGAGCACTTGATATACGCTTCTTAGGGTTAGAGCAAGGTAATCGCGAAACATTAGCTGCAGCTGCCTTGATATTTATTACGTAACATCTCTTGGTGGTCTATACCAGTAATAAGTGAATCCATTTGCAAATATCCGAACGCAAATATAAGCAATGGATGCTTGCCGCACATGAAAAACTAAAAACGGCCCTTATGTTACTAATTTTATTACCATGTGCAATGATACATATATGATTGGAACAGCCTTGAAAGTTTGTGGAAAATTTTTCGGAAATGTTTCATTCGCTCATTGAGTAATGAGTATATGCAAAAGAGGCTACCTGATTTATGAGAAGGACGGATGAGCTTGTGACTCGTTCAAAATATATCGCGTTTTTTGAAAGGGAAGGAATGTGATTTGCTCACCGGCGCTTCTTCGTATGCGGGTGGTTTTGGGTTGTGATTACGTCGTTGATTACTAATTTACCTCTTACTTCGTTTGCATACTTTTGAGAGTGTGAGGATGAGATTTTCTGTCTCAAATGTACGAGCGCGTACACACAATACGGACAACTGGGGAAGCGACATGTTCGAACGACTTTTAGTATGAGTGCTAAAAACATTGAAAAGCCACTAAAAGACACAACACATATTTCAGAGATTAAACAAATCGATCATTTATAGTTGTATAAACCAAACTCCCGATGGTTTTGTTCGGCGTGCAATACACAGATGTTCAACGATTTTTCTATATACTCGCTTGTGGATGGTGGAAATGTAACCCCTTTTCACGCATTGCCAGTTTTCATGAACAGCAATGATATTCAGACCCTGTTTTAAACAACTCGAGAACAGTAGTTCAGAGCTAAACTACCATCGACCAGGTTCACTCACCTTCCATCAAACTACTATCATAGATGCGACTTCGAGTGCAGCGTAAAATTAGAGAGAAGCCAGAATTTGCTAGGATAAAAGAGTACGTAAAGCGACTTTTAATTTCCCAATTTCTTATTTCTGTAATCGATGTGTAACGGAGGTGAGAAAATTTATAAAAATATCTTGAATTTAGTGAGTGTTTTGATCGTAATTACTTCAGTAAAAGCGTGAATGTATGAAAAACTATTTTTTTTATTCCTTCCCTTCATAATTCGTATCTGGAAATTGTGATTTCTTGCTGTTTCCTTATAATCTCTAGATATCGACTATGGCCGGGAAAACCTTATTCCATTTTCCTGCTTAGTGATCGTCCACGGCCATCCACACTAACAAAGGATGTCATTAGTCAAATCGTTCCTGTGATAGGAGTTTTAGGAAAAAAAAATATTGTAATTTTGAGCAAAAGATTTGCGTCCTTGACCTCATATCGATTGTATACATGAGGTCTCCACAAATCTCCCCCGGAGTACATGCATTTCGGTTCCACACCGGAAATACATGTAGCTCTAGTTGCCTTGATGTCCGAAGTAGGCAGCTCAAGGGCGCTTTCCAATACCTATGCGCTAACCCACTCGGCCATCACGACCGTCAACTAAAACGAAAAAACTTATACATAAGCTAAAATTTAATAAAAGTTAATAAAAAAATGCCCATGACGAGAATCGAACCAAAGTCGATTCATTCGCCGTCTAACGCTCTACCAACTGCGCCACCCAGCTCATGCATAAAGCTCAATAATTGGAGTCGAAAAAGTACACGAAAGCCATCAAAGTCAATTTCGCTAGGGCTGAACATCTGTGTAACAAAAAATGTCAATTTCTCTGCTCGTAGTCCATGAGCCTGCTGTGCTGCCGTTTAGAATTCTTTTCTTCCCAAATGAGACGCGAAAATTAAAAAATGCAACTCTCAGTAGGCCTTAGAATGCTATGGGAACCGAAAGTATTTTCGGCCCTCTAAACAGAGGTGCGAAAATAACTGACACAGCAAAAAAACTTCGACACTTCATTGAGTTTACTTCGATCAAAGTGTAACAAATCTGTGCGCCGGTGCTACCAAGATTTTTTATGCGGAATTAAACATGATATTGTTGAAGAAGGAAATGTTATTTTTTTTTTAAATTAGTTTTGTCTTTCTAGTTTCGTAATATTCTGCAATATTCTCGTAGTTCTTGTTATGTGAATCACTTAGTTTTGGATGTGTATCATGAGTTTTGGATGTGGATCATTTCGCATGAGAATCACAATGGTTATTTGTGTACATGCTATGGACGATTGATTTTAGGCAATTTCGCGAACTAAGCAGGTGCACAATGCACATACAACTTTTCATAAATTGGGCATAAATTACAGAATTTTTCTTGTAATTTAGGCGCCCGGCATGAAAAACATCATATTTTTAATTTCTACATGCTGTTGCTGCTATTACTGCAGTGATGTTTAAATCATAACAATTCCAATGAATAAATTATTGACCTTAGTTGAATTGATTAATGAGAAAGCCTTCGTTTCGAGTTGCATTTTTTAATTTTCGCGTCTATTTGGGATTCGAAAATTACAAGATTCGTATTCGTTGTAATGAAAAGTTGTGTGAATCACATGTGACGACGTAAAAAATTTCAACCTGTGCGATTGCCGCCCTTGCCTTTGGCGCGGGCTGCAAATTTCGCACACGGTTGAAATTTTTAACTTTCGTCCCTTGTGATCCAAATAACTATTTCGTAGTGACGATGGTCGTCTCATTGGCTAAGAAGATTTAAAAGTAACAAATTTTTAGGGTAAAACGCCTTTGAGACGGATCTTCACAAGAGAATCTTTACTCACTTTCGATATCCCATAGCCTTTGCATTCACTTGCAAAGCTTCTTCGATGTCATAACTAGACAGACTAATATTGATTTTATATGAGCGTAATGGCGTAATAATCTATATAAAAACTCGGAATCGCTCAGTTTAAATTTAATATATTTGCCAAATAAATTTCGGCATCAATTCGATGCCATCCTCAGTGGCTTAAATGTCTATGAATAAGCTCAAGCACTGAACAACTCAACAAATCGATTGATTGTGACTGACAATGTTTTAAACATTTGAATAATTTTGACGATACACAGAGTTGTTCAGTGCTTGAGCTTATTCATAGACATTTAAGCCACTGAGGATGACATCGAATTGATGCCGAAATTTATTTGGCAAATATATTAAATTTAAACTGAGCGATTCCGAGTTTTTATATAGACAGACTAATCTTAAATTGAAAAGACAGTGTGATCCTCTTCTGCTGCAGGGTTGACTGACTAAAGACGAGCCATAAAAAGAAACGTCAATTCCTCACATGTTTATTTTTTATTCAACTCAGTTGCTGTTAGTAATTCGGGTTTTTGCCTTCTCACCGTTTTTACTAAAATGCTAATTTTTTTGAAAGTTTCTTCAACAAATCCGTTTACATAACTCATTTTTGTGTTCCCCAGAATTTCCCCAACTCAGAACGCTTCACGGAAGAGAGCTCGCTGCTAAAATCAAGCCTACACGGCATAGAGACCATCATCGCCATTAGTTCTGGGCTCGTTTTTAGAAATAGTTTCAGAAAGATCAGAGGTTTTGCTCTGCATACTGATAGACATATAACAGTTCGAGTTCACAATCTATGGTAAATGAAACGTTCGTAAAGTATTCTTTTCACCACTCGAACCACGAAAATCATAATTTTCACTTCCCAAATGGGAGCCGAAAATGTAAAAATACAGACCTCAGTAAGCCAAAAGATGCGAAAATATTTTCGGTTCTCTAAAGAGGATCAGCATCAGCAATTTCGTTGTGTTGAAGATTTGAGTTTGGTAAGTGAAAAATTACGACTTACGCGGTTCTCATGATGAAGAATTACGTGAATCACAAGGGATGACGTATAAAAATTCAACCTGTGCGATGCAGCCCTTGCCTTCGGCGCGGGCAGCAACTCTCGCACAGGGTTGAATTTTTATACTTTCATCCCTTGTGATCCAAATAACTATTGTATTGCAGATTGTCGATCTTGAGCTCAAAGAAAACAAATAACTTAAAGTTGTATACGGCGTTACATTGACAATGTTTTGAGAAATAGGAAGATTTTGGTCGTTGTACTGTTTTCGTGAAGTACAACGATTATAATGTAAACTGGTAAACACAGACACAATAACATTTGCCTCTCTTGTACGCTTGTGTGGTATGAACAACAACGCATATCGAACATATGGAACAAAAATAGGAAGCGAAACACGAAAACCTTTCTGGCTCTTTGTCTTATCTTGCGAATAGATCGAAAAAGACCATGTAATGCAACAAATTCATCATCTTTTTCTTTTGCTTGCTATGGCATGTCTTTGAGATTCGGTGGAACTCGTAGAACTCAGAAATTGATTTGCGTCAACTTAGTGTACACCTTACGAATTAGTAAAGCTGTGCACAAAGTGGAAATAGAGTGTAAAATGACTAAGCATTAGAACAGATATTGTCGTTCGGACAACCAGCAAACATTTTTTTGAAAAAGGTAGAAAAATAAAAACGTCGCTCTCGTCAGAAAGGGTAGTATCTCCAGAAGCGTTTTCTGGAGATAGGCCCATTTTGTGACGAGAGCGACGAAAGTATAAGCTCTACCGGGCTTTCTGATTTTAAAAGATATCTAGAGGTTTTCATACGTTTCTCCCAAGGATCTCTTGGATGTTTTTTGTCTTACCACTCAAGTTGATTGAAGTAACACCCACAAGACAAATTCCCTCGTTAAATGGAAATGACCAAAAAAATCATTTTAGAAAATTATCAGATCATTCAAATAAACAGCACGTACTGAAAGGGGTAAATTAGGGTCACACAACACCTGGGGTTGGAGATAAGGGAAGACAACCTCAAAACGAAGTGCAACGTCATAATGATTTCAAATTGCTGAATAAAAAAACGTGCAAAGAAAATAAGCCAATGTAGATAGAGTGCTCTGGAGGATCTAGGCATTCTGAAGGCTTGAGGAAACGTCATTCGTCGTTGCCTTTCCATTTTGTCATGCAACACATACTTAGTTGTTTATACGAACCTTCAATCGGTCAATTATGACTGCCAAAATGATGTTCTAAGCGTCGAGTATTTAGATGAATTCACGCTTTTAGTGCGACATCAGTTTATGCCAAAGTATACGAAATTTCATGATGAAATTCGTAATATGTGAAGCGACGAAAAATGGTGCGCTTGTCAGCTTATGTACTTCATCATGAAATGTGGTAAGCTTTGACATAAGCCGACGTCGCACTTAATGCGTAAATTAATAGATCTGGCGATTTTTCTTGGTGATTTAGCAAATCAATGGAAAATGAGGAATCACAAAAGAGAATCGATAAATTTCGAAGAAACGCCAAAATGATTTTATTTAGACTTTGGTTCTATTTCACACTTTGTCGTTTTTTCACATTTTGGAGATTTTACTTGTCGTTTCCTCACACTTTGGCGATTTTTTTTGCGATTCGAACTTTTCTGTTGACTTGTTAAAGAAGCGCCAAAGTGTGAGCCAAAATGAGTTTTGGCGTTTGATTTTGGCGATACTTCACGGTTGTTTGACCGAACAGGTACACAAATAACTCTTTTTTACTTGTGATTGCCATAATCATCGGCTACAAACCTCGCTACAAACGATATTCGTCGAAAAATGTTTTCTCATTGAGTCAAAATAACATTCTCTATTCATCAGTCGTACGAGGAAGCAGTGACGTCACTAATTGGAAATCTTGGACGACTTGGTTACAAGCAGCTCCCCCTTAGGCTATACCAAGTAAGTGAAACATAAGAATTCCCTAGATATCACAATAACAATTTTCGAAGGTAGGAAACAAATTCCGTGAAGAACAACGACCGAAGGACGGACACGGACTGATGCGAAGTAAAGAATTTCATATGAAGGACAGGTTACTCCTTCGACTTTGACCGTTCGAGCGCTTTGACGACCTACCAAGAATTTACCCAAATTTACAAGGAATTGTTTCAAGCAATTGGAGTAGCATTTACAACTGGTAATTTTGACAACATTCGAACAACTGCAACGCAATCATTTCGTGAAATTTAAGTGGAAGCAAACGCTGGAAACATAGGTGGATCATTATCCCATGAATATAAAACTACAGCCGAAATCGGAGAATATCAAATTGTGAAATGTCCATCGTGCACTTGGTCATCAAATCTGGAACTCTCCGGTGATATTACGACATGCCCAAAGTGCCCGTCTCAAATAGAACGAGATCGAAGTCGCACATACCTTCGAGTTAGGTGATAAATATTCCAAGCCATTGCGATCTACGTTCCAGCGAATGGCAAGCCATCCGAATTGGTGATGGGGTGTTATATATGGAATAGGCATGACGAGTCGATACGTTGTAAACGGAGGATGAGATCCGGTGGGCATTTGCTTTAGCACCATTTTCTGTTGCAATCATTCCACCCAAGGGTGGCAGTCATGAAGAGGCATCTGTAGCACATTAAACGAATGTTGTGTCAGGCGAACTATGCAAGATGGTTGAATTGAGCGATGACATCGTCGTTGATGATAGACTTGGACTTACCATCGGAAAAAGACTATTAGAAGTGAGAAAGTAAATAATAATACATTATGCACCGCTGTCCAGGATGCTCTATTTTGACGATTTGGAGGTTATTTCCCGAGCCGAAGGCGTGGGAAATAATCCAAATCGTCAAAATAAACCATACTGGACAGCGGTGCATATATAGTTTTATCTATCGAGAGCAATATATCGAGTTAAACAATTTTGCCCTAGGGAATTAAGTACGAGATTATTGCTCTAGATAGATAAAACTTTTTTATCGTCTTGCTATGACTAATTTCTTTGTTTCTTTCAGAATGGGATATCCAATATGATCGGCATCGGCAAAGGAGCGACTGGCGACGATGGCAAATATGGGCTACATTTCACAGCCTCAAATGTTGTACTTCATCTTCGACTGAATGATTTGCTTAATGAAGTCAATAAAAAACTGAAATTTCATTGTTTTCGCTGAACTTCCACAATGTGAAGTCTGTAGATCTTTGTCAGTAAATAAATTTTGTTTGTAATTTTTAAAAGAGCAATGCGAGAAATGAAGGAAACTAAGGGATTTTCTTTCATGACCTTCCGATTGAAAACCTCCAAAAGATCACTTTTTAAAACGAAATTCCTGAGTAATTTCTTTGACTGCGTTGTGGATAAGAATGCCTACGGTCGTATAGAGGAAATTCGGACCCGGGGATCGGTTGAAGACGGGAGAGGAGGAGGTGTAATGAGAAAGGATCCTTCCACAAAAGGCGGGCCACTTCTTCTCCCCTCCTGTCGGGTCTGCGAACCCCCTTTTTTAAAATGTCTATTTCGAAAGGAAGTACAGATGATTCCTGGAGAATAACAATTCTCGAAGAATGTTGATTTTTGTTCTCAAACTTACAAAACTAAAGCCAAAGCCTTACAAGCAAAATTGTTTATATTCTAAATCATAACAACATTCCTAAGTCTTTGATTTAACTCGATTATTACAATATGTTTCACTATAATAGTCACCAATGTCATAAATGCGGACGACCTGCGAGAACTGTTAGTTAGTATAGAAAGGACTTGAGTTACTGGCAGGAAGTTTTAGCCGTTAACAAGCAGCAATCGAAGCGTTGCCCTCGGCCAACTTAAGCACCGACTTTAAGCCTCGTTTGAGCTGTGTGAGTAAGGCGTATCAAGATGCAGTTAGGTACACCAAGGTTCAATCAGCTGCGTCAATGTGCAGCCAGTTACACCAAGGGCATTACGGTGCACCAAGGTGTAGTCAGGTGCACTAAGGTGCTGTGAGGTGTAGTCAAGTGCACCAAGGTTCAGTGAGGTGCATCAGAAGCAATGAGGTGCATCAAAGTGCAGTGAGGTGCACCAAGGTGCAGTGAGGTGTTTTGAAGTGCTCCATGAGGCAGTGAGCCGTATCAAGGTGCAGTGTGCTTCGTATTTATAATATTGAAAACCACTGCATGAACCCTGGAGCCAGAACCACCGAACAGATTCCCACGTATTTCATTTTCTGAGATCGATAGCTATTCTTTGATACCCAAACAAGCAATTTCCATGCAATACTTCACGATATAAGTGCAGAAAACTATCACCGACCCTCGAAAAACTTTTTCACTTCATGTCTCCGAAACGTCATCACCGATTTTAGTCGTCTCTGAACTTAAATGATGTGATGCATTTACGTCTCAGGAAAAAAATTGGGGTGATTTGTTCAGTGGAGACAGCTTGGTCTTTATTTTCCACTTCTCCATTGCTTTCTCTCATGCTTCTTGTATTGCATATCATTAGCCCGTCAGACACTACCGACTGCCAGACACGTTAATTTAGCAACAGTTACTTAGTCGCAGAAGTGAAGTTCTTTTTACAGTGTAGCTCGTGATGAATGGGTCTTTGGCGATAAGGAGCTACTTACTTCGTTTAGTGGCAGCAACGCATAGATGCGGAGTTTCATTGTACATTGCAATGACTTAAAAATGAGCAAAATTAGTTTAAAAGATCGCTAATAATTGCATGGTTTCGTCACTGGATTTGGACGAATTTGTCGATAACGTTCACAAAAATAAACAGCAATCCACAGAAATTGTAGCTACACGATAATCAACTGCTCTGCCGTAATTTGCATAAGAAACTTAGCGACGTCATTTTGAGAGAGAAAATATATGAAATTCTCTCTCAAAATGTCATCACTAAGTTTCTTATGCAAATTACGGCAGTGCTGTGAGGATTTAAATCGTAAGTCACGCGCGTTTTGTGCTTTCAGGTCCCATTTTCACTTCGTTGACCCATTCGATCTCACGGTATATCAATGCATGTGGTAGCGTAATTAGAGCGCACAATTTAAAAAATTCCAATTCCTGTCAGAAAGCTTCCATATGATACGATGCGTAAGTATGTGTAGATAAGCGTAAACAAAAATTGGCGATGAAAGTGTTGCAGCACCAGTAAATTTAGGCGCCTTTAGCATTCTGTCATTTGTGCATGGGTTGTGATATGACCTTCGGCCACAGTAATTTATGAAAATAGACTTTCCCCACTATTAAGAAACAAATGAAATTCAAAGCCTACTAATTGCTGCAGAAATGCAGACGAACATCGATGTACACCTCTAGTTGCTCTGACTTCCGAAGCCGTTCCATTCGTCGTGCACCAGCTTATCAATTACGCTACTCGAGCACTTGATATACGCTTCTTAGGGTTAGAACAAGCTAAACGCGAAACATTAGCTGCAGCTGCCTTGATATTTATAACGTAACATTTCTTCGTGGTCTATACCAGTAATAAGTGAATCCATTTGCAAATATCCGAACGCAAATATAAGCAATGGATGCTTGCCGCACATGAAAAACTAAAAACGGCCCTTATGTTACTAATTTTATTACCATGTGCAATGATACATATATGATTGGAACAGCCTTGAAAGTTTGTGGAAAATTTTTCGGAAATGTTTCATTCGCTCATTGAGTAATGAGTATATGCAAAAGAGGCTACCTGATTTATGAGAAGGACGGATGAGCTTGTGACTCGTTCAAAATATATCGCGTTTTTTGAAAGGGAAGGAATGTGATTTGCTCACCGGCGCTTCTTCGTATGCGGGTGGTTTTGGGTTGTGATTACGTCGTCGATTACTAATTTACCTCTTACTTCGTTTGCATATTTTTGAGAGTGTGAGGATGAGATTTTCTGTCTCAAATGTATGAGCGCGTACACACAATACGGACAACTGGGGAAGCGACATGTTCGAACGACTTTTAGTATGAGTGCTAAAAACATTGAAAAGCCACTAAAAGACACAACATATATTTCAGAGATTAAACAAATCGATCATTTATAGTTGTATAAACCAAACTCCCGATGGTTTTGTTCGGCGTGCAATACACAGATGTTCAACGATTTTTCTATATACTCGCTTGTGGATGGTGGAAATGTAACCCCTTTTCACGCATTGCCAGTTTTCATGAACAGCAATGATATTCAGACCCTGTTTTAAACAACTCGAGAACAGTAGTTCAGAGCTAAACTACCATCGACCAGGTTCACTCACCTTCCATCAAACTACTATCATAGATGCGACTTCGAGTGCAGCGTAAAATTAGAGAGAAGCCAGAATTTGCTAGGATAAAAGAGTACGTAAAGCGACTTTTAATTTCCCAATTTCTTATTTCTGTAATCGATGTGTAACGGAGGTGAGAAAATTTATAAAAATATCTTGAATTTAGTGAGTCGTTTGATAGTAATTAATTCAGTAAAAGCGTGAATGTATGAAAAAATATTTTTTTTTATCCCTTCCCTTCATAATTTGTATCTGGAAATTGTGATAATCTCTAGATATCGACTATGGCCGGGAAAACCTACTTCCATTTTCCTACTTGGCGATCGTCCACGGCCATCCACACTAAACAACAAAGGATGTCATTAGTCAAATCGTTCCTGTGATAGGAGTTTTAAGAAAAAAAAATATTGTAATTTTGAGCAAAAGATTTGCGTCCTTGACCTCATCCACAATCGATATTTTTTCTTAATTCTACCTTACTACGATAACTACGTTAACCACTATTACTACTACTATTTTCTGCCAGGATCAGTGCAGTAGCTTTAGAATTTATATGCTTATATTATATATGCTTATGTATAACGAGTATGTTTACGTGTTAAATGCCTCACCTCACAACACAGAACACACTCCTATTTTAGAATGTTTATGCTAGATATCGATTGTATACATGAGGTCTCCACAAATCTCCCCCGGAGTACGTGCATTTCCGGCGGGCGACGGAAATACATGTAGCTCTAGTTGCCTTGATGTCCGAAGTAGGCAGCCCAAGCCCCCACACCCATGCGCTAACCCACTCGGCCATCACGACCGTCAACTAAAACGAAAAAACTTATACATAAGCTAAAATTTACAAAAAAGTAAATAAAAAAAAATCCACGACGAGAATCGAACCAAAGTCGTTTCATTCGCCGTCCAACGCTCTACCAACTGCGCCACCCAAGCTCATGCATAAAGCTCAATAATCGGAGTCGAAAAAGTACACACAAGCCATCAAAGTCCATCTCGCTATTGCTGAACATATGTGTAACAAAAAATGTCAATTTGTCTGCTCGTAGTCCATGAGCCTCCTGTGCTGCCGTTTAGAATTATTTTCGTAGTGACGATGGTCGTCTCATTGGCTAAGAAGATTTAAAAGTAACAAATTTTTTGGGTAAAACGACTGACTAAAGACGAGCCATAAAAAGAAACGTCAATTCCTCACATGTTTATTTTTTATTCAACTCAGTTGCTGTTAGTAATTCGGGTTTTTGCCTTCTCACCGTTTTTACTAAAATGCTAATTTTTTTGAAAGTTTCTTCAACAAATCCGTTTACATAACTCATTTTTGTGTTCCCCAGAATTTCCCCAACTCAGAACGCTTCACGGAAGAGAGCTCGCTGCTAAAATCAAGCCTACACGGCATAGAGACCATCATCGCCATTAGTTCTGGGCTCGTTTTTAGAAATAGTTTCAGAAAGATCAGAGGCTTTGCTCTGCATACTGATGGAGATATAACAGTTCGATTTCACAATCTATGGTAAATGAAACGTTGGTAAAGTATGCTTTTCACCACTTGAACCACGAAAATTATAATTTTCACTTCCCAAATGGAAGCCGAAAATGTAAAAATGATCTCAGTAAGCCAAGAGATGCGAAAATATTTTCGGTTCTCTAAAGAGGACCGAAAGTATTTTCGGTTCTTAAACATGATGATTGCATCAGCAATTTTTTTGTGTTGAAGATTTGAGTTTGGTAAGTTAAAAATTACGACTTACGCGGTTCTCGTGATGAAGAATTACGTGAATCACAAGGGATGACGTATAAAAATTCAACCTGTGCGATGCAGCCCTTGCCTTCGGCGCGGGCAGCAACTCTCGCACAGGGTTGAATTTTTATACTTTCATCCCTTGTGATCCAAATAACTATTGTATTGCAGATTGTCGATCTTGAGCTCAAAGAAAACAAATTACTTAAAGTTGTATACGGC
Source organism: Pseudolycoriella hygida (assembly GCA_029228625.1). Taxonomy (NCBI): domain Eukaryota; kingdom Metazoa; phylum Arthropoda; class Insecta; order Diptera; family Sciaridae; genus Pseudolycoriella; species Pseudolycoriella hygida. Next base: position 127,926,598 of record CM055403.1, read on the forward strand.
GTTACATTGACAATGTTTTGAGAAATAGGAAGATTTTGGTCGTTGTACTGTTTTCGTGAAGTACAACGATTATAATGTAAACTGGTAAACACAGACACAATAACATTTGCCTCTCTTGTACGCTTGTGTGGTATGAACAACAACGCATATCGAACATATGGAACAAAAATAGGAAGCGAAACACGAAAACCTTTCTGGCTCTTTGTCTTATCTTGCGAATAGATCGAAAAAGACCATGTAATGCAACAAATTCATCATCTTTTTCTTTTGCTTGCTATGGCATGTCTTTGAGATTCGGTGGAACTCGTAGAACTCAGAAATTGATTTGCGTCAACTTAGTGTACATCTTACGAATTAGTAAAGCTGTGCACAAAGTGGAAACAGAGTGTAAAATGACTAAGCATTAGAACAGATATTGTCGTTCGGACAACCAGCAATCATTTTTTTGAAAAAGGCAGAAAAATAAAAACGTCGCTCTCGTCAGAAAGGGTAGTATCTCCAGAAGCGTTTTCTGGAGATAGGCCCATTTTGTGACGAGAGCGACGAAAGTATAAGCTCTACCGGGCTTTCTGATTTTAAAAGATATCTAGAGGTTTTCATACGTTTCTCCCAAGGATCTCTTGGATGTTTTTTGTCTTACCACTCAAGTTGATTTCCAGAAGTAACACCCACCAGACGAATTCCCTCGTTAAATGGAAATGACCAAAAAAATCATTTTAGAAAATTATCAGATCATTCAAATAAACAGCACGTACTGAAAGGGGTAAATTAGGGTCACACAACTCCTGGGGTTTGAGATAAGGGAAGACAAGCTCAAAACGAAGTGCAACGTTATAATGATTTCAAATTGCTGATTAAAAAAACGTGCAAGGAAAATAAGCCAATGTAGATACAGTGCTCTGAAGGATCTAGGCATTCTGAAGGCTTGAGGAAACGTCATTCGTCGTTGCCTTTCCATTTTGTCATGCAACACATACTTAGTTGTTCATACGAACCTTCAATCGGTCCATTATAACTGCCAAAATGACGTTTTAAGCGTCGAGTATTCAGATGAATTCACGCTTTTAGTGCGACATCAGCTTATGCCAAAGTATACGAAATTTCATGGTGAAATCCGTAATATGTGAAGCGACAAAAAATGGTGCGCTTGTCAGCTTATGTACTTCATCATGAAATGAGGTAAGCTTTGACATAAGCCGACGTCGCACTTAATGCGTAAATTAATAGATCTGGCGATTTTTCTTGGTGATTTAGCAAATCAATGGAAAATGAGGAATCACAAAAAAGAATCGATAAATTTCGAAGAAACGCCAAAATGATTTTATTTAGACTTTGGCGTTATTTCACACTTTGTCGTTTTTTCAATTTTGGAGATTTAACTTGTCGTTTCCTCACACTTTGGCGATTCAAACTTTTCTGTTGATTTGTTAAAGAAGCTCCAAAAAGATCGCCAAAGTGTGAGCCAAAATGCGTTTATGTCTTGACTTTGGCGATACTTCACGGGTGTTTGAGCGAACAGGTACACAAAAAACTTTTTTTACTTGTGATTGCCATTATCATCGGCTACAAACGATATTCGTCGGCAAATGCTTTCTTATTGAGCCAAAATAACATGCTCTATTCATCAGACATACGAGAAAGACGTCACTAGCTGCAAATCTTGGTCGACTGAGGTATAAGCAGCTTCCCCTTAGGCTATACCAAGTAAGTGAAACATGAGAATTCCCTAGATATCACAATAACAATTTTCGAAGGTAGGAAACAAATTCCGTGAAGAACAACGACCGAAGCACGGACACGGACTGATGCGAAGTAAAGAATTTCTTATGAAGGACAGGTTACTCCTTCGACTTTGACCGTTCGAGCGCTTTGACGACCTACCAAGAATTTACCCAAATTTACAAGGAATTGTTCCAAGCAATTGGAGTAACAGTTACAACCGGTAATTTTGACAACATTCGAACAAGTGCAACGCAATCATTTCGTTAAATTTAAGTGGAAGCAAACGCTGGAAACAAAGGTGGATTATTATCCCATGAATATCAAATTACAGCCGAAATGGGAAAAGATGAAATTGTGAGATGTCCATCACGCACTTGGTCATCAAATCTGGAACTCTCCGGTGATATTACGACCGATTTTGCCCAAATTCGATTCCGTAAATAATTTTTTGATTATCTTTCAGGAAAGGAAAAGTTGTTGAAAATCGGATAAGATTTACCCGATTTATGTGGAAAAACACGTTTGACCCTAGTAGAGACTCAGCTTTTGCGCTCTGGCTGAGTTAAGTTAAATTTTACTCAAGTTGACGCGGTGACAGACGGACGGATGGATGGTTTTTATTGCTGATTCGTCATCTAAGGACCACGATCGATGTTTTTACATTTAATATTTTCAACTATACTTTTTAAAAAATTCTAATGAATCAAGTATATGAGTGAAGTGAAATGAGCGATCGAGCTCCACCGTACCCTCATGTTTTCCTTGTGAGAATTATGAGTGTATTTCATCCCCTTATTATAGTTTTTGAATAAAGAACTGTTGAATTATGAGACAAAAGCTTAAGGCAATTCAGGTCGAAACATGTCAGGTTCAGGTTTGAGGCCTGAAACTAAAGAAATAGATTCAGGTCAGTTCAGGTTGAACCTGAAACTGACCTAAATTATATCAGAATTGCTCTTATCAGACTCAGGTCGGAACAACCCGGGTCGGGTCGACCTATTCCGAGCCTTGCACTAGTCTAATAGCCTTGCGCTCTGGGTGAGTTCTGTTCTACCGTTGCCTTTTGACAGTCGCGAAAATTGAGACCTTAACGAACCTACACTTAAGTCAGAGGTCACAGTTGTTTGCAGAAATTATGCAATCGACTTTAATATAATGAATCTGTTCATGATTACTAATTATAAACCTCTAATGTCCGTCTGTTTATCTATTTTTTTTTATTTATTTGTCTATTTATTTATGTGTCTGTCTGTAACGATCCCGTTATTTTTGCGTTTAAACTGACGAAGGAAAAAAAATACTTTCTAATATGTTGCCGGGGATGGTGCAAAACGTCGAGAAAACATGTTCCGCGGTGGGATATTGTTCTGAAATAAGAGAGTTAAGGGTAAAAAACGGGTCAAAATTGAAAATCGGCCAGCAGTCAGTCAAGATGTTGTGTTAAAGATTTGGTCGGGGAAGCAAAGTCTTAGAGTTTTTGATGGCCTACAACTTTGTAGAAGAAAACTTTTTGATCCAACTTCATGCGGAGGAGCTAGGCAGCGAAAACTTAAAATTTTGGGGTTTCCTCACTTTGTTGTTAGGGAACTTTTGCTGTTGGACGAAGAAGAGATAATTTTTGAGTGCAAATCGGTAGTGGAGGCTTGTGGCAACAAAATTGCTAAACAATGTTGGGTGAAAAAGTTTCATACTCCCGAGATATAGGCCATTTTTCAGCTATTTTGTCCAGAGCTGGAGCATTTATTAACCTATATCTCGGCCAGTAGTTGCCGGAATGAGACCAGTAAGGTGTCAAATGAAAGGTTTCGACAGTGTGACGGTAGGACGGTAGCGGAACCGAATTGAAGAATATCGGTTGAGCGGCTCGGTGTCCAGGGTTGTTCAGAGGAGGCAAAAATGGACAAAAATTTGCTCCGCTGCGCGAAAATTACTGAAAAATTGTTTTTTGATATGTTGTCGGGTATTTTGCAAAACGTCCAGAAAACATGTTCCGGGGTAGTATATTGTTCTGAAATAAGACAGTTATGGGTAAAAAACGGGTCAAAATAGAAAATCGGCCAAAAGTCAGTCAAGATGTCGTCTTAGAGATGTGGTCGGCGAAGAAAAGTCTTAGAGTTTTTAATGGCCTACAACTTTGTAGAAGAAAACTTTTTGATCCGACTTCATGCGGAGGAGCTAGGCTTCGAAAACTGTTAAAATTTTGGGGTTTCCTCACTTTGTTTTTAGGGAACTTTTGTTGTTGGATAAAGTAGACAGAATATTTGAGTACCGATCGATAGTGGAGGCTTGGGGCAACAAAATTGCTGAACAATGTTGGGTGAAAAAGTTTCCCGCTCCCTTGATATAGGCCATTTTTCAGCGATTTTGTCCAGAACCGGAGCACTTATTAACCTATATCTCGGCCGGTAAATGCCAGAATGAGGCCAGTGAGGTGTCAAATGAAAGGTTTCGGCAGTGTGAAGGTAGCGGAACCGAATTTATGAAAAGGTTGAGCGGTTCGGTGTTCAGGGTCGATCAAAGTAGGCAAAAATGGGCAAAAATTTGCTCCGCTGCCCGAAAATTACTGAAAAATTAATTTTTGATATGTTGTCGGGGATGCTGCAAAAAATCGATAAAACATGTTCCGGGGTGGGATATTGTTCTGAAATAAGGGAGTTATGGGTAAAAAACGGGTCAAAATTGAAAAACGGCCAAAATATAGTCAAGATGTCGTCTTAGAGATTTGGTCGGGGAAGTGTCAGAGTAGAATACGTGGCAAATGCAACGCTGAATACGGGAAACTTGAAATACGGGGAACGTTGAATACGGGGTGGGTGGAGTAATTTTGCGGCAAAGAAAGTATTTTGATTTATAGTGCCTTTCTCGCCCACTTCGGTTTTAGATTATTAGCGGTAATATCAACGAAGTGATATAATGACTTGAAACATTACGCATCATTATTTAAAACGAAAAAATATTTGCTTTGGCTCTGAATAGACAACAAGCGAAAATGATAAAGCCTGCGTAGCCCCTAGGGGCGGGGGTTTCGACTAGTGTGTTTAAACAATGTGGGGGCCCACCCAGGTCCGGATTTTGTCTGTACAGTCATGGCCCCCCACGGGAAAAAGTGAAGTCGACGTGTCACACATCACTAGACACCACTCTCCCAACGTGACATTTTGTCACGCAAGTTACACACAACCCCTTCCAACTTGAGCGTTACGATCTTTTATCCTCTAGTGGAGACTGAGAGGATTTTTTTTTACAGCGTCACCGGTAGATTCAATTAGGACGAAATCAGCAAATGCCATCACATTTTTCTACGGAATCGTACCGGTCTGCGTTCTATCACAAAATGTGCAAAAAAATGTATTTTTTATGCGTTTTGATAATGAAGAAAATTTAGCCTTGACACAAGGGTAGCGCTGTATAGCGGTTCCTTACCGTCTCAGCATGAAGTCGTCATCTGCAGCTTCTTCTTCTCATTATTCTCCGTTGTTTTTTTGAATTTATTGGAATTTTCTCGACCTTCGGCAGACTTTCCGGAATGAATGCAAGACTGGGTCGAGTTTCGAAAAAATTTCCGAATGAAACAAATGAGAATTAGTTGTTTACACGTATCTTTTGGACGGTTAACGTCCTTGGAAAACTCACTTTGTCATTTATTTTTTTTAATTAACAAAAATTGGTACTTAAGATTAGTGTTCACAATTATTTCTACGCTAAAATTAAGACTCTATTCTATTTCAATGCTGCAAATTGGAAGATGGAATTTGTTTTCGCGACTTACCATGAGTGAAACCTCAATGGGCTAGGAAAATGTTTTCTGAATGGGAAAATGTAGGAATGGTGGTGAATACTTTGTAGACGCTATCATTAGTACATCCTTTGCAATGTAAATACTGCAATTAAAATGGTTGCGAATAGGCTTGTGGACAATGCTAATGTTGATGAGGAACCCTGAACGCATTCCTCCAAGTTGGAAAATAAAGTTTTATAATTCTGAACACTGTCGCCCAAGTTCTCTTGATCGGATGGCACTAGACCCAATGTTGAATCCTGAAATTACAATAACGAAGTCAGTCAGTCAACTCTTGTAGACTTTCTACGCGACTTATATTACTTTGAACAATAAATGTTTGTATCCATTGAAGACATTGTACATTTTGAAGTCTGGACTGTAAGCAAAGTATTTATCGAAGGAAATCAACGCATTGACGATTCCAGGAATTTTGTCACTTTTCGGACGAACTACAATTTCGTTGTCTATGATTGTTGTCAAAGGACAATTTTCATCCACATCAAAGCCAGTTCGATCAGCCAACGTTCCGTTTCTGCACATTATCCGGAAGTCGTGTTCGTTCAAACCAAGATCAGTCGCATGTTCTAAGAAATTAGGTGAAAAATCGTACATAATTCTTGCAAACTCATTGACATATTTCAAGATGTAAACATTTACCTCGAAGATATTGAAGCTCTAAAATTGCAACATCACCGTCCTCAGACAGACATTTTAAAGCTCCACGATTTCCGTAAAATCGATTCGTTGCATCCGCATTGCAATTGATGTATGTCTCAGCGGCTTTGAAATTTAGATCTGAAACACAAATCAGTTTGAAAATATGAACTTTCCCCTTAGATCACAGCCCCTACCAATTGTTTCATCTTCCGGAGCACGTTCCTGTGGCGTAGCTCCATCATCTACAATGAGATTTCCTTCCTCATCTAAAAAGTTGAAAATAAAATTTCTACTATTCTCGATAGTATATTGGAAATTAAGATTTTTTGAGAAACTCACCGAATCTAGGAGAAGGACCTGGTTGTGGAGGTGAAATTGTTGGGTACTCTGGTGGTGAAATTGTTATAGAGTCTGGCGGGGCAATCGTTGGATTCTCAGGTGGTCCAATTGTTGGAGCCTCGGGTGGTGTAATCGTAGGTATTATGGGCAGGAGTAGTGTTTTGCACAACGAACATAAGCTCTCGGAGTTGGTGACATTCGGGTCGTGACCGTAATCAGTAGAACCTGAAAGTAATTGTTACTAAAACTTTACTTGTGAATGTTTGCTAATTTTGCTTACCGGGAGCACATGAAGAGCCAAAGAAGTTGGAAAGTAATCGGCCATAGTTGCACTCATTTTTGGAGAAGAACGCCCGACCCTTGCCAGTATTGATAAATGCCATTGACGCTTGAGATAAGAAATTTTACAATTGTGATTAAAACACGTGGGTTAGTTTGTTTACCTATCCCTCCAAACTCTGCAAAACATGCTTTGGAATGGCGTAAATTTTCAAATCTTTCATACTTTGAACTAGCCTTTATAACGACCACAACTGACGAATATTTTGCATTTTCGGTTTCTGCATACAGCGCCGCAGTTAAATTGTAGGTACTGAAAGTAGCGGACAAATTTTATTTTTATAACTCGAGTAACACAAATGGAAATTTCTTCGATCTGGATGTGACCTCTGTATTAAGGATTTATTAAAACTGATCACTTTTGACCTATCATTAATTTGCATCCTTGCATTTCGTTATGCTTTTGGGAGCAAACCGGGGTGAAGTTAAGAGACGAGTTTAAATGGCTGCATCCTTTTGAGCCGTTTGCTGCCGTCTTGCTTCTTTTATGGTTTCTTCAGCCGTGGTGAAACCAAGTTGCGTAGATACCAAGAGGAGTCGATGACAGGGGCGCCGATTTATACTTTTCCCATGTGGGGCAAAATGAATTCGAAATAAAAAGTCAGTTTTTAATAAAAACCTATGCAATCGACTCGTTATGTATCAGAAAAGATGTGGCAAGCAGAGTTGATGTTACGAAAAGACTCAGACGTATTTAAATAAATATTGCCTTAACTCTTAAGTGTGTGAAATTCCGTTCACATTAAATTGGACTGGAAATTGTCGAATGGACAATATTGAAGAACCCTTCCTTAAGCACAAAATTTACCCCCAAATAAAGAAAAAGGTTCTACTCAATTTTCTCTACATGAAAAACCATATTTTGGGCTAGGGCCGACCGCAGTACCGACATAGGGCCTTCAGGAGAAACCTCGGACACATAATTCCATAAATGAAAATGTTTCCCTCAATTTTCTCTGCAACATAGCAAAAAAATTTTTTTTTAGTTATGGCCAACTTCAATACCGACCTGAAGCACGGGCAGCCCAAATTTGTTTTTAAATATAATTCGGTATTCGGTTATGGGTCCTCCCTAAATTACGTAACGCTTTTTCAGTGTTGCCACACATTTGCCGACCCCCCCATTTACTCCCCCTAAATGGGGGGTCACCCATACATTTGACCCTTCTGGAATGCGTCTATTTCGAGATATCGCAGATTTAAATTGTGTGGCAACACTGAAAAAGCGTTACGTAATTTAGGGATGATCCCTTACCTCTCGAATAAAAAAAGAAGCATAAAAATCGGTTAGGATTTACCCGATTGATGTAAAAGAACACGTTGGGCTCTAGTAGAAACTCAGTTTTAGGATCCTGGCTGAGACCAAGGGCTTCTAATCAAAAAATTTTGTTTCATAAAGTGTTACATATTTCTAGACCTTTCGGTTGAAATTTTTTTTTGAAAATCAGAAAAGATTTATTCGAGTTATGTACAAAAAACACAAAAGGCCCTAGCAAAGACTCGTTTTTAGTGCCCCAGCTAAGTCCAAAGACTCAAAATCAAGAAAGTTTCTTTTCATATATTGTCTGCCATGCCCAGACATTTCAATCACAACAAAAACCCTTTTTAAAAGGGAAACGTGACGCAAGTCCTCGTCTCTTCTTCCAAAACAACTGATATCGATTTGGGTGATGCTTACAGCTTCGGAACGTAAAAAATTCTTTTGAAATATTTTCATTTTCGATCAAAGAAATGCGTCACAAGTGCCGGACCTACCAATGTTATAGTTTTTCTGTTCTTTCAGATTTGACTCGGAAAAAAAATTAAGTTTTGCGTGATGTGTGGAGTATGGATAGTAAAATTGTTGGCGCAGAAAATATATCACGTTGGGAGGGTCTGGCATTTGTGACGCATTGACGCATTTCTTTAATCAAAAATGAAAATATTTCAAAAGAATCTTTTGCGTTCAGAAGCTGTAAGCGTCACCCAAAATATCAGTTGTTTTGGAAGAAGAGACGAGGACTTGCGTCACGTTTCACTTTTAAAAAGGGTTTTTTTTATTGTGCTGTCAGTAGTTTTGGAAGAAAATAGGAAACAAATTTCGGCGAAAAATATTTTCGGCGATAAAAATTTTCAACGAAAAACATTTCCGGCGGAAAAAAATTTTCGGCGAAAAAAATTTCCGGGCGAAAAAAAGTTTCCGCGAAAAAAATTCCGGTGAAAAAATTCAGCGAAAAAAATTTCCGGCAAAAAAAAATTTTCGGCGAAAAAAATTTTCCTTTGACACGAAACAACAAAAAAAATTTAAAAAAAAATCAATTTTCCGCCTTTATCGGTCCCATACCACCGTCGGCCATTTTGTTGGTCACCCTGACACACTGCACACCCAACCCGACAACTTTTCCTTTGACACCAAACATCTACTTATCTCCATCCTAACACAGTCCAAAAATTTTGCTCATATTTGACCCATACTTTGAATGCACTCACACACACATACAAAATATTCTTTTATAAGGGCTTTATATGACGCCTTCTAAAAGCCCTGGCGCCCAAACGAGTCCGGTACCCCCCCTTTTTAAAATCTCATATGGCGTAGAATGCCCACCCGAAAGTCCCTGCAAAATTTCAAGAAAAGTTATCGAGCTGTTTTCGAGCACGGGCCAAAAAAGTCGGTTTTCATACAAATGGCTCTGGAACTAACTAACTAACTAACTAACGTAGGATGTTTCCATTAACTTTGGCTTCTATGAAATAGCACATTTAGTATGGAAAATGACGATTTTCTAAAGGTCATATCTTCGGACCCACTGTACCGATTTTAATGAGTAACATAACGATTTCAATCAAAATTTTACGTAGAATCCGAAAAACTAGGTCTCGGGGGGTACGACACAAAGGAAAAAAGTCAAAACGTAGCTGTATACTAATTTTTTGATCGCATGGGGACTAGCGTCACTGGCGTATCGCTACCGCGCGCCCATGGTCAAAAAAAAGTTTACGAAAATCGGAAAAGATTTACTCGAGTTATGTGCCCAGTGCCCAGATTCAATTCCAAAAAAGATTTTTTGATTACCTTTCAGGGAAAAAATGTTTTTGAAAATCGGTTGAGTTTTACTCAAGTTATCTGACAGACAGACGGACGGACGGACGCTCGGACATTTTTTTTTCATCTAAGAACCATGATCGTTTTGGTTTATAAAGAACGATGTTTATTCAATGAAAGAAACAAACAGAATGAACAAAAAGAAAAGAAAAATTTCTTAAATCAAAATCAAAACTAACTAGATTTTCTAGTCAATTATTGTTTACTTGGATTACAACTAACACACCCTCTTAATCCAAGATAATTGTTTCCTTTAAAATTCTATCATTTCAAAACAAAAAAAATCACCCTAATTCATTTCCCTGACTAATTTCCATATTCCATTTCCATATTCCATTTCCTTTGCCTTCCATTTCCTTACAGGTCATAACGTCCATCGCTTAGATTGGCTGACTTTGCGTTCCAATTTGAATTTCCATTCTGACCAGTGCTATCGTTGTACGAGTTTTGTCTTCGCCAATTCTTTGTATTTCCGTTGTTCTCATTATTCAGAGTTGGACATTGCCATTTCTTATGCCCCACTTTTCTACAATTGTGACATTGAAATCTGAATGCGTTCATGGCAGTCGGGATGTTCTCGTTGTTACATGTTCCGTTTTTATTCTCAATATTTCTCTTCCCATACTCATCCAATAGACGGCTCTTCACAAATTCCATGTTAAGGGTATCTGGATGAAGCGTTTCCAATGATGTTACGAGGGAATCGTAAGACTTGGGCATCGTAAGTAATGATTGGCAAATCACATCAATTTCTTCCAGTTTTGCTCCGTTGTTTTGTCCTTAATATATTCCAATTGACTGTCCGCAATATGTTCGATCAATAAGGATTTGCATAGCTTTTCTTTCTAAAGATGTTTTCTATAATTTCGATCGTTCTGGTTTAGAGTAATTATTTCCAGATCTTCTTCAATGTACTCCATAAGATCCTTCTGTTCCAACACATAACCTTTTGGTTTATAAAGAACGATGTTTATTCAATGAAAGACACAAACAGAATGAACAAAAAGAAAAAAAAAATCTTAAATCAAAATCAAAACTAACTGGATTTTCTAGTCAATTATTGTTTACTTGGATTACAACTAACAGATCGATGCTCCCCTCCTATTCCCTAAATTGAGGTGGTTACAAACATCGTGGCAAACGCAAAAGAACTCTTTCCGAATAACTTTGTTCTTCGTACGGGTCTAAAAATATCCGTCCGTCCGTCTGTCACCGCGATAACTTGAGTAAAACTCAACCGATTTTCAAAATCGTGACGTATGTACTAATGCTGCAATAAACTATCATTTTATTTTATTTTCAAAAACGTTTTTTTCCCTGAAAGGTATCTAATTGAAAAATCTTTTTTGGGATTGAATCTGGGCCTTGTCGGCCCAAGGGCCAATGAGCCAGGGCCGTTTAAGTGGTGTTTGATCTTTTGCACATAGCTCGAGTGAATTTTTTCCGATTTTCATATGTTTTAAAGGTTTGGGCATGCCTCCCAACTTATGGAAGGCACTTTCTGCGAAATGTTTGAAATACTTGAAAAGTGGATTTCGATTCACAATTTTCCAATTTACTTCTGGTGTTAACGACAATGCTCATGCACTGCAAATCTGATAATCTGATAATCTTGAAGTGTTTGATTCGTTAAACAACGGTCGACAATGGATCTTATGGCAGTTGAAAGTATTCATATTCCATATATGAATGCTTCTCCACCCGGTTATAATAAAACTACCACCAGCTCCAATGAGGAACTCAAATTATTATTATGATTTGGAAATAATTGTCTAAATCCTTATGCTTCACCAAAAAGATGAGGACCAATACACCGGATCTTTATAAGGAACCTGTAGAACCCGTTCAAAAAGCGGCTAAAGTCGTTTTCCAGGCTGAACAGCTAATCCCAGAGCGAGGGGTGGCGCACTTCATTTATTCCATTTATTCTTTTATTCCATTTATTCCCAAAATTTTTTTTGTTGTTTTTGCGAAATATCTGAACCAAACACATCAGAAGTTAGACAAATAAGTTCAGAAAAAGGTTCGCACAAATTATAAAGCATTTAAACCATCTTGAGATTAAATTTTATTTTTTCGGGAATAAATGGAATAAATTTATTTATTCCATTTTCAACAAAAATTCTTTTAAGTTTTCAAAAGAGGGTTTTTTCACTTTTTGACACATTAGTATGGTTTGTTGTGTGCGTTGCCATCAAAATCAAGTCTATTTGAGGTTTTGACGAATTTGAAAAAATTATCATTTATTCCATTTATTCCAATATTTATTCCGTTTATTCCATTTATTCCCATTTATTCCATTTATTCCCATTTATTCCATTTATTCCCATTTATTCCTATTTATTCCTATTTATTCCATTTATTCCATAAACCGTAGAAGTGCGTCACCCCTCGTCCCAGAGCCGGCTTATGTAGTCCCTACAAAAACCAGTTGAAACAACGCAAGAAGTTATTCATTCCACAAAGAGGATACCCGGAAAGTTTTGAAGCCACTAAGCCCAAAACAAGAAGAAATCACAATAAACAGGACATGCAATCACGAATTCAAACCACGGCATCCAAAACTAAGCACTTCTTTCCCCCCCCCCCCCATATGTCTACAGATTCCCATGGGTAAGACCTCTTTATGGCAAAAGGACATGTTCAATGACACTAATACGTAACAAACGGACAAACGCAAGATCACATAAGTAAAGGACAAGTAAAATGACGAAGGAATATACAAAGACCTGGTAAGTTGAACAAGATAAGGTAAACGGCATAATGTCACACAAGGTACTAGGTACTTCAATTCAATCCAACTAAAATTAAGACCTACAAATATCAACAAATTTAGTAGCTAGTCCGACTGTTAGACGGAGCGGCGGCAGTTGTTGTTAGTTCTCACAGTACCTCTCAGTGAGACATAAGTACCACCATGACGGGCACTGCGCTCCCAAATCCGGACTAGGAAGGACTTAGAAGTCATGGAGTCAACGATAACCAACAACGAATGTCCCTTCAATTCAATGCGATCGTATGAAGGGGACGTTGACTTCGCTAAGAATGTCTCTGACTGGGATCGGCGAGATACGCAGAGTCTCTCATGTGAAGTCTGAAGTACCTCGCTTTTTATGGCTCTATTAAAGCGCAAATTCGCTATTTTCGTTAGACACATAATTTCTGTGACATTTCGTATGACATTGTAAGAATGTATTTCCTTTTGTTCAAGTAATAAAGAATTGATTGATTTTGTCATCCGCCTTAATTTAAGCTAAAATTTTGATGACTTTAAATATACGACCCCAGAGGGAACTTCAACCGAGTAGAACTAGTGCCTGAATGGAAGATCGTCTTAATACCAATTTTGCAATTGTTTTCTAACAATTGCCACTCATGTATCAAATATCCTTTTTAAGAATTTAAATTAAACTCACTGTCTTGCCAAAAATCCAAAATTCGAGTCGATTCCTGTTAAATCTGCTTTGCCTGCACTTACTTCAGCGAGACAGCTAACAACGTTAGATGACGGCTCTTTACACTCAATTATGGGATAAACACCTGACGTAATACCGCCAGCACGCACCACTTCGCATTTTTCCCTTTCTTCCAGCGATGTTGTGCACCAAATCGAATTTGTTGAACACAACGAAATTGCAACAGGAACATCTCTGTCTGTTGGAAATATTTATCGACGAGATTTTAGTTTGAGATTTTGATGTTTGTCTTTCTGTTATGCTTACAGGGCCTGAAGTAATCCCTAGGAGCTTGAATGGTTGCGTCATTGACAAAGAAATTATCGGCTTGAATGATTTCTTTGATGGCAGTTTCCCAAATTCCAACGGCTGATGATCTCATCCAATAATTGATTCTATGATTCAGTTGCAAGGCTCTTGAACTGAAATAAATTGTTGGTGAAATTGCTGAAACGAATGTCTCGACAAGACTTACTTGCTGGAAATAATCAATCTCCATGGTTGACTCAACCAAGTGCATGGGCGAGCATTATCTACAATTGATTCCTTGGTTCCATTTGGACACAAGAAAGAATAGTAGCTCGCCGTATCGGGAAAGTCCTGAAACGCAAAAAATTCCTGTATTTGATGGACATTGATAGGCGCAATATACTGACGTTGAAAAAGAAATTGTGGGCATCTTCAAGAGACACGTATGCAACATCGCCTCCATGTACCAGGCAATGTAATGCCTGCTGATGAGTGTTACCAGGAGTTCCATATGAGCAGTTTGTGTTTTCTTCCGTATTGCATAGGGAACACAATTCGGGATATTTTTTCTCTGAAAAATGCAATGAAAATGTTAGCCAAAGTCCCAAGTCAACGTTATCAGAAATTTACTCAATTCTTCATCTTCACGAGGGTTATTTGACCACAGCCCCGGTCGGCAGGCCGACTTGAAAAAAGAGGCTAATGCAGCGACTTCTATTTCAGCTGGTGACTTCAGATTTCCTTCACAATTTGGTGCTGCAACTGTTCGCTCAAAGTGTTTTAAAATTCGTTCGCTCCATCTCTACAACGAATAAAAATTGATCGATGCAATTAGGAGACTACGTTTGAAAGAAGGGACGCGCGGGAATCGCATTTTTTTCTGTTTTAAATGAATTTGTGTTCTCTAATGGTGCTAGCCTAGTAGCCGAGCACACATTCATCGAAAATTGCAAGCATGGCATTTGTATAAAACAAAACGTACCTCTGTTTTTGAGTAATGATATCCTGGATGGCAAAAGCTGTATCCTTTTAATCCTTGGATTCCACCTTCATGTCCTGCTCTAACAATTACCACTGCTTCGAAATCAACAACAGCTGAAGAAACAAAATGGTTTCGATTAGAAAAAACCCTTCTTAGTGAATATTCGTGTTGACATTACATCCCATTCGGTCCATGTGTCTGAGTTCCTTAACTACTGTTAAATCTGACCAACCCAAACTGGCTAATTGCAAGGATGATTCGGCTGTAAATACTCCAAAATCTGCAGTTCCATTGCGAATTTTTTGAGCACACTCTATGCTATCTTGCACCCGCTCGCAGACAACTTCTGAATTCCCTCGTTGCAGTTGTGTACATTCCGTTTCAAATCGACTAGTTGTGCACAGCCGATCCGCTGTAAATGTGTACAAAACATTTAGCAGTTGACTCAAAAAGTCAACAATGGGAAAGTGTTTGGGCCTTCACTTGTTTCTTTATCTCTTTGGGTAAAGACGTACGTTTCCGATAAGATTAAGTAATCGCATGATGTCACAAAATGTTCACTGTGTATAATCATTTTCCATACAAAATTCGATGAGATAATCAATTTCAAACTGATAGAATACCAAAAATAGAGATAAAAACAATATTTTTTATCGAAGTTGAAAAAAACCTGCTTCTGATTATTAAAAGTTGCATAAAATTTATTAGTTAACAAGGAAAATCATAAATGATATTCGAGGGGTGGTTCTTCTGTTTAATAGCAGGTTATAAGCCGCATATAGAAAAACTATATATCCCTTCAAGCCAACGCGTTTGCGTAAATTATGAAGCAAATAATCAATGTTATACACAAGATCAGTGTCATTACGCTTGAATATTTCGATTTTGCAGTTCTTACATTCAAAGAAATGTAACTTTGCAGTCGTACAAATGTTTTCCTCGTTTCTCTTATTTCTCTCGCTCTCTGTTTATCTTATTTGTCATTCGTGATAGTATGGAGAATGAGAGAAATAAGAGAAACGAAGAAAGCGTTTGTATGACTGCAAAGGTAAATTTCTTTGCCTGTATTTTAGATTAACGTAAAAATTGCCTACACTCTTAATGTAATACTTGATCAATTGCCATCTTTGGGCATATTGGGCATCAAACCATTGCCAGGATGTTAAACAGTTGCAGTCTTTTCGAATTATGTTGCACACTTTTGCACACTTGCTATAAAATCCAGAAAGTCCATAGCTGCAAACGCCTCGCCCCCCCCCCCAAACACACATTAGGAGGTGTAGCCAGAGTTCTATAAACAAAATTTGCTGTCCTGACTGAGTTATGAATTTTTTATGGATGCTAATTTTTTATAGCTAGTGCGACGTCATATGTGGAATGTAGAAGTTGATATTGGGGGATTGGGTCATTTTTCCCTAAAACCCTGTAACACGTGTTCTCTGAAATTTTATTCTCTACAATTTACCTTTGGAAGCAGCTTTCAACTGCCATAGGTCTAGAGATATTAGTCATCTCTCTTGATTCTAGAAGTGACTTGGGACATTTTTCGTGAAAACCCTGAGACATGTGTTCACTAAAATTTAATTCTCTACAACTTTTCTTTTGGAAGTAACTTCCTAACTATCATTGTTCTAGAGATATAAGGTATCCCATCTGATTCAGGAAGTGACTAAATAAGGATTGGGAAATTTTTTGGGAAAACCCTGAGACATGTCTTCTCTAAAATTTTTTTCTCTACAACTTTGTCTGTGGAAGCAACTTTCTGACTGCAATAGTTCTAGAGATATGAGTCATCCCTCCCAATTCTAGAAGTGACAAAATCCCGGGATCAGGTAATTTTTCCTTAAAACCCTGAAGCACGTGTAAACATGTGCGTCGGCGTGAAATCGATCGGCGGCGGCGTACGTTGCAACATTCACCGGCTGCGGCGCGCCGACGCGACGGTGTGATACAAAACTTGACTTGAAGAATATTAGTTATAAATTACTTTAGCGTCGCCACACATTTTGTGAGAAACATTTCGTCGCGGTTTCGGCGAAAAGTCGCTTGTAAATGATCTGTTTCGATTGGCGAAGCCAAGACCAACTTTTTGTTAAACGAAAACTGCTTATGAGTCGTCATTTTAGGATTTCTTTTAAAGTAGAAAATGTAATTGATTTTTTAAATAGCTGACGTCCACAGGAGGGGAGGGGGTTCACGAAAGTGAGACACAAGAGGACAAGGGTGGAGGGGTGGTTGAAAAATCATCAAAAAAGACTGACGGGATTTATGGATGTTTCCTTATAAGTTTTTTACGGTTTAAGAGTACGTGATATCCAATAAAATTTAAAAAAAAATTACTGCAAGCTTCGTCAAACGACAATGTATAGTGGGAGAACTTACAATAATTGGAAATATTTTCGTTCAGTTTCTAATAATTACGAAATAAATATTTATTTTTTTCAAAAAAAACTTAGAAGAAGAAAGAAATTATTAAATAGCGGACTCATTTTTGGGGGTTTAATATTGTTGCTTAAAGTGGGATGAGTAACTGCCTGCATATTTTGACACTAAGGAAATGAATATATTTTTATTTATACAATAGAAGTTTAGGGATAGTTTGTATTATCGGAATTATCTTGCCGGCGCGCCGTGACAGTCTAAACATGTCTCCTCTAATCCACGTGACCGATTTTGCTCATCTTTGAATTTAAATTGGGACGTATGTACCTTTCAGGGAAATAAACGTTTAGGGTGATCGGTGCAGCCGTTTAGAAAAAAACGATGGGACGAACAGATGGACATTTTTTTCGGTTATTCACTCCAGCCTCGATATACCCCATCTTACAATAAAATGTCCTGAAGTAAACGTATAGGACCTTTGTACTTCGTGTACGGGTCCAAAAAGCTAAAATTAGGTGTAAACTGTTAAGTGACTATTAGATTGAGGTAAGGACGTGGGTGAGGCAATCCTGTTGAATCAGCACCTTGGCCTCCAATTGCCTGGTTGTGCTACCCACGAAGTTTTAGTACCTTCCTGAGTTTGTTATTGAGAGAGTAGTGTTTATTATGTAAAAGGCTCTTCTTTTTTAATTTGATAAGGGATGACTCCGAAAAAATCCGGGTGACTTTGAAGATGAACAACTTTTTTTCTGTTACTTGAAATTAGCTGAAACTTATAGGTTTTAGAGTGGAATATGGTGCAATGATGTCTTGTTAATATTGCTTCATAAAAGTTTTTACTGACTGAAAGATCCGCGATTGCGTTAATCTACAGCCAAAAAAATCCGCACTAAAGTGAATTTCGGTTAATCCAAAAACAGCGATAATTCCAAAATCTGGTGTCACAAACGATGGATCGTAATAAACCTTCCAATAAAAAATGATTTTTGTACAATAAAAATAATCATTTTGTAAAAGAAATTAAAATTATTTTTATGGATATTAATCATTGGACAAATTTTTCTATTGGACATTAATTATTTTTATTGTACAAAAATCATTTTTTATTGGAAGGTTTAAAATAATTCCAAACGTATCAGCTCGATAAATTGAGTGTTTGTGTGTCGAAGAATCAAGTGTGCCGCGAAAAAATGAGTCCATCTAACACGAAGATGCACTTTGAAGATAGTGCCATTCACTGAACATTTTCAGGTGCACTCATTAAGGCAAATGACATAAAATCGAACGAGGGATGCAAAGGTACAATGCTAGGCTCACATGTTAGGCTCGATATGTAATAGAGGGGAGAAATCACTGAAACTAGTTTATCTATTCGTTGATCAAATATTGTGTAAGGTCGGCTAAACAAAAGTTTCCATGGAAGTACACATCATTTCTACTTTCAACAGTTTTATTCAGAATATTGATAAACGTCAATACGAAGAAATGGGCAAATATTAAAAGTCTTGAATTATTTTGGGGCAAAAATGCGCAGCTCGTCAAAAATGTTTGCTATCATGCGCCAAGCATCGATAGGATAAGTGTCGAAAAACATCTCTAGTGACAGTTTGGCATATTTTTGAGCAAATACTAGTTATTTACACTAAATTTATCTTGTTTGGTCTGGCACAGTAGCCAAAAAAAATTATTTTAGGGGAAGAATGACAATATATTCGAAATTGTTGATAGAGAGTTCAACGTACTTGATCCTCCACAACTTCATCAAGCAGAATTCTATTGGTGAGAAACGCAAAGAATATTCGAAAAAATACATATTCTTCTGTCAAGAAAAAGACAAAAAACGTTTTATGCATGGCATCGTTGATATTGATCGCGGATATTTCAGTCAGTAAAAACTTTTATGAAACAATATTAGCAAGACATCATTGCAACAAATCGAACATATCCCTGAAAGTTAAAATCAACGAGAATACCATCGAAAGCGTTGACTCCTTGCGATATCTAGGCCAGTGGTTCCAAAGAAACGTATCAGCCAAATGTCACATCGACAATGCAACCAAGAAATCTAACATTGTCACCAGCAAACTACGTCACCTTCTTCAGAGTTCACGAATCTCATGTAATGTCAAAACTTTGTTCTTCAAATCGATAATTAGGCCAGTCCTATGTTACGTCTCTCCAATATGGGAAAATCCTTCCATGAATTCTTCATCTCAAATGGAACGCATTCGACTTATTGAGAGGGAAGTTTTACGATCTACAACCAACGAGAAGAGATCGGGCAGTTTTATGTATGCCAACAACTCCACTCTTTACCGGAAAGCTAAAACATGTAGGATCGATCGTATAATCGCAAACCAATCTTTAAAAGTTATCGACCGTTGCGCCGATAGTGAAGATAATGCCATAAACAGCCTTGCGATTTTCCATGGCTCACTAAACGATAAATATCTCCCAGTAGCTTTCTGGTCGAAACTTAATATGGAAAATTCGCTTTTTAATAAAAACGAACTTCTCATCTTCAACCGTACCCAACGTGGTGTCCCACGACAATTTTATAGCACGAAACAATGAAATTTATGTCATTTTCTCTTAATTTTCTTTAACTGCAGTGCATTTTAAGGTTTCAGTGTCTCCTTAATTTCGCACTCTTCAACTTCTAATTATTAATTTTTAACTGTTGTTGTCATGCAGATAGTTGTCCTTAATGTTACTAAAATTCTCTAATTCTTTTTATACATCCTTTTTTTAAAAATAGTCTTTCATTCGCGATACTTTAAAATTGTAATTAAATATAAAGTAGTTGGACGTTTGTGCCTTAATTGTACTCCTTAGATTTAGTATTTGTTCTATAAACAAATAAAAACCATTAAAAAAAATCGAACATATCCCTCTCCAAAACCTACAAATTTCAGCTAATTTCGAGTAAACCGAGTAAACGAAAAAAAGTTGTCTATCTTCAAATCCCGGATTTTTTCGCAAGCATACCTTATACGAGAAGAGAATAATAAATTTGTGCACGTTATCTTCTTCATTTTCTTTTCTTCTATGTAAGAAATCTGATAAAAACTAACAACTCAAGAAGGAACCGAAACATTAATAGTACATTACGTCAGTGCTTCCAAATTTTTATTTTGACGAGTGGGAAGGTTACGGACCGACCCGAAGGGAAGAGCTGTATTCCCACTCGTCAAAATAAAAATTTGGAAGCACTTACGTACGGTTTTTTACGTGTTGCAGCATTGCTGAAAAACGTAAAATTTAAAACACAATAAGCTTGAGATTTTGATTACAGAACTTCACAATGGACACTCACGTCGAAACTGCCAACAGACACATATTCTTACAGTCTTACAGTTACTTACAGTTACAGTTCTTACAGTTACTTCGACTGTCTGTAAGGTGAATAGTTGTGTAATAGATTTTCGTGTTGGCAAATTTAATTATGAATCACGCGTTTTAAAAATATATCTAATTTAAAGTATTGGTTTGTATGTACTTTGTTCATGTAGAACACGGTTTTCTGGCGTAAATAGTTGTTATTCTCTTCTTGCAAGTACAGGAATTACACTGAGAATTTCTTCATAGAATTTCATTCTTTGAACAATAGAATCAAATGGAATTTAATTGGCAGAAGCTGCACTTGGTTTTGGTTTACAATGAAATAGAAGATTGAAAATTACCAGCTGGTCCAAATACATGAATACAACACATTTTACTTATTAAATCTTTCTTACTCATTGGAAAAAGACACAGCCTGTGCATTCTACATGTACGATGAATTTTATGCGTGTTGTTTCATGCTTTGGACCAGCTAGAGTATTTCTTACAGAAAAATGGTCGAGAGGAAATGACAAGTTTGTCGGTACCACGTACTACATGTCGGTCATATTATGCAAGATTGGTGAAAAGTCCCAGGGCGGCAACCCCTGGACTTTTCACCAAAATCTGCTCTATTTAAAATAGAAAGTACCGAAACATTTTTATTTCACTGCTAGATGTGATACAGTCTACTAAAGGCATGTAGGGAAATTTCATATTAAAACATTTCACACAACTTCGAATAACATAATCCTTTGATAATCCATCTGTACAGAAATAAATCGACCAGAGACATAACTTGGTAGATAAATAAAAAAACATTTATCATAATAAATTATGTTTCAATGGTTGATAACAAATTTTTTTGAATGTTCGTAAATACAATTTTAGTCATAAAGCTGATTTTTAGATTGAAGCTCAAGAGTTTGCTCAAGCTGTTGTTTGATTAATTTTCGTAAATGAATGACTAATTAGTGATTTTACAATTAAACGTTTCATATGTAAGAGATATGTTCATTTTCTATCTTTTTAACTTAATTCTTGAAATAGCACAAGGAATCCACACCTTTTTGTCCATTTGTAGATTCGATTAAGATCACTAATCCGAAACACAAGACACTGTAAATCGCCTTCATTTTCGTTAAATTCTTATTCCTTTTGAACTAAATGTACAAAATTTTGATCGAACATATCACTCAAAAAATCGCTTCAACTGTTATCGTTTAACTGATTCGAGTACGGTAAGGTGCACAATATTAACGCTTTAGCCGTACGCGGTATTTCATTATCTTTTTCCAACACTTTTACTGTGAATAAACACATGAGTAAAGAAATGATAATAATTTATCGTAGAATGGAAGTAATAAAGTAAATAATTATTGAAGATATGATAACAAGTCGCTGGAATATTTGTGTGCTTCAAAAGGAAGGGTGCGGATAACTCAATGAACCATGCTGACATCGTCGACATCACTTTCTATATTTTGGTTGGAGTGAAACTATTTTTTTTAGCAAAACAGCCAAATGTACTGCCCAATCTTTAATGTCTTTAAAACGTGAGGGCCGTTCCCAAATTACGCGTTACGAGTGTTACAAACAGTCTGAAAAATAAGTATACAATCATTCAAATTGAATGTAACACCAAACGAATTGACCGGGGTGTAAAGCGAGCAGTTCGAATGAGAGTTATTATTTTAGAAATTTCTATGGTGATACCAAAAAGTCGTCGAGTAAGCAAACTGATCTAACAATATATTTTCAGTTTGCAGTAATAAAAATACATTTTAAAGTAATGAAAGAGAGGCTCTGGAGTTTTTCCTAAAATTCTATGTAAGCCAAACAGTTAAAATCGCACATAGCCTCATAAATAACCCGAACTTTATTACCATACTCATTCATTGTGATACTAGCGTCACCTACTAAGGTAAAGTTATGATATTATTGAATGATAACAGAGGACACAATGTGTGCCGTCGAAAAATGAAAGATATGTTCAACTATTTGCATAAAAAAGCCTGCCAAAAATGTGCTGCGAGAAAAAATATAACATAAGAATGTACGACTTTTCACAAAGAAACATATGCTCATATGCCAAAAAAAGTTGTGCAAAACTTTGACCCGAATGTCTATTTCGCTTCTTCTTTTATTACTGAATAATTCTTTAGAACATCAAAATGCTCTGAAAATGAGTTTAGGGGTCCCGCTTATGAATATTGTATGAAATACATGGTGACGCATTGAAATGGTTTGCGAACACCTAAACTCATTTTCAGAGAATTCTAGAGAATTATTCAGTAATGAAAGAAGAAGCGAAATAGACATTCGGGTCAAAGTTTTGCACAACTTTTTTTTGGTGTGAATAGGGACCCGTACGTATCAGAATAAATGTGGTAAACAGATTTGATGTTACGAAAAGACTCAGACATATTTAAATTAATATTGCCTTAAATCTTAAGTGTATGAAATTACGTCCACTTTCAATTTTATTGGAATAAGGCAATATTGAAAAACGGGTCCGAAAACGATGTAAAAAAAACCCTCCCGAAAGCACAAAATTGATCCCCAAATAGGCAAAAATGTTTGCCTCAATTTTCTCTACAACATAGCGAAAAATCATGTTTTTTTTGTCTCGGACACATACTTCCATAGACAAAAATGTTTCCCACAATATGCTCGCAACATAGCAAAGAATTTTTTTTTTTTTGGTTAGCACGGGCACCGGACCCAAATTTGTTTTTGAATACATTTCGGTACTCGGTTACCTCTCAAATAGAAAAACAATTAACAGCATCGGTTAGCATTTACCCGATTAATGTAAACAAACACGTTGGGTCCTAGTAGAAGTTCAGGTTTAGGTTCCTGGCTGAGTTTCAATTAAACAAAAAAAAAATTAAATCTGAAGAGACTTACTCGAGTTATGTACAAAAAACATGTAGAATGCTAGCAGAGACTCGTTTTTTTTTTGCCCTAGCTGAATCCAATGGCTCAATCTGAAAAAAGTTTCTACTACAAATTGTTGGACTTTTATAGACCTGTCTATTAAAAAAATAATTATGAAAATCGGAAACAATTTACTCGAGTTATGTCATTTTTAGTGCCCTAGCTGAGTCCAAGGACTTAAATCCAAAAAAGTTTCTTACGTAAATTGTCGGCCGTGCCCATATTTTTCAAACAAAAAGAAATTTATGAACATAACCAAAGACCCGTACGCATCAGAACAGATGTGACAAACAGAATAGATGTGGCAAAGTGACTCGAACGTACCTAAATATACAAATAAGCAAACAATCCAACGTTTTCTGTTCTTCTATAACTGTAAGAATTTCAAAGATCCATAGAAATTACCCAAGGTAATGTCAAAGGCCCTACCGAAGTACGTCTCAGACCATTCAAATCTAGAAAAGCTTAATCCAAGGACTAACTCGTTTTTCCCTAAAACCCAGAAACACGGTGATCTAAAATTTTATTGTCTACAACTTGTCCTTGGAAGCAACTTTCTACCTCTCATAGTTCTGGAGATCTGGGTCATCCTGCCCAATTATGGAAGTGGAAATATACCACGATTGGGCCATATTTCCCCAAAAGCCTGAAACATGTGTTCGCTTAAATTTAATTCTCTACAACTTTGCCTTTGACAGTAAATCTCCATATTGCATTGTTAAGGAAATATAGACGAAAAACTGTTTTCGTTTATGGCCAAGAATCTCAATTTCGTCCATTCCATTGCACCCAGTGCCCAGATCCCTGTACCGATTCCCACAAAAATTTTTTCCCAGTTTTGTGACATCAAATGCTTTCCGTGCTATACTTTCTGAGATATTTGCGAAAAAACTTCACCGGCCCTCGAAAAAGCATGTTTTTGGTCACTTCCTCGACCATATCTCCGGAACCACTTGATCGATTTTGCTCATCTTCGAACTTGAATCATAGGAGGCATGTACCTTTCAGGGAAAAAAAGTTTAGGCTGATCGGTTGAGCCGTTTGGAAAACAAAGTGGAGACGGTCAGACAGACAGACGGACTGATGCGACTAGACTAGATGCTTCCCCCCCCCCTCCCACCGCGATCTACCCCATGTTACAATAAAATTGTTTGTAGTAAACGTATAGGACATAGGACCTTTGTACTTCGTACGGGTCCAAAAACTTTTACGATTACCGTACTTCGGGAGGGTTTTTTACCCTGGATAATTTCTGTAGGTCGTTGGAACAATTCTGATAAGTTCGCACCTATTTGCAAAATCTCTTCGGCTTGCCACATCTATTCTGTTTGCCACACGGGTCTTTGGTTATGTTTTCTAATATCTTCCTTTCTAACGTGATTATTCCATTGCAAAACTTTCGTACTGAACACGTGCGCCATCTACCAACTGTGCACCATTGTTCCTTTTTTTCAAGTAATTCCGAACTAATTCTTCCCCGGAAATGATTCATATATACTCAAACCTGGGCAATATTCAGAAAATCTATGGCAAGCCCTTGACCGCCATTAAAATAAGGTCAACATTTTGATATACCTCATCAAGCCTGAAGCGTTTTATGAGCCTTTTTGATGATATCGTTTTTATAAATTATGAAATTGTGAAATTTCACCGCAAATGTGAAAATTCTAATTCAAAGCTCCTGCTTCAAACACAAACCTTGCTTCTTGCTTGCAGATAGAACTGAAAAAAATCACTAACATTCACAGAAGCGAACGTGATATCATAGTCATATTCCACCATATCTTTGATTTGTTGAATGTACGTGGTTAATTGAGATGATTCACTACCTAAACTTTCGTCGGATTTTAATCATTTTCACGAAAATGCGACAAACGTTTCTTAAGAAAATCATAATTTAATTTCCGAATACAATGCAATGTTTTCTGATTAAATCGTGCTTTATGTATGTGTCGTATCGTAATCGTAAAACAAATTCCGTACTAAGATCGACATAGTGGTAAACGTAGTGTTTTTTTCTCTCAAGGAAGACAATTTTCGCACAATAATTCGTGTAATATTGGCAAAAAATGATCTTTCCCTGAAACGCTGTTATTAGTGAAATTATTTCAAGAAATTTCAGTAACTTCATTAAAAATTACGAATGCGCCTATTTTTTTATTTCATTTAGAATGTAACTCTGACCAAAAAGCGTTCTACGACATGGATCAAAAATTTACCGTGTTTTATGGAATGAGTTAAGTTGTAAAATTTTATCTTTTTTTCTTGTTTTCAATTCACTATATAAAAAAACCTTAAGTTTCCGAATGCTTCAACAACAATTTTTTTGCAATTCACGTATGTATTGGTCGTATTACATTTGCATGCGGTAATTTCTATTTCAGTGCGGTAATTTCTATTTTTTCTTTTTTGCTCATTGCAAAAAACGTTGTGTGTTACACGTAATGTTAGGACTCCTAACGAGTCGCAAGCGTGTAGGACAAATTATAACTGGCGCGGTAATATTCGTCCTTACATTACTTGTAACACAAACTACTATTTACTTACAATTGTAATGTTTTGATTAAAAATGAAGAATCACGAAAAAGTGCAAATATTATATGGCTGGTAGGTGGATTGCACCCACTTCTATTCATGAACTGTTTAAAAAAATGGAAAATTTTCGAGGTTTATAGAATATCCTCATCCTCGTATTTCTCAGAGTTCCATTGTTCGAAAAATGGAATTTTATTACCTTCAAAAAACACACAGAACTAAATGATAAAGATTGTAGAACAATTTTTGTCTCAGAATTATGTTCCGAATCGATTAGAAATATTAAACAATCAGGCGCCCGGTCATTTAAACCATACCGAATCATTTCCGATGCGATTCATTGAGTCTTTAAGGCCAGGTTATACTCGCCTACATCTGTGCGACGTATGCGAGTATAACCTGGCCTTAAGTTGAACTTACCTATTTTCCTGATGACACATAGGCCAGTCACCATAATAGTACTCTTAAGTGTAGTGCAGTCACTAGAGCCGCATTTGCAATCACCGAAAACTAATTTGTGTTTTGTAAGTTGTAGAGTTTTAGTTTTTTTAGAAAAAAATTACTAATAACTAAAGGAAGCGGCTTTCAAAGTTCTCAACGATCGGATACTAACAACACGACTTCATTTTAAGATAAGAACTCATACTGCAACTGTAAAAAAGCGAAATGACACATTTTTAGGGCATTCAGGGGTATTTTGTGTACTGAATAAATTTATTTCAAGCTTATTTCAATTAACTTTTTTAATCTAATGAGAGTTCAAACACTCTGAAATTTCTGCGAATCTTATTTATTAACTAATTATCCAGTTTTTGAAGCGTACAGTTGGAAAAACTTCAAAAAATTTCTGTGGAATAGTTAAATGTACTGAATTAAAGTGAGGGATTACCCGAATGTACGAAGAAACCCGACCCGAACCCGAATAAATTTTATCGGGTTGACGGGTTACGGATTTTTCAAAATCGAATCGGGTCGGGTTTTTGTAATTATTTGACAAAATCCCGGTAATTTTAATTCATGAAATTATAGCAAATATGGAGTTAATAGTATATTAAATAAATTAAAATAACATTTGTGCCATGCCGCAGATTTCGATCGCAGTAACAGATTTTCAGTTAATTTATGCTTATCTGATTGTGATACGGGCATTTGGCACGAAGTATAGAGTACACATAATTGCACAAGTGATCAGCACACGCCCTAATTTTCCAGTTCTGAAGTTCTGAAATCAGAAAAGTGTGACGCATTAAGCGTCTTCACTTTAATTTTTTTTTGCGTATCGAAGCTGAATGTGTCACCTTCCTCTGAGTTCAGAACTTTTGTGACTGGAAGAAAATCGTTTTGCCTTAGACGCTTAATGCGTCACACTTTCCTGATTTCAGAACTTTTGTAAGCAGACTTGCTTCACACCTCTTCTGTAAGAGGTTTTTTGTGCGGATATCAGTAATCTTGTAAGTTCATCTCTCGCCTTTATGGAAATTGAAAAGTTCTATAGAAACACTCCTAATTAGAGAATTCAACCGGTACATTAAAATTTTTCTATGAGGTGGAAAGTTATAACATACTTCATAGGAAGCATAGTCCAAAGATGTTTTTAAGTCACTAACATCAAAATTTTAGAGATACCTATTTTGGGAATGGCGGTTTAAAGTCAAAGCAAGTTTTCGCAGAGGTCAAATTTTACATGAAATTTTGACTTTGAAAATTCATATTTCGGGTAAAAAACAACCAAAATTTTATTTTGATACATCGTTGAAAACGTTGGGATGTGTGGAATAAGGGAAAAATACATTTTTGTGAAAAAAGTGAAAAAATTAAAATTTCGTTGAACAACGAAAAAAACGTTACACTAGACCTCACTCGAGTCACTCGCAAAATATCCAGGGGGACTTTTTGGACGTCATTCAGGTACCTAAGGCCTACCGAATCCCGCTTAGTTTTCTTTTTTCCTCATTTTTGCAAGCTCTTCCATATAAATTTTTTTAATTTCCCTACACTATTTACGAAATGTCACAAAAAGTAGGTGGGTAACGAAGCTAGGGAACTTTTCCTTTTACGAAATGTCACAAAAACTAGGTGGCTAACGAAGCTGGAAAAATTTTCCTTTTTAGAAATGTAACGAAAACTAGATGGCCCGCGAAACTAGGAAATTTGCGCTTTAAGAAACGTCAAGAAAAGCTAGTTGGCTATTGAAGCTAGGGAACTTTTCCTTTTACATACAGTGCAAATAGCCAACAATATATAGAAGAGGGCCGAGGTCTCTACTTAGTGCCAAAGGTCGGACCAGAGGTGCTCTAAAATTTTTGGAAAATAAGATAAGAGCTGTAATAAAATCTGTAAAGCATGCACACACCAAAATCGGAACGCGGAAAATATTAAAATTTTTATTGAAAAGTAGTTGGTACGATGTCATATTTTTTTTAATAGATACATTGACCCTCTAGCTACGATTTGAAAAAATCTTGAACTTATATGATGTTTGACAGGATAATTTGCAAAGAGTTTTCACTGAAGCAGCCCATAAGGTTCTGCACAACTTTTCTAGCAATTCTGTTTCTAGAATTTTGCAATTAGTTTATTATTTTTAAGGAGCCACGTCCCTTTTTTAATTTAGACGTCATCAGGATTACTTCTTTTTTGATACTCCACTTAAGTGAATGAATGTTTTTTGTGAGAAATTATGGTCGGCCACGTCGGCGCCGTTACTTGATCATCCCGAAGCAAGGCCAGTGGCTTACTATGTCTAGAAGTTACTAGGATAATGATAGCCTCCAATGAATGCCAGAAGTTGTTATTGCAAGCACGACTTAATGTAGGGAAAGCGCTTGATAGTTCACTTAGAGTTGAAATCTCTGCGTTGTGGTCTCACAATTCATAACCTCCTTAGCAGATTTGACCTACCTAATATATTGCAAATAACTTATCATTCCCCAAGGATTATTTGTTACAAAAGATATGTGCCGCTACAGCTGCAAGGATTCACCTTTAACATACATTTTAGAGCCTAAAATTAAATAGCTCTAAATTTGGTCAACACTACGTTGTACCAAAGTTTTTTCATTTCTTTAAATCAGGTTTTGCTTTTCTGGTTTGTCCAGTTTTTTATTACAACAATCTGACTTATACAAATCACCGATATGATTATTGGCATGTAAGAAACGACTTCTATAATTTTTCTGACTCAATCTTCGCACGTAAGACCAGCGCTCTCATTGGCGGAACACAGTTCCTTCTGGGTTAGTCTTCAGTTGGACTGATCGTATTTGTTATCTTATCCACTAGCCCTGTTGACAGTCAAAGTTCCCTTGTAAGATCCGACAATCGTCAAAGACACTATTCAAGGCACTTTCAATGTTTTTACTACAAGTAAAATTAATGTAGTTCAAATTTGGAGAAATCATATTAGTGCAAAGCAATTTTTTGTTTTCTGATTTATATTTCGTGTAACAACCACATTTTGAAACAAATTTCGAATGCTAGTAATAAGTTTGTAGTTTTACTTGTTATCAGTTGACCTAAAACTTGTGGATTGAATTTTTTTGAGAATTTCCTGTTCTTTTATCGAATTTCCTGTGTTCCGATTTTGGTGTGTGCATGCTTTAGTAAAGTGTAGAGTACTGGAGCGAACTATAGCTAAGTGTAATGAAGTGGAGCGAAATGTGGCGAAGTATAATGAAGTCTTCTGATCTGTAGCAAACTGTTGTGAGTTGTTATGGTGTGTAGTGAAGTGCGTGCAGCAAACTGTAATAAGGTGTAGTGAAGTGTAGCGAACTGTAATGAAGCGTAGTATTGTGAACTGTAGTGAAGTGTAGTGTAGTGAAATGCAGTGAAGTTGTATGGAAGTGAGGTGTAGCGAATTGTAGTGAAGTTTTGTGAACTGAAGTGTAGTGAACTGTAGTGAAGTAGCGAGCTTTAGTGAAGAATAGCAGTGAAATGTAGTGATTTTCAGATTTATCTTATAGATTGGGTCATATTTCGCCAAAGCCCTGAAACGCATGTTCACTTAAATTTAATTCTCTACAACTTCGCTGTTGGAATCAACTTTCTAACTTTCATAGTTCTAGAGATATGGGTCATCCTGCCTAATTCTAGATGTGGCCATATCTCAGGATTGGGTCATATTTCCTCAAAACCCTGAAACACGTTTTCGCTAAAATTTGATTCTCTACAACTTCGCCGTTGGAAGTAACTTTCTAACTGCCATGTTTCTAGAGATACGGGATAAATTTCATGAAACCTTACAAATGCAAAAAAATTGTCATAAAGATCCCAGAAAGAAAGAAAGAAAGAAAGGAAGGTTTACTAATTTTACTATCTCCGTCCGTTTCCACACAAAATAGCAATCTTGTTTAATTCATATCTCCGGATCGGCTGAACCGATTTTAATGTGTGAAAGACCAAATCGAACTAGAATTTTCCGTACAATCCGGTAAAAATATTTTCCGGGGGGTACATCGCACGAAGAGGAAGTCAAAAAGTTCCAGTATATATGTTCCTTAGTCTACGAAAAAATTTGATCAATCAAATAGATATGCGCGTTAGAATGGTGTACCCTAAGATCCCATCAAAATTGATTCACAGTGAACACACCGCATTTTGATGCAATTGTTCTAAGAGTTTAATAATTTCAAGTTTAGCCCTTAACAACAAATTAGTATTTTTTCTCTGTATGGCGCAGTATGAAAACCGAGACCTTCGAGACTTTTCCCTGTAGATAATGTTAAACAAAACATTTTGGGCGATTTATTTATCCGGTTCAGTTTTTTCCTTGTTATTGGGTTTGTTCGGGCCACCGAGTTATCGGGTTTTTGAAAATAGAGCAGGGTCGGACTCGTCGGGTTTCTAAAAAAGGCCGACCCGCTCATCTCTAGTGATGGACCTCTCGGGGCTTAGCTTGTATAACCGTCAGTTTTTTTGTGGTTCAACGTACTCCAGAGTTTTTCGGCTCTCATGACTGTTACAACGTGGTCGTAAAAAAGCACTAAGTTACTCACCGACACCACATACCATCAAACGGTACGCCATCTAACTAACAAATCCCACCCAATACCAAACTGAAGAGTGGCAAAAGTCAAAAAGTTAAAAGAAACTCTTTATTTATAAGAAGTAACATCAAGCAAACGGTCATAACAATTAAACAACACTATAATCCCAGACATCAAAACAAAAACAAAATTCAATTTATTCCAACAATTCAGGTACGTCGATTCCATTAACTTTAAGTGTATGGATAAGACCTTCACGTTTGTTGCCACTGGTACGAATGCTTAACACAAAAGTATTTTCGCCCTCGTAAAATGTTGTATCAGTTCCTCCGTCAACAAATTCACCCTATGAGGAAGAGAGTAGGTATTTAAATGAAGCAAAACTGTATAAATCGATGAAAATTACATTTTCGTCCACTAGCCGTCCATTCACGAAGATGTTCATTGTGCTCTTTTCTATAAAAAACATTTATTTTATTGGAGAATTTGCTATGAACGACTTGTAGCTGTAAACTGATGGATTACCTAGTGCAATACGATACAAAATACAATTTACAACCGTTTCCCACGTCTTCATTGCTTTGGCCTGATTTTCTTTGAATTGTTCGTAAGATTTTCCATCCACCAACAAAGAATATTTGTATTTAAATCCCGCTAGAGGATCAACCTTTAACATAATAAAGTAATAAAAACAGATTTACAATCAAATATTGACTGAAACACTAGTCACCCTGATAACACACTTTATATCATCCAATGTAAACGTGTCGTCACCAACAAGTTTAAACATCCAATCTCTACGAAAAATCTCCTTTACAATGAGAAAAACAGGAAATGTTTTCAACAAAATATTATTTCAATATTTTCTAGTCAATTACTTTGTCATTTATCCACAACACTCTCTTTCCACTGGCTGTTCCGTGTTCAAACTGAATTTTGTGCAGTTTCCCTTTGATAGGTATTCTCCATTCAGCTGTTACGTCTCTTTTGGGTTCTTTATCCATTGACTCCAGTGTTAAGTCTGTATTTAATTCCTCAGACATTTTCTTTGATAGGAATTGGAGGTTTGGTATAACTATCAATCACGAATTTATCGATTTTAATTAACCGACAAGGAAAACAACTTCAATGCACGAATTACTCTAACCAACCTTTTTAATTGACCTGAGGTTTGTGTACAGAAGATGTGAAAAGACAAGCAGTGTTTACAGTAGGTAGGAGTATTAAATGTTTGCGAAGCGATTTCTATAGCAACGAGTGTTGTTTGCGCAAACAAAAGACCTGGACCTTGATTGTGCATACATTTTTAAAAACACGTTATTAGAAGCTTTGTTCACACATGTCGGGGCGTTGTAGTCTTTCTAATTGGAGAGTTCTTGTTCGGTATAAGCTCTTTCACTCTGATTAAATTCGGCGCTTATTTCATTTTTGTCTTTGACATCTTTGTCGCGTTATTGTACTTCAAGTAAGTGGAGTGAGGTAGATGTTGTACGAAAACGATTGTTAAATGGGATCAGGGCTGGACTGGGACTCGAATTGGAAATAACAGAGCAAACAAAAGACTCTTAGCAAATAACGCCATGGTGTATAGTGATGAATTGGAAGGGATATGAGGCACCTAATCAATTGTACTCTAGTGAACTCTTAGACCCGTATGATGTACATGAGGCAAAAGGGAGTCGATTCTAAGTTCGGAGAAGGGGATTCTTTGGTCAAGAGCTGATTTTAGTACTGCATTATGCCTTCATTTGGCTAAAATGCATTTTAACGCTCACAAAGGTGGAGATCAATTGGCATGTCCATTACTTAATTTTTGGTTTCCTCTTTCGATAGCATCAACCAAATGGTGACGAAACGATGAACTTGGCAGTGGTTCGAATGGAAAAACTATTTTAAGTTTTTTGCTTTTCAATCCCTTGATTGTTCTAGAGGTGTGCGGGTCGACCTTTTTTTCCAAATGGGACCCTTACCAAAATAAACATTCAAACCCGACCCGAGCCGAGCCCGATCTAAAATGAAAACTTCAAGCCCGAATCAAAAGAGAAAGTCAAACCCGTCCCGAAGTGAACCCAAAACCTGAACCTGAACTTTTTTTTGAAAAGATTTTATTTGAAATGTTTTTAAACTCAATTTTGAGTAAATACGAGTAATTGAGTGAATAGTTGTGAATTATTTGACTCGAAAAAAATGAAAACCCGACCTAAATCGACAAAAAATTAAATAAACCAGTCCCGACCCGACAAATTAATTCGGGTGCGGCTTCGTATCCGGGTCGCGTTTTCGTCGAGTTTCAATCGGCCAGCTCACCTCTAGATTGTTGTCTGAAACGGACGGTAATGGGTGTCGTTGAAAAGCTGCTGCTGCTGTAGTATGCTTATCAACAAAAATATTAATCCGGCGTTGCAACCCGTCCGGGTCAAAGGCAAGATCATTTTTGGATTCAAACTTAACCAATTTTTAAAATCTTTCTTCCCACTGAAAGGTAGTATCAAAAGTGGGTTTGGTATTGCAGATGGGCATTTTTGGACGAAGGGACGCTGAGCTAGGAGCCGCCTAAGTGGTTTTCGGTCTTTTGTACAAAACTTGCGTAAGTCTTTTCCGACTTTCATAATTTTTTTTTTTTGTTTGAAAGTTCTAGGAATGCCCGAAAATTTAACAAAGAACATTTTCTGATTTCGTTCCATTGGACTCTGCCACGTCCCTAAAACTGAGTCTCTACTAAGGCCAAACGTTTTTTTTCTACATAAATCGGGTAAGTCTTATCCGATTTTCCAAATCGTTTTTTTGCCTCAAAGATAAATGATAACGAATTTGAATTTGGGCAAAATCGGTGAGAGCTTTCAAAGTTATGTTCGAAAAAGTGGTCAAAAACGTGGTTTTTTGAAGATTGGTGAAATTTTTCGACATATATCTCTGGAAAATTAGAACGGAAATCGCTCTTGAAGGTTTTAAATAAAATATATGGACATCAGGGAGCTGCGGGAAATGATTAAAATTCAATACAATTAAAAGGAATTTTTGATTTTTTAGTTTAAGTTACTTTGAGAAATAATGTAATGTATTTTCTCATTGCAGACAAACTGAAATTCAGTTAAAGTTAATTTTGGTTCTTGTCATTTGAATCTACGAGTTATAATGTTTTTTATGCTAATTCATTACTGCATACAATTTAGTATGTCATAAGAATCAATAAGCTAACATCAACAAAATTGTAGATGTAGACTCTACACAAATTTTACTTTGAAATATTATAAAATTGAAAATTTAATGGCTGGAAGTCAAGCAAATCGTTTTTCGTGCTAAACTCTTTGTCGTACTGCATTCCACCATCGTCAAACAATTTAACGAAATGTAATTTAAACCGTCATAAATTCGAAAACTCTTAAAATTTATAGATTTTTCGCAATCTTTGTATTATTTTCCAAAAAATCAATTTTCTGTATGTTTCTAGAAATTGCCTATTACAGAAGCCCTTCCGAAGTACTAGGACCGACCTACAGCCTGACTATAAACAAAAACGTTTATTCAACATCCTTTATAAAGTTCTGTCTTCGGCAAAAATGTTCTCCTTAAAATTTTCTACAACATAACGAAAACATATTTTTTACACTTAACCAGACTTTATGGCCCTTAGGTGATCACCGGAACCTCTAGTTCCATGGGCAAAAATGTTCCTCTTGAAATTGTCCACAACTTTGCCTTTGGAACCGTTTCTGTGTACCTTGTCTGTAAGAAAATATTGATGAAAAATCACTCCCTATCGTATATTTGCGCGTAGCACGACATACCATCACTCCAAAAACTGTACATCCCGAAAGACTCAAATGATTTCCGAAAATGTTTACCGCTCGCTTTGAGAGGATCCATGTCTTTCATTTGACATCTTACTTGGTACTTTCATTGCTATACTTTCTGATCGATGGGTGAAAACGTTCCACCGACCCTCGAAAGATCACATTTTTAGCCACATTTTCGGCTCGTTCTCCGCAACGACTCAACCGATTCTTAGTAAACGGACAATTTTCCGATTAAAATTGAGGAAATTTTCTGTCATTTAGCAAATTTTGAGGGTTTCGGGAATATTTTCTCGTAGTGATCTCCAATTTCTCAAATTTTGTCAAGTTAGGTAGGTCTCGACGAAACCTTTCCAAAATCTGATGGTTTGCAGATACTTTTTGATGATATTTTCGTAAAATTTTTCAATTTTTCGTTTTTTTCATCAAAAATCCTCGCAAAGCTATCCACATCCTACAGCTAGTCTCTACCTTTCCCACTTGACAAAATTTGTTGCAATGTCGATACTTTTCGGATACTTTAAAAGTGCTTTTAAAGCATACTTGAAAAGTACTTTTAAAGCATACTTGAAAAGTACTTTTAAAGCATACTTTAAAAGTACTTTTAAATCATGCTTTAAAAGCCTACCTAACATCCTTCAGCCGACTTCACATCATCACATATTCCGATCCACCACTCCAAATGTAGCAAGTAAGGTCGCGTCTGAAAGATTTTAATCGGAAAATTGTCCGTTTAGTACAAGTAGTGTGTCATTAGAATGGTCTAAAGTACACTGCCTATACATGCATAACTTGACTAAGAATCGGTTGAGTCGTTGCGGAGAACGAGCCGAAAATGTGGCTAAAAATGTGATTTTTCGAGGGTCGGTGAAACGTTTTCGCCCATAGGTCCGAAAGTATAGCAATGAAAGTAACAAGTAAGATGTCAAATGAAAGATATGGATCTCTCAAAGCGAGCGGTAAACATTTTCTGAAATCATTTGAGTCTTCCTGGATGTACAGTTCTTGGAGTGATGGTATGTCGTGCTACGCGCAAATATACGATAGGGAGTGATTTTTCATCAATATTTTCTTACAGACAAGGTACACAGAAACGGCTCCAAAGACAAAGTTGTGGTAAATTACAAGGGGAACATTTTCGCCCATGGAACTAGAGGCTTCGGTGTTTACCTAAGGGTCCCAAAGTCGGGTTAAGTGTAAAAATATAAATTTTTGTTATGTTGTAGGGAATTTTAAGGAGAACATTTTTGCCGAAGATAGGACTTTAAAAAGGATGTATAAAATAAACCTTTTCCTTTATAGTCAGGCTGTAGGTCGGTCCTAGTACTTCGGAAGGGCTTTCGTAATAAGCAATTTTTAGAAACATACAGAAAATTGATTTTTTGGAAAAGAATACGAAGATTGCGAAAAGTCCATAAATTTTAAGAGTTTTCGAATTTATGATGGTTTAGATTATATTTCGATAAATTGTTTGACGATGGTAGAGTTCAGTACGACAAAGAGTTTAGTACGAAAAAGGATTTGCTTGATTTGCAGTCATTAAATTTTCAATTATAAAATATTCAAAGTTAAATATTTTTAGAGTCTACAATTTCGTTGATGTTAGCTTATTTATTCTTAGGACATACTAAATTGTATGCAGCAATGAATTAGCATAAAAACAATAACTCGTACATTCAAATGAAAAGAACCAAAATTAACTTTAATTGAAATTCAGTTTGTCTGAAATGAGAAAATACATTCTATTATTTCTCAGTCACTTAAACTAAAAAATCAAAAATTCCTTTAATTTCAATCATTTCCCGCAGCTCCCAGAGTGGTTCGGGCTGTTTCCATATTGTTTTCCATATTGTCCTTTCGGCAATTTCCTATCCAATTTGTGGATGTAATTTCATACACTTAAAAGTTAAGGCAATATTTACTCTAAAAGATACGTTCGAGTCTTTTTGAAACATCTATTCTGTTTCTGTGTCACAGAATTCATGTACGGTTCGTTGCGACACCAAATTCACACTGCCCAAATCAAGAAGCCCGGGTGTGCCTAGGAATGTTACTTTTATGGTATGCATTGAAGAAAAATCCTATATAGTATGCTCTCAACGATCACCCATAAAGGCGCAGTTTCTAGTTATCCGCAGAAGTATATCATGATCGCGCGGTAGCAATGTGCCCGTGACACAAGTCCTCACATGAACAAACATTAAATTTTTTTTTTTCGTAGACTGCGGAACCATACATACAGCTAACTTTTGACTTCACCCCTTGCGACGTACCACCTGGAAAATATTTTTCCGGATTGTACGGAAAATTCAAAGGCGAAGTGTCTTTTCACTCATTAAAATCGGTTCAGTGCACCTGGAGATATGATCTTTAGAAAAAGATCATTTTCAATGCAAAAAGTGCATTTTCACAGAAGCCAAAGTTAATGAAAACATCTTACTGGGTTACTGGTTTCCATTGGCACTTGTATGAAAAACGAATTTTTTGGCTCGTGCACGAAAACGGCTCGATAACTTTTCTCGAAATTTTGCAGGGACTTTCGGGTGGGCATTCTACGCCATATGAGATTTAAAAAGGGGGGTACCGGTCTCGTTTGGGCGCCAGGGTTCTTAGAAGGCGTCATTCAAAGCCCATATGTAAGTGTTTTTGTGTGTAATGTGAATGGTAGCAATTTTGTATGAGACAAGGTTGGGTGTACGAGATAGAGGTTTGGTGTCAAATAGAAAGTTGCTTGGTTGGGTGTGTAGTGTATCCAGGTGCAAAAATTTTTTGATATGTTGTAGAAGAAGTTGTGAGGATCATTTTCAGCCATGAAAGTAGAAGCCATCGCGCTTCGGCTTAGCTGCGGCGCGGCGGCGGCTCAAAAAAACTTTTGATATGTTGCAGAGGAAGTTGAGGGGATCACTTTCGCCCATGGAAGTAGTAGCCGCCGCGCTTCGGTTAGGAGGCAGCGGCGGCTCAAAAAAATTTTTTTCGTATCTGTAGAGTCAGTTGAGTAGTTCACTTTCGCCCGTGAAAGTGGCAGCCGCAGCGCTTTGGTTTGGCGGTGGCCGGCGGCTCGAAAAAAATTTCATATATAATTCGTCAAAACGCAATTTTCCTACTTCCAAAAGAACTGATATCACGACAAAAACCTTTTTTTAAATGCGAAATGTGACGCAAGTCCTCGTTCCTTCTTCCAAAACAACTGATATCAATTCGGGGCGTCGGGACGCAAAAAATTCTTTTGAAACATTTTCACATTTGATTAAAAAAATGCGTCACACATGCCGGACCCTCCCAACGTAATAATTTTTCTGAGCTTTCAGATTTCACACTCCGAAAAGTTTACTTTGCGCGCTGTAGCCAAATTTTTGCGTGTGACGCATTTTTTTAATCGAAACTATTTCAAGAGAATTTTTTGCGTTCCGAAGCGTCACCCAAATTGATATCAGTTGTTTTGAAAGAAGGGACGAGGACTTGCGTCACATTTCCCTTCTGAAAAGGGTTTTTGTTGTGATGGTTACTTCGTAAGGATCTAAAAAATGTTCACTGAGCCGGCGAAACTCTTACGCCAATCGTACTCGTGAATTACTAATTATAAACGGCTAAAAATGTCCGTCTGTTTATCTGTCTATGTGTCTATCTATTTATGCGTCTATCTATGTGTCTATAAGTCTGTCTGTCACGATCCCGTTATTTTTTCGTTTAATTGCGTTTACACTGGCGAAGCAAAAAAAAAAAAATACTTTTTGATATGTTGTTGGGGATGGTGCAAAGCGTGGAGAAAACATGTTCCGGGGTTAGATATTGTTCTGAAATAAGGGAGTTATGGGCCGAGAAAGGGTGAAAACTGAAAATCGTCCAAACGTCAGTTAAGATGACGTCTTAGAGATTTGGTCGGGGAAGCTAAGTTTTAGAGTTTTTGATGGCCTACAACTTTGTAGAAGAAAGTTTTTTGATCCGACTTCATGCGGAGGAGCTAGGCAGCGAAAACTGTTAAAATTTTGGGGTTTCCTCACTTTGTTGTTAGGGAACTTTTGTTGTTGGACAATGTAAAGATAATTTTTGAGTGCCAATCGATAGTGGAGGCTTGGGGCAACAAATTTGCTGAACAATGTTGGTTGAAAAAGTTTCATACTACCGAGCTATAGGTCGTTCTTTGGCGATTTTGTCCAGAGCTGGAGCACTTATTAACCAATATCTCGGCCGGTAGTTGCTGGAATGAGGCCAGTGAGGTTTCGACAGTGTGAAGGTAGCGGAATCGATTTTAAGACAATCTGTTGAGCGGTTCGGTGTCCAGGGTCGTTCAAAGGAGACAAAATGGGTAAAAATTTGCTCCGCTGCCCGAAAATTACTTAAAAAATAATTTTTGATATTTTGTTGGGGATGGTGCAAAACGTCGAGAAAACATGTTCCGGGGTTAGATATTGTTCTGAAATAAGGGAGTTATGGGTAAAAAACGGGACATAATTGAAAATCGGCTAAAAGTCAGTCAAGATGTCGTCTTAGAGATTTGGTCGGGGAATAGTCAGAGCAGGATGCGTAGCAAGTGCAACGCTGAATACGGGGAACGTTGAATAAGGGGTAAGTGGAATACGGGGGAAGTGGAATACGGAGGAAGTGGAATACGGGGAACGTTGCATACGGTGAACGTGGAATACGGGGAACGTTGCATACGGTGAACGTGGAATACAGGGAAAGTGGAATACGGGGAACTTGGAATACGGGGAACTTGAATACGGGAATTTGGAATAGGGCGGGGAACGTTGCACATGGTGAACGTGGAACAGGGGGAAAGTGGAATACGAGAAACCTAGAATACGGGAAAGTTGAATACGGGGGAACGTTGCATACGGTGAACGTGGAACAGGGGGGAAGTGGAATACGGGGAAAGTTGAATACGGTGAACGTGGAATACGGTGAACGTGGAATACGGTGAACGTGGAATACGGGGGAAGTGTAATACGGTGAACGTGGAATACGGGGGAAGTGTAATATGGTGGAAGTGGAAAACGGTGAACTTAGAATAGGGGGAAGTGGAATACGGGGAAAGTTGAATACGGGGAACGTTGCATACGGTGAATGTGGAACAGGGGGGAAGTAGAATCGGGGAACTTGGAATACGGGGAAAGTTGAATACGGTGACCTTTGCATACGGTGAACGTGGAATACGGGGGAAGTGGAATACGGTGGAAGTGGAAAACGGTGAACGTAGAATACGGGGGAAGTGGAATACGGGGGAAGTGGAATACGGGGGAGTGGAATACGGGGAAATAGAATTCGGGGAAAGTTGAATACGGCGAACTTGGAATATGGGGAACTTGGAATGCGGTGAACGTTGAATACGGGGAATACGGGGGAAGTGGAATACGGGGGAAGTGGAAAACGGGGAACGTTGCATACGTTTCACGGAGGAAGTGGAATACGGGGGAAGTGGAGTAATTTTGCGGCAAAGAAAGTATTTTAATTTATAGTACCTTTCTCACCCACTTTGGTTTTAGTATTATTAGCGGTAATATCAACGAAGTAATATAATGACATGAAACATTGCGCATCATTATTTAAAACGGAAAAAAATAAGCTTTGACTCTTTGAATAGACAACACGTGAAAATGATAAAGCCTGCGCAGCCCCTAGGGGCGGGGGTTCGACTAGTTAGTAATTATAAACGGCTAATGTCCGTCTGTTTATATGTCTATGCGTCTATCTATGTGTCTATCTATGTGTCTATCTTTTTTTTTTTCCTAGGAGGTGGAAATCTTCAAAAGACAACCATTCTGGTTAGTGTTGGATTCTTACCAACTAAAACCACCTCCTGCTTCTTGCCTTATGTCTCCCGGGACCACCTGTCGGTATTGCTTCGGAAGACGGCTGCGCTAGGGCCCTGCACTATGTTAATCATATCGTCGAATTTATTATTTATGTCGTCATTCCCTGTTGACCCCTTTGGTCCTCCCTCCACTTTTCTTGTAGTTTCGTCATTATACTGGCAACGCTGTAACTCACTGCTTTCCATACCTTCTCCTCTTTGCACATTCTTGCGACGATGTTGTCTGGGTTGAGCCCTAACCCAGTTTGCACCAACATGTCTTGTCTCTCCTTTTCAACCCTTGGGCACTGAAACACTACGTGTTCCGGTGTCTCTTCTTCCTTCTTGCATTCTGGGCATGTAGGTGACGTTGCATGTCCGAATCTATGCAAGTAACTTCTGAAGCAGCCGTGACCTGACAAGAATTGCGTCATGTGAAAGTTCACCTCTCCATGGGGTCGATTCATCCACTCCTTTATTAATGGTATTAGTCTGTGTGTCCATCTCCCTTTCGTGCTTTCATCCCACTCCTGTTGCCATTTCCTCAGCGACTCTACCCTATGGCGTTCTCTTATCGTCTTCGACCTTTCGCCCATTTTCTGCTTCCGGCTTTCATAGCACTCTGCATCTTCTCTAATGACGATGCAGATTGGCATCATTCCTGCTACAACACAGACGGCATCGAATGAAATCGTCTTATACGCACTAGCCACTCTCATCGCTGACAGTCTGTGAGCTCTGTTCAGTTTCGTTCTATTTCTCTCCGTTTCTAACGCTGGTATCCATGCTGCTCCCCCATACCTAAGTATGGATGTGGACACGCTAGCCAGAAGTCGTCTTTTATTGCTGCTCGGGCCGGCCCTGTTCTGCATAACGCGAGCAATTGCCGCGTGCGCCCTCGTTGCCTTCTCGTAAGCGTAGTCCACTTGGCTGTTGAAGTTGAGCATGTCATCAATCATTATTCCCAGGTATTTTAGTGCGCGCTTGGAGCTGATTACTTCCCCGCCGACTATAATTTCTATCGTTTCCTTCCTATTGCTATTGGTTACCAGGATAACGTCTGTCTGTGGTGTCAGCTCTAATTTCACTCCTCTCATCCACTCCTCTATCATTTCAATTGATCTATTTGCCAACACTTCGACTTCCTCCTTTGTTGCTGCTGTCGCAGTTAGGATGATGTCATCTGCGCTTCCTACTATTTCCGCTCCTTCCGGTAGGTCCAGTTTGAGTACCCCGTTATACATAACGTTCCATAACGTCGGGCCAAGAATGGAGCCTTGCGGCATTCCTGCTGTCACTAGAAACATCACCTGTCCTTCCTCTGTATTGTACATGAGTACTCGCACCTCAAAGTAACTTTTCAGTAGCTTACACAGGTAGTCCGGGACCCCCATAGCATGCAGCGCCCTCGCAATAGCTTCCCAGCACGCATTATTGAAGGCATTCTTGACGTCTAGGGTGACGATCGCGCAGTAGCGATTCCCCGTCCTCTTCTTTTTCTGAGCTTTCCTGGCCGTATTTACTACTTTTAGGATGGCGTCCACCGTTGATCTGCCTTTGCGGAAACCAAACTGCTCTTCCGATAAACCTTCCTCTCCCTCCGTGTACTTATTTAGCCTATTTTGAATTACTTTCTCAAATAGTTTTCCCAGCGTGTCCAGTAGGCATAGCGGTCTAAACGATGATGGGGCGTCTGGTGGTTTCCCTGGTTTTGGGATCAATACTAATTTCTGTCTCTTCCATTGATCTGGGAAGTGTTCCTCATCCAAGCATTTTTGCAGCGTCTCCCGGAATGTATCTGGGTGCGCATTTACTGCAGCCTTTAGTGCTAGGTTCGGAATTCCATCCGGTCCTGGTGCTTTGTTCGCCTTCAACTCTTTTGCAGCCTTTATAATCTCCTCCTGTGTAATTGTCCTCTCATCTTCATTGTCGTCGTCATGTTGGTAGGGTGTTGGCGGCCATGAGGTTGTATCATGTTGCGGAAACAGCTCCTCGACGATGGCTTTGAGTCTGACTGGGCACCTTTCTCGCGGCATTACTGAGCCTTTCAGCTTCGCGGTTATAATTCTGTACGCACTACCCCATGGGTTGTCATCTATTTCGCTGCATAGCTCTCTAAACTTCGCTTTTTTGCTCAATGTTATTGCTCGCTTGAGCTCTGCTTTGAGCTCTTTGAGTGTCTTCCTCCTTTCAGTTCTCTCTTCTTGATTCCTTGACCTCTGCAAAGCTCTTCTGGCTCTTAGACATCTAGATCTTAGGGCACTTATGTCATCATCCCACCAATATACCGGACGTCTCCAGGTTTTTGGGGGTAACTTTCTCTGCATCGCCGCATCACATGCTTTCGTCATCGTATCTGTAAGTTCGGACGCTGATAGCCCTCTGCGATTTCCTTGAAACAATCCAAAGGCTTCACCAAGTAGCTCCTTGTCCATGTCTTTCCTCCTCCATTGTCTTTCTCCGCTGCTTGCCTGTCCGCTAGCTCTATTTTTAGATTGTCTGCACACTCTATATCTGATCTCCTGGTGGTCACTGTTCGTGAAGTCATCGCTTACCCTCCAATTCATACCTTCCAGCAGTGATTGGCTACAGAAGGTTACGTCAATGATCGATTCGCGTCCGTTACGATAGAAGGTGCTTTTCCTACCTACGTTCGCGGTGCACACGTCCAGTCTGGCCAGAGCATCCTGTAGTATGCGGCCTCTTGCGTTGGTACGTTTGCTGCCCCATTCCTCCGCCCACGCATTCATGTCTCCGCCTATGACAATTGGCTTTAGTCCTGTTAGCTTCTCCGTCATACTATCGATTGTTCTTTCGAATTCATCTATTGTCCATCTCGGAGGGGTATAGCAGCTGCAGAAGATGACTCCGTTAATTTTGGCAATAACGAAGCCCTCGTTTGTATTGTCAATCTCTCCTTGTACTGGATACTCTCCACACGTAACAATAGCGGCCATTCCGGCCTTGTCCACTATCCAGTTACCGTTCTCTGATGGAATTCGGTACGGCTCTGCTACAAGTGCGACGTCAATCTGGTTTTCTGTTATATTTTGCCACAGCAAATTTTGTGCTGCTTCACAGTGGTTTAGATTTATTTGTGTCACTTCCATC
Source organism: Pseudolycoriella hygida (assembly GCA_029228625.1). Classification (NCBI taxonomy): domain Eukaryota; kingdom Metazoa; phylum Arthropoda; class Insecta; order Diptera; family Sciaridae; genus Pseudolycoriella; species Pseudolycoriella hygida. Next base: position 127,970,066 of record CM055403.1, read on the forward strand.
CCTTGCTTGCTATCGCCTCCTTATACATCGGGCATCTCGAGCTCCCCGTGATGTGGTCCCTTTTCTCCTCTGCCGGACATAGCATGCACGTCGGTGGTTTATCGCACGTTCTGCCTATGTGCCCTTCCTCTCCACACCTTCTACATGATTTGGACACATCCTTGCTCTTACATTGTTTCGCCTGATGTCCAAAGCCCATGCATCTGTAGCACCTTTCCAGCTGGATTGTAGTCCTCAGAGAACAAATCGTCCATCCAATCTTAATCTTTCCTACCGCTAGTAGTTTGTTGGCCGCATCGCCAGGGAGTTTTATGGTTGCTGTTTGCATGTTCCCATAGGCTTTCCGCATCCGGATTCGGGCATCCTCTGCTGCTTCTCCTAACTGAAACTGCTCCTTGACGGCATTCCTTATCTCGTCCTCCGTTGTCACTTCGTCTACGTTTCTGCATTCCACTACTACTTCATGTGTCAGCGCCTTCACCTTGGCTAATCCTTCTAAGGATTTCTCTAACGACTCCTTGAATGCTGAGCTTTTCACCGAGGGGTCCCTCTTTAGTTCGAAGATCATCTCTCCATTTCTAGTGCGCCTTATTCTTTCTACTTTGTCGCCTAATTCTTTAAGGTCTGGGTCTACCTTAACTTTGCGCAATATCTCAGTATACGTCGTCTCTCCGTTGGTTGCTACCATAAGTGCATCTGCTTTCGGTCTTGACATTTTCGGTCCCTTTTTTTGGTTTCTTTGTGACGTTCTTTCCTTTTTATTTGTCACTTTCTTCCATTCCGTCTCTCTTTGTTCTTTTCCTTTCTCCTTCTTCTCGTTTCCTTGATGCTTCTCCGCTGGTTTCGCTCTTTTGGCTTTTATACTGACCTCCGGTGACTCTGAGTGCTGTCTTCCTCTCTTCTGGTTATTTTGGTTGGCTGTCAGGTTCTCCAAGTTCGTTTGCTCCCTTTTGTTTTCTTCCAGCTTTTTCTCTTTCTCCATTGGCTCCGACCGTCTTCCTGCCTCTTCTTCGGCTTTTTTAACCTCTATTTTCGCTTCTAATAGAGTTTTCTGTATTCTCGTAATCAGCTTCTTGATCTCCGCATGTACATTATGCTTTGGCTTAACAAAGTCGCTCAGCTCGTTCGCCAACTTTATTGCGTCCAGCAGCTTTGCATTAGATGCCGTTGCTGCAATATTCCCTCCACTTGTCGTACAAGTGCTCACCTGTTGTTTCTGCTGCTGATTACTCTCCTGATTCCCTTTTCTACTTTGTGTGGTGTTGTTTTCTTCCATGCTGTTGGGTCCCCCTCCAAACCGCTATCGCAAGCTCGTAGTGTAGTTACCTTCGTGATCCCATGGTTATCTATGCAAGCAGTGAGGCCATGCAAGGGCTGACACGGTCCTTCATGGGGTACCGTGTTCAGAGCCAGATCGGTATTAGTCAGGAATGTTCATCTGAGCCTACACTTCCCTTTCACAGGCCGAGCTTTTGAACGTATTTGGAGGCCTGCCAAGGTTTTACCGGGACGGGGGCAACACCGATATTAGCCCACTAGCCGTTTCGATAAGGTGTCACCCTTATTTAATAAGGTAGTAGAATATCACTGTTACCAGCCCTTAACATCCAAATCTAATCGTTGTTCCGTGTCCGTGGTCTGCGTTTTACCAGTATACCGTAATTAAGACCTCACTGGCATCGGTCTTAATATGCCCGTGGCACTCCAATCATGATGGTAGTCCATCTCACTAGGACTGTGCATGCTGCCGTTGTCTCTTACCGTCGAGATCCTCCGCCACCATGCTAAGCCGCCATCCCATCTTGATAGCGCCTAGCTGTCCTCGGCCCTCCCCAAACGTGGCGTTTAGGTACTACCCGAAGACAGCCCCCCTCCTCCTTCTGCTAAGTGACCCGCACTACTACACCAGGGGTTGGTTACCCTGATCGTCCATGTGGGTTGCTCACTATAACAGTTGTCACCACGGGTAGGACTGGACAGATTGTTCTGAACATCGAAGGCAATGAAGTCACATCCACTCGACAATTGAAATACCTCGGAGTCATGCTGAATGTCCGCAGAAAATTCAATAGCCATGTGGATTACGCGTGCGAAAAGGCAATGAAAGCCAACGCAGCACTGGCTAGGATGATGCCGAATAGGTTTGCACCGCGCAGCAGTAGAAGGAGGCTTCAAGCAAGCGTTACCCTATCGATGTTGCGATACGCGGCACCAGCGTGGATAAAGGCGCTGGACACGAAGAGGAACCGGAGGAGATTGAACAAAGCTCATAGATTGGCAAGCATAAGGGTAGCTAGCGCATACCGAACGATCTCCCTGGAAGCGGTGTGTGTAATAGCCGGAATGATGCCAATATGCATAACGCTGATAGAAGATAGTGAATGCCACAGACTGAAGGAAATTGACGGCCAAAACAGAAAAGAATTCAGGTCGCGATTAAGAGTAAACTCACTGAGACAATGGCAGCGGGAGTGGGACTCCACGGACAAAGGAAGGTGGACCCATAGGCTCATTCCGAACGTAACCACATGGATAGAAAGGAAGCACGGAGAGGTAAATTTCCATTTGACTCAGTTCCTGTCGGGTCATGGGTGCTTCAGAAAGTACCTGCATAGGTGGGGATTCGCAGAGTCACCCTTCTGCACGTCATGTCGTAACGAGGAGGAAACGGCGGAGCACGTGATGTTCGCCTGCCCCCGTTTCGAACAGGAGCGATGTGCGCTGATAGCTGCGAGCAGGCCAGATATGAGTGCCGATAACATAGTGTCAGAGATGTGTCGCGATGAGGAGGTGTGGAAAGTGGCAGATGACGTGGTTGCGAAGATAATGGGGAAGCAACAAAATGAATGGAGAGAGGAGCAACGAAGAGCTGCTGAGAGAGTAAGTGCGTAAGCACAGACGAGAGCATGGAGAATAAGGAAGGAGGTTTTAGTTGGTAGGTCATCGAAAGATGGAATCCAACACTACCTAGGTCGTCAAACGACCAGGCGCCTATGAAGGTTTCCTCACCCTTAGAAAAAAAAAAAAAAAAAACCACGGGTAGGATAGGATGTAGGAGTAGGTGGTCAGAGGCTAAATGTACGTAATGAAATGAGTACTGTATTGCGCATAACACACCATTTGACAACCATCTATGTGTCTATCTATGTGTCTATCTATGTGTCTATCTATGTGTCTATTTATTCGTCTATAAATCTGTCTGTCACGATCCCGTTATTTTTTCGTTTAATTGCGTTTACACTGGCAAAGAAAAAAAAATACTTTTTGATATGTTGTTGGGTATGGTGCAAAACGTCGAGAAAACATGTTCCGGGGTTAGATATTGTTCTGAAATAAGGGAGTTATGGGTCAAGAAAGGGTCGAAATTGAAAATCGGCCAAAATTCAGTCAACATGACGTCTTAGGGGTTTCGTCGGCGAAAAAAAGTCTTAGAGTTTTTGATGGCCTACAACTTTGTGGAAGAAAGTTTTTTGATCCGACTTCATGCGAAGGAGCTAGGCAGCGAAAACTGTTAAAATTTTGGGGTTTTCTCACTTTGTTGTTAGGGAACTTTTGTTGTTGGACAAAGTAGAGATAATTTTTGAATGCCAATCGATAGTGGAGGCTTGGGGCAATAAATTTGCTGAACAATGTTGGGTGAAAAAGTTTCATACTACCGAGCTATAGATCGTTCTTTGGCGATTTTGTCCAGAGCTGGAGCACTTATTAACCAATATCTCGGCCGGTAGTTGCCGGAATGAGGCCAGTGAGGTACCAAATGAAAGGTTTCGACAATGTGAAGGTAGCGGAACCGAAAATCGGTTGGGCGGTTCGGTGCCCAGGGTCGATCAAAGGAGACAAAAATGGGTAAAAATTTGCTCCGCTGCCCGAAAATTACTTAAAAAATAATTTTTGATATTTTGTTGGGGATGGTGCAAAACGTCGAGAAAACATGTTCCGGGGTTAGATATTGTTCTGAAATAAGGTAGTTATGGGTAAAAAACGGGACATAATTGAAAATCGGCTAAAAGTCAGTCAAGATGTCGTCTTAGAGATTTGGTCGGGGAAGTGTCAGAGCAGGATGCGTAGCAAGTGCAACGCTGAATACGGGGAACGTTGCATACGGTGAACGTGGAACAGGGGGGAAGTAGAATCGGGGAACTTGGAATACGGGGAAGGTTGAATACGGTGACCTTTGCATACGGTGAACGTGGAATACGGGGGAAGTGGAATACGGTGGAAGTGGAAAACGGTGAACGTAGAATACGGCGGAAGTGGAATACGGGGGAAGTGGAATACGGGGGAGTGGAATACGGGGAAATAGAATGCGGGGAAAGTTGAATACGGCGAACTTGGAATATGGGGAACTTGGAATGCGGTGAACGTTGAATACGGGGTAAGTGGAATACGGGGGAAGTGGAAAACGGGGAACGTTGCATACGTTTCACGGAGGAAGTGGAATACGGGGGAAGTGGAGTAATTTTGCGGCAAAGAAAGTATTTTGATTTATAGTACCTTTCTCGCCCACTTTGATTTTAGTATTATTAGCGGTAATATCAACGAAGTGATACAATGACATGAAACATTACGCATCATTATTTAAAACGGAAAAAAATAAGCTTTGACTCTCTGAATAGACAACACGTGAAAATGATAAAGCCTGCGCAGCCCCTAGGGGCGGGGGTTCGACTAGTCTTGTATGTTGTCCTAAGCTGATATTGGCAGCAACTGCTCCTTAAAAGTTGACCTTAAAGGAGAATTAGCGTTAAAAGTAGATATATGTTTGCCAGTTTCGCAGTTTCTCAAACCTTCTCTGGGATTTAGAATGAGTAGTAAAACCATAATTTTATTTTTTTTCATTAAAGTATATTTCGTAAATTGGAACAAGAAAAACGGACTGCTTTGTTAAGGTCACAAATGCTTTAAGATGTAAATTTGTACTTCGTTAACTACGTCTTACAAAATTGCAATAAGTATTGGAAAGACAAGCAGAATTTTGAAAAGTGATGAGTAAGGCGATTCAGCGTAGCTAAATAAGCCACCTGATGATTTAGTGAAAGATTTCGTTCTCGTAACGGTTTGTACCGTGCCATCTTCTAATGTTTTTGTTTCGGTTATTACTTCAGTGTTGTTGAGAGTGTTCGAATTTTGTATTCCACTGTTTCTTCTGTTACCATCACCAAGACAACAAGTTATGCGTTCAGCGAATGCTGAGTCACATCCAGCTGATCGACCTTTAGCTCTTCGCGATTCGTGATATTCAGATGGGCACGATTTTGGTGGTTCTGCGAACTCAGGACAATTTAAGTCGAAACAATATGGCAAATTTGTTATTTTGCAACAAAAAGCCTTTTTTGAAAATCCTGAACATCCGCTTTTGGTACGATCCAATTCACGGTAATTTGCGCCACATGAAGCTTGTCCCCCACATCCAGTGTAATAGCATTGTGGTCCTAAACCAGGTGGGCAACAATATTTCTTCTCCTTGAAACCGGAACAGCCTAAAAAAGACAAATTACTAACGAAATATGAACTTGATTTAATTGATGCGAAATCGTTTTAATTTATGAAGAGATAGAGATAAAGCTGCACTTGCTTTTAGGTCACTAAATATGTTATTAGTACATTACAATACTATGAGTGCTCGAGTGTTAAACTTTATAGCATCGTGTAATGTTTTCTTAATGTTTGGTTTCAGTAACATTTGTTCTCAATTATATTGTTCATTACTTGACACCAACACACTCTCGCACATATAGTAATAGTAAATATATTTCAATATCTGCATATACGAGAGTGCCTTGGTGCGCATACAGCGAAAGTAAGTTTTCACTCACAAAGATTCATTACATTACATTACAATTTTGTGATACGAGTCGAACTCATGAGGGTGTATTTAAGCAACAAGCTTTGGAAACTGGTTTTTGACATGTGCGGTCAAAATATCAGTTTTCAAAGAGAGTTGCTTATAAACACACGAGCGAGTTCACAAAGTTGATCCCGAATTAATGAATGATTTGATGAAGCACACAATGTAAGTTATTTTTTTGGCTGTACCAACCGGAAGTTGAGCATTATATGCATGTTTATCCCCTCAAGTCAAACGGAAAAATCACTCAAGTAGCACATCAGTTGGCATTCTCTCAGATCATGCCCGCAGCGGTGGCGGAGGGCGTGACGCAGTCCCCACACCCTAAAAAAGAAGTCCACAAACCCAAAAAAACCCATACAAAACCTTTGGTGGACCAGGAACTATATATAGGCGAACTTTTGAAATCCCCCCCCCCCTACTTCCCATTTAAAAAAGAGTACGTCGCAGCAGATTTCAAACAAACCCAGACTCATCATTTCAAATTTGACGAATTTCCACACAAACTGCACCAAAACAAGTTTTTCTAAATTTTAAAAATCCTTCAACTTACTCTGGTATGTGATTATAATCATCATCATCTATTCGCGGATCGCGATCTCGAGAACCAGTCAGCCGATCTTCCTAAAACTTTCAGAGAACGTCAGTCTCGGCCCCAAATGAAAAGTTTCATAGGCCGCTTTTCCGAGAAAATTCTGGAAAAACCGTGGCATGTGGAAAAGTGGTCAATTTTGACGGTTTTTCAGGTAATGCTTGGAGTTTTCGAATCTTAGCTCCAGAGTGACAATAGCTAGGGTTGGTTTCTTCGGCAAAGTTATAGAGTTTGGTCTGGATAATTTTTTGGGATCTTACGAAAGTAACTTTAAGCAGTCTTGAATTTTTCCAAGTAATAAATTAGGTTTTTTTTGGTTTTTGAATTTTAGCTTCAGAATGACAATACTTAGAGAGTTGGTGTCTTCTACAAAGTTATAGAGTTTGATCAGGAGAATTTTGGGACCTTAAGAAAATGTCTGTCAGCTGTCAAAGCGGTGCCATCTTGGATTTTGTGAATGGTCAAAAATGGTATCTTCAGAATTATAATACTTAGACAGTTGGTTTCTTCGGGAAAGTTGTAGATTGGTGAGTAGAATTTTTTTGTGACCCTAAAGTTATAGAGATTGGTGCGAATTTTTTTTTTTTCAGAGAGAACTTTTTTTAGGAGAAAATTTTTTCCGAAAAAAGTTTTTTTTAAGAGAAGATTTTTTTCCGAAAAATTTTTTTCGGAGAAAACTTTTTTGGAGAAATTTTTTTTCCAAGACAATTCTTTTTTTGTGGAAAAATTTTTTTTGAAGAAAAATTTTTTTTCTAAGTAAATTTTCTTTTCTGAGAAATTTTTTTTCGTGAAATCTAGTTGTAACGGCTGATATCGAATACAAATTTTCTTTAAAGATAAAGTGTGACGCAATCGGTAGGTCCGCTTCCAAAATTAATGATATCGCTGAGGTGACGCTATCGCTGATAATACGAAAAAATTTGTTTGAATGAAATCTTGTGTTCAAAGTTTTATTTTCTGAAAAAATTACAGCGCTTTCTTTAAAACAAAATTACGTTGTGTTAAAAAAATTGCGTCACAAATGCCGGATCCAACAACGAAAAATAATTTTTCAACTCTTTCAGTTTTTTAAAAATTAACGCAATAGGAAATAAAAGTCTAATTTTTGCAGCTCAAAAACTGAAAGTACAGAAAAGAAGTTTTTGTTTTCGTTTTATATTAAAATAATTTTTTTTTTCGTTCAGAATTGCTTTCGTGAAAAGCGATGGATGTAGTGTCGAAAACATGACCGTATCTAGGACCGAATACTTAAGTTAACAAATGTTGTTCTGAGAACAGGTTGTGGTTGGGACTCGAACTTAAGTTAAAATATTGCATTTGTTGGTGATGATGAGGAAACACTCTAAATTGAGGTGTAATCATAATAAAAAAAATAACATTCTGGAAATTAAATCTGAGAGAAAAATTTTTTTGAATGAACAGAGACATGTAATTGTAGGTCAAATTTGCCGAATTCGTTCAGAAAAACTCATAGGCTGGATTGACCTCATTGAAAATAATACTTATAGAATAGAATAGAACAGGCCAGGCAGGAAGTTCTGGCTGCAGTACAAAATAAAGTCAAGTGCAAATAAAAATGTAACTGTAAAAATCCACTTCCAATTCAATCCACCCACCTTCACGTGTTGTACTTATTGCTTCATAATTGCCAAAACACTTTGGATGATTTTCACAGGCTGAATAGCTACAAGTGTTGATAACCGAAGCTAGCAGATCACCGAATCCAGCCGTTGCTAGTCTTAACAACGCCAACATAGTCGTGCATAACACTATCGATTTTCCCCAATTATTTGTCATTTTCCAAGTTTTTTTATTGAATTAAAACGTTTTTGAAATAAATGAAAGGCACTCCGTTTTTTTTCAATTCCTCCATGTGGTTCAATCGAATGTGCGTTTTAAATTTTCAAACATTTCTGAATTTCTTAAGTTTTTTCTTTCGCTGATAAAACAAAATTACTCTCTACTCAAAATAATGCGTAAAAATAGAATCATTCGATGGCCAGTCGAAGCGCAATTAATTAAAATTACTTCGTTTGGACCCGTACGACGAAATGAATGGATGTGGAAAATCACTGAAAAAAAACAAACTTAAAGCGTCCGTCGTTCTGCTAAGAGAACCAATATTCGCGTAACTATCACTATAAAATTTCTCTTAATACAGTGAGATCGATAGTTGAGCAAGTGTTCTTTCTTAATAATACCTTTAATGCCTCCACTAAAGTTTCACAGTTCATTTCTTGACGGTTATGAGATCAAGTAAAGATTTACTTGAGATCGAAATTTGGGTGTTACTCCATTATGCATGTGCTTCGTACAAGTCAAAAAATAGTTGTTGCGCTCTCGAGTAGTGTGAGAGGGAGTCTATTTAACACAATTTTAAGCGTCTCTCTATACATTGTTTGCTGAATTAAGTTTCGTTAGATTAGGATTCAGAAAAAAATGTGAATGATGAACGTCACCTCATCATATAACTATTGGATGACGTCATACTTAATTTTGTGAACTATTATTGCGTTACAACAACTGAGTGGTGGGACTACACACTTAAATGAATGCTACATAACACAGTGTTAGATACTCCCATGTGATATTTTGATTGGCAAAGGTGCACCTCGTTGGGTTTTTAAAAGGAATAGTTATTTTCATGACAAGGGGAGAAAATAGAAAATTGCTTAACAAGGTTGACGTCTGTGGCCAAAGCAGAGAAAATTACAACGAGAGTAAAGTTTGTGGCACAAGCAGAGAAAATTGCAACGAGAGTGAAGTTTGTGCAATTCACTCGAGTTGCAATTTTCTCTGCGAGGGCCACAGACTTCAACCGAGTTAAGAATTTTCGATTTTTACCCGAGTTATGAATTAAACTTTTCACATTTGTTAGGCGAAAATTCATATTTTCTCCCGAAAAAGATTCGAACTTTTTTTCACTATTACAATTATTGTAGCTAACTTAACACAATTAAACATATAAGAGACGAATTTCACAGAAAACATAGAAAGTAACTCAAAAACACATTCGACTGAGATGTTTTTCCAAACTCTTATATCTCGAGAAATATTTGCCAGATTAGCTAATGAATTACTTTAGAGTAATCCTGTGATCCTAAGCTATGTGCTGGTATTTTGTTTGCAATTAAACTACCTGTAACTTGTATCAAACAATGTTTTTTGCAATTCACCGAGCTTCAAACGAGCTTTTCCCTGTGCGTTGTCGAAATTTCAATTATGTTTTCGCATTAGTGCGTAGGAACTGCATTTACGCACCAGTGCGAAAAAAATTTATCGCATTAGTGTGTTAAAAAAGTTTTGTCGCGCTAGTGCGAAAAGTGACCTCATGCGACACCGAAATGACGCATGAAAAAGCGAGTATTTTGTCGGTGAATTGCAAAAAATATTGTAAGTAACTCATGCATCACTGTCTAAGAGTGGGCCCCGATGTATGTAATTTGGCCCACTTCGAAATTGGTGGAGTCTACTTAGACTTGCTTAAAATACATTATAACACAAGAACTATAATCGCGTGATTGAGGGTTGTAGTGCAAGGCTTATTCACGCACCAAGATGAAGTTAATGACCGAGGGCGTCATCCCGAGGTCTATTAACGGCTCAAGGTGCGTGAATAGACCTTGCACTTCGCCCCGAGTTCACTTCACGTATCGAGACTTAGTACTTGATTTATACGATACTTTATTGCTGTTGCCAATCGCCAATTATGCACGAAACTGTTGATTCAACAACGAAGAAATACTTGGCGTTGTAACAACCGAAAAAACTGCCATGCCATACATTACCAAAGAAAATATGTAAAAAGTGTTATGCGTTGCATCTCTATCCTTGCATTTGAACATAACAATATCCACAAAAAGTTTTTATACAAAACGCAACGCAACGAAAAAGTATTGCTATATTTATAAAACACCGTCAAACTTCATGCAATTTCTATCCCAACGACTAAAAAAGGAGGTTTGACTGACGTTTTTCTAGAATTTTAAATCACTGGACGAACAGTCAGTCAGCATCAGCAATAATGTTTGTTGCATAATTCACAAAAATCAGCCACAACATTTATTTTACTCGACTACAATTTATTCAACTCCAACATATTAACGCTGATTATAGTCGAGCCTCCCATAATAACGTTATCATGGTATTGTGTCGATATATGGAACTGAACTATAATCGGCATATTATAGAACTATTTTCAGTGATTTTGAGTGCTATAATTGGCATATTATAGACACTAATGCAATAAAATCTATAAACGAATATTTAGAGGTTTCAGGGACGAGTAGTCAATCATTTTAATGCATTTGCTGTCGGTGAGTGTGTTAAGGCTGTAAAAGACCGCATATAAGCATATACCCGTGACGCAAGTCCACATACGAACGAAAAATAAGGAAACATTTTTTTCGTAGACTGCAGAACCATTATATACAGCTAAGTTTTGTTTTCCCCCCTTTGACGTACCCGGATCCTACGGAAAATTCTAAGGCAAAGTGTCTTTTCACTCATTAAAATCGGTTCAGTGAATCCGGAGATATGACCTTCAGACAGTCTTGCCAATGATAAAGAAAGTTTTCGAAAGGCTTCTCTATAGAAACATACAGTGACCGAATCCTTAAATTGTGCAACTTTTCATAAAAATTTGTTTCAGCTGGTACATAGTTTGCAGAGAAGAGTAAGAGGAAATCTACCTGTGTTGTATTCATGAATTTGGCATGAATTCCTCTTACTCCTACCTTCAAACTATAAGGCTCTCTACGTGCGTGCTGTGTTAGAAGAGTGGAGTAAGAGGAATTCATGCATAATTCATGAATACAACACAGGTAGATTTCCTCTTACTCTTCTCTGCAAACTATGTAACAGCTGAAACAATTTTTATGAAAAACTGCACAATTTAAGGATAAGGTCCCTGTAGTTTGCTTTTTAAATGCCATCAAGTATTTTTTTTCAAAGCAGTAAGGTTTTCGAACAGCATGCGGTACAACTAAAGTCTTGTATGAACTCATTGACAAGTGGCTCGGGGTTATTCCTCGATATCGCCAAGGCTTTTGACACGGTTAACCGCAGCATACTGCTTAAGAAGTTAGAAAAATCTGGAATAAGAGGTGTAGCGCTAGAACTTATGACAAGCTATCTATCGGATAGATTTCAATACATAATGGTGAATGGCTGCTACAGCTCTAAGAGGGAGATACATTATGGAGTGTACAAGGTAGTATACTGGGAACACTCCTATTTTTGGTGTTTATAAACGACTTTAACGATTTACAAATTGCTTCATCTGTTTACTTATTTGCTGATGACTCTAAATTGTTTACTGCGTCAATGTGTCTGAATGCAAACATAGATACATTGTCGGCAGATTTGAGGATTGAGTTGACCTAGAATATAGGAAAATGTAAGATTGTTCATTTTAGGTCACCCAAGAAGGTTATTGAAAGCTTCGCAGATGTTACATATGATGGGATTGTCATTGAGAGAGTAAATTCCGTCAAGTACCTGGGTGTCATATTAGACCAATTTCTGAATTGGAACGAGCACATAACGGTATTATGCAATAAGCTCTCTCAATGTGTGGGCATTTTGAGGCAATTGAAGGCTTCACTCCTCACAAGCATCTTAAAAAAATATACCTTGCGATGATTCACTCAAGATTGACATACTGCATTGGAGTATGGGGAGGAGCAGCAAAATCGATGATGGATATTGTTGGAGTCTTGCAACGAAAGTCTTTGAAGTCTGTATGTAAATTACCGTTCAGATATGACACGGAAAAATTGTTTAATGATGTTTGCCAGGATATACTCTATGTTTCCAAACTATACATTAAGACACATGTTCCTTTGTACATTCATGTATAAATGATTATTGTCATCACAACATAGAATTCGCAGTAAGAAGACACGCACATTTTACAAGGAACAGAGATATCTTGTCAGTCCCACGAATTAAAACTAAGATAGGTAGACGCAGTATCTCTTTTACTGGGCCTGACCTGTTCAATAAACTTCCAAAAAACATCAGAGCTAGCACTATGCAAGTGGAATTTAAGCGTTTGTTGAAGGAGTATTTGGTTGTGGGTGGAGGCTGGTGATAGGATTGACGACTTTTTTGTCTCTCGCTCGAAAACGGCTCGATAACCTTTGTTGAAATTTTGCAGGGACCTTCTGCTAGGCATTCTACGCCATATGAGATTTAAAAAAAAGGGGAGGCTTGCATTTCGCTTTTAAAAGGGGTTTTTGTTGTGATTCATTAAAACCAGCACAATTAAAAATGCGAACAGTATAATTAACACACCTCCAGCTCATGCATTAAAGCAAAATAATGAATAAACGTGTATATAAGAGGTGATACTCGTACGCATGCACCGCTTATATACGCATCTATGCAATAATCTAGTGTTAATTGTTTTGTTCAGAGGTGGACTCTGCCCCCTGTGGGATACATCCTCTTGACTCCCTTAGAGAAGACTGCCGCCCCTTGCTAATGTTTTTTTTTTCTTCATTAATATCATTACCTAGGGCGAGGGCATGTATAGAATACGGAACGGATTTAACTTAAAATCTTTCAAATTATTTTTGGAATAGTAATAAAGAAAGAAATGTAAAATATCCACAGTGTGAACTAATTTTATGTCACAGATTGCACATTTTTTTTGAAAAATTTAAACACGAAATTTATATGTAAACAGTCTTCATCGCTGATTCAATTGTTAGCTTAATATGTGGTTGCAGGAAATGTAAAAGACAACAAAATTTTTCGAATATTTTATTCCGGTTTTTTTATTATCCATATAATGTTTACAAGACATTTTCCTTTCAACTGAATTTCCATCTTAATTACAACAAATATGTTACAGGAGTAAAACTACACAATAGTTTCATTTGTGGGTGTTTGCGTGAACAGTGAGTGCTTTTTCAGTGGGTTTGTGCTTTTTGATTCATGCATTACAGAAAATATGTCAACGTATGTACACGTACAGTGAAACCAACTGTAATTTGGGTTTTCCTCGATTTATCGATTCGTAGCCAACCAGTGATATAGCGAATTCGTCATGTGGTTTTCGAAAGAAGTCATATACGTGAAAGATTGATGGATACTCCTGTCCACTTTACCAAAATTATGTTCTTAACTTGTTAAACCCGTACGAAGTAAACGGCGTTTATAACGGCGCTTCTGTTCATAATCGAATTTTGACCCTGGAGAGGGGGGAGTATCGATTATGGATCAGAGAATACAAATCTGCAATAACAATTTTGTCCGTCCGTCCTTGACAGACGATAATTCAAGTAAATCTCACAATTCGAAATCTTTTTTCTTCTAAAAAAGTAAAATCGAGTTCGAAGATCAACAAAATTAGTAAGGAGTTTCAAGTATACAGTCGAGGAAGTGCTCAAAAACGTGGTTAGTAAAACTTATTCGACTATATCTCCACAAAGTAATCACTTTTCAGGTGTTAAATAAACATCAGAAAAAGAACTGTGCACGATAGTTGGTGGTTTTTGTGCCGTTCATAAATTCCTACATTAGATGTGGAACTTCGCGCCGGCGGCGTCATTCATGACATGACATTTCGTATAATGAAAATGCTCTATTGTGGATCGCGCTGGCGCGAACTTCCCCGTTACCTAAATTACGTAACCCAAAAAATGGCATTTTTGGTACGCTAGTGTCACACAAGCCCTTTAAATCCCCCCCCCCCCCCACTCGGTTTGATACGTAACGCGAACTTTTTTTTTGAAAAACCCTTAAATTCCGAAAAGTCCAAAAAATGTAAATGTCTTATTTGTGAGAATCGTATATTATCCTCAAATAGGAATAAAATATTCATAACACTTGTGTCGTTTAATACTTAAAATATCAATGTTTTGATGGCTACCTAGTATTGACATTTTGATTTGTATCGCTAATTATAAAATTATCAATCATGGTAAGTGAAACAGTTATCGGCCATGTAGTAGTGTCCGGCCAAACCCTAGTTTCACTTATAATGTACCACTTTTTGCATTGAAATATGGCCTGTTACTGGTGCTGGCTGGAGACTACTACATGGCCGATGATTGGTGGATTTACCCTATCAAGGAGTACTCATAAAATCAGTTTGGACTGAGCAATAGTTCTACTTTTCGTGTCTGGCACCAATGCCACCAGCGCTGCATTCAGAGCTTTCGACTCCACGGGCATTTTGAAGTAATGCGCTAATAGCCATCTATAAGTTATTATTGGAGGGGGGTGGGGGGGGGGGGGTAACTTTTCGAAAAAATCTTTCTGATCTCTTGCTCTTAGAATTGATATGGAACATAGACTCGTAGCGTAGTCTGCGTGGCTTTCGTACCCAATTAACCAAATTCTTCCGCCGAAATTCGTTCGGACAAAGAACAGTGAAGGCTTTCAAAAGCTTTTTTTGTTCAATGTCCGAACGACTTTCCGCGGAAGCATTAATTGGGTAATTGGGGTACAGATAGATAAAACTCTCGTTGCATGAGTCAAAATACAAAATATATTAAATCTGAACCTCGGCACCAGGGGCGTGACAGTCTTTCGTTTTGATATTTGCAAGTAATACTCGACGTGAAGTTAGCTGCAGTTGCAACCGAAACTAACTTCATTGCAACAAAATCAGCTGATTTCATTCATAAATTTACCAAAATCAGCTGACTTCATTGAAAAGTTAAAAAATCAGCTGATTTTTTTGCAACTGCAGCTAACTTCACGTTGAATATATATATACATATAATTTTCATCGCAATTGCCACTTTGAGGTAACATACTACTACTCTCATATAGAAAAGGAGGCACTGCAAAGAGCTCGGTGAAGCTTCCAATGGACCTAACAGCTTTCGAGCATTTCATACATTTCAGCCCCCCCACAATCTGTCACGCTACGCACGAAGCCGCCCCTCATGAATTACGTAATTTATGAACGGCTCCTTAGATAGGGTTGAGGGTTGAATTTTTTTTTTTTTTTAAATTATAAAGTTTTTTTTAATTTTTGAAAAATTTTGAAAATATTTTGCAAAATTTTAATGTTTTTTTTTACACAGTTGGTCGGGTTTTTCATAACTGCCTTTAGGAATATACCCATATTGATTTCATTACATTTCTCAATATTCTTTGCGATGAACATTACGTTAACATTTTTCAGGAAATCGACGCTTATGTTTCTAAATGTCCCATTTCCCAGAAAGTACGTCAGTGGAGACATGTCAAGGGGTCCGGAAAACACTTTTTTTCACAAAATCGCAAGAAGAATAATTTTAAAACGCTGATATCATAGAGAAGTTGGGGGCATAGACGGCTGAAATAATACACGTGTTAGTCGGCTGATGCATGTATTGATTTAAGCTTTGAACTTTCATAGAGTGTTCCGATAACTCAATCTCATGCACTACACCCAAAACAAGTTTCGTTGAAATTGTTAACATCTAGGGTAAAATCCTGTGTTACGAGCAGGTATGCATTAGTTACGAGCCCCCGGAGAAAATTCTTTTATTTTGGGCCTCGTAACATATACAGCAATGTTCTCGGTGCGTATAGTTTTGTTGTAAATTGTATGAAATTTCTCAAATAACACGGCTCGTAACCGGTGCACTTACCCTATACCACCTCTGAAATATTTGCCTCACAAAAATTGAAAAAAGCTCAACGTACTGAACTTTATTTAAATTTGTAGGAAAGCTAATTATTGTAATAGCTTTCAAGCGATACCAAACAAGCCGCATATCACTTCAAACAATGTGAAGCAGTTGACTTTTGCACACTGGTATACATAGTACATAGGTACACAGAAATTTACTAGAATGATAAATAAAGAACTTTAAGAAAAAAAGGTATGATAGGTTTTTTCATTAGAAAACTCATCCAAAACTGATATTATAATTTGGTTCCTTTTGACCTTAACGCGTATACAGCAAGTTGCTTATGTATTGATTACACACTCGAATCGGCGTATCACGACCGCTTCAGTACACCCTTGTATTGCTAGGTTTATACGTAATTCAGCACAACACATATTAGAATGAACAATCATTCCAAATGTATGGGCTTAAATACACTGCTTTGTCAATGTTCAAGTTTGTTTTTTATTTGAACTGCTAGATTCCACTTCTAGCTATCTGTTAGATCTCTCACATACAACTTTTGTTGGAGTACTAAATTAAAAATTTAGGCTTTCATAGTAATAATGAAAGCTGCTACTTTGTACAGAAGCCTTTCAACAAAATGTTGAATGTGAGAGATTCATCGTCGACTCTTAGCAGCAAATGCTAAAATGTCAACTCTAACAAAAGATGATTGTGAATGCAAATGATATAGCAAATTCAAAAGTATCCAATCGTAACATAAAACTAACGTAAGAATAATTCATTCTTGAAATTTTGCGAAAAATTAAAAGTTTAATTTTGTCCAATAATTCTTTTTGATTCCTTTAGTCTATATATTTAAAGATGAAATTTTAATAAGCGACAAATGGAGGGAGACCCAAATTGATGTGATGGTCGAGTCACTCAAAAAGGAAAACTAACTCAATACTAAATCAATGGTTTCCGTTGGTAACACCGTTGGTTTTTTTAAGTCTCTTCATTGGTGGCTCAGCTGATGTGGTCGAAATATTAAACTGGAAAGTAAACGAGTCAAATAAGCAATCGGCGATTCACAAATTACAGAACTTACCCTTTGCTCCAATGCCATATGAGAAGTTGGTGGCAGTCCAATGCAGGACCTGAGAATATTTTCAATAGCAGTTCGTTGTCGGAACAAAGAATTGACAACTGGCGTTCCCTCTGGTACCAAAGGAGCTTTACACAAATAACTCAAGATGGATAATACTGATCGGAACGACTCATAATCGCTGTCTGGTTTGTCGTCATTTTTTATCTGATTTTGAAGTACATTTTGAGAAAAGAGTTTGTGCTTTTATGGGAGCAAATTACCTTGATTCGAGTACAGAGTTCTGCCAAAATGACTAAATCCAAAATCAATGGAGAAGCTAGAAGTGAATCTTCACAGGTGTTGTGAATAACAAGAGTATTGTGGCCTCCCATCATAATTTGGCTCGTATATTCGTCCATTGCTCTTTTGCTATCACCTTTTTGTTAGTTACACATTTTGCGTTAACTTTCATTCATTTATTGCTTTTTGAAACAAACATACCAACATAAGGTGCGTACTTTATAACCACAACATGGTCTGGATGTTCATCCTCTTTGTATAAAATCCGATTTGACTCGACCATATCATCAACGACATTGCTCTTTGATATCTAATGAATAAAATAAAAACAATCAGAAAACAAACAAACTTTGTCATAGAATCTATAATTCTTTCAAATGTTAGGAAAGGAGAATATTTTGTATGTTTCGACGACTCTATTGATGGCACACTGTAGTCGTTTCTCAATGAAATAATTGAAAGCGAACCAACCTCTTTCGATCGAAACTGCTGTGGTGCAGACAGGTTCTTTCCATCATTGTTGCCCAAATGGTTGTAGCTGATTATGGAAACCGGTTTTATACCAGCACCAACCAAAAAATCAACTAACACCGATTTCAATTTCGTTTGACCAGATTTGAAATCGTCCCCAGCTATGTGAACTCCATGGTATTCAGCGAGCTCAATTAAACCGGGTACGAAGGTGTTTTGTGGTGAACCGTTGATGTAGGTACACTATGTTAATGACTTTGATTAGTGGAATTTCATTTACATTTTCATTGAAATACGAACCTTTTCAGCAATGCTGGCCATAGCAAAAATGGTAGATGGTGAAATTTCCGTTTTATTTTCTTTTAATGATTTCTCCAATTCCGATCTAGTGTAATTCAGACCCGGCTTGACATCACAAAATCTTTCAGTATTAGCTGTCCACAACACGATAACTGTGTCGACTCCAGACTGCTCTTTAAAATCACTGAAGGAATGAAATAGAAAAATTTAGGAATTTGTTCGTTTCTTGTTCCGGAAAGGTTTTTTGTTGACAAAGATACAAAGTTATAGTGAAGAGTTCGACATTTTATAACTTTAACTTTTGAATAAAGTGACATGCATTTCACTAACAAGCCACCCTGTAACCCTCCAGGATCCCTAACTTCTAAATCTGATTTGATGGAATCTCCTTCTTGTGAATCTAAGATCCTCCTTTGGCATACTGTTTTCACCCACCCTGGCCGCCTCTTCTACCCACAAACCTCTAAACTGTCTTTAATAATAATAATCTGCCTTAACAACCCATGAAGGGTTAGGGGCTAGATCATTATTTACTAGTTTCGCTACTTTTTTGTGGTTCTACTATTTGAGATCCCTTCATTACCGGAAAGTTTTTACTGTGCCAGTGGTAAGCTGTGCGACAAACCCAGTGCCATCCATGAGATGTACTAGGAACGAAACTAGTAGGAGTAGAATACCGGCACCTCCCAACAATGCCTTTCGCCGGTAAGCCGTACGATGGCGCTACACTCAACTTCACATGACTTGAACCGATTCAATTAGCTTTGTTTTGTTTACAAATCTAACAATCGGAACAAATCTGTCTGCGGCTGAGTTTCGAACCAACGCACTGGCAACTCGATCTCATAGTAGCAAGCAGACGTGTTAACCACTACGCTATCGAGTTCTGTCTTTAATACACCCGTTACTAACAAGCTGTCAAACGTAAATTATATGTACCGAAAAATAGAAAGAAAGGTCGGCGAGTTGCGGAACAAACAGTTTAACAATAACCTCGAAATTTAGGATTTTGCGTCAAAGAACTCCGGCAAATAACAAAGCTGATTAAAAACAAAAATAGTAGTATTTCGCCAATAAAACTTGCGAACGGCACCAACAAGGAAAAAGCTGAGGAAATTGCCAAAGTGTTTTAATCCTCCCAACCCTTACACCAGGCCTTCATGAAAGTGCTACCGAGCCAATTCTGTAAGCCTTTCGGAAGGCTCTGTCTTAGCTCAGAATGAGCTCGCTTCGCTTATGACTACACCGAAAGAGATCCACAGCAAAATTAGGCGCCTAAAGAACAAGAAAAGTCCCAGGGACGATTGAGTGCGTAATGTGTCATTGAAGAAGCTTTTCATGATTACCAAAATTGTCAAAAACTTAGCTATTTCCCAGCTAAACGGAAAATTGCTAGAATTATTTCTATACCCAAACCAACCAGGTAAGAACCTCTCCTCAGCTTCCACTTATTGTCCCATAAGTTTTCTAAGCTCACTGAGTAAAAGATTCAAGCGAGTTATTCTGCATAGAATCTCTTCTCATACCAACGCACACCACATTGTCCCATGGGGTCGTGCACATATGACGCCACACTTGCTATAAAATCCAAAAAGTCCATAGCTGCAAACTGTTCAGAGATTTTGCTTATACACACCACCAGAGTTTTATAAACAAAATTTGCTGTCCTGACTGCGTTATGACCTTTTTATTGCACGTCCAATCTACTCTTGCGCGTAGTCAAGCATGTTAGGAGCGAATTTAATCTCAAGCGTTCGACTGGCATGGTATTTCTGGATATCGGAAAGGCCTTCGACTCGATATGACATGATGGACTAGTACACCTTGAAATTTCCTTTGACCCTTGTAAAGATTATTAAGTTCTTCCTTCAAGATCGGAAGTTTTTTCCTTCCTTATTCGAGGGTAGATCCGACACGTGCGACATTCCAGCTGACGTACCTCAGGGTACCTGTCTCAGCCCTGCTCTATATAATATATTTTTTTCTGACCTGACACTCCCAAACGACTGCAAACTTTGCTAATGATACAGGAGTTTTGAAGAGTCACAAAAATCCGCGAGTTATGTGTAGACAGTTAAAGCAATCCATGGAAGCGATTATCGACTACTTCCAGAAATGAAAAATTAAAATCAATGAAGGCAAGACAGAAGCAATCTTTTTCACTCGTTGTAGAGCGAAAAGGTACCCTCCTCTCGAAAAATGAAAACTCGTCTCAACTGAAATCGCTTGGTCGAAAAACCTTAAATATTTGGGACTGGTTTTAGACTATAAATTGCTTTTCAATAGCCACATCGCCAATAGCCAAAACAAGCTTGTGATCTATAATAGTAGATTATGCATCTGCGGGAAATTTTTTTATCATCCCGAGCAGAAGGAGAGTGATGTAGTCCTCCGAGCAACAAATCAGCGAAACAAAGTTTGGCACCAACAGTTAATGTATTATTTGACGCCCTGAGAAAGCACTGCAGGGAATAAAAATATTTTCCGATCCATTTTGTTGTATGCCTGCCCAGTGCCCAGGGTGGGGTCCTTGTGGCATGAACCACCTATAGTAGATTACAGTGGGGGGTGCGGAAGTAAGTCATTACATGACGGATCAATTTTGCGAGTGTCACGAAATGATCCAGAATGGATGACTTACTAAGCACTCCCCACTGTATACTGTTTTAATCGGTGTCCCATCCGAAAACGCGTTATTACATGCAGATATACATGTAATGAGAAGTTTCCGGTGTAATACTAAAATTAAAACGATTTCCGAAAAATTATTTCTCGGAAAATCCGCAGATCTCTGACCTGTCTATGTAGTTCAGTTCATCTTTTAAACAGGTTAATCTGATCTTAACGTGTCGTCCTACCAATCTTCCTTTCTTTCTTCCTACTTTTCTATTCTTTGTTGTTAATAAAAAATAAAAAAAAGTTAGGGTTTTTAAGCCATGTTTTCCCTACACTCTACCTTTTTAAATACTAACTACCTAATCTAACATAATAGTAAAAGCGTACCAACTGCCAATTCTTCGAAACTTGAAAACAAGCCATCTCCGAATTTCGTTATCTATGGCCTATTGAGGAGAAATTCGTAGAAGAACATTGTTCGAAAACATTTAGCTTTTGTTGTGCAGCTTTCGAAAAAATTGTCTGCACGGGATAGTCGAAAATCGTTTTTCATTAATAACTTCAACAAGATCGAATGCGTTGGTCTGAAGCCCTTCAGGTTAGTAGCCCTCATAAAGACGAATGTTTTTAGTACCCACTTGTCCGGAAGTTATGAGTACGTTGGGTGTTAAAAATATTTTTCTTCGAAAAAATTGACTTTTTAGAAGTCGATTTAAAAAAAACTACAACGCTGTTCCGAGCAATGATCTGTATGGGTATCAAGACCATGTTCTTTAGTATCTAAAACCATACAGAGTTGACATGGCTAGCGCTAGAGTCAGTCAGATTTTGTCAAAAAGTAAAACTGACCATTAACGACGAGACTTTTCGAGTTGGTTTGCTTTCGTGATTTCCTGAAATGTTCTAGAAAGACTGTTCTCTGGAAAACGGCACCCACAGCTTTCTTACGACACCTAGCAGTGATATATTTGTGGAAAATGCGTTTTCGGCGAGTCAAAATGTCAAAAAATCTGAATTTACTTTTATGCAGAAATTTATACTTTTGCGTCAACAAAAATTGTGTTACTTACGAGTTGTGACGCACTTCTGCGGTTTATGGAATAAATGGAATAAATGGAATAAATGTGAATAAATGGAATAAATGGGAATAAATGGAATTAATATTGGAATAAATGGAATAAATGATAATTTTTTCAAATTCGCCAAAACCTCAAATAGACTTGATTTTGATGGCAACGCACACAACAAACCATACTAATGTGTCAAAAAGTGAAAAAACCCTCTTTTGAAAACTTAAAAGAAGTTTTGTTGAAAAATGGAATAAATAAATTTATTCCATTTATTCCCAAAAAAATAAAACTTAATCTCAAGACGTAAACCGTGCTTTATAATTTGTGCAAACCTTTTTTTGAACTTATTTGTCTAACTTGTGATGTGTTTGGTTCAGATATTTCGCAAAAACAACAAAACAAATTTTGGGTATAAATGGAATAAATGGAATAAATGAAGTGCGCCACCCCTCGGTTACTTATCATAATTTTGATAAATAAGACAAAAATAAAGTTATTTTGCCGATGACCCATCATAAAACAGACAAATATTTGCAGGTTGGTCAAATTCGCAGCCTCATTTCAAGAATAAAAAAGGCACAAGAAACCTCTTACAGAGGAGATGTGACGCAAGTCTTTATTTCTGCTCACAAAAGTTCTGAAATCAAAAAAGGGTGACGCATTAAGCGTCTAAGGCAAAATGACTTTCTTCCAGTTACAAAAGCTTCGAACGCAAAAAAAAGTTAAAGCGAAGTTACGTTGTGTTTTTAAAAAATTGCGTCACAAATGCCATACCCACCAGCGTAAAAGCATAGAAAAAATTTTTCGTTGTAAGGGGGAGGTTTTTGTGCGGATATCAGTTTTAGAAATGTATCTTTCTACAAATATACCAAATCTACATTTTGAAGTTAAAAATTGCTAGAGAAAGCCTCCTTCATCACTAAGCCCTAGGAAGACTTATTGGATGACCTCACTCATGTGGAGAATAACCATAAAATATCGAAAAATCTTATGCAAAAGTTGAAGCGTGCTAGAGAAATCAATAATAATCCCAGGATTGGGCCGTATTTCTCCAAAATATGTCATCCCTCCGAATTCGAGAAGTGGCCATATCCTGGGGCCATATTTTCCCAAAACCCTGAAACATGTTTTCGATAAAATTTAATTCTCTACAACTTTACTCTTTCTTGTAGTTTTAAAGTTATTGAGTCATCCTGACTGAGTCTGGAAGCGACTAAATCCCAAAAAGCACAGAGATGGTCAGATGTTTTAAGGAAAAAATACGTGTCGACTAAAAGAATGATCTTAAGCTACGTACATGGAAATAATGTTTTTTAACCGGTAACAGAGTCAAAATTCCTCGGGAACCAGGAACCAGCTTGCGATTTCCCTAAAAAGCCATTTCCCAATACACACCTCCCAAAAATCTTCCAAAAGTAGACTTTTCCTGAGGTTTTAAGCAAACTGATGACCTTTTTTTAGGTCACCAATCAGATTTCCCAAGTTCTTTAAATCACCAGTAAGATTTCTTAAATTCAACATGCATTTTCCAATTTCTCGTGACTTCCCTAAAATATCTAATGACTTCCCTAATTTTCCTTTCAACTTTTCCCTGCGAACCAAATTTTTTCCCAAAAATTTCTCAGTAACGAGGTTTGCAGGTCCGCGCATTATTTCAATGCCCGTTGAGCTACCCTCAAAATTTCAGCAAAATCGTCGAAGCCGTTTCCGAGATTCTAAAAAGTAACAAAGTAAGAACGTTTGCAAAATCGGTCAAAAAATATCCGATTTTCCCTCAAATGAGAAAATGGAAATTTCAAGAAATCAACGAATCGACCGAATCGATTTTAATGAGAAAAAAGGCACTTGGGCTTACAATTTTGCGTAGAATCCTGGAAAAATATTTTCCGGGGGGAACGTCATAAGGGGGGAAGGGATGGTTCAAAAAGTTCATATATATTATGTTCCTTAGTCTACGAAAAAACTTCTTGTGAATTTTTTGGCGTGTAAGACTTGCGACACGGCCCCTTACTACTGTGAGGCCATGATAACAAGCCAATGATGACTATGAACCTCCCGAAAAACAACACATCGTACCGGAAGACGATGACATATTTCAAATTATAGACAATACTTGCGTTGATGTGCTGAGTGATCTTGAATATTCTGATTTTGAAGACTTTGTTGACTTTGATTCAAATGATTTGAAAAGCTGTTTATAAGTTAAAAAAAACTTTAATTTTTGTTTTATTTTTATCAAAATTATGATTTTGCTGACGAAAATGTTGGTGGTAATTTCCGCATAAGAGTAAATTCAGATCGGATTCCGGAATCGAATAATAAATTCAAACTTACCGAATATCTTGACGAATTTGTGTGTACTGCTCATATTTTGATCCTTCAACTAAATTATCGGCTCTGTCAAACTGGTTTGCCGCTATAAAATCAGGATCGTATATTGATGGACGTGGTTTCATATTCGATAACTGCTTGTAAACTTGATCCTGTACACCAACATCTAGGACTTCAGCTCTTTTCATGGCTTCGCCAATGTTAAGTTTACTGATGTCCCATCCGTCGACAACTAAATAGAAAATTGTGAGTTCATTCAATCAAATAAACTATTTTTTGTTCAACCTATGTCGTCTGGATTAACCATCGGAATCAAGCCATTCATCGGGACAAATACATCTTTTCCATCGTCGTCTGAACCTAGTAGGACAGTGCCTGCTTGAGTTATGGAACCATACCTGTTTATTGAACAAAGCAGAATAAATTCGTTAAAATTCAAGAATTCAGTTATGTCACAGAGAGAAATAATAAGTTGGCAGCACTCCATCGAATTCATTGTGTGTCGAGCGTGTCGAAGGACTTTTTGGTTACAATAAGCCTGATACGACGAATACACACGTGCGCTAACTATGACGGCGTCGAAAAATAATAAAATTGTTTCACACGCCAAAAGCCATCTTTGATATTGGTATTCTACATCGTTGCAGTGGTGCCAACAGCAAATTTTATTGATGGCTAATTCCATCGGTAACCCATACATTGTCGCTACCATGTCACCTGGGAAACGAATGTGTTTTGTCTCATGTTAATATAAGTCTATAAAAGAGTGAAAGAGATGAAATTCGTTACCCAGGTGACGATGACGCGACGGTACCAACGGAATTACAGTCGATACAATTCATACAAAATCACCAATGGAATTATTTTATCAATGACGATACAGATGACACGCATACATACCAGTTTGCCTGCTGCGTACCCGTTCTGGTCCTCCACTCTATCTTCCTACGGTTGGCTTCTAATGCGGCGGTTATTGTTGATCCATTGTTGCCACCCCAACCAACCAGCATAACACCGAGCTTTGGAACTGTTCTCTTTGTCCGAATCGATAACGAAGTTGTTACAGGTTCAACCTGTAATTTAACTATATTTTAAAAAATTCCGAAAGTCATCGCACGATTTGTTTATGCTAAATCCACAAGCCTTTAACGTGAGCAGACATCGTAAAAACCTTTGAACATTTTACTAAAATATGATTTAAATTAATTGATAATGAAGACGTTCATTGAACAAAAGAAGACAAGTCATCAACAGATATGATGATAAATGAAAGCTTTTACAAAATCCCTACGATTATTGCGAGATATGAAGTCGTTGGTCATGCGATTTATTACATTTGTCACGAAATCAAATTGTGAATATTTGCATACACATTTGCTGGATTTATTGAAACGATTGCAATTTTATCGAATTTGTATTGTGAGTTTAGCACAATTTTTTAGAATGTTCATAGAAGAAGGTTCATAGGAGAAGGTTCATAGACTCAATTAAATCAGATTTAGAAGTTAGGGGGCTTTCACTGGGCGAGCAAACTATCTCCTTGACAGAGGATAGAAGGGTATGGAGGGGGGTGGTCAATGACCACCGGGTTGCGGCTTAAAGACCCCACACCGGAAGGTATAAACGGTCTATAAAGTTTGATGATGATGATGATGATGATGATGTCAAATTACTCGGAGAATGTAATTCGAGCTTGGTACCAAAAGCTATATTCATAACTGACAATAAAAACTGCATTTATTGTATGTTGAGTGGACAAGTCGTTTGGAAGGGAATGAACTTTAACAAAATTGAATCTACTCGGGGTGCAATGTAGAGGTGAGCGGGTCGGCCTTTTTTTGAAACCCGACCCGACCCTATTTTATTTTCAAAAACCCAACCCGGTAACCCGAAAAAACTGAAATCCGACCCGACCCGAATCCGATTCAGTTTTCGAAAACCCGATAACCCGACAATCTGTATGAAATGAAACCCGACTCGACCCGATTCAATTTTGAAAAACCCCATAACAAGAAGAAAACTGAACCAGATGAAAAAAGTCACTAAAAATATTGTGTGTAACATTATCTCCAAAGAGAAGTCTCGAAGGTGTCGGTTTTCATGCTGCGCCATACAGAGAAAACATGAAATTTACTGAGAAGAGCCATTCCTAAATTATCGAACTCATAAAACAATTGCACCAAAATGCGGTTTTTTACGTGAGGGTGTGTCTGTTAAGTTATGATCACTATGTTAGTTACTAAGTTATGATTAATATCATTTTTGATAAGATCTTAGGATACATCTTACTTGCAAAATCTATTTGATTGGTAATAACAAAATTCAAAAAATTTTAAATTTCCAACATATAGTCTGGCACAGCGTTGCACAAAGTCGATTTTTGGAGTTTTGCGAGCGTAGCGAGTAAGAAAAATTAAGACGTGTACACTAAACTTTGTGCCAAATGCCCGTATCACAATCTGTGACATATTGTTGTGTTATAAAGTTCGTGTGTCGTCTCTCGAGACAACTTTTGTCAAAAAAAGGTATCAAAAAGCCACAAGGCCTTTATATTTTGTACTAATTTATTTTTTATCGTGTTGGAGCCCATATACAGCTCCGACACACAAATATTTAACAAAGCATAAGAGAATGGTAGGTGATTTTAAAAATTCATTTTTTTTACGAGTCGAAAACGTAAACACTGAGTGTGAATGTAATTTTGTTGTGTTTGTCGTTTTGATTCAAATAACATCGAACGATTTTTTCAGAAAGTATTAGTTTATGATTTTATTAGTCCATTTAACAGGATTGTAAGGACTTCAAGTAATTTGAATATTTTTCCAAAATGACTATTAAAA
This sequence comes from Pseudolycoriella hygida, assembly GCA_029228625.1. Lineage (NCBI taxonomy): Eukaryota > Metazoa > Arthropoda > Insecta > Diptera > Sciaridae > Pseudolycoriella > Pseudolycoriella hygida. The sequence goes on from CM055403.1 coordinate 127,997,084, forward strand.
TGTTGTGCTTGTTTTAACAAGTTAATTTCGACGGTTTCATGAGAAATTGCATATGCGGTTTGAACAAGGCTTGAGGTAAGTATAAATTAACTGAAATCACTGTGCATCGAACAATTAATCTTAAACAAAACTTTCTTTCATCCATCCAGTTACATCGAAAAATATTACTATTACCCTATCGCACTACCTCATTACGCTGACACATACATTCATCAAAACTACCTAAGTCATGAGACTTCTTTCTGTTACTTTTATCGAAATGAGCATTTCATTTCGATACAAGTGCGGAAAATTATATCGGTTTTACAGCTTAAATTCCAATAGTAAATTGTTCGGAAAATTTTTAGTTCTAAATCTGTTACTGCGGTCCAAATCTTTCGAATTGTGATACGGCATGACACAAATGTTATTTCGATTTATTCAATGTACTAATACTAGTACGCGTAACTTTCTCACTATTTACTATAATTTCATGAAAAAAGAGTTACCGGGTTTTTTGTTAAATAATTACAAAAACCCTACCCGACTCGAACCCGACACGATTCGATTTTGAAAAAGCCGTAACCCGTCAACCCGATAAAATTGATTCGGGTTCGAGTCGGGTTTTTTCGTACTTTTGGGTAACCCGCTCACCTCTAGTGCAATGAAAAGTAATTTATGCAACGCCGTTGTGAAAAGTGAACTTTTTCATGCATCGTTTCGGTGACGTTAGAGAGGTCGTTTTACAACTGGTTTTACTTTTTATAACTAGTGACAAAAAGTAACTTTTCATCACTCATTTGGGTGTAACTTTTTAAAATTGACTTGCGTCATAAAAAGTAACTTTTTGTCACTAGTGATAAAATAGTTATTTATGCAACTAGTTGCGAAATGGAGTTGTTTTTGTCACTACATGTGAAGTTATCAAACGAGCGAAGCGACAAAAACAACCAATTTCGCAACGTGTTTCATACAAAACTTTATGCAACAACTTGTGAAACGTGAACTTTTGAATGAGTGACAAAAAGTAACTTTTTATCACTAGTGACTTTTCGCAGGCTGTGTAAGGAAATTATTACTTTTTGACACTGTCTTAGCTGAACAAAAAAACTACCCTGTCGTAATTCGCATAAAAAACAATTAAAAAAAAACAAAAGAACTATCAAAACAAAAAGAACTCTGTTGTTCTTTTTTCCGAACTTGTTTATTATTCAAATTATGCAGCTCAATAAAAAGAAGATGAATGCGAGAAAATTCAAGTTTTTGTATATGAATCCATCAACGAAATTATAGACAAGTTAAGGCGCTTAAATGGGTTAGCTCAGTGGTAACGTACCGGCTTTCTATCAAGAATATCCGGGTTCAATCCTGGTGGCGACAAATTCTGTGTAGGATTTTTCTTCAATGTTTAGCATGAAAATATCGTAATTTGGGTAGTTGTAGATTTGGTGCCGCAACGAATCGTACACAAAAGAATGACAAATATGACGTCACCCATATTTGATGAATTCTGTGTACAAATATTGGAGTGTCACTTTAGGCGGAGATATCATTAGCACCAGAAGAAAACCTAATAATAAAATGCTAGCTACCGTTAGACGTAGTTCGGAGTTCACGTTAAGCATGTGGTCCAAAAAATGCCTGCCGTTAAAACACATTGATGGGGCGAACTGGCACCTTACTAGTTTCCGCATCTAGTACATCGGTATCTTATTAATTAACCAATCAGGCCCTGAACATTTTTGACCCAACTTTTCGGTGTGACTCCAAACTGGTCTCTTTTTTCGGTATTCAGACACTAAAAAGTTTTGTCTACCTATTGCCTGAACACCGAAAAAAGAAACCAGTTTGGAGTCACACCAAAAAGACGGGTTAAAAATGTCCAGTGCCAGATTTGTTAATCATGCTCGGAGTGGTAGCGGAGAGCGTGACGCAGTCCCCACACCCCAAAAAAAAACGTCCACAAACCCAAAAACCTCCATACAAAAACCTCTGGGACAAGACACGATGTATAGGCGAACTTTTGAGTTTTTTTCCCCTCGCCCCCCTCCCCCTCCAAATTATTTTTGAAAAAAACTACGTCGCAGCAGCTTTCAAACAAGCCCTCACTCATATTAATCGGTTGAAAATTGGCTGAGATATCGCCAATCAAAGATGATCAATTTCCATACATTGATGGTCAAATCTGCTTTGCAAGTAATAACAATATTTTATGTGGTGTGTCAACGATGTGTGTCAACGATGTATCTATCTACTTTTTTTTTCTCGAGAACCGCTCGAGCAATTTCCTTAAAATTGTCAGGGAACGTCAGTCTCGGACCCAAATGAAAAATTTCATATGCCGCTTTTCCGGGAAAATTCTGGAAAAGCCGTGGCATGTGGAAAAGTGGTCAAAGTGGTAATGCACGGAGTTTTCGAATTTTAGCTCCGAAGTGACGATAGCTAGAGAGTTGGTTTCTTCGGGAAAGTTATAGAGTTTGGTCAGGAGAATTTTTTGGGATCTTAAGAAAATGGCTCCCAGCGGTCAAACTGGCGCCATTTTGAATTTTCCCAATCAATTTTTTTTATTTTCGAGTTTTAGCTTCGGAATGACAATACTTAGAGAGTTGGTTTCTTCGAGAAAGTTATAGAGTTTGATCAGGAGAATTTTTTTGGGTTTTCAGAAATCTGCCAAAAAGACGCCATCTTGGATTTTTGTTAGGTATAAATTATGCTTCTTTGGGTTTTCGAATTTTTGCTCCGGAATGATAACACTTGCAGAGTTGGTTTCTTCTAGACAGTTATAGAGTTTCATCAGGAGAATTTTTTGGTATCATTAGAAAATGGCTGCCGGCTGTCATAGCGGCGCCATCTTATATTTTCGTTTATGCTTCTACGGTTTTCGAATTTTAGCTCCGGAATGACACTACTTAGAGAGATGGTTTCTTCTACAAAGTTATAGAGTTTCATCAGGAGAATTTCTTGGGATCATAAGAAAATGGCTGCCATCTGTCATAGCGGCGCCATCTTTCTTCTAGACAGTTATAGAGTTTCATCAGGAGAATTTTTTGGTATTATTAGAAAATGGCTGTCGGCTGTCATAGCGGCGCCATCTTGGATTTTCGTTTATGCTTTTTCGCTTTTCGAATTTTAGCTCCGTAATGACACTACTTAGAGAGACGGTTTCCTCTAGAAAGTTATAGAGTTTCATCAGGAGAATTTTTTGGTTCATTAGAAAATGGCTGCCAGCTGTCATAGCGGCGCCATCTTGGATTTTCGTTTATGTTTCTACGATTTTCGAATTTTAGCTCCGGAATGACGCTACTTAGAGAGACGGTTTCTTCTAGAAAGTTATAGAGTTTCATCAGTAGAATTTTTTGGTATCATTAGAAAATGGTTGCCAGCTGTCATAGCGGCGCCATCTTGGATTTTCGTTACGGTTTTCGAATTTTAGCTCCGGAATAACACTACTTAGAGAGATGGTTTCTTCTAGACAGTTAAAGAGTTTCATCAGGAGAATTTTTTTCGTATTATTAGAAAATGGCTGTCGGCTGTCATAACGGCGCTATCTTGGATTTTCGTTTATGCTTTTTCGCTTTTCGAATTTTAGCTCCGTAGTGACACTCTTTAGAGAGACGGTTTCCTCTAGAAAGTTATAGAGTTTCATCAGTAGAATTTTTTGGTATCATTAGAAAATGGCTGCCAGCTGTCATAGCGGCGCCATCTTGGATTTTCGTTTATGTTTCTACGGTTTTCGAATTTTAGCTCCGGAATGACGCAACTTAGAGAAACGGCTTCCTCTAGAAAGTTATAGAGTTTCATCAGGAGAATTTTTTGGTATCATTAGAAAATGGCTGCCAACTGTAAAAGTGAAGCCATCTTGGATTTTTTGCTAAATTCTGTATAAGAATACCTAGACAGTTGGTTTCTTGAGAAAAGTTATATGAATCAGTGGGAAGAATTCGTGACACGAAGTGTTCCGAAGGTAGCCGAAGGTGACATGAAGTGTTCCGAAGGAAGGCGAAGGTGACACAAAGTATTCCGAAGGTGGTACGAAGTGTTCTGATGGTAGACGAAGGTGTTGGAGAACAAATTTTTTCAGAGAAAAAGTTTTTTTGGAGAAAAACTTTTAGTATAAAATTTTTTTTGGAGAAAATTTTTTTTGGAGAAAAATTT
>CM055403.1:128001717-128039872 GCA_029228625.1 Pseudolycoriella hygida
ACGCAGAAGTTTGTTTGAATGGAACCTTGTGTTAAAAGTTTTGATTTCCTGAAAAAATTAGAGCGCTTTCTTTGAAACAAAATTACGTTGTGTTAAAAAAAAATGCGTCACAAATGCCGGACCCACCAGCGGAATAATTTTTCAATACTTTCAGTTTTTACACGCAAAAATTTAAATTTACTCTAAAAAATCTACGCAATAAGAAACAAAAGTCAAATTTTTGAAGCGCAAAAACTGAAAGTACAGAAAAATTATTTCGTCGTTCGAAAAATCAATTCATAGATGTTGAGTAATCAACAATGAAAAATTATACGATACTTTTCAAGTAAAAATTCAGATTCCAGTGAATTAAACGAAACGATTGTAAATTATTGAATAGCTATAGTATTAATATTTTTTACATGTTTCTGCCTGGTAAATGTCTCATTACCTCGTCGCAAGCGACTCGAAAAACGCATTTAGCGAGCAAATATTGTACATAAGTGCTTCCAAATAGTTGTTTTGACTGGTAGGATTACAGCATTCGCCTTCGGCTAATGCAGCAACCTTCCTACGAGTAAAAACAACCAATTTGGAAGCACATGCGTAATATACTAACATACACCTCAGTGGCTGTCTAGGGAGATAAGTCATACATTACTGTGTTGTATCAAAATTTGTTTTGTTGATTTCTTGCTTCGGTGCATAAAAACTCTTACGTTTCTGCAGGATAATTTATTTATCCTCTCGGAGGATTATATCCCTTGCCTTCGGCTCGGGATACAAGTTAAGTCGAAGATAAATACACTTTTCCGCGGATGCGTAATAATTGTTAACGTGTACGCACTCGGTACGTTGAGTATACGTTGCAGGTTCATTGCTACGTAGATGAAATTTAACTTGCTAGGCAGTAATGATGCGACCTACGTAATGAGCCATTATGGTCCACGGTCCAGTTCACCCAGAATGAACTGTTCTAGCTTGTAGGCCTTATTGTTTTAAAGAGAAAAACTATATCCACACCGCGATTTAAACCCGACACATCCACATCAGCCTCTTCAATGCTAACCATTATCCCACGGATTCATGTAACGAGCAACGATTAGAAATCGAACACTTAGTTGTAAGGGTATAACAAGGCTAGTCGATTCAAAAAGTTAATAATGTATGTGTATGTGTATGATATATGTCATTGATTTTGTTTAGAACATAAACAAAATAATTAAATTTTGCCCAAACGAATAAAAAGTAACTTTCAATATGAATACGTATGTACCGTACGTATGCTATATACTATATAGCACTAAACTTAATATACTAAATCCTTTCTGAACACCAACGAAAACGAGTTTTAACGCTAGCGCTCGTGAAGCGCCCGCTAGCACATTCAAGGATATTACCGAATAACTATATGCCTAAAACAGACGATAAAGTAAAGAATATGTTTTCATCGTTCTATTTCCTACGTTTATTGCATGACGCAATTTTGAAATTGAAATGGTTCTAGAAATTTTTCATCGCAAAACTGGAATTGCTGCAGCTGTCAACGAACAGAAGGATAAAAACATATTCTGTACTTTTTCGTCTGTTTTGGGCAATAGGCAGTTCTTAACGAAAATAGAAAGCAGCGCTTGACATTTGAAGCAGACTAACCCTTTTGAGAATTCTGAGATTCGCAGCAGATTATCTATCTTTAGTTCATAATATCGATTTTGTACGAAAGCGTTGGCGTTAAGATCTGCTGTACTATATTACAGTGGACCCTGCGAAAGTAATTCATTAAATGAAAATACAATTTTGTTAGAAGAGCCAAACTAACGAGTGTTTTTTTCAGCAACAAGCTTTGAAAACAATATTTTGACGAGTGAAGCCCTTGCATATCCGAGCCGAAGGCGAGGTATGCAACTTCACGAGTCAAAATATCAGTTTTCAAAGCGTGTTACTCAAAGTAACACCGGTGAGTTTGCGAGTTCTCAAAATTGTGTCCGAAGTAATGAATTATGTGGAAGGGTCCACTGTATAATGTTTTTTGTGTATCCTTCCGAAAGTTGAGCATTACATGTATGTTTACCCCCTACGAAAACCATGCATCGAAGGTCTTTTTTACCTCACTGTGAAAACAAATGTTTACCGCACACGTGAGTTAAAACTACTAACAAAAGTTTACCCGACTAGAAAAGTGAGGTAAAACTTTTCTTTTCACTATTGAGGTAAAACTTTTGTTTTCATTGGTGAGGCAAAGAAGACCCTACATGTCATGCATGGTTTTCATAGGGGTAAACTAACATGTAATACTCAACTTTCGGATGGGATAGCCAATAACATCACTTACATTCAGGCTTGGTTAAACTTTACGTAGCAATGAAAATAGTCGTTTCTAATAGTCTGAGTGGAAACGAGACTAAAAATACATCCTCCAAAAAGATGTGTGAGGAATTTCAAATTTCCATCACTTTAACAACCAAACGGTTAACCCAAAAAATATTATCAATCCATTACAATGAATTATGTAAAGAAACAAATCATTCATTTTCGCAAAACTTGCTGGAAGATGCGGGACTTTGTAAAAAAAAAAGACATTTTCAAATTGAAGAGATAATTTTGTACTAAATTTTACCGATTAGAATACGACTTAATTTCCTCAACTAATGGAAACTCCACGGAAACAGTGAGTGAAGAAACAGATAGCTCACAAAATTTCTAATTGAACTTAGAGAAAAATACTAACCTACATTTTACGACATTTTACATAGGAATATTACGTTTTTTCACGGGGTTCACGGGGATATGGGAGTCTAAGCATTTAGAATTGGAAAATATTTTAGGCAAGATTCAATAGATAAAATTCACAAGTTCAAAATCAAAATATTTCCAGCTGTCTTTGAAAATGAAGGTGCGCTTTCGTAGCAAGAATATACTGGGCTCCGAACCTTAAAAATTTTAATCTTACGACCTGCGAACCTCGAAAGAGCATAAAAAGGTTCACAGAGACTCGATATGAACTTCGGCGAAAAGCTGTTTCAAGTGCTAAGGTTCACTTACCGAACCTTGGGAACCTAGCGAAAAATGCGTAATATTACGAGAAGCGATGAACGAACCTAAGTACTAGGAACAACTTTTCGGTAAGGTTCATAGCGAACCTCGGTAAAGCTTTTAATGAAGGTGCGTTTTTGTGACCAGGAAAGACTGTAAATATTCAAATCTCGCAACTTGCAAACCTCGAAAGAGCACAAAAATGTTCGCGGAGGTTCACTTTGAACCTTATCGAAAAGCTATTCCGAGTGCTTTGGTTCGCTAAGTATTTTTGTCCGAGTTCACTTAGCAATTTTGTGAAATAGGTATTTATTTCTCAATTGACTGTCTCCATGGTATAAAAACCACATCATCTGGGCTTCGATGAAGATGGAAAATGGTAAATTATAAAGATAAGAAGTTCAAAGTTTTAAGTACACTGTGTACAAATTACTTGAGAAATGTAAATCATGTTTCAACAGTTGCGTCAATTTAACGCAATCTGTTAAATTCACACCAACTGAATTAATGTCTTTAATTTAAAAATATCTTTTTTTCACAAATTCCTGCATCTTCCTGGGTGAGAGAAAATCTAATGTTTCACAAATAAAACAAACGAAATTTCACATTGTATAAACAATAATCTCAGTCGACTTTCAACAAGCTTTTTTTGCAATGCATAAACCCGCCAAAATAGTGTAAATATTGTTAAAAGTAATGAAATTTGGAATGTTTTAAGATTAGCCGCAAGCTTAACACGTGTGCTGAAACTATTCCACTTTCATCACGATTGACGAACGACGCTTTTTACGCTTGAAGATTAAAATAAGACGAAATCAATCAGAATGAGGCTGACGTGACACTAGCTAACATAGAGGGGGTACGAAAAATACCGATTTTGGCGTGACATCCTTTATGAACGACCACTAACTCATTATGAGGGAAAAATAATTCTAATTCTTACTGCCACTTTCGAACATAGAGTGTTCTAATCAATGACAATGGTGCTATTTAAATAAGAGGCGCTTGTTATCAATAGGTAATTTTTTATGACCAGGAAAGTTTTTATCATCAGGAAAACAACAATAAGATTAGAATAAATACAAACGTTAAGCGAACAAAAGGGTACATCCACATATTACGTACGCAAAAAAATACGATTTTGAGACCCCCTTCTCCCCCATGCACGCAAAAATGTAGAAAAAAAAATCTCAAAATACATTAAGCGAACGCTTTTAGCAACCACCTACCCTCTCCCCAATGCGTACGTAATATGTGAATGACCCCAAACAATCCAATCCAGTCAACCAAGTCAATCCCTTTAACCCGAATCAAACCCATTTTTTCTTGAAGAATCTGCTTCTGGATGTCCAGATAACAATACTCTAGTGAGAAATCGTTTTTCCCTACTAGAGACAAAACAATTTCACAATATATCATCATACTAAAGCATTCACACACCAAAATCGGAACACGGGAGATGTTAAAATTTTAGATGAACAGTAAGTGGTATGATGTCGATATTTACTTAGTTGATGCATGTATAATCTCTAGGTGCGAATCGAACAGTTCTTGAAGTTTTGTAACTCTTGACAGGATAATTTTGAAATCTTTTTGCTAATGGAGCCCATCCAGGTTCTGCACAGCGTTGAAACAAGCTTTCCTCGCAATTACTGTACTACGATTTCATAATCATATCATTTTTTTTATGAGCCACGTTTCTCGTTCAATATAGTTTAAATTTTGACTAGTTTTTTATTCATATGACCGTACTGGTAAGAATTTACCTTAATATAAGTTATATAGCCTAAGCTGTTTTTACTTAAATTTGGTCAACACTGTATCGTACCTAATTCTGATTTGTTTTTTAAAATCAGATTCTGCTTTTCGGTCCTTTTCTGTTTTTTATTACAACAATTAGACTTATATACGCAGGACTGACATGACTGGACATGGCAGAAATGCCTCAAATACTTTTTTTGGTTCGATCTTTAGTCGTAAGTCAAGTGTTCTTATTGGTGGAACACAGTACGCATGAGTTAGGCTAAAGTATGTCTTAACATATTTTAAATTTGCACCCTGCAGCCCTGTTGACAGTTAAAGGTCAGTTGTAGTGCCTGATAATAGTCGGGTAAGTTGTTGGAGGCATTTCAATAATTTTTCTTCAAGTGAAATTAATGTAGTTAAAATTTGGAGTAATTTGTGCAAATTTTTTTTTTGATCTCTTATTTGTATTTTGAAATGCAATCACGCTTCAACGCAAAATTTTATATTTTAGCAATAGGTTTGTAGTTTAGGGTATTAACCATGTATCTAAACCTAGGAGGGTCGAATTTTTCGAAAATGAATTGGATTTTTATCGATTTTCCTGTGTTCCGATTTTGGTGTGTGAATGCTTTATCAGTTACTTTCAGTGTGATTTTTGCTACAACCCCTGAGTCATTAACCATCCTAATCACCCGCCAACCAGATGGCTTGTTCGCCTAGCAAACTAACACCTAAATCTCATTTAATGGAATCTATTAATTTTTCTCGTTAGTCTACCTTTAGGTCGTAAACCCGGAATATGCGCATTCAAGATGATCCTCGTTGAAAGGCTGTCATCACCCACCTTTTTAAAATACGCAAAATATCGGGGACGGCTCTCTCTTGCCGCCTCTTCCACCAACAAAACCCCGAAACTTTCGCTAATACCGTCGTTACTAATATGATTATCCCATTACTTCCTACGGTTAACCTTCGCTACGCTACGAACAACCCTCACGTCAGAAACCTTAAGGTATTGAGCCAAAAGATCACAGACTACCAGATTTTCACTACCATAAGAGATATTTGACCTAAAGATTAACCTGTGAATAACTCTTTCCTGTTAAACGTATGCGATCTTAACTATCACATTACCCATTCACTCCCCATAGATTCGTACCATCCTGCGATATTCAACATTATGTTAACGAAACTTCATGTACGCCCCGCTGCGTTACGTCGTAGCAATAGTTCCTTGCTTGTTATATATGACGACCGGCTAACTTGACCTCCAATCATGGGCGCGCGGTAGCATTGCGCCCGTGACGCAAGTCCCCATACGATTAAAAAAATCCGAAATTTTTTTTCGTAGACTGCGGAACCATATATACAGCTAAATTTTGACTTTTTTCCCTTGCGTCGTACCCCCCTGAGACCTAGTTTATCGGATTCTACCTTCGACCTATCGACCTTTCACTCATTAAAATCGGTCCAGTGGATCCGAAGATATGACCTTTAGAAAATCGTCATTTTCCATACAAAATGTTCTGCTTCATAGAAGCCAAAGAAAATGTATACATCCTACGTTAATAGAAGCCAAAGAAAATGTATACATCCTACGTTAGTTAGTTAGTTGTGGCATTTCCATTTATATGAAAAACGACTTTTTTGGCGATTTCTCGAAAACTGGCGGTCAGATCTTCTTTAAATTTTGCAGGAACCTTCGGATGGGCATTCCACGCCATCTAAGATTTTAAAAAAGTGGGGTCACCGGCTTCGTTTGGGCGCTAGGGCTCCTGGAAGCTCCCATACAAATCCCATATAAAATAATGTGTATGTGTGTGAGTGTCACAGTTGGGTGAGTGAGGTATTCAACTTCCATTAGAGTTTTTGATATTTTTCGGTTATTCTCGATATGAGTGAGGTCATCCAATGGGGCTTAATAGGTTTATGGGATTCTTGTGGATTCTTGTGGATTCTTGTGGATTTCTCTAGCACTTTACAACTTCCATCAGGTTTTTTGATATTTTTCGGTTATTCTCGACATGAGTGAGGTCATGCAATGGAGCTTCCTAGGTTTAAGGGATTTTCAAAGATTTTTGTGGATTTCTCTAGCACTTTTCAACTTCATCAGGTTTTTCGATATTTTTCGCTTATTCTCGACATGAGTGAGGTCATGCAATAGAGCTTCCTAGGTTTAAGGGATTCTTAAGGATTTTTGTGGATTTCTCTAGCACTTTTCAACTTCCATCAGGCTTTTTTGATATTTTTGATCGGTTTCAATTTCTTCCAAAAGTACTGATATCACAACAAAAACCCTTTTAAAAGGGAAATGTGACGCAAGTCGTTGTCCAAAACAACTGCTATCACAACAAAAACCTTTTTAAAAGGGAAATGTGACACAAGTCAATGTCCCTTCTTCCAAAACAACTGATATCAATTTGGGTGACGCTGAACGCTTCGAAACGCAAAAAAACTTTCAAAATATTTTCACATTTGATTAAAAAAATGCGTCACAAATGCCGGACACTGGTGTTATAGTTTTTCTGTTCTTTCAGCTTTCACACCGCAAAAATTTGACTTGAATGTAGGAATGTATGTAGTATTTTTGTACAGGAAGTCAAATTTTTGCGTATAAATTTGTGACGCATTTTTTTAATCAAATGTGAAAATATTTTGAAAGTTTTTTTGCGTTTCGAAGCGTTCAGCGTCACCCAAATTGATATCAGTTGTTTTGGAAGAAGGGACAACGACTTGCGTCACATTTCCCTTTTAAAAGGGTTTTTGTTGTGATATAGAAATGCATCATTCCCAAAATATTAACATCAATGATTTAAAAAAGAGATGCATATGCTGGTCAAGTTGTGTTTCAAATATAAACAAGTTTTCTTTCATCATTTGAATAAATTAGTAAAACATACAAATGCTTTTATCACATTCCGGACTGTAGTTATAATAAAAGTTATTGAACCGCTGCGTCTCTAGGCACGTTTGAGTTATTTCTGTTATATAAGTTAAAGCCTAGATTAACATTTATCACGTCTCATGAACGGCTGAGAATTAGGTATGAAATTACTAAAAAAAGATATCAGTCAACTACTAAGTAACGCAAAGTAACGAAAATTAGTCATAGAAATCATTTATTGCGTGCAATATTTTCGTTGCATTCTTGCAATTTTCATCGATTTTTCCCATCTGGGAAATTCTAAGTTCAAGGGCAGAATGGGAATGATTACATGAGTGGGTGCATAAAATGACGCACATTGAAAATTTCGTCTCAACTAAAACTTACATTCAAAACATCGCCTTGCTTCTGCACTTTCGTAGTCGAATAACTATAATTCACATGGATGTAGTCATCGGAATAATTAACATTTGGCGAATTAACTTTTAAATTGCATTTAGCCATTCTGATAAAATAAACAATTTTTTTTCACACTTAGTTGCTATGTCTTTTCTGAGAAGTATTTATCGATTTTACAGAACGATTTTCCACTATACACACGAATGTTAAGCAGTTATCAGGAACAGCACGTCTTCATCACCAAGTATACCACCAATTACTGAAACGAATAACGACCGAAGTTTACTTTTCTCTTACGTGGTAAAGATACCGGCCGGTAGTGTTGTAACAAGTGGTGCGATGGTAGATATAGCGCGCATAGTCAATGGAATAACTAATGTTGCTCTTGACATTTTCACTCTTTATTTTCCATGTATGTGTGAAGTGTGTGGTATGTATCGTAAAATATTTAAATCGTAAATCGTCTAGTGACAAAAGGCACACAATCATATTTGATTCGATCAAAATGTAGTTGTTCGGAACAGCTAGGAAAGGCGAAAGGGGAAAATTATCGTGACAGATGTGCCGAACTCAAATATTATAATTAATCACGCAAAGCGAAATGGGAGTCAGAGGGATGGAGTTGGGTCATGGGTTTATTTGGCAAAAGTGGATGATTTCCTATAATGTAAAACCTTATATGTTCAGTTTTGCAAATTTATTCGTAATTAAGAAAGTCCTTTGGAAATTGCAGTCAAATGAAAGAATATGTACTAAGCAGACCCATAATTCCACAAGTTTCTTTATAACATTTCACAGATACAATGAACCATAGGCTAGCCAACGTGAACATAAGGCGACAGCCGACAGAAATACTCGTCGCCGGCAGCGACAATCTCAGACCCTAGCGGCCAGTTTTCGGTTGCTAACATTTGGCGGCTGTCATGCTGATTTTGCTCATCTTTGAATTCTCACTCACTTTTTCGATTGCCTTTTAGGGAACAAAAAGATTTTGAAAATCGATTCCACTCGAGATATCGTGTCGACAGACAGACGGACAATATTTCTTTACAGATTTTGGCTGGTTAGAAACGTCTCGGTAAACGCATAAGCCTTGTATACTTCGTACGCGTCTAAACACTAGTGTGACGAATATTTCTATTTGAAATGAACTCATTATCAGTATGTCCTTTAGTGCATTGAATGAGTCATACAAACGAGCGATTTGCAATTTGTTGTTATTATGTTTTCACATTACGTGATGCCATTTAGATTTTGCGACACGCGTGCTTAATGTGAGAGTTCGCTTGTAGCAGTATATTAAGCCATGGGCAAAGTAGGCAGCCCCAAGTGAAAATTCTGTTCTCAAGAGACCATGAAAAAAACATTCTCAAAGGTGAACCTGTGCGGGTCATGTGCCAGCCGTGCATCTGTCTAACTATCAAGTGCTCTTTTTACGTCGACGTCGTAGTTCCAAGGACCTTAATTCTCGTCGGAGTTTATTGCTAAACTTAAGATGCTACCTGATGATTTACCTACGGATCATCGGGGAAACGGAAGTAGGTTAGGCGTTTGGTTAACCTCCAAACACTGAAAAATATGGATACTCCTTATGAACTCAACAACGCAACCTCAGATCGGACAGGATAAACCGCAACGACTCCTAGGAACATGCAATGTAAGATCTTTGTTGCGGCCAGGAGGATTGAGATCTCTCACAAGTGCGCTAAGAGCAGCAAAAGGTGCGTATGAGAACTCGCATCATAGCAGTGTTTATCGCTTCTGACTATATCAATACGTGCTATCACACTTCTGAGGATGAGCTACTGACAAAAAAATTATCCTACAAGCTGAATCATATGGAATACTCCAGAAAATCGGCGCAGTAAGTCCGAAAGTAGGAAAAGAAGTAGAAGTACACCAATCGTTACAACAGACTACGCAAAACGAAGACAACAGCAACCACATCTGTCGAAGAATTTGTCTTCGTGGTTCACACACTAAATGCTGTTAATTCGACGGCTGAACGTTTGGAAACAAGTCTCCCAGCCAAGGAAATTAGGAAATTACATCAATAACTCACGAAAATTACTAACTAAATCGGAAAATTATTATATTTTTCTGTAAGAACGTAACACAACGAGTAGAACGCGCAAAACGTGAACAAACATCAAAGCACTAGCCAACTTGCAACTAGTCAACGGTGACATATGTACTACACAACAGGACCATAGAGCCAGACAAACGGAAAAGGTTTTATTACAGCGGCATTTGAAACTCTACGCACATGACGAACACGACATGGATTCAACAATAAATTCTGCATTCAATAAAAACAATGTCACAATGAATAACACTAGCAGAACTGTTGAGAACCCAAACGTCGGAGGAAGTCTGCGTATTCTCCAAGAGGGCATCTGAAATGTGAATACCTCGGAACACTGCTCGACGAAGAAAGGATAGACGTATGCGTCGTACAAGAAACCTATTTGAAGGAAGAAAATGCAAGGTCAGAAGTACACGGTTTCTCGATGGTAGCAGCGATACACCACGAGAAGTTTGCCTTGGCAACTTACATCAAGGACGATTTGCTGCCACTAGTCGAAATACACCCACAAGCCAACCCGTTCTACTACAGTATTACAAACAAACAAACGTGAAAAATCTGGATAGCCATCTTGCTATGGAGCCTAGATGTTATAAGAAACTAAGATACACATTGTCGCTTCCTGGAGCCTTTCCAGTTTCGATTTGGTTTATGGCTGCGTCTAGTTCGTTCATTGTGACCTGCGTGGAGAAAGTTGAGTTTTTAGGGCTTCTTCTGAAATTCCTAAGGTAGTCTTTGTTTATTCGACGCTTTTGTTGAGAGTCTACGGTTGAGAATGCTTACCTGTGGCCTCGTCTAATAGATTTTTTCGCTGTTGATGTGAGTAGTCCTACGAATCTGCTGTAATTTGAAATCACCGGTGGAATTCTTTGTATGGTGAAAAGTTTCCAGTTTGCCTTCGTGAAATTCCACTTATTCTTTTTGTCGGCTCTGATCAGTCGAAGTTGCAGTCCGGCGTGGATTACTACGGGTCGGTGTTGACTGTTAGGGAAGCCAGTCAGTATTTTTCGGTTCGTTGGGAATGAATCACCGTTTTCATCATTGGAGATGAAACACAGGTCTGGTGTGTAACACCGATTCCATCTAGCGGACTTAAAAGTTCGGCGGTCGTCTGAGTTGTACAATAGCCAAAAATTTTCCCTGTTCATTAGGGTGGGTCAATTTCGGGTCATTTTACAACACAAATGTTTTCGGTTGTAGGAACATGAGAGATACTTTTCTGCGTTATTACTTTTGTATTTCCGAACACTTTTGAGTATCATACAACTAAATGAAATTTGTTAAAACAATTTTTTTGTATGAAAAATCAAAATTTCCAAAGGCTGTGGGATACTCGGAAATACAAAAGTAATAACGCAGAAAAGTTTGTCTCATGTTCCTACAACCGAAAACGTGTTTGTTGTAAAATGGGCCAAAATTGACCCAAAATCGACCCACCCACTCGTACAGATTGTTTCCATCTTGATCTTCGTCATTGTATCCCCACGCTGCGTGATGGCTGTTGAAATCTCCGACGACTATAGAAGGCTTTGTGAGGTGGGGGAAAACGATGTTGTCGAAGTTAGCAGACGGCGGAACTAGCGGGAACGACATGGGGGTGCTCAGGAAAAACTTTAAAAATCACAACAGCGGCGATGGTACTACTGCTCACCTGTATGGATGAACTGTGCACATACGAACAAAGTCGACACCCACATAAACAGAGCTTTACGTATCGTCACGGGAACAGTGGATCCAACGGAAGTAGAGTGGATCTACGGACTCAGTAATGTCGCACCTCCTCCTATCACACGGCAAGAAGCAGCTCTACGGAAATGCTCATAAAAATCGCAGAAGAAAACATTTATTAAAAAAAATAAAGGTACTGCCCTCGTAAGGAAGGTTGCTTACAAACACAGTGTATCTATCTATCAATTAAGACATTTGTCATACTAACTATAAGCTGAATTTCAGTAGTTTACTTTTCTTTGTCACATTTTTCGTTAACTATATATATGCTGGTTAATAATATGGATAGTCTTGACTAGTATTAACTCAGTTAATTCTTTCAATTTCACTTTGTCCAAATTGTTCAAAGATATCGAAACAGCGCCAAAGACCACACGACTGCAACCGAGAAATCCTTTCTGGAAATTCTATTATCAAAAAATGAACTAAACGACATAAAAACAAGATGGAAAGAATGGTTGCAAGGAGTGGATGTAGTCAACAAACAATTGATCACCGATCCGATCGTCGAAGTTAATGGACTGGAACTACCTAGGAAATTGTGGCTTCGTCTGAATTGATTCCGTACCGGCCAAGACTGTTGCACCGTTGGAAATTCGCCGACTCACCACTACGCCCATGCAGAGAAGTTCAAACAATGTAGCAATATTGAGCCGAGGTACCATCCATCGCTTCACGGGCAATTGAAGTTTAGGACCGGCACAAAGCAAAGAAGAGTTAACTTAAAGCAGTACTAATATATAATTAACCTATGTGATAATCGATAACTGGAACTGTGATTAACGGACAGAATTCTTGTATAGTTAATTTCTTAATTCATTGGAATAAATAAATAAAGCGGCAAAAATTGACATTACAGCAGTACAAGAAACGAGATGGCCTGGAAAGGACACCATGATCAGAAGCGACTATAAGTTCTACTACAGTAGGAAGAGTAACGACAGTCCAAGAGAGTATGGAACAGGTTTCATGGTTTTCGGCAGAGCTAGAAACGCGGTGATTAGTTTCAATTCTGTTGATGAGCGATTGTGCTCTCTACGGACAAGAGGACAATTTTTCAACAAAAGACAACGAAGGGAAGGAGCTATTTTACGAGAAACTGGTGGAGATATATGATGGAGCACCGAAACGTGACATTAAGATTCTGTTTGGAGATCTGAATGCCAAGATAGGTCGCGAAGTCTTCTATCGTCCCACAATTGGTAAATACAGCCTCCATGAAAACTCTAACGACAACGGTACGCGGGTAGTTCATTTCGCAGCATCAAGAAACATGGTTGTGAGCAGTACGTATTTCGAACATAAAAACATCCACAAAGCGACATGGGTATCACCTGATGGACAAACCAAAAATCAGATTGATCACGTTTTGATAGATGGGCTTCACTGTTCAAATGTATTGGATATCAGGAGCTGTAGAGGACCAAATGTTGATTCTGACCACTAATGGTTAGTGAACAACACAGTATAGACGATACGTGGAATCAAATAAGGAGGAATGTACAGAGCGCCGCAGCAGAGACTTTGGGAACGAAAACGGGAAATAAAAGAAATAACTGGTTCGACGATGAATGCCAGCGAGCTCTGGAGAACAAAAATGCAGCTCGACTAAAAACTCTTAGTCGATCCAAGAGAAATTTCGCTGGAAAACTGTTTCGAAACAAAAAACGGCTGCAGGTTAGGAACATTTTGATCGAAATTGAAAAGTTTGGCAATAGGAAGGAAACTAGGAACTTCTATCGGAAAGTAAACGAATCCAAAAATGGTTACAGCCAACAACCTTTGCTGTGTAAGGACAAGAATGGATTGGTCTTAGCAGATGAGGAAAGGTGCATTGCGAGATGGACTGAGTACTTCAAAGAACTGCTTAATCCGAACACACTGCTCAACCGAAACGAAGAAAATAACTAATTGCCATTTCATACCATACATAGAAGAACCAATGATGCAAGAAGTGAAGCTGAAATTTCGAGGCTCAGAAATTTGAAAGCCCCGGGGACAGAAAATCTGCCCGATGAACTTTTTAAGAACGGCGGCCACGCGCTATGTATGGAAATGCACGAGCTCATCACGCGTATATGGAATGTCCGGAGTTACCGGAAGAGTGGAAGACCAGTTCTATATACAAAAATGGAGTCAAATTGGAGTGTGGCAATTTTCGATGAATCGCTCTACTGTATATTGCTTACAAGATATTTGCAAATTCATCCATACATGGTAGTTTTTGTGTAGGTCGTTCAACATCGGACTAGCTGTTTAATATCAGAGAAGTGCAAGGAGTACAACATTGAAACACACCATTTGTTCGTTGGCTTCAAAGCAGTGTTAGAAGAAGTAAGCTATGGAGAGTAATGGAGTAATTTGGAATCCCCAACAAACTGATCTCGCTAACCAAGTTAACACTGAACGGAGCCAATAGCCGTGTTAGGATCCGTAACCAACTTTCAGAGATTTTCGGCATAGAGGAAGGCCTACGTCAGGGAGATAATCTCGCGACGCTGCTTTTTAACCTGTCTAAGTTGCACTCCACGACTTCCACCGTGACGAAATTTGACTTCATCATAAAGTATTACATTATCACACACACAAAATCTCATGCTTAACTCAATCATAACGGGGCCAATTTATTATGGAAAATTTCCTCTTCATATCTGCATTAAACATCCTCGTAGATGGCACTAGGTTTGTGTGCAATTTACCACTGACACATGTGAAGCACGAGACCCGTTTTGCCCGGGATGTGTAACACAGAATGACAGAATAGGGGAATTTACTTATGGGAAGATGAGACGATGCAGTGGGGGTTGAAGCACGACCTATACATGGGGATATGAGATACCGGCAACAGTTTTTACTCTGCTAAACTACCGAATACTTTTTGACTTCCTCTGATCGATAATTGACTACGTTATGTCTCGATCACTTGATACTTTCTGGCCGCTAATTTACTACTGTCGGGTATTCTGACTTACTGGCACCGATTCTCGATCACAACTGGTATTTATGCGTCGCGAAAATCGCAGATCGAACGCTTTTTCTTTCTCATCGCCCACGTCTGTGAGATATCTCCGCATCTGTTCCCATGCATTTCTTTAAAAAGTTCATTTAGTTCTAGACAAAACAATTTGTGATATTACGGGTCCATATGACAATTGCGTACATTGTTCCGCAGATTTTGAATGCATGAGGCAACATATATTGCACTTGCATTGATACGATGACTTATTTGTTCACAGGAAATTTTCTACACGTCGTGTGTGTTTTATTGACGTTGGATTTCCTGGAATTATTAATTTTCTCACGTTCTCATTTGGTCGTTTTTCAGGATAATGCATGGTGGAGGGGCTGGGATATGACACACAGTAAGAACTTCGGTAACGAAAGGATCTCTAAGAAGAATCTATTTGAGCAAAAGCTCGCGGCGGATCATATTATATATACCTGCATCATCACAGTCAGTTACTTAGTTACTGGTTTCCGTTGGCACTTGCATTAAAAACGACTTTTTTGGCTCCTGCTCGAAAACGGCTCGATAACTTTTCTTGAAATTTTGCAGGGACCTTCGGGTGGGCATTCTTCGCCATATGAGATTTTAAAAAAAGGGGGGTACCGGCCCGTTTGGGCGCCAGGGCTCTTGGAAGGCGCCATATAAAGCCCATATGTATGTGTTTGTGTGTCTAATGCGTATGGTGGGTTCGGTGTATAGTGTATCGGAGAGACCACCAAAATGGAGGAAAATAGGCGGGGGCTCATAAAAAAACTTTTGATATGTTCGATAGTAATTTGAGGGGATCGTTTTCGCTCATGGAAGTAGTATCTGCCGCGCTTTGGTTTGGCGGCGGCGGTGGCTAGAAAAAATTCTATTCATAATTCGTCAAAAACAATTTTCCTACTTCCAAAAGAACTGATATCACAACAGAAACCCTTTTTAAAAGGGAAATGTGACGCAAACAACTGATATAAATTTGGGTGATGCTTACAAATGATGCGTCACAAATTCCGGATCCTCCCAACGTAATAATTTTTCCGCTCTTTCAGATTTTACACGCAAAAATTTGGCTACCCATACTCCATGCATCGCGCAAAGCAAAATCTGAAAGTGCAGAAAAATTCTTACGTTAGGAGTGTCCGGCATTTGTGACGCATTTCCTTAATCAAAAATGAAAACAGTTCAAAAGAATTGTTTGCTTTCCGAAGCTGTAAGCGTCACCCAAATATCAGTTGTTTTGGACGAAGGGACGAGGGTTCGCGTCACCATTCCCTTTTAAGATGGAGTTTTGTTGTGATTCACGAAAAACCATCAAATATCGTGTAGGGTCGCGTAGCGTCAGTTGGCATATCTTTCATTGAAAATCTTGAAGATCGATTTCCGTTTTAATTTCACGGAGATAAAAGTCAAAAAGCCCCACCAACCTTCTAAAAAACCACGTTTTTGACCACTTACCCGACCGCAACTTCGAAAGTTCTTGACCAAATTCAAGGATAGACATTTCGAACAAGAAAAATTATGAAAATCGACCAAAAACCTCTTAAACGCCCTAGCTCAACGGCCCTTGGCCCGACAATGCCCAGATTCAATCCCAAAAAAGAAAGATTTTGAAAATCTGCAAAGTTTCGCTCGAGTTATCGTGTCGACGGACGGACGGACAATTTTTTCTTTTCATTTTTCTCTTATTTAGACCTTGAAACGAAAAAGTAAAAAACAAAAACGAAAAGACCTTGGCATTCGTCATTGTTTCCAAGATTTCCTTTGGGGCTGTCCCTAAATTACGTAACACCAAAATGGCCATTTACCCCCTCCCCTCCCTCGGTGTCGCAAATCGAAACAATCACTCGAACCCCCCCCCCCCTCTCTTGAAACTGATGACACCAAGCAACATCACATAAGATGTGATCACAAAATAGTTACTCGTGTTTAATTTTTAAGAAAATGTAAAATAAAAATATAGGTTTGTGGTAGCCGTCAAATTTCCGTAACAATCCGTAACAAATTTTAGTACCCCCCTCCCCCCCTGGAGTGTTACGTAATTTAGGGACAGCCCCTTTACACTTTTATCGAGGATTTTTGACGATTCACGATTTTAAATGATATTCTTCCTGATAAGAAGGAGTTTTCATGCCTTGGGGCGAAAATACTACGTTTCGCCCGGAACATTTGTTCCGCTAATGAATAAAAATCAACTTTTCCCTTGAGTGCAAAAGTATTGAATATGACGTTTGTTTTGGAAGGAGGGAGGGGGTTGTTGAGAAAACGTTAGGGCGTACCTGGAAACTGCGATATGCAGGCATCATTTATGAACAGAGATAATTAAGACTCCTTCTCCTAATGATCGACGAGAAGTGCACAAAAGAACTGTCTATGATCCAGAGTCGAATAAGTAGACTCAATTACTAGACCTAACGAGTCACGAGACAGACACGATTTATGTGATTTCCTTAGACTTTCTCAAATGGGACGCATCGTATCGAGCTCCTACAGGAAAAGTCTGTGAGAAAGCAGAAACGCAATGAGAAAGCTTGCTCGGATATCTCAAATCTTTCCGAACCTGAAGTGGCGCCATCACTCCTTTAAAAGTTAAGTAATGTTACGCTATAAGGTTGTAAGCCACATACATTTGCTATCTCATCTTTTGTCACATACAGCAAACATAACCACACTTTATGAGAATAAAGAGAACTGTGACAGTTTGTCAAACAAAAGTATAGGACAAAATTGATACTGAAAAAGAGTGAAAGAAATTTCGTTTCGGGAACAGTAATTTCGTTTCGTTTATCTATCGAACAATTAATTCATTTATTTGCAATGAATTTTTGCGAAGATTTCGCCAATATTCAGTCAATCTTTAATTATTTCAATGAATTCGTCAAACCGTTGCACAAACTTCAAATTCGTGGTGGTATGTAAACATGTCAGTTGAAAACTTCGACCGTTGATGAGATGATTTTTTACAGGAAATGAAATCTACATCACCGAAATAGCTGATAAATTGCGTCGGTACTTGATATCGAAGAATTACACCACCACCGACAACGAAGTACAACATCAATTGTACGCGACGGAATTGCGTAAGATAACATTTTACTTGATTCTAAACACCGAAGCAACGTTCAAGTACAACCTGTCGGAAGACTACAATGTCGTCCATATACTGGGAACGATTCCGCCAATTTCGAAAATGTTGCTTTTGTCGTTAATTTGGGAGCTACATCTGAATGAATATTTTTACGAATGCGTTGCCTACGCGCCCATTTGGTTTTCGTTGCAGTTCGTTGATGTGGCTGTGGATAGCTTAAAGTTTGCAGATCCTTATCAAGTGCTCGATTGCGTTGAGAAATTGGTTTGCGCCATCTATTTAAACATCACCAGATCCGACTACCGTACGATGGGCGTTGTTGATAAGAAAATCATTCTTGGGAAATATTTTGATCACACGATGGATTTCTTGAGACATTTCTTTACGCCAGACTCAGAAAAATTTAGCAATTTTTCGAAATTCAAATATTCCTTGTACACGGGACACGTTTTACATCACAATTTAACGATGATCATGAAATGCTTTGTGTTGTACAAAACCAAGCCGGAATTGGATGTTGACAAAAAATTGCTAATTTACTCTCTGATGAGCGAAAAAGATAAAATCGTCGACAATCACAATCAAGTGTACAGTGAACCTGTGAATGACACATTGCATAAAATTAACACCGCTTTGCTCAACTCGCTGCAAACGAACGTGATGATGGTGAACATCGACACATTTTTGAATTGGGTGGAAGAGGACATCGACGAAGACCGCACTCTTCAAAGCGTTGTCGGAGAAGCCGCTTACGAAGTGTCCAATTTAATTCAACTAAACGAGTGCTTCAAGCACGATGTTCTCGCCCAGTTGCAATCACTTGTGATCAAACCATTAACTGTGGAAGAAAGAGCCAAGAAGTCAACCATTGGAGAAATTCTCAACAAAGTGGACAATATGTCGTCGGAGAATGAGACGCGATCGATTTGGATTACCGAACTAATAAGCCGCGGTGTTTTGGTGTTTGAAAACGATGAATGTATGGAAACGCTTGAACAGAATGTTACGCATTTTTCGGTTGAAAACGTGCTGGAAATTTTAAATTACATAAAAACTGCTGAGGAAGTCGAGGAAAATGTGAAGCTACTGATAGTAAATTCCATTAAACATTTGTCACAAAAGGAAATTGAGAAAATTGTTCAGCAAGTGGCTGTTATGCAATTGGAAACCAATCGAACGATCGAATTGGATAATTTTGACCAGTCGTTGATCGAAGTATTCAACAAGTCAGCGCAAATGTTGTATTCCAAATTTTCATTCCGAGTCATGGTACAAAATCCAATTTCCTTTTACAAAGCCATTTTCAATCGAGCCATACACAACGAACAAGAAGCTTCTGACTTAACGAAATTCATTGCGGCAACGAAAGACATTTCACTCGGGTTTATGGAGCACGAATTGAAAAACTTACTCGAAGTGGAATTCGATGGCCATGATGTGAAAGTTCGATCAGCGATTCCGAAGTTCATGGGCCAATTGTTTTTCACCGATCTAATTCCCAAACCGCAATTCATACAAACTTGGCTGTACAAGCCACTGACCAAAGCTCTCTCTGAAAAGAATTACGTCAAAATAGTTTGTCTTCTGAAGACACTACTCATCATTTCGCACAAATTTGATTTCGAAAAGCTGTGTCCACCGGTATTGGCAATGTGCGCCCAGGTGCTGGATAGCTGTAGATGGGATATAATCAAATACACCGAAGAGCTCGAAGATATCGTAACCACCTCGATCGAAGTCATAGGAGAAGCAATAAAGAAATTTCTTCCCAAGGGAACAGATGCTGGTAAGTAATTTTCTAGGAAACTTGTATGTACGTGCAGACCTACCCATAGTTCGTTCTAATTGAAAAATTAAGTTTTTGGTCTAACCATCAATTTTTATCGTTAGTTTCTAAGTTCAACGAAAACTCAGAGACTACTCGGCTAGTACTTATGCTATTGCTTGTGTTTCTAGTTGGAGATCTAACACGCTCTTATCACTAACAGAGATCTAAATTTTAGCTCTTCTGTCGATGGACTACACGTCGTAGTTAAGCGTCAGTCATCTATAATATAAATCTGAAAATCACAGCATGTTCGCGCATTTCATTACATTTCACTGCAGATTTTGAATCACTTAAATACAGTTCACTACACTACAGTTCGCCACTCTTCAATACACTACACTTTACCATACTTCACTACAATTTACAACACAACACTTTCTTACACTTCAATACTATTCGTTAGTTCGCTACATTTCACTACAGACCATAATAATTTACTACAGTTTACTACAGACCAGAGCACTTATTTTTAGGCCCGTACGAAGAACGAAGTTCTTCGAAAAGGGGTGTTATGCGTTTACCACGACGTTTTTGACCAGTCGAATTTCGACCCGGGAGTAGAGGGGAGCAACGATCATGGTCCTTAGATGACGAATCAGCAATAAAAACATATGCAGGGGACCCGTACGTATCAGAATAGATGTGGCAAACAGAACAGATGTTGCCAAAAGATTCGAACGTATCAAAGTAAATGTTGGCTTTACTCTTAAGTGTATGGAATTACGTCGACATTAAATTGGATTGAAAATTGCCGAAAGGGCAATATCAAAACCCGTCCGAAGAAACGGTGTAAAAGTCTCTCCAAATATTCAAGCAACCGTCAAAATAAAAAAAAAATTGAGACTCTTTTTTCATAAATATTTTCAAAAAACTACCGCCGATATTAGAACCGACCTAGAGCACTTAGGAAGGGCCTCTGACCCATACTTTCATCGACAAAAAAGTTTGGCACTCACATTGATCTTCTATCACTTATAGTTCTCAAAATGTTTGAATTTTTCGAAAATATATTGTATAGATCGATCCACGCTAACATTAGCGGCCGTATTGGGAGGCATCATGACATGCGTATCACCGAAACCAAAAAATATTTTCTTTGACACCGATCTTTTATCTCTAATAGTTTTCAAAATATTTGAATTTTTTCAAAATAAATTGCCTAGATCGACCCTAACATTAGCGGCCATCTTAGGTTCGGCCCCCGGGCCCACATTTTTTCTTGGACGCTCTTAAGGCTTTCATTACCTACCGAATAGAATCACGAAAATCGGATGGAATTTACTCGATTTATGTATAAAAAACAAGTAGAGCCCTAGTGGGTCCGCTTCTTTAGGGCTCTAGCTAGGTCCAGCGACCCAAAGTAAAAACAAATTGTCCATAAATTGTTGGACATTCCCAGACCTTTCGATTAAAATTTTTTTATAAATTCGAAAAGATTTACTCGAGTTATGCACAAAAAATACGTAGGGCCCTTGTAGAGACTCAGTTTTAGAGCCCTGGCTGAGTCCAGGCGCTCAGATTCTAAAAGGCTCTTCCATAAATTGTAGGGAATTGCTTTATCTTTTGATTAAAAAAAAGTTTTGAAAATCGTAAAAGATTTACTCTAGTAATATACAAAAACACGTTTGACCCTAGCGGAGACTCATTTTTGGTGCTCTAGCTAAGTCCTTGGGCTCAAGATCAAAAAATATTCTTCCAAGAAGTTTTTGAAAATCGGTAAAGATTTGCTCAAGTTATCGTGTTTGTGGACAGACGGACGGACTAAATTTCGGCGGTCAAATTAATCACAACTGTAATTCACTGCACCTTGGTAAGACTTACTGCTCCTTGCTAAACTGTTCATATACCAAATTATACGGAAATTAAAATTAATTTCCGGGATGTCTTCAAGTTCTTAAGACTGCTCTCTTTTTTCATAATGAACTGAAGTGACATTGCTCCTTTTGCTGTCATGAGTTCACTTTTGCATACGTGAATAGGTATTTTGAAGACATTCTATAATCTGTGTGGCCCACCGGGATTGGAACATACATGAAGGGAATAATAAAATCGTGCAATTTTTGTTTTAACTTTTTCCACCAAAAAACCGAATTGAATTGAGTATGAACAAATTATTTTATTTTCAAACGCCTGCCATGCCCCCAGACTCGATCCGGGGGGTCCAATAAGACATATTTATCACTTTAAAACATTTTTAAAAGTCAATCGTCTATTGCCGCAGGAGGAATTATTGAAAATTTTTGAGCAGCCTCGCAGTGGTCATGGCAATAAACGAAAGTTCGCCGAGGTTGATTTTCTGAAATTTCTTTTCATAAAAAAATTTTATGAATTGACAGAAAACATTGCTGGAAGCGACCTTAGCTAACGTTGGCATCAGTTTAGAGTTGTTTTTCCAAAATTTTAGAATGTCTGTTACTTCAGCAACACCACTTATGCTAAGTAACAAAAAACATTTACGTTCTAAGTCCGTTTTTTGGGAATTCGGTGAAAACGATGCCAATGTAGAATGCCTTTCGGTCATTTCGGTTATATACGATTTCTTCGTAGAGCTGGTTGCAATGTCAGAGTTACCCGAACCGATAGCTGAGATTGTATTAAGCACATCCCTCGAATATTTAATTATAGATTCGACAGACAGACAGATTTCAGATAGTTCTTTACACCAAGCAAGTTCTGGAATCGGGGTCTAGTAGAGAGGCCATAATCATTGTATCAGATTGCGGGAAACGGTGATCGAAGTTACTCAGCATACTTTTTTTCAGTTGAGTAATTTCGAATGAATCAGTGGGTTCACTTTCTAGAAGGGATTGAATTTCCTGACTAAACAGCACGTTGTAATTTATTGTTGCGTATTTATTTACGTGATAACTTGAAAGTGTTTTAAAAATTGCTGAACTTCGCAACTCAAATTGTACGTCAAAATCAACTCTGGATGTTCTGCCTTTTGCAGCAGGACTTTCATCAATGCTCTATTATTTCCTAGAACACTTTCCAGTATTGGAACGGTACTGTGCCATCTTTTCTTCAAGTCACATTTTAGGGCTTCGTACGAAGATTTGTCCATTTCGATGATTTGAAAGCGATCGTTTTCGTCGATATCGAAGTCATCATCGCTATCGTTTTCCAGTAGCAAAAATTCTTCACTTATTTCCAACATTGCAATCAACAACTCTTCAAACTCGGTCGTTCGGTAACCACTGCTCTCACTTTATACAGTAGATCAGTAATGTTTTCGGGGCGCTGAAATCCATCTTTTATCACAAGATTGTTGAGTGCATGTCCAATACATCGGCGACTGATCTTGTTTTTGCTCCGGCGCGGCGGTGACGCTCGGCTGAGGCACTCTATCCAGCGGATCGGCGGCGCACACCTCTAGTACACCTCTGAAGCGTTTTTCGCCTAATTTCTATTTGAAGCTTTTTCTATTTACGCTTAGCCAAGAGGTAGTCCAAGAACTACGTACGCAAAATATCGATTTTCTGGGCTCCCCTCTATTATTAAATGATTATTTAAACATCTTTAAAAGGAACGAATAGCAGATTGCGTCCAGGAGACACCCTTACTTCACGTGCATGAGTCAGTCTTATTCTCTCTTTAAAATTTTAAAAACTGAAGTCACCTCTTTAGAACGATTCATTTTTCTGGGATGCAGAGAAGCTTCAATTTTACATTTATTTCAGATAAGAAGTGGATTTTGACGAAAACATCAACATTCAAGCCAATGACACGCTACTACTTCCATAAGTTAAGTCTCAACATTCCCGATAAACCGATGAAATTTGATCAATTCATATTCGGCGCAAATTTTGAAAATCTTTCCCGCCAGGAAAAGACCGGAATTTTATGCGAAACATTTATTCGTTGCACAAGAAAGGAAGCTGAATGGTTGGCAAAGAACGAACGATTGCATCCATACTTCAAAGATGTCATGCTGGTTGTGTTCGAAATCGTTAAAAAGACTGACAATCCAAACTCTCTGAATTGCGTAATGTTCTGCATGCAGAGTTACATTAAAGTGGTTTTGGTGAGTAACTGCATTTAATTTGTTCGTTTCAAACGTTGTTACCATCCATGTACTTCAGGATTCAATAGCCTCTTGTGCGACAACTACTTCCGAGAAAATCAATCTCATTTGTCACCAATTTCAAGTTTTTACCTCCATGCAAACGCTTCGAATTTACGATCAATTACTACTCAACGCGTATCCAATGATACTGTCGCTTGTGGAGAGGTTTCGAGATGACATTGTTACATCGCAGAGTAAGTTCCGAAGTAGCATAGAGAGCTTGGCCGACTGTGAGGCCAAAACATTATTGCTGACACAATTTGGTACATTTTTTGAATAAACTTAGTTTATTTGAACCGTAAAATGCTTATTACTCCTCATTACATTTACAATAGAATATAAAGACAACTCATGCAACTCGACGTGTAAATCAACACAAAATTTTGCCCGGAAAATTTGACAAAACCGTGTAGTTAGACAATTTCATATTTATCCGGATAAAATACTGTTTCCGTTGAAAATTTCACCGGGCTACCGTCATCGACACTCACTACTTGCGTAGCCTTCAGATCAGCGTATGGAATTTTTGCAGAGAACGAAACCTATATTGACAAAAGTCGTTGTTATCTTTGAGCTATTTGGAATAAAAATCATTTGTTTACCTGAACTGGGAAGAAGTCTCCGGGAATAGAAGCTGGAACACTGAATTCCATCGATCCAGCCTTGTTTGCTGCATCGATAACTGGAATATTCCACTGTAGAATATTTTTGCGAGAATCGTGATGATAGTCACCGTCACATTCGGCCACCGATGGGTGCGAGTTTAGTCTATGAAAGGATGGGATCTGTCTTTTAATTCATTTTTATTAAGTTGCGATAGCTTAGTTAGAAGTTAGTTTTGAACCTAAATCATCGGTGATTCACCGGGGAATCACCGATTATTCACCGGGGAATCACCGATGATTCACCGGGGAATCACCGATGATTCACCGGGGAATCACCGATGATTCACCGGGGAATCACCGATGATTCACCGGGGAATCACCGATGATTCACCGGGGAATCACCGATGATTCACCGCGGAATCACCGATTATTCACCGGGGAATCACCGATGATTCACCGGGGAATCACCGATGATTCACCGGGGAATCACCGATGATTCACCGGGGAATCACCGATGATTCACCGCGGAATCACCGATGATTCACCGGGGAATCACCGATGATTCACCGGGGAGTCACCGGGGAATCCCCCATGATTCACCGGGGAATCCCCCATGATTCACCGGGGAATCCCCCATGATTCACCGGGGAATCACCGATGATTCACCGATGATTCACTGGGGAATCACCGAATATTCACCTGGGAATCACTAATGATTCACCTAGGAATAACACATGATCGAAGAATCACCGATGACTCACGAGTGAAGGGTCTCTCAAACAGCAAAATATTTTCGAACTTTCCGGGCTTCTGATTATCAATTATATTCTCTAAATTTGCTTGAACTTGCATTGGATTCTCTTCGAACGATTCCATATATTTCGACATCAGTCACATGGTTCACATTTCTACCTCAGAAACATGAAGAAAGTAATTGTATGACCTCGGAGGCATAACGACAATCGAATCTTGGATAAAATTTTGCCTCCGAGGATTGAGGATTCAGTTGTGTATCGAATACTATTCAGCTACGAAAACAAATGGATGGCGCCACCGACAACAGGGGTACTTTAGTTTTAGATTGATCTGTATTCAGCTATGAAAAAAAGCGGATGACTCCACCGACGGCTAGTATGGCCTGATGAAAAGTGATGCGAACCAGGCTCTTAAAGGTGGAAATCTTCAAGAAAACGGTTTCTGTCTCTCCTTACTCTCTTCAAATCAGTAAATCTTAACCGATTGCTATACATCTAAATACAATGGACTCTGTCACTAGTTTTATGTTTGTCTCAGCTATGAAGCTTGGATAGCGCCACCAGAGAAAAGGGACTGAGTCGTTAGTTCAGCTATGAAAAAACATAGATGTCAAGGATTATGTACGAATACAATGATTTTGTTTTGAGTGCAAAAGGATTTTTTATGTTTATTTGCAACTCAGCTTTATCTGCGAGAATCGGCGAAAAATTTTCGCGTATACTCAGCAAGTAAAGATGACAAACAAAAGCTACCAATTCAGTTCAATAGTTCGTTTTCATCAATATTTCAGAAAATTTGGAAATTCAGCTGATTAAAAACTGATGAAGACTTTGAAAATTCTCTTGGTGTAATAATGTAAACTGTTACTTACGGTAGTGGGATTGAAATGCAGACATCTTGCAACTCTAAACGCTGGTGTTCCAATTCATATTCAATGTTGACATCACAACCACCTTCACCATTTTCCGATGGCCAGCAGTTGACTGTAAAAATTGACAAGTAAAAAGTGTGACTCATTGGCACTAAGTTCTAAAAAGGCTTTATGCCCAAGTCAGTAGGTTTCTTCCGGCATGTTATGTTTAAGGACTACCCGGTGAAGACCTAGTGCCCAAAAATTATATTTTTTGAGTGAAAAAATCTTACTTGTTAATGGGACTGATGATTCGTCTTGTGTTTGCCAACGCCACTTTAGTACTCCTACATCCGTGTTCAATGGGAATGGCTTGGCCGAATTTTTCAATCCAATGAGACCGCGTGTTTTGAACAGTTCCTTGTCGACGTTCGGATGTGTTTGAAGCTGAATTCCCTTCGAATCATTGTTTTGAATTTCGACTTTGATTCGAGCCAATTTTTCATCGGCTATTCGTAACGTAAGCAAACCAGACAATTCAAATGCTTGCAAACTTCCGTCCCGGTCAATTCGGACAACAACTTTATCTTCCATTCGAAGATGTACCCTGAACCATAAAGAATATTTTTTGAGGAATTCATCAAATTTCGTTGTGTTTAGGGACTTACGAATCGGTCACAACGTCTGGCTTCGGTCGTGATGCCGCCGCTGACGCACTAGATGGAGCGCTGACTGGGGCATTGGAAATCTTTTCACCTTCGCTTTTCAATTGATCTACAAACGTGTCCACATCCTTACTCTTACCACCCAATTTGAGAGCGTTTCGTGATGGTGCCGGTTTCGAAATAGTTGGAGATGGTTTTATATCAGCCATTGTTATGGATGATGTGGATATTGACGATGAACTAGAAATGCCACCACTTGAACCAAAGGCATCGCCACTGTTGCCACCGTAGTTACGTCCCAAGCCTTTCTTGACGAACTCCATGCGTTGGCGCTGCAACTCTTTCGCTTTTTCACGCATTTTCTGCTTAGCCTCGCGTTCCTGCGTTTGTCGAACAGCTTGATAAACTTTTTCTTCGTGAGAGTCCATCTCAACGAAGGTTTTAATTTGTGCCAAATTGACACTCTCTCTATACCCCAAGGCAACGATTTCGTCAAAGGCAAAGATGAGATTGAACGCATTTTCGATGATCTCCTTCTCATCCAAGTTTCGGCAATATTCCGGTATCTGTCAAACAATTTAGAAGCGTCACAACACATGAAACATAAACGAAATGTCAGCAGACTTACGACTTTCGAGAAGAGTCTCAACGTCTCCAAATCCTCCAAAATATTCGAAGTTTTTGTGGTTATCAGGAGCATGTAAAGTTTTTCCATGGGTTGATAAACGTACCGAACTGAGTCTGTTTCAACGAATGTATGTTGCTTTCCGGAGGTCATCAATTTCGGAAAAGCGGCTAAAAGACCTTCGATTCTTGCTTTTGTCATTTCAATGAATTGACGAGATATCATTGCTAAATCAAAGAAATTGGTCCTTGAGAGCTAATTGGCACCAAATTTTATTCTATTTTTTCTATATTTTTTTAAACGGAGGTCGAAACAACTCATGAGATTCCCTAGGATTGTACTTTTATTGCGTCAGAAAATCGTAATGCAAAGTCCTACTTGAAGCGAACTCAAAGTTAATGAGAATGCATCCTGGGGCATGTAATTCTCTTAGCTTAGATATCATCCAGACAGCTCCCGGGAAGGGTGTCATTTCGTTCAAACAGGATTTTTTACGACTTCCCGTCAGAGCAATAACACCAGAGATAATTGATCTTTATGTTGGATATGAGACTAGACGAAACGTCCGTTTAATGTATTCAAAAGGTTTACTAGAAGTAATGCAAAATTGCAACAAAAAACTTACTTTTTCCTCCTTTCGTGCATACTGCAGCAGCAATTAATACCTTGTGAAATGTATAAAGTACGGTTACTAACTCAGCCACTTACAGAGCCTGTCGGACCTCGTTAAAGGCCCTATTTGAATTTTTGAATACTTACCATTATGAATGTTTTTTAACAACAGAATCTTTCAATTTAATTTAGTAACAAAATTTCTATATTATTTTTTGGGTGACGTGTAGACATAGATTTTTCGTTCGATTTGACATTCAGTGTTGTCAAAGATTTTGAAGTTAACTTCCTTGCCTTCATTTTTTTAGATTGATGTGACAGTGTGTTAGCCACGGTAGCTTAGTAAATGGGTATGAGGAAAACTCAGAGGTTGCTTTATGTATACAACGAGACCAATCAGTTCTGGATCCTGTTCTTCCTTCTTCATTAGCCTACCCTTACTCTTCAGGCGTAAAAAGTTAAACGGCGACGTTGGAAGCGATTACTTGCTATCCACTTGTTGCCTGCAACGCCTCGCTTATCACATGGAGCAATGGGTTTCATTGGTTATCATTGGAGTTATTTAAAAGGACGACTGTTATACCAAGCGGTTGGGGCTCTCACTTGCTTGTTGAGAAATGTCAAAACTGTCAAAACTTGCACTCAGAGGGAAGTTGGTTGCAACTTCAGTTTTCATTCATAAAATTGTTCACGTTTGCTCCGTTTGCTTTACATGAATGGAATCGTAGGTATATACCTACTTCACAGCAAACGTAGACGATTTTATGAATGAAAATTGAAAATGCAACCAACTTCACTCTGAGTGGAAGGTTTGACCGTTATACCAAGCGGTTAGAAGGGTCAGATCAAAGGGGGTTATAACGTATGACGATTTTTATTTTCAATTCAATTCACTTGGTCTGCATATCCTGCTAACAAAATGCGACATACTTTCAAAGAAACAAAAGTGAATAAAATGAAGTTCACTGAAAAACTGATCACAGGGCAAGCAGGTAACTGCAAGAAAAGGACCGCGAATCCGTTTTACCTCATATGCTCAAGACAAGCTTTACCGAACGCTGATGCAGAGGCAAGGCTCCTAATCCTTAGTATACCTAGCGATAGAGTTAAAGTCAGGAACAGATCTTACAAAGAAGGAGCGGTTTTTCTGAGCGGACGAGTGTATCGGTAGTGTAAAAATAGCGTTACGTGAGGAAGTACTGTCGCAGGGGCACGACGGTTTGCTATATGGTGAACGAGAGTGCTACGGCGGTGCTTGAGGTATACGTCAACAGAGGGCAGCCTAGGATCTTATCGATATGATTACGGGTACTATCGTAGCGTCTTATCCTAAAAACAAAGCGAGCACATGCGGGAAAAGCTCGTAGTGATTTGGCATCCGCAGCGCTAATATTCGTGGGATATACGCAGTCACCATAAGTAAAGGCCGGCATGATGAGCGATTTTACCAGCATATGTCGCGTCTTGACTGCGAACCCTAAGGGAACACTCTCGGGCAAATTTCACTAACTTGATCCAACTTGAATACCAAGTTCAGTACTACTTCCGAGTAAGGTATTTAAATTAGTAAAAAAACGAGACTTGACCATACCCTGAAGATGAGAGCGTGACTCTCGAAACCGGTCGGAAACCTTTTAAATAAATGGCATAATTTAAAACTGGCCTGCCAAGTCTCGTTTTTTTACTAATTTAATTAGCAAAATTGTGCCGTGTTCTGCGAAATCAATTCTAAGTTTAATTATTGAGTAAGGTATGTAAACACTGTTCAGCAAGATATTCGGCAGCCATTCGGTGCCTGGCTTGACACATTGACTGCTTGTATCTCAGATACCTGAGAGCATACTCGTAGTGGCACTGAATGAGTTAACTTCTTCTGATTCCCTAAAGATAATTGCTTGTGACTTCTTAGCATTCAATGACAGGAAGTTTTCGCGGGCCCAACGGCTATCATTCATGGCGGCTGGGTTTTTGTTGTGATATCAGTAGTTTTGGAAGAAAAGAGGAAAAAAATTTTGGAGAAAAAATTTCCGGCGAAAAAAAATTTTCGGCGAAGAAAATTTCCGGCGAAAAAAATTTCAGACGAAAAAAAAATTTCCGGCGAAAAAAATTTTCGACTAAAAAAAGCGGCAAAAAAAATTTCCTTTGACACGAAACTTCTATCTCCAACTTAAAAAAATATTAATTTTCCCCCTAAGTCCGTCCCACACCACCGTCAGCCATTTTGTTGGTTACCCTGACACACTACACACCCAGCCCAACAACTTTTCCTTTGACACCAAACATTTATCTCCGTCCTAACACAGTCCCAAAATTTTGCTCATATTTGACCCATACTTTGAATAACGTGAATAACTCACAAACACATACAAAACATTCTTTTATGTTGTTTTTTCTTATATATTACTCGGGCTCGTTTCAGTTTAATTCTTTTGTATGGGTTTTATATGGTGCCTTCTAAGAATTCTGGCGCCCAAACGAGGTCGGTACCCTCCCTTTTTTAAAATCTCATATGCCGAAGAATGCCCATCCCAAGGTCCCTGCAAAATTTCAAGAAATGTTATCGAGCCTTTTTCGAGCACGAGCCAAAAAAGTCGGTTTTCATACAAATGGCTCTGGAACTAAAACTAACTAACCCATTAATCCACTAACTAAGGTAGGATGTTTCCGTTAACTTTGGCTTCTACGAAATAGCACATTTTGTATGGAAAATGACGATTTTATAAAGGTCACATCTTCGGATCCACTGGACCGATTTTAATGAGTGAAAAGACACTTCGCCTTAGAATTTTCCGTAGAATTCGGGGAGGGAGTGGGGAGGGAAATCAAAACCTAGCTGTATATATGGTTCCGCAGTCTACGAAAAAACATTTTCTTAATTTTTTGTTCGTGTGTGGACTTGCGTCACGGGCGCATTGCTACCGCGCGCCCATGATTAGTTGATATGCAGCATATCATCATTGTGAGTTTTTAGTGTACGAAGAATGAGATAATTTCTCAGATCCAACCAATTTCGCAGTATGATCATGGTTACATGACCCGGAAACATTTGAAAAAATTAATTTGGTGTGGACGATTGTAGATGAATCTGGCAAATCCATTATACTAAGATTTCCTATCTTTTGTTTGAACTAATGCGCCGGTTGCCGGTGTTTGTCGATAACATAGTAACTGGCCACAAGTTTCGAATGTTGCCATGTAAATAACGAAAAAGAAACATTTTGACATTCAAACATTAAAGAGCTTCACAAAAACCTAGAATTGTGCAAAACAAAAAGACCTGAATCATGGCTCTAGCTGATATTTGTGGTTTATCTGAAAATTTATTCAATGATACGAAGTTCTCCAACAAAGATTTTCAAGCCGACGTTATAAAGTATTCGAGCAACTTCGACAATCATTACCAATTGGCTGCTCCTCCATTTGAAAATGTAAGGTTATGTGATTGATTACACAGCAAAATTTTTACCGAATTTCGTATTGGTCTTACAGCCGTGCGAAGGTTTGGAAAAAATACTTGCAAATGGAGCGAATGATGGAATTAAAATTGACTTCGATCATGGAACAACAACCCTAGGCTTTCGGTTCCAGGGTGGCGTTCTGTTAGCCGTTGATTCTCGTGCAACGGGTGGACAGTTTATTGGCTCTCAAACGATGAAAAAAGTTGTAGAGATCAACGACTACTTTCTTGGTACTTTAGCCGGGGGAGCTGCTGACTGTGTCTATTGGGATCGGGTATTGACCAAAGAGTGTCGTTTGTATGAGCTGCGTAATAAAGAACGAATTTCGGTTGCTGCTGCCAGTAAGATTATGGCTAACATTGCACACGAATACAAAGGAGCTGGCCTCAGTATGGGAATGATGTTAGCTGGCTATGACAAACGTGGCCCTGGTTTATATTACGTTGACTCGGAAGGTTCAAGAACCGCCGGATCTTTGTTCTCAGTCGGTAGTGGTTCAGTCTACGCTTTCGGTGTGCTAGACTCAGGTTATCGATGGGATCTTACCGATGAGGAAGCTCAGGAGCTTGGTCGTCGTGCTATTTATCACGCAACGCATCGCGACGGATATTCGGGTGGTATCGTGCGTGTGTATCACATCAAACCGACCGGATGGATAAATATTTCAAATGAGGATTGTATGGATTTGCATTACAAGTATCAGGAAGAAAAATTGGCTAGACTTTCTTGAAAGGTGATTTTTGAAGTTTTTGTAATCGTAAACAGAAAAAATTAAACATTTCTTTCTCATAATCGTACATTTTTATACAAATACGGCGTCAGATACCATAAGAACGGTTTGAAGGAGTAGTAGGAGAAGGATGTACGAGAGTAGTTTTTGAACGTCTGATGAAATCGACTTGGAGTATTGACCTTTGAAACCCGAGATTTTACGGGCCTATAAATTCTATTCAACGTTTTCAACAACATGCCAATTTTTCATTTTTAAATCCTCGACCCAAAGGCTCATATTCGTGGAAACCACCCCTATCGTGTTAGACCGAGTGGACTGAAGTCGGTCCACTCCAAGGTCCCTAACGCCCAGCCAATTGATTTTTAAATTTTTTTTTCTCCCGTTTCATTTGACCTTCCAATGTCGGAAGTACAAGAAAGGGTTTCTTCTAGCCGCTCCTTTATCCGGCGGCATCTAGATTTTCCAGTTTCGCGGAGGAAGATTTTTTCTGCTTTTCTGACTGTTACGCAGGGTTGTATTAGTGTCGCTAATTTTTGAATATCCTCGCTAATAGCGACTAGCGTTTCGCTAAATGCAGAATTAGCGTGGTCTCAATTTCGCTAGCGACTAGCTTGTTTTCTCCTTCTAGAAGACTAACTCAACAGAAGATTTTCAAAATTATTGCTATAAAATATTGCTATAAAATCATTGAAGATTTCCATAGTTGCTTCCAATTAAAAAGAATGGAAGAAGAAGAAATCACATGAAACGAGGAAAGTTTTTGAGAATTTTTCTCGCTTTAAATGACAAATATGAAAATAAAGTTTGTTAAACATAACACACGATTAATGTTCGTTTACATTGTTGAAACGTTTCAATGGTTTTATCAAGAAGCTCTTTTGATATCAGATGGAGAAACTGGTCGAGGATATTTTGCCAACGAAATCTTGCTCGGAACGGTAGCGGAGAGCGTGACGCAGTCCCCAAACACCCCAAAAAAAAGTCCACAAAACCAGAAAACTCCATATAAAAACCTTTGGGACAAGACACGATGTATAGGCGAACTTTTGAGTTTTTCCCCCTCCCCCCTCCAAAATATTTAAAAAAAAACTACGTCGCAGCAGCTTTCCAACGAGCTCAGATTCATCAAAATCGGTTGAAAACGAGCCGAGATATCGCCAATCAAAGATGACCAATTTCCATATAATAATGGTAAAAATATGTTTGAAAATTATCAAAATTTGATTCCTGTGTTGTATGTCAACGATCTGTCTATGTATCTATCTACTTTTTTTTTCTTGAGAACCGCCCGAGCGATTTCCGTAAAATTTTCAGGGAACGTCAGTCTCGGCCCCAAATGAAAATTTTCATATGCCGGAAAATTTTGGAAAAGCCGTGGCATGTGGAAAAGTGGTCAGTTTTGAGGGCTTTTTAGGTAATGCTCGGAGTTTTCGAATTTTAGCTCCAGAATGATAACACTTAGAGAGTTGGTTTCTTCTAGAAAGTTATAGAGTTTGGTCAGGAGAATTTTGTAGCATTTCAAGAAAATGGCTGCCAACCGTCAAAGTGATACAATCTTGGATTTTTTGCTAAATTCTGAATAAGAATACCTAGACAGTTGGTTTCTTCAGGAAAGTTATATGAAGGTAGCCGAAGGTGACACAAAGTGTTCCGAAGGCAGCCGAAGGTGACACGAAGTGTTCCGAAGGCAGCCGAAGGTGACACGAAGTGTTCCGAAGGCAGCGGAAGTCGACACGAAGTGCTCCGAAGGTAGCCGAAGGTGATACGAAGTGTTCCGATGGTAGCCTAAGGTGTTGGAGAAAAAATTTTTCGGAGAAAAATTTTTTTTGGAGAAAATTTTTTTTCGGAGAAATTTTTTTTAATGAAAAATTTTTTTGGAGAAAGTTTTTTTTGAAGAAAATTTTTTTTCGGAAAAAATTTTTACATGATAAAATGTGTTTGGAGAAAATTTTTTGGAAAAAACATTTTTTGAAGAAAATTTTTTTTGTAGAAAAACTTTTTCTGAGAAAATTTTGACAATTTTTTCGGACAATTTTTTTTTCGGAGAATTTTTTTTTTCTAAGAAAATTTTCTTTCCGCAGAAAATTTTTTTCAAAAAATAGAAATTTTTTCACAAATGAAAACTTCCAAAACGACTGATATCACAACAAAAACTTCTTAAAAGGTAGAGTGTGACGCAGTCCGTGAGTCCGCTTCCAAAATTGATGATATCGCTTGAGGTGACGCTATCGCTGATAATACGCAGAAGTTTGTTTGAATAGAACCTTGTGTTCAAAGTTTTAATTTCCTGAAAAATTACAGCGCTGTTTTCAAAACAAAATTACGTTGTGTTAAAAAAATTGCGTCACAAATGCCGGACCCAACGACGAAATAATTTTTCTGTACTTTCAGCTTTTACACGCAAAAATTTAAATTTACCCTAGACAATCTATGCAATAAGAAATAAAAGTCAAATTTTTGCAGTGCAAAAACTGAAAGTACAAAAAAATTATTTCGTCGTTGGGTCCGGCATTTGTGACGTAATTTTTTTAACAAAAGCGCTGTAATTTTTTCAGGAAATTAAAACTTTGAACACAAGGTTCTATTCAAACAAACTTCTGCGTATTATCAGCGATAGCGTGACCTCAAGCGATATCATTAATTTTGGAAGCAGACTCACGGACTGCGTCACACTCTACCTTTTAAGGCGTTTTTGTTGTGATCTTGTAATCTCCTAATCTTCCTAAAAAGAGGGGTCGTACTCAAATTTGGATAATCTTTATAAGGACATTTTAATCTTTATAAGGACGTACGTAAGGTGCCGTTCATAAAGTATGTCACGCCAAAATCGGCTTTTTTCGTACCCCCCTCCCCCCTGTCACGCTTTTGTCACGACAGTCTCAAACCTCCCCCCCCCCCCCCTGGTGTGACGTCACGCTAACTTACCAATTAGCATGACACTCAAATTTCAAGAAGTATTAGCACTAAATGTTAATGAGTATGTTACAGTACCTTGCATGACAGAAGAACAAAAGTTAACAGAATAGAACCATTTTCGAAAATACGCCGTACCTTACAGTAACAGAGTTCACAGTTGTGTGGGTCAGTTGTTCTCCCGACTGAGCTACATAGCTGTTCTTTAGACCCGTACGAAGTAAGTGTCTACAGTGTTTGTCACTACGTTTGTAACATTAGGTTCTAAAAAACGAAATCTGCAAAAAATGTCCTTCACACTGTTCATCTGTGCCCCTATTTTTCGGCCAAATCTGAACCAACCTTGATATCCGTCGTATTGAATTTGAGAGATTGGGTCTTTCGATCATGATTTTGCAATCACTGTTCTTTTGAAACGAATCGTACGGGTCTAGCGTAAGTCCTACGCTTGATTGCATGATTAAGTGACTCCTTTCACTGTTGCGCCTCGCCCGACCCGGATTCGGCGTTCGAAGCTTATGACGAACGGGTGCAACTACTTTTATTGTAGTTAGCGTGACGTCACGCAGCTCTCGAACGCCCCTCCCCCCTGTCACGCTCTGTCACGGATGTCCTAGATCCCCCCTCTCCCCCTCGGCGTGACATCCTTTATGAACGGTCCCTAAGGACAAAAAAGGACAAGTTTTGAAAAGGAAAAACTCGTTCATTAGGAGAATTTTTTGCTGTACTGTGAAGAGGTTAGTGGAAGCGGCTGAAGATGACTAAACCACGCTAAGTCGCAAGTCGAAAATCATTGTATTTTGTTTTAGGAAAAGTTTTATTGAAGAATCGCTCCAAATAAAGGGATATGTGTGAGTTAAGTCTCAAGCAAAATTTATATGGTTAAATCAATTATACATATGATGATTTTGGACTTGAAATTGCTATAATTTTTCAGTCTGAAGTGATACCATCGAAAAGTGAAATTATACCGTACAAAGAATTTCGAGGTTGACCACTTCAGCTGTCTTATTTAGCCTAATAAGGTGACTTTGGGCTCGACTGAAAGCTTATGGCTCTAGCAACAGATTGTAATCAGTAATCAATTTCTTGACACAATGATTCGGTTAGCACAGTTTCTGATAGCAAAATATTTCACGGGGGTAACACAACATCGATACTTTCGACATTTTTTAAGCTGAGTAATACCAAACAAGTGCGTGAATGAATAGGAAACATTCAGAGAGCCATAGTCTTTCTTGTCTGAGATCCTCCTTCACTTGGATGGCTGTTTTGTTGGAAAAAATTTCAAAATTCAGAACTAAAAAAAAAATTAAATTAACAAAACGATTTTTAATTTGATGCGGCAAAACGGGGTTTTGATTGGCCACTTTTGTAGTGGCTAGGCCTCAGATATTTTGTACGCTCTTTTTTTAAAAAAAATCGGAGGAATACATATTTCTTGACTTGAAACCACGATTCTAGGCATGTATCACTTGCCCTGATCCGAAATACGTGGTAAATAAAGTTCGCGAAATTGGTCGAAGTTTTGGCGATATCGCTCTTAAGGTGCCATTCAAATAGTGAGAACGCATCTAAGGTGGGAGGGTTTTTTTCGAAAAGCGTGCAAAAGCGTGCGAGGAGGGACGGGGGAAAGTAAAGTGAAAAAAGCATTAACATAGCCATTCACGGTGAGCTTGAACGAAGTTATACTGAAAAGTCGCTGCCATCAATCAGCTGTAAGCGCACTATTTCCAATCTATTCCAGGCTTTCAGAGAGCAGCCGATTTAAAATAAATCTTTTGTTTAGGTACTGGCGTTTATATTTTCTCCCAATGCGTTTTCTATAGAAATTTTTTTTGCAGTTTTCGCTCTGAAAACGTATATGGTGTGGATTGTGAGTGTAAATTTCGTGCGCACTTTAGGGGGGTCCTTTCGAAAAGCGTGCGAAAGCCTGCACAGGGGGGAGGGGGGGTCAAGAAAGGCCAATTTTCCGCGTGCGCACTATTTGAATGGACCCTAAGAGATCGTACACATATGACGTCACACTTGCTATAAAGTCCTAAAAGTCCATAACTGCAAACTGGTCAGAGATTTTGCTTATAGTACTCCGGCTACCCCTTCCCCAAACACACCCCCTATTTGAGGGGGTAGTTAGAGTTCTATAAACAAAATTTGCTGTCCTTACTGACAAGGCTGCCGCGCTATTTAAAAAAAAATAGCGTCGCTATCGCTATCGCTATTCAAAATTCAATAGCGATAGCGTCGCTATCGCTATAGCGAAATAGCGATAGCTATAGCGAAATTCGCGCTATTTCGCTATTGTATGTTGAGTCAAGGTATCTGAATAAAAATACTTCATTTTATTGACTTAGAACTCGATGTTACACTTTGTTAAGATGGATGGTTTAAATAATATAATAAGTTGAAATATAGAAATAAAAAAAACGTTTCGAGGTTCGTATAAACCAACTACATATTTTAGAATAATTAAGCTTATTACCACCCAAGTAAAAAAAAAGTCTCAAATCAAACTAAAAAAAGACCTCGCATTGGTCTCAAGTTTAAGTATTACTTGGTCTAAAAAAATCCTTATTTTGATCCATTAAAAAATTAAGTTCAGTTAAAGTACACGTTGAGGACTTCTCATTTTAGATAATTTCGATGCATTGAATGTGTTGACACTTTTGAACTCACCTCTTTTCTTCTCATAGTTTTAGATTTTAATTTAGAAAACTATTACTGAGACCGATGAGGACTGTTGAATGGTCTCATTTCAAGTTCTTTGGTGATTAAGTGTTCACTTAAAATAGAGAATGCTCACTGTGGAAATCAATTAATGAGACAGATGAGGACCTTCGAAAGGTCTCATTTCGATATAAGCAATATACCTTTGCTTATAAACACGCAGGTAGTGTCTTCCGGGAATGTTTCCTAATGATTTTTCAATAGCAGAACGAAGAAATTTGTAATATTCAAACATATGAAAAATAGCGATAGCGATAGCGTGAAACTAACGAAAAAGTCGCTATCGCTGTCGCTATTCGACAAATGGAAACGCTATCGCTATCGCTATAGCGAATAGCGATAGCGATAGCGAAATTTTGCGCT
Source organism: Pseudolycoriella hygida (assembly GCA_029228625.1). Taxonomy (NCBI): domain Eukaryota; kingdom Metazoa; phylum Arthropoda; class Insecta; order Diptera; family Sciaridae; genus Pseudolycoriella; species Pseudolycoriella hygida. The sequence goes on from CM055403.1 coordinate 128,039,848, forward strand.
ATTTCGCTATAGCGCGGCAGCCTTG
>CM055403.1:128040372-128078956 GCA_029228625.1 Pseudolycoriella hygida
GACTAGGCTTCGGTGTTTGTGTATCTGGTCTCCTTGTGGTCCTTTCGTTATTTTTCTTGTCTTTTTTGCTCCTTTTCGCCGCGTTTGTTCTGTGGGCGTAACCTCCGGCGTTTGTTTTCTCTTTGAGGAAAGTGGGGTAGCTAGCACTTCGGCATCTCCGTCTGTTTTCTCCTTCTTGTCAGCTGTTTCCCGTTTCACATCATTTAAGCAGGCCCTAATATTGACCACCATCCTCTTTATGTCCTTATGCACGTTATTCTTATCTTGAATAAATTCATGCAACTCTTTCACCATTCTTTTGGCTTGCTCCACTTTTGTCATCTTCGATTCGCCGGTATCGCTGGTCTGAAGCGCATTTGTTCTTTCCTCGCTTGTTCTCACGGGCGACCTCGTTATCTTCGCGCTTCTTGCGAACACGTCGTATATCTTAACCTCCGATTGATTTATCCGCTGATCCTCTGATTTTGTCTGCTGATTTTTGCTGTCATTCTTATTCATTTCTTCCATTTTGTTGAGTCCCCTCTCCCGCTATCTCCATCTCGTAGTGTAGTTACCTTCATGATCCCATGGTTACCTATGCAAGCAGTGAGGCCATGCTAGGGTTGATACGATCCTTCATGGGGCACCGTATGCAGAGCCAGATCGGTATTAGTCAGGAATGTTCATCTGAGCCTACACCTCCTATTTTCACAGGACGAGCTTTCGAACGTACTTGGAGGCCTGCCAAGGTTTTACCGGGACGGGGGCAACCATGGTATTAGCCCACTAGCCGTTTCGTGAAAGTGTAACCCTTCCTTAGTAAGGTAGTGGAATACAATAGTTGTCAGCTCTTGCCTACTCTTCACAACCATTTAACCAAATTCATTGTCCGTGTTCGATGCTTTGCCAGTATGCCATAATTAAGACCTCACTGGCGTTGGCCTTAATGTGCCCGTAGCACTCCATCCGTGTTTGTTTGTTGGTTGATGGTAGTCCATCTGACTAGGACTGTGCATGCTGTCGTTGTCTCTTACCGTTGAGATCCTCCGCCACCATGCTAAGTCGCCATCCCATCTTAATAGCGCCTAGCTGTCTTCGACCCTCCCTAAACGTAGCGTCTAGGTACTACCCGAGGACAGCCCCCCTCATCCTTCAGCTAAGTGACCCACACTACTACACCAGGGTTGGTTACCTGATCGTTCATGGGGTTGCTCACTATAACAGGTGTCACCACGGGTAGGTAGGATGTAGGAGTAGGTGGGCAGAGGCTAAGGTACATAAAGAGCACTATATTGCGCATAACACACCATTTGACACCCATAGTGAGATGTAGTGTGGTGTAGTGAGATGTAGTGTGGTGTAGTGAGAGTAGTGTAGTGTAGTGAGATGTAGTGTAGTGTAGTGAGATGAAATGTGGTGTAGTGAGATGTAATAAGGTTTAGTAAGGTGTAGTGAGATGTACTGAGGTGTAATGAGATGTAGTGTAGTGTAATGCGATGTAGTGTAGTGTAATGAGATGTACTAAAGTGTAGTGAGATGTTGTGTAATGTAGTGAGATGTATTGTAGTGTAATGCGATTTAGTGTAGTGTAGTAAGATGTAGTGAGGTGTAGTGTAGTGAAATGTACTGAGATGTAGTAAGGTGTAGTGAGGTGCAGTGAGGTGCAGTGAGGTGCAGTGAGATGTAGTGAGGCGTGGTGACATGTAGTATAGTGAGGTGCAGTGATGTTGTGTTTTATATTATAGATTTGTATTTAAACTGAAACAATTTGCTTGCAGTGTCTATTCTCTATTCAATTCTTTACAAAATCGCTAAACACAGATTTTCCCTCCCTTAGGAAGTATGAGCGATTTTAAATCTCTAACAAAATCTGTACCATCCCATGGCAAAATTGTGACGGCATGAGGTTTGATCTGATGAACACATTCCTGTTTGTACCCATCGCATCTGAAACATCTGGGATAATTTCACCCAATGCATTGCTGAAGAAAATAGGGAGTATGATCTCACGCGTTGCACACGAAAAGTGAGCAACAAGCTCTCTCATTCAACGAATCTATGCGTCGATCCAATGAGGAAATGTTGCATCAGTAATGGGTACAATCACTCCGTCGAATAATCTCGGCGAAATATTTTACTTATAAATATAATTGGAAGTTGATTATTAAAAAAACCTTCAAAGTAAAAGAGAATTCCATTAAAATAAAATTAAACGAATCCAATCATGATACAATCATCAATATATTCCTATTCTGTCCCGGAGCTGAGCTCACTTTCGAAATTCTGTCTAGCTACGGCCCTGGTAGCAGTTGTATAATTTTTTAAGATTCGATTTTTCAGCGCTCCATTTTTTCCAGAGCCCTGGACCATGGTCCACTTGGTCCGTGTAAAGATACGGCACTGCTTACCGCAGATGTGTAATGCACTATTAATTAGTATTGACTCGTTTATTTTGCTACAGTAGATTGTGTGTCTACTTAGTGCGATTGTTCCCTCTATCTTTTATATTTATACAAGAAAAATGAAAGTTGTGTCGTCTTAAATTTCAAAACCGTCTCAAGGATTATTTCCCGCCAGTCACCAACATACTTTCGATCTAATTTTATTACAATTTTTTTTTTTTATTTTCCGTTGAAAAGGATTATTATATTAACGTGGGAGCATTTATTATTTATTAAAATTTTAAAAATAATTTACATCCGGAAAATAAAAAAAAAACCTTGTTAATATGAGGGCGTTGTACACTCATTCAAAAATCAAGTGCAATGTCTTTTTTTCATCATAGCCAATTTCACACTATTTGATCAAAAGCTTTAACAAACAAAAGTCACAGAGTGCGGGAATGTTCAACCTACCATGATGAGTCCATGAGAACTTTGTTATAATAAAGACAGTAATTATGTTTTTACAACGATTATTTAATGTTCATTCTGAAGTGAGACATAAGGGTTGTTCCGCACAATTGTTTTACCTGCGTTGAGTCCATGTGAGAAATTGTAAACTACTCGTTTCTGATGTTTTGCTCTACATTTCGTAAAATCTACCGTTTTGAAGGTCGACAGAAGCAAGACATTAATTAATAAAAATTGAATATGGAAAAAATTCTAAAGCTTGTTTACCGATATCTAATGATTTTAGTCCGATTGTCAAAGATTTTAATCATCATCACCATGCTTTATAGACCCTTTAATACCTTACTGTGTGAGGTCTTCATGTGTACGTTTCAAAAGGTTTTAAAAAGTTGTAAAATGGTAAATTTTTCTTCACTTTCATTTTTCTTTCTTTTGTTAAATCTGACATTTTGAATCTGTAAATCACAGAAAAAATGCATTGTTAATTGCGGTGACATTCCGGTGTGTCTTGCAAGGTGTGTGAAGAAGGGATCGCGATTTTCAAACTAATAATTCAAGAGACAAGGCTGAAAATTGTGTTACATGATTTAAGGACACTCACTCTCTATTAGCTCAAAATTCCTAGCACATTTTTTATTCGTGTCCAATGCACGATTTTTATTGTAAAAATTTTGCAGAAAGTAATTATGTCTATTAACTATAATATTTATAAACCACAACATCATTGTGTTGTGACACAGATCAAAGCAACTAGAAATAAATATTCAAACCCATCATAATCATAGAATTGGATTCTAAAAATAGTATAAATATGTATGAATCTTCTCAATATATGTAGAACATAGTTTCTCCATAACTGCGCTTCAATACACTACATGTAACCACTGCACTGCACTACACTGCACTGCGCTACACTGCACTTCACTACATTAAGCTATACAACACTACATTAAGGTTACACAACACAAAAAAAACAACAACACTACATCTCACTACTTACACTGTACTACACTACACAATACTACATCTCACTACACTACAGATATGGACAACAAGAATGAAATATTTGTAATATCACCGTGTTCTCTATTTTTATGATTCTCCGACTCTCACTTCATCATTTGAAATTCCGAGAAATTTTCTGGAACGTGGATATTCAGCGGTGTTTATTTTTCTGAAAAAGATTGAAAAATGTCATTTTTCTGCCATTTTTCAAATTTGAAACGCTCGCAGTGCCATCGCATGTTATGTTCAATGAAATTCTTTTGTTGATCAAATTTAACGGGAGAGGTGCAGATACCGGGATGTTCGTGAATTTTTCAAGTCCGTAAAAGGGAGTCGTAATTGTTTCAAACCGATCTCAACAAAAATCCAAGACGTAAACGGCGAACTATTAAGTGATAACCAACAGATATTAAACCTGCTGAACCGTCCCCAATTAACACAATAACCAACCCAACCACATCAGCGAGTGGAGCCTAACGTAGAAGAACCGTCTTATGATGAAATGGTAAAGCCAATGATTTCTCCTAAGGACTCCAAAGCTCCAGGTGAGGACAATATTCCAATCTAACTGATCAAAGCAGCTGGAGAGCCTCTTTGGAGGAGACTCTATCAAATCGTACTAACAGTATGGAATGAGGAGGAGATGCCGGAGTTATGGAAGGCTGGAGTTATGATTCCGATACACAAAGAAGGGAGCAAGCTGATTTGTGAGAATTTCCAAGGCATCTGTCTACTAAACTCAGCGTATAAAGACAGGCTTGCAGTTTATGCGGAAGAAGTGATTGGGGAATACCAAGGCGGTTTTAGGGAAGGAAGATCAGACAGATAATGGAGAAAGCTTATGAATACAACATCACGATACATCAACTTTTTGTCGATTTCAACAAGGCTGCCGCGCTATTGAAATAAAATAGCGTTGCTATCGCTATCGCTATTCAAAATTCAATAGCGATAGCGTCGCTATCGCTATAGCGAAATAGCGATAGCGATAGCGAAATTCGCGCTATTTCGCTATTGTATGTTGAGTCAAGGTATCTGAATAAAAATACTTCATTTTATTGACTTAGGACTCGATGTTACATTTGGATGTTTGGTTTAAATAATATAATAAGTTGAAATATAGAAATAAAAAAAACGTGTCGAGGTTCGTATAAACCAACTACATATTTTAGAATAATTAAGCTTATTACCACTCAAGTAAAAAAAAAGTCTCAAATGAAACTAAAAAAAGACCTCGCATTTGTCTCAAGTTTAAGTATTTCTTGGTCTAAAAAAATCCTTATTTTGATCCATTAAAAAATTAAGTTCAGTTAAAGTACACATTGAGGACTTCTCATTTTAGATAATTTCGATGCATTGAAAGTATTGAGACTTTTGAGGTCACCTCTTTTCTTCTCATATTTTTAGATTTTAATTTAAAAAACTATTACTGAGACCGATGAGGACTGTTGAATGGTCTCATTGCAAGTTCTTTGGTGATTAAGTGTTCACTTAAAATAGAGAATGCTCACTGTGGAAATCAATTAATGAGACCGATGAGGACCTTCGAAAGGTCTCATTTAGATATAAGCAATATACCTTTGCTTATAAACACGCAGGTAGTGTCTTCCGGGAATGTTTCCTAATGATTTTTCAATAGCAGAACGAAGAAATTTGTAATATTCAAACATATGAAAAATAGCGATAGCGATAGCGTGAAAGTAACGATAAAGTCGCTATCGCTGTCGCTATTCGACAAATGGAAACGCCATCGCTATCGCTATAGCGAATAGCGATAGCGATAGCGAAATTTTGCGCTATTTCGCTATAGCGCGGCAGCCTTGCTTACTGAGTTATGACCCTTTTATTTTTTATTGCAAGTGTGACGTCATATGCGCACGACCCCTAAGCGTTTCAAACGTCTTGTCAAAGGGTCAGAATAAAATTTATCGCCCTTTCGTGATTATTCAAAGAATTTATTTAATTTAATTGCTGTAGAAGTAAACCTTAAGTTTTCCCTGCAATTAATTGATAGCTAAAAATAAAGAATTTGATCGCCAAAAAGAAAGAACCGTTAAAACAGGAGGCTGCCGCCCCCTGGACCCCCGTTTTTTTTCACGCCTGCGGCGCGCATATCTCAACTTACTGCGTAACATTTCACCTCACTTAGGCTCCACGGGGGCTCAGCCCCCAAACCCAAATGCAATCAACTCTTTATTTTTCGCGGTCATTTCTTATTTTAGAATTATCAGTTTAAATTCTTATAACCCCCCACATCGTTGATATAATCCCGAATAAGTACGGGTTGAGCAGCTTTCTAGGTCCGTCCTGACTGATGAGTGAAGATTATTTTACGACGTTGTGATTTTCGTGTATGTTTCTTGAAGAGAGTTGCAGGTGAAAATTCACTTCTTAGGTCGTTCCTTCTATCTAAGAGAGTTGAGATGTTTCTGCATGGAATATGTCGGCGTTGTTCTTAAAAATTTCAAGCTGTATCTTTTTAGCCTTCTGCCAGTTGACCACCCAAAAACATTAAAAAAAGTTTTTTGAAAATCGAAAGAGATTTACTCGAGTTATGTACAAAAAACACGTAGGGCCCTAGCAGAGACTCGTTTTTAGTGCCCTAGCTAAGTCCAAGGGCCCAATCTCAAAAACGTTTCTTCTAATTAATTCTAGTTGAAAGGTACATACATGCCTTCCATGGTTCAAGTTCGAAGATGAGCAAAATCGATCAAGTGGTTCCGGAGATATGGTCGAGGAAGATGGTTTTTCGAGGGTCGGTGAAGCTTTTTCGCAAATATCTCAGCAAGTATAGCACGGAATTTGCTCATTTTGGTGTCAAATGAACGCATTTGATGTCACAAAACTGGGAAAAATTTTTTGTGGGAATCGGTAAAGGGGTCTGGGCACTGGGACCAATGGAACGGACGAAATTGAAATTCTTGGCCATATACGAAAACAATTTTGCGTGTTTATTTCCTTAACTAGGCAATATGGAGATTCACTGACAAAGGCAAAGTTGTAGAGAATTAAATTTAAGCGAACACGTGTTTCAGGGTTTTGGGGAGATATGGTTCAATCCTGGTATATGGCCACTTCCATAATTGGGCAGGATGACCCGGATCTCCAGAACTGTCGAGAGTTAGAAAGTTAGTTCCAAAGGCGAAGTTGTAGAAAATTAAATTAAAGCGAACACGTGTTTCAGGGTTTTGGCGAAATATGGCCCAATCCTGGTATATGGTCACTTCAATAATTGGGCAGAATGACCCAAATCTCAAGAACTATGAGAGGTAGAAAGTTACTTCCAAAAGCAAAGTTGTAGAGAATAAAATTTTAGATAACACCTGTTTCTGGGTTTTAGGGAAAAACGACTTAGTCCTTGGATATAAGCTTTTCTAGATTTGAATGGCCTGAGGCGTACTTCGGTAGGGCCTTTGACATTACCTTGGGTAATTTCTATGGATCTTTGAAATTCTTACAGTTATAAAAGAACAGAAAACGTTGGATTGTTTGCTTATTTGTATATTTAGGTACGTTCGAGTCACTTTGCCACATCTATTCTGTTTGTCACATCTATTCTGATACGTACGGGTCTTTGGTTATGTTTTTTGCTAAGTTGAGAGCAAACTGAGGAAAAAATTTTTGTCTATGAAAGTATATGTCCGAGACATTTCCTATGTCCGAAATAGTACATTGTGCAACTAGTATTGGAATGTTGATTTTTTTAGCATTAGTCCTATAGTCCTATGATTAGTCGCTACGCTCGTATGGTAATTTAGGACGTGTGCTGAAAAATAACAGTCCAATACGTGTTGCATACAGTGCTTTCTGCAAAATCGGCGTTTGAAATAGACGGACAACGAAAATTACGATTTCCATTGAAGAAATCACTGTTAACATCACATTTCGAATAATTTCTAAATGAATGTGGAAATAATTCATACGAATTTCATTTCCTAACTGAAATGAGCAAATGAGTGTGGAAATAACTCATACAAATTTCATTGCCTAACCTGTTTTGCAATTTTGAAACCTTCCATCTAGTAATCGACATCGATGTCGTATTTCAATCCACGAATGCAGAAAACAGTTTTTTGCTATGTTGTCTATTTGGGGGTGAATTTTGTGCCTTCGGAAGGGTTTTTTACACCGTTGCTTCGGACGGGCTTTTCATTATTTTGTGGATATAATTTCATGCATTTAAGAGTTAAGGCAACATTTACTTAAATACGGCGTTTCGTAACATCAACTCTGTCTACTACATCTATTCTGATACGTATGAGTCGATTCGCCATCTAAAGACCATGATCTATGCCCCCCTCGTACTCTCGGGTCGAAATTCGACTGTTTGCAAACGTCGTGGTGTATGTACGCAACAGACCCCTCTTCAAAGAACTTCGTTCTTCGTACGGGTCTAAAAACTGGACTTTGGATGTTATCAAACTCACCACTTTTTCTTGTCACCATCATGACGTATGTGTTGAAAAAATTCATGTGATTTGTTTGAAAGTTATTTATTGACATTCATTCTTATCATCAGATTTGTTTGTTTCTTAATTTGTACAAGTAATGTAGAAGTTTTCAACGAGCATCGAAGACGACCACTGGAAGAAAAAGCGTACATTAAGATCAACTCTTCACTAATGAGAAAAAATATTTTTTCTTACATCGTTTCGTTCTTTTCTTATACATAATCCTGTAACCACATTCTCGGCAACGGATCGGATCTCTAAAATAAAGTTAAAAAGTGTAAAGAAAAGGGAATGAACCACGTCACGTAAGTAAAAACATACCTTGGTCGCATTTCGTTTTCATGATGGCATTCTGTAAAGAGAGTAGAAAGTATTAGTAAATGTCTTCAGGTTTCTGCAGGTAAAAAAGTTTCAGTAAATAGAGTGTACCATCTGTGTAAGGTAATGCATGACAAATGCGCACTCGCCAAGGTAAAAGATTTTGTAATTGTTTTGAGTAAGAAATTTCATTTTACGAGAATTTTATATGCGCTTCATTTGGGTGACAATACTCACAAAACGTTTTCGGACATCGTATCACAAAAGATGAATTTTTCGTAACAAATTCACAATCAAGAACGTAGTATGTGTCATGTAGTAGTTTAAATTAAAGGGAGATACTTCTATATGATTTACTTTTTCGAAGAAAAAACGTGGCCTTGCTTTCATAGCAAAACGAGACTTGGACACAATATTCAATGCAAGAGATTCAATAATTAGCCCATATTTACTCCGTTGATGATTTGAGGTTATGCTACAAAACAAAAATCTATTTCAATATACAAATTACCTCCACAAACGTAGACCATAGCCGCTTTATACGTAGTATCTTTGGAGCTTGAAGGTTCTGTCATTTTTGTTGTTTAAAATAATTTCACAAACTTGAAATATTTACTAAAAATCACCAGAAAATTAAATTGTTTTAAGGCTGTTGATGTTCGAAACGTATGATGATAATAAACCACAGTTTGTCATAACACACACTTTTATGTCTGTCAAACTCTGAAGCGCCACCAAGTGGTCAAATATGTCAAGTTAAATGGCTCACAATATCCCAACCGAAATAAAAATTTTGTATCTTGCGCATCGCAAGATATGAAATGGCGCGAGCTACGAGATATAAGGCAGTTCTGAACGAGACTGGTTGGCACAGTGGTTAGCGTACTGGTCATCCACCAAAAACGATCGGGGTTCAAATCCCGTGTCGGAAAAATTCTACATTGAATTAATAACGTCCTAAAGTTCACTCAAGCTTCAAAAGTTGGGTAGTTGTGGTGTGTTTGGTGCCCATAACGACGTACACACTGAATGAATCGTATGACGTAACCCATATACGATGAATCTGTGAACGAAATATCTAAGCCTACATTTATGCGAGGTAATAATCATGCGCCTCACAATTTTTGGAATAATTGAACAAGACGCTACATTCGCATTACTCTGAGACGTGGTTCGGAAGTCACGTTAAGCCGGTGGTCCAGACAACACTTGTTATTGGCTATAAAAAGCTGTTAGTGGAGTCTCTTAAGTACAAATACAAAGACTATCCTTAGTTCATGATATCGACACTACGATGATAATAGATGTCGCGCTTTTCGTTGACAAAGGCTATAGAAAATCAATTGAATCGTAGTGGTTGTTACGGAGAACCATTTCCGAATATGTAAGAGAAAGAAAATTGAATTGAAGTCTCACATTCCATATTACAAATTAATGAGGTGGCACATGTCCTGAAATGTCTAACTTTAAAGGTAATACTCTCAGTGTTTTAGAGTGAAATTAGTTGGTATACATGGTTCAACATATGGCGACTGTAATCATCTTTTATCTCCATAATGTATTAGTGACTAGATGTATTAGTGTTCATAAGTAGATCATCATCATCATAATCATCAAACGTTATAGGCCATTAAGTACCTTTTGGTGTGAGGCCTTTAAGACACAACCCCCTCCATGCTCTCTTATCGGCCGCCAAGGAAATGGTTCCCTCACTCAGAGAAAGTCCTTCAAAATCTGATTTAATTGAGTCTATAAACCTCCTTCACACCCGGGACCTGCGCATCTAAGATCTTTTCTGGTAGTCTGCTATTACCCAACCTATGAACGTGCTCGAACCAGCGCAGACGACTAGCCCTTCCCTCCCCTTCCACTGAAGAAACCCCTAAGTTTTCCCTAATTTCGTCGTTTCTAATCTAATTTGATTATCCCACTGCTCGCTCCGATTAACCTACGCTATTCTCCTAAGAACGCTCATATCAGAAACCTCCAGGTCATGCATAAGATGTCCGCAGTCATCCCAACTCTCAGTACCATACAGATTCGTCGGCCTGAAAATTGACCGGTGGATAGCCAACTTTGTTTCGCTACTTAATTCCCTCTTGTTGAACACTTATGACCTCAACTGGATGGCCACCGCGTTTCCCATTTTCATCCTTTACTCAAATTCCCTAACCAACTTGCCCTCCTCTGAACTAATGGTTCCTAAGTACTTGAATTCAGAAACTTGCTCCAGCTCCTCCCCAATCCTCTTACGAGATTTGCCGACATGCACAACCTTAGTTTTCCCTACATTTATATTCATCCCGTACTCCTCACATACGACATTCAGGCAGTCAATTTCTTTGAACCTGCCGTTCCTCATATGTGTGTGTCGTTCTCTGATAAGGTTTCCTAGTTTTATCGCACTCAAAGACTTCGTTGGTAGCTTACAGGTTGACAGCGTTTCAATGGCCGACCTAGTACAGAGCATTATTGCGATGCACTTGATAGTTGATCGACTTTTCATCAGCATTTCGCAGCTCAATGGCAAAATTTTCGGATTGAAACACTGTTTCAAGATTTTTAAGGGGAGTTCCAACTACTTTCTATCGATTCCAGTTCTGTTATCCATCTATGACCATATCACCAATCTGTGTAGACCACTACGTCCTTACCGATAGGATGCTATCTGCAGTCAACTGCAACGAATCGATATAGGAACACTACTCGCAGTTCATTCCACGAAATCACAGCACGATAAAGCCATTTTCTTGCACAGCGGCAATTCACACAGACCAAGTGGACCATGGTCCAGGGCACTGGAAAAAATGGGGCGCTGAAAAATCAATATTCTCTTATATTGTCAAAACTTAATTCTCTCGTATTATGTTCAGTCTCAGAACTAGATGGTATTGAGACAGTTGATAGTACCAATGAAGATCAGAAAAACGTGGAGGACACTTTTCGCGTAGTTGTTTCACTTTAGCTTCTACGACTCTTCAAAGTTGCACTAAATTCGAAAACAATTAAATTTCAAAAATTTGTAAGTTTTTATCGAAAAACTCTCTTCACCTTCTATTTAGTTACCAAAACCACCCGATTACATGGATGTGAAGCTGCCTAGCACACCCTGAAAATTGCAGTGGTCACCCTCTCAAAGAGTTAAAGATTAGTTCCGAGAAAATATTTGTGAGAGAAACATGGTTCATAAAATTGAAATCCATTTAGAATTCTTGGTGATACTTAACCCGGCACTTTACTTGACAACAAAAATATAGCAATTCGTTCGCTATGCTCGCGTTTCTTCTACTTTTTGATATTTTCACTCACAGGGATCAATATAATTAGGGTGCCTACAAAAACGTTGGTCGTCTAAAATGTACTGTTAGTCCATTCAAATGCACTTTCGGTTTATCAAATGAACCTGTCAGTTTTCCCTTTCTGTGTGTGCATCCGTACGCTTTTCGAAAAATTCAATCGAAGTTGATAGATGATGAATTGCGAGTGAAAATTACGGAAGTCGAAAAAAATATTGGAAAAACGTTTCCATTCAAATCCGGAGTGTAAAATAAAACGACCGGCTTGCCGTCTCAAAATAGACTGAATTTTATTCACCGATTACTTCAGATTGATACAATTTCTGATCTTCACTAAGGCTACCATAAACTACTAATTCAATTTGACTACTTCGAGAAATCACTGTATGAGTTATTCTAGTGTAACTCCAACAAAAAATTCTTTCTAAAGTTTTGTGCGGTCGAGTTGGTGTACTTTGTGTGACTTTCGCCTTCGTGGCCAGTATACTGACCGAACCAGCATCATGTTCGGTGGGATCCCTTACAACGATACAGAGTTAATGTCCAAGAGGCGCTCAGTTTTACTGGTCCAGGGCGCTAAATAATATTCCTCGTGACCATTCAACAGAATTACATTTCAATGCAGCATTACTACGAAATGTCATAATTTACAAAATACCTCGCAAAATACCATCTTGAAGCTGTCGCTGGTCCGAAGGATCCCATTTACTGCTGCCACTTTGTTCTTCTGTATGGCCATCACACAGGCAGGGCCGCACTGGCTGCCAATCGGCCCATCGGACGATGCTCTGGACCGAGTCGAAACATTGATTTCTGTGATAAAAGTTGTTTCTTGCCCATGCTTCTATATGATAAGACTTAAACAGTGGAGGGATAAAATCTTAAGTGCTATGACGTCGTCCTACATAGAATTTGTTAGATACTTAATGAATAATGCTATTAGCACCGCAGGCAATTTTGAGGCGAATGGCCCTTTGTAAACGAGATGTTCAATATTAAATGGGATGATTAAACTTCCGCAGGTAAAGTTTTTAAGGCAAATGGCCCTTCGTAGACAAGATGTTGAGTGTAGCTGAAAAAGGCTAGGGGCTTCTTTGACCAGTCCGGGCCTGCACACAGATCGTATACTGTCCTCACTTTTAAAGTATGATCGGAAATTCATAGTTTTTCTCTTTTTTATGTTCAAGTTCAGCCCGTTCAACTTCAGAAACTCATTAATAAATTATGATAAAGAGAGAATTGAAGTCCTTAAAAACCCCGCATAGTAAGCGAATAATGTTGTGAGAACAATATGGGAACCAAAACGCTCCCATGTGGTGCCCCTATGTCAATGACCTTCAAGCTCATTGGATCAATGGCCTTCTGGGATACCTTGACGATGAGCATTCAAGTAACTTTTTAGAAGATTAAGTGGCACACCAATCAACCCAAGTCTACGTAGCAAAATCCTGTGTCAAACGCTGTCGATACATCAAGGAACATATCACTAATCTATTTCTTTAAATATCGCTTAGTAAAAACCAGCCTTCCTTAATAATAATAATCCGCCGTTACAACCCGTCCGGGTCAGAGGCTAGATCATTTTATTTACTTGTTCCGCAATTTTTTGTGAGCTTTCGTTAGTTTTTACTGCGTCAATGGTAAATTGCACACAAACCTAGTACCATCTACGATGAACTAGGTGCAGAAACTAGCATGGCATAGAATGGTGGTTCGCCCCGTCAATGTGTTTTACCTGCAGGCATTGTTTGACCACATGCTTAACGTGATTTACGAACAACGCCTAACGGTAGCTTACATTGTACTATTAGGATTCCTTCTGGTGCTAATTATATCTCCGCCTAAAGCTAGACTCAGATATTTTTACACAGAATTTATCGAATATGGGTGACGTCATATTAGTCATTCTTCTGTGTACGATTCGTTGCGGCGCCAAATCTACAACTACCCAAATTATGAAGCCTGGGTGTGCCAAGGAACGTTAATTTAATGCTTAACATTGTCCTCACCAGGATTGAGCCTGAATATCCTTGGTGGAAAGCCAGTAAGTCACCACTGAGCTCACCCGTCCCTTTACCAGCCTTCCTTCCTACACCGTATTAGCGAGCGTAAAAAAACTAGGAAATTCACCCGTCTATCACGAATATTGATTAAGTAATTAGTTTTAGACCGTATTCAGCTATGAACGCATGAATGACACCAATAGATAAAAGGGAATAGTATGCAGAGTTGTAATAGCGTCGCTAGTAGCGAAACTAATTTCAAATATCTTCGCTAAATCTAAAATTAGCGAGGTCCTAATTTCGCTAGACGCTAATAGCTAATTTTCTGCTTCCAACATACTCACTTAATGTAAGATTTTCAAAGTTATTGCTTTTTGTTGTCAGAAAAACGTGATGAAAAAGAAAGCACATCAAACGGGGAATATTTTTGAGCATCAGACGACAAAGATGATAAAACATAATTAATAAAGGATTACGCACGATTAATGTTAATTTACATTGAAACATTGACTTAATCAAAAACAACTTCAAAACTCTGATTTTTTAAGCACAAACTGATGGAGGACATTTGTACGTTCTATGTTCGGCCTAATAGTAAAAAATACTTTTTCATGCTTCGGGGCCAAAATCGAGAGCAATTTTGTAAAGTTTTTGGACGTCTGTATGAGAAACTTTTTGTGTATCTATTTTGGACAACTGATCTTAGGCATTTTGGCAAAATTGCCTAAAATCAATCGTTTAAAACAGACACACAAATAACCATCAGTTCGTCTTAAATGTGGTTGCCCATTTTGTAGAGATGTTATAGAAGTGGCAGTCCCACTTGGTGAGTGAAGAAATATTTCTCAATGGAATTTACAGGCTTGTTCTAGAACTTTCAACCTGAATAATTTCATCCTTGTTTGTGTTTTTTTATTAAAGAGTAGCTGTTTCTACATATTATGCATTGTACTCGCTATGTAGTTGTATTTGACTGCTGATCACTCCTGGATACTGTTCGTACTTGGAATGTAGTTCAGGATATGTTTCAGTTCTAAGCTTTTGATAAGACTATACCTTATTGCGTACCCTACAAAATGCTTACGTCGGTCAAGTTTTCGTTAGGGTTAATTCTGCAATGTTTCTCAATGTTAGAGGCCCTATCAAGCAACAATAACGTTAAGCTTGCCTGGGTACCTGAACATTCTGGAATATTGGGGAACGAAAAAGCCGACGAACTAGCCAGGAGTGGAAGTAGTGCCAAATTCATTGGAGCCGAACCAGCCGTCGGAAGATACACGGGTTTGATTAGAACTAGTTGCAAGTCAAGGCCTCCCTCCTATTCTGATGGTTTTTTTCCGTTTCTTTTCTCACCAGAGTTCTAATCAAACCCGCGTATATTCCGACGGCTGGTTCGGCTCCAATGAAATTGGCACTACTTCCAGCAACTGAAAATCGAAGGAATTCTTGGTGGGCTGTAATAAAAAGAACACCAAGTTCCTTCTCAGTCTGGGCCGAGTGAAGCTCCGCACGTTGATTGGAATTCTCACGGGGCACACGTGCCTGAACTATCACCTTAACAAGATAGGGACCGTAAACGACCCAGTCTGTAGAGGGTGTGGCTTAGAGCCAGAGACAGCGAGAGATTTTGCGTGTACATGTCCAGCACTGATGAGTCTCAGAACAAATCACTTGGGAGATTTGGGAGCCTAATTAAGCTAATTTCTTATCTTTTATTATAGAAAGCAAATGGCTGATCGGACCGTAAGGGTAAAATTATAGCTAATAAAAAGGAGTACAGCACAATGGGCCCAACAAAGAATGGCCTAGGAGTTTTTGGAAGAAGCATGTAGCTTAGGTTGCAATCAGTTTAGCTCTTAAGTATTTGAATTGTAATTATGTCATTGTTGTTCTTTCAAACTCCCCAATAAAACCAAACCAAACCAAGTTGCCGATGGTGCTCAGGTGTTTGTTAAAGCCGAAGTGTCCCGTTACAACGCCTGTGTAGGTTTCAGTCTTGTTCTGCTAATGTTTGATAAGAACTTACTTTTGTGTTTATCTATGGTAAGGTAATGTTTTGATTGTCTGCAGTTGGCTGTAGAATGCCGGCTTCCTGCAAATTTGTCGTAGAATGAAGAAATTTATAATTTGCTCATTTGTTGTTTTTTCTATTTTTCTCTTTTTTAAATGTTTTGCTATTTTTTTAACAATGACAAAACAGCTCAAAGTGACAAAACGTGTCAATGTGTAGTATGAGCAAATTAAAAATTTCTTCACTGTACTTACGAGCTGTAATTAATATGTTGTTATAGCCTTGTGGGATCTTTATAATTGATTCAGGACCGATTATATTACTTAGGGCAGCAGCTTTGGCAAGCTTGTCTAGAGGTGTGCGCCGCCATCGGCGCGTCGGTGCGCCGCCGAAGAAAGGGTTACGCCGCTGCCGCCGCCGACAATTTTTCATCGGCGTCTTGTAAAATTAAAAATACTTTTTTTAAATAGCTTTTACATAAATTTACCCTTACCTTCGGGCCTAAAATTTTAATTTTTTCTAATATTCACAATATTTTTAGTTTGGATTTCAAAATCTTGCATTAACTTAATACGTTTTCAGCAGTGTTAAAGAACTACTTTGACTTAGCAATATTTCTATCAATTTGTTTGATGAAAACAAAAGGTTCTAAAAGCATATGCTAAGCAGAGCCGTATGAACCCTTATAAAGCCTAAACCAAAGCCCAAGTAATATCGAGAAATGCAATGGGATTGTATTAAATTAACGTATTATATTGAAAATTGTCCAAAATGACAATATTGAAAAACCTTCCCAAAGTAATGGTGTATACAAATTTGTTTTCGTCCGATCCTGGGACCTACCCTGTAGCTCTAAGGAGAGGTCTAGGATTCATCCATGAGCAAAAATGTTCCAATCAAATTTAAATAGCAAAAAAATTAGATTAGGATCAATCGTAGGTCCAACCTGGGGCAATAAGTAGAGCCCTAAGACTCATATTTCCAAGGGGTGACAACGGGTAGAGAGCAACAGAGAAACCGAAACATCATCAGACGCCAGTAAACATAATACCGAGGCAGCGAACGGACGCAAGGCACCCAGACTCAACACATTACATCACACAAATTGCTAGCGAATCTAAAGTAAAATTGTCATATCATTTGCACCAGAAAAATAGTTGTGTTATTCCGTTTCGCTTGCCTCCACGGTCTGAGTTTATTCATGGCGCTTGATGATGTTTCGGTTTCTCTCGTTGCTCTCTACCCGTTGCCACCGTTTCGGTGTTTCGTTGCAGAGACGTGATGTATCGTTACGTCCAAGACTTAACACTATGCGTCCTACATCTCGAACGTCTTGAAAGCTTTTGTTTGGCTTTTTGATGTCCATACCTTTCATTTATAATCTTGCGTAACTCGCGTAGGAGTAAGCGAAAAAGTTTCACCGACCTTAAAAAAATACAAGTTTTTGTCCACCCGAACAGTAACTTCGAAACGATTTTGTTCCTCATCTTCGAAATCGGCCTCGGCAAGAAATTTGTCCGTCCGTCCATCTCTCTGTCTGTCCGTCATTACGATAGAGTAAAATTTGACAGATTTAGAAAATTATTTTACCTGAAAGGTAATAGAAAAAATCAGGTCAATTTTGTAGATCAAGAACTTTCAAAGTAAGTGTGTAAAAAGTGGTCAAAAACTTGGTTTTTGAAGGTTGGTGAAACTTTTTCGTTCATATCTCCGCGAATTTTACGCACGGAAATGGCTCTTCAAGGGTTTAAATGGTGGCTCTTAGGAAACCATTTAAAAAAATTGGTTAAAGTCGGTTAAATGGTTCGGGATTTAGGATCCTTATTGTGGGTCTTGGTGGTTTTTCATGAATATTGCTTTAATGATTAGGTTTTTTGTGCAGTGTTGTAGAGACTTGGTTTAAAGATCTGAAATTATCAAAAGTTGGAATAGTGATGAATTTTCAAAACGACGGGAATCCCTGCAACGGAAATTAAAAAAAAAATAAAGAATTTTCAAGAAAATTTTCCTCAAAATTTGTGGAAAAAATTGATTGTAAAAATTTGAAGTGGATGCGCCGCCGTCGTCCGAAAGTTTATTACACCGCTGTCGCCGATCAACTACAACACCTCTAAGCTTGCCTGCTCTTTCATTTCCCTCAATGTTAAAGTGAGATGAAACCCAGATTAGCTCTACTTGGTTAGTGGCACTGATTTCATTTAAATTTTCCCAGCATTCTAGAGTGAATGCTGACATCATGTAATTTGAGTTTAGGGCTTTTAGGGGTTACCCAAAAACACAATTGAGCTTTAGCCTTACTTCAATTGGTGGTTTACAGGCAGTACTCTAAGTTGAGGACCAGAAAACCTATTGCCCAATGCAGTCCTTGTGACACACAAAAACTAAACGAGAGTATCAGACACTAGAGGAAGAACGAACCTAGTGCCTAAAAATTCTAAAAAAATTCTGAAGTCCGGACTGGCCCCACTGTCAAAACGAGTGATATTAGTCGAAAACCTTTCCCAAACAATTTAAAGAGCTGCAACACATCCGTCCAGTTGGGATTCTTCACTCATATTTTAACCTTCAAAGTTAGTCACCGCTAATAGTGCGCTAACTTTCTGCTCATTAGCGAATTACGTTAGCGTTAGTGTTAGCGCCGCTAGAAATATTGGTTAGCGAATGCAACTAGTATGTACTAAGTTGAAGCGTAAATGCAGCTATAAAAATAACATAGGTGTCATTACTTGAGGTTCGGGGACAAGACACGACCAATTCACCTTAAAAACTTTATTCATCGAGGGCAAAATTGATACAGAGGACATTCTTACACACAAGCAAGAGCTTCTGTTCACTTCAATATGAAATACAGAAAGTTTATTCAAAATTAACCGCATTGTTTGCAGAAGTGGTAATCAACGATGATGCACTTGTGCTTTACTATTATTGCCAACTTTGCCGAGTCGTTTACAGATGTGAAATCTTTATTCGTAAATCTACTTCCGCTTGTATCCACATGTCAGGTCATTCACTTTCCATTATTGTTTCTCACAAATTTCCACTGATAAAATATGGAGATAGGTAAATGTGTCCAGGCAAATGATGTCATAATGATGTCAAGTTATTTTTCCTACATGCAATGACAAGGTTGATTTATTTAATGAAAGTAAAAATGGTGCTTACACATTACGAATCACATTGTCCATTATTCTCTCCCTTGTTTACCTTTACGTGTATGCATGACATCAGTTTTTTTAAACAGGCTTTGTTCCAACACTACCAAATAAATTCGAAATGTTGAATCGATAGTTCTAAACGGACGAAAGTCCCACCGACCTTATCTAAATCACGGTCGTTGTGGAAATATCATCCGTTCACAACGTCACTGTCTAATTATTATCACACTATTCGCCAACTTGTTGATAATGGTGATGAATTTGAATTCAATTTTTCTATTTTCCACAATTGCGAGGAGATAGTTAAGCATCGTTTGATTTTAAACTGACTGAGTGTTACACAGATTAAAACATGACTTAATTATAGCTTTTAATCTCATTTCCAAATTAAAAAATTTATAAAATATTTGTTGTTGGTTGTGAGATTAACGATGTTAACAGTTGCAGGTCATTCTGTAAATATTTTTTCTATTTTTTTTATTGATTACAAGCATTTATCTATAAATTCAAATTTTTCGCAGATGATTTTTCGTTATAAAAAATAGAATGTTCAATTATAGCTCTGAGTCAGGATTTCATTTTCAAATAAATTTATACACAAAAAATCGACTGCGGAATGTAGGCGACACTCTTTTGTCTCTTCATACAGCATACAGCAACCATACGTCCACCAGTTGAATAAAGCCATTTATTTCGTAACAACTGTCTTGAGACATTGCAGTGGGTGACACATGCTTAGCTCATGCGGTTCCTACTGACCAATTACGTACTGCAGATTATTCGAATTCCATTCCATTTGTATTTTATAATATTTTAAATGACTTTAGGTAAATGAACCTAGGAGATTACATTGTTAACAGCACTGGGGCTTTGGCACCCGGGTGATAATAAATCCTGACAAAAATGGTGATAGGGACCAGAAGAGTTCTTTCGAATTCGCACGCTAACATATTATTGATTGCGTTTTGTATTCTCTCATTGAACGGTAGTGGGCGCTTTTGAGCCTAGAGGTGAGCGGGTGGCCTGAAAATTCGGGCCGCCTGATGCCCCCTCGAGCCCGAACGCGTTGGAGCGGGCGGGCCATAACTTTTCCCGCATCGGGCTACTTTACATTTTTTATGTGTTATTACAATTTGTAGTCGAGTCTTCAGTAAAATTTACAAAAAAAAGTATTTTGCACATAAAATTTAAAAAAAATTAACTGTTTTGAGCATAAAACATTTTTCGGGCGGGCACCGGGCGTAGAGCCGTGCGCCGGCGTGGCTAAGACAGTCTGTAGCCTTAAGACTACATCCTCACTTGTCCGATTTTCAGCAAAAATGTAGAGGATTTTATTTATTTAGGCGTAGAGGAGTGTTGCATCTAATCGGCTCTCAAAGATAATTTTCCTCGTAAATGTCATTGGAACAAATAATTTAAGTTGCGCTGACTTAAAATCAAGATTTCGCACAAATTCGGCTGATAACCGATTTTATGTCGGCGCAACTCAATAATTTGTTCCAGTGGCATTTACGAGAAAAATTGTCTTTAAGAGCCGATTAAGTACAACTTTCTTCTACATTTTTGCTGAACACTGGGCAAGTCTACATTGAAAAATTTTACATACTTCGGGCATGTAAGTTAGCCACACGGTATGTATAGTTTCCGGCTCATATGTTAGTGTACATAAGAGACGGAAGTTAACTTACCACATGTTTAAAATTTTCAATTTCACCATTCGTTCCGCATGTATTGTTACTGCTAACATATGGGACGTTGGTATACATGTGGCATGTATACTAACATCGCAAATGTATAGTAACAACGCTTCAGAAATAGTTGATACAAAAGGTACCCGATATCAGGATTGGTAACGTTGCAGAGTGTAATGCGTTGAAGTCAAGCATCAGAGGTCGAGGTTCGAACTTGGATGGTGGAACGATTGAGTTAGAAAAAATCAAAATAAAAAAGTGGGAAAAAAATATTTGTAATCTTTTTTCTTTTGAATTCTTTTTTTTTTCATTGCAGCACAATAATTTATTAACAGTTTACACAATGATAAAAAGTGTGCTATAGTACACAGAATTCAATTTTGAAATATTTACTGACTACTCTTGAACGCAATGAAAGTAAAATACTTTTATCACACATCATGGTGAGCGTATCGTTGACATACATGCCGGACGTTTGTATACATGCCCGAAGCAAGATCTGAAAAAAACTTACCGTGGTCGATTTTGTACTTAAGGTACGTAAGTTAACGTCCAGCAAGTACGTTTTTTTTATCAGTGTAGGATGTAGTCCAAAGGCTACAGACTGTCTTGAAGACCCAGCGGGCAAAAAAAATTGTACGGGCTTCGGGCGGTCGAGCATTTTTTATAAAAATAATATCGGGCGCGGTAACAACTCGATAGCGTAGTGGTTAACACGTCTGCTTGCTACTATGAGATCGAGTTGCCAGTGCGTTGGTTCGAAACTCAGCCGCAGACAGATTTGTTCCGATTGTTAGATTTGTAAACAAAACAAAGCTAATTGAATCGGTTCAAGTCATGTGGAGTTGAGTGTAGCGCCATCGTACGGCTTACCGGTGAAAGGCATTGTTGGGAGGTGCCGGTATTCTACTCCTACTAGTTTCGTTCCTAGTACATCTCATGGATGGCACTGGGTTTGTCGCACAGCTTACCACTGGCACAGTAAAAAACTTTCCGGTAATGAAAGGATCTCAAATAGTAGAACCACAAAAAGTAGCGAAACTAGTAAATAATGATCTAGCCCCTAACCCTTCATGGGTTGTTAAGGCAGATTATTATTATTATTATTAATATCGGGCGCGGGCCGGATAGACACAAATATTAGGTCCACCCGCTCACCTCTATTTTGAGCATAATCAAGTCAGTACAAATCGAAAAGAACATCACATCATCTGATACACCATTTGCTTATACAAAACTACAGCCAGTGGTAGGAAATTGAACTGCAAATCAGTACGGGACGTATTGTAGAAGATTTTTAAAAAGAAAACCTTTTTCCACAACATACGTTATTTTATTGGGTGACGTAAGTACACTGCTTAGAGCCATAGCTAAGGCCGACATAATTTGAATTTGGAAAACCTGATACCGTAAATACTCGCCTCATAGTTACGTTTCAAAAGTAAAACCCAGTATCTCAGATCCGACATGTTCAGTCATAGAACCTTTAGCTGACCCTAAAAATCGACACAATTTACATGCGTAAAGGCTTCTACCATCAACCTTGAGTCAATAAATAAGTTTGTATGCACACACGATTTGCCCTGCGTTGACACTGCGTTGACACTGGGTTAACACTATGTCAACACTGTGTTAACGAGTTAGGGCTGTCTTAACTCTTGGTTAACGAAATTTTTCCAGAGCATTGGATCTTAAGCAGTTGTGCCCCGTCAGCACTCCCACTGTCAGTACAAATCCAACCTTGCCCTCCAGCCGCTGCTCCAATAGCTTTTCGCAGCCCACACTGATGGCAACTGTTTCTGCTTGGGAAACTGTCGCGAGATTCCCGAGCGGGATCGACTCCTCCAGTCCCAACTTCGCACAATATATTCCCGCACCTGCTCCCTTCTCCTTTTTGGATCCGTCCGTGAAAATTCTCACATCTTCCTCTACGGGTGATCTTTCTCCCTCCCAATCCACTCTATTGTGAATAATGGTTCGGAATTTTTTATCGAAACGAAACTCAACTGGCATATAGTCTTGTGGCATCTCAATTTCTCTGATGTCATTCCTCAGCTTAGCTAAGCTACCCGCATGACCCATGCTCCTGTCGAGCGCCAACCAATGACCGCACCTGAATAGTCTAGCTACTATCATCCACGCCTCTTGCTCTATAAATAGGTCAACCGGACTCAATGACATTAAAACTTCCAGAGCCGCAGTCGGAGTCGACGTCGTCGCTCCCGTTCTGCTAAGACACGCTAGTCTCTGCACATGCGCAAGTCTCCTACGTACGTTCATCGTCTCTAGCTTGTGTGACCATACCATCCAGCCATAGCTCATTATTGGTCTCACAATGGCCGTGTACAACCAGTATAAAGCTGAGGGCCTAAGCACCCATCTCTTCCCGATCGCATTGCGGCACTGCCACAGAGTTTTCTGGTACTCTCGGATATGTGTTCACCCCAGTTCAGCTTCTCGTCGAGTATGACCCCAAGGTACTTCGCCTTGTCCGTCAGCACTAGCTGCTCCCCGAAGAGTTTCGGTAGTCTCATTCTCGGATCTTATTCTTAGTGGTGAAAAGTCACGTTAATAACACTTCCTCAATTTTGATGAGGACTGTGTGTTAACGTCGATTGACGTCTTTAGCTTGACTTTTCAACTTTTAGTTCCTACTGATAACTTCACATCTTTGAGAGCAAACTCATGAAAAACTGCTCCTACAGCGAACTTTGCAGCCATTGTTGTAAATTTCCTTCTCGTTGAAAGTTTTCTTCAAAAATCTTTGCTATCGTAATCAACTACAATTTCGGTAAGAAATTGTCTATTTTTTGCTTCTTCATGGAAATAAAATTTTTGACTTTTAGAGGTGTAAGCCAAAACACCGCCGACCAATAACGCAATTTTATACCGCAAACCATAAAAGGTACGTGAATTGAAGATAATAGCCGACACATTTTTCAACACCTTCACGCAGCGCCCATCGAAAAAAAATTAGACCAGCGGTGCAGCATAATGCTAGCCTCAAATACACACAAAAACGTGTCACATTATTTTCACCGCCCCTAAGCTCGATATCTAATGAAAATATCGAAAACTTTCGTCCCACATTTTAGTTATGATTCATTGAAATTGTACGATATTAAAAAGCACATAAAATAATCGCAAAATGTAATGTTAGTTATCATCTCATTGTATCATATCTTGTGAGCGAAAAACGAAATTAGAAGTGCGTTAAATTCAGTTGGAACAAGCTTTTTATTGTATTAATTCTGCAAACCTAAGGTCAATTTGTAGATACAATCGAAGATTCTTTCCAATCGTATTGAACACATATAAATTCAAATAAAAAAACCGATTTTCAATTACATTATTTGTAACAGTTTTATCGAAATTTCTAATTAATAAACGGTGCTTAACCGCTATGTTTATAAAACAGAAAATAAAAATTGTGTATTTTTCGTCGATCTCAAATGCTTCCAATCGACATTAAATGTCCGCCAAACATTTCTTTTTATTTCTTTTATTTATTTCTGATCATTTCCGTGACGAAATTTTGCATGGAATGCTATCACACAAGCCAAAACAAAATTAACTTTCCAATTTCGAAATTTCGCTCAATGAAATTTTTATTTATCAAACGATTGGGTAATCATATGATGTGTTCAAGTTCATCTCAGATCTGAGAAAGCTTCTAAACGTGTCGTAGGTGTAGTAGGTTGGTCTTTCATTTTTAGTCTTAACAAGGTAAAGTCAATTTCTACATTGAATTAATGAAAGAAGCTTTTTTTTGAAGGATCGATTCCTCACCAATTGAGCCCTCGTCTATACAAAATTCGGATTTTTTTCTACGCATTTAAATAAAGCTTCTCTCTTAAGTGCACATAAATTCCGTACAATCTACTCCGAAATAACCATCGCATTAAAGAACGATATGAAAGACCTTTTCATGTGTGTAGGTTGAATTACTTTATCTTCTCCTCTCAAACGATGACAGCATCGCATCTAAGGGTGGCGATGGTAAAGTAACTTTGGAATTCTTAAAATTGAATATGAGAAAACTAATACCCCCAATGCTTCGATAGTGTGAAAAGGAAGTAGTTACATTGAGAAAGCAGCGCATAGATATAGAAAAAAATGCGGTGTCGTATGTCCTTGTGTGGGGGAGAGTCCATAGGAGAGTTTGAAGCGGAACACCATGAACGCAAATCCACAGAGTGTAGGGATGCCGAGGTTTTAGAGAGATATTTTCTCAGGACATTTTTCATCCATAGAAAATCGGTCCTAGAGCCTTTCAAATATCACAAAAATTAAACTTTGTCTAACGATCTGTTAACCTCTGATATTAATTTAGAAGGCAGCCTGTATGAATATTTACAAGTGCGCCTAAATGCAGAAAATAGTCTGCTTCATTAAGTCCTAGAACTGGAAATACAGTAAGCACCCTTGTCCGAAAAAAGTACTTTATGTCGAATAGGCAGTGACACCATGCTGAGGCTGCCCTATGTACGGGCTCTAGAACTCAAGGATACAGATCTACCAAGATTAAAAATATATGGTTGTGACTTGAACTGAATAACGATTTGAATAATCGTATAAAATATAGAGTCTGTTGGAATCAATTTTCCATCTGTCAAAGTGAAGTTTCAAACGTCAAACAAAAAAAAAGTTGTAATAGTCTTTTATATAATCTTTTATAATCTTTTATTTTTCCTCGATTCTGATGCTAAAATAGTAACGAAGAAAAAAAGGATTATATCATTATTTCAAAACAAAAATTTCGTTTGACGTTTAGAACGTCACTTTGACGGATGGAAAAGACCTACTTTCGATCCGAATAGTCTCTATGTTAGTCACAGCTAGGGAAACCTGAACTAATTTTGTAAAATCTCTCTGATCACGATATACCCTCCTTAACAACAAAAAAGAAGACGTGCAAATATTAAGTGACGCTATTTTTAGGAATTTTTAATCCCCTCCCCTCCGTCACGCAAAAAGACGTAACGTTTTTCTAGACACCCTTACCACCCTAGAGCGTGGCATAATATGTGCACTGTGCACGGACTTAAAGTGACATAGTAAGTTAAAATCACAATTTCGTTCATAGAAATCCTCGAATAAGAAAACATTTTAATAAAATTTGAATAAAACTTCAAAAATGTTTACTATTTTTTGTTATTGAAATATTCTTGTGTTTTTGTTTTTTTTTTCTGAAGCTCCCACCTAAGCTGTAGAACGCTTAAATCATAAAATTTTCACCGACAACGAATCCTCCAGTTTGTGTGTTTCGGCATAAAATTCATCGAAATTTTATGTAACTGAACAAGTGAGTTTTGAGACTAGTGGGATTATCGGCCGACTTTAGATAACTTTAGGGTCAGCGGCGCCGAGTATAGGGGGCAGGGGAGGGGGCAAGTGTCCGCATGAAATGATCCATGGGGGGCAACGCCCCCCATGACGAGAGGAATAAACATAACAAATTAAATGGAAGGTAAATTTAATTACTTTCTGAACAGAAATGGTACATACAAGGCATATTCCATCCTACAGAATTTTTTTTTACCTAGCTCAATACCTAGCTCAATTTTGTATCGATGAAGTGTTATTCCAAACTTCTAGCCCATACATTTTTGAAGTCACTTCTTGATGTATAGGTTACGTGGGTGAACCGAGGTTCAGCACCTAGGCCGCCTTTGGGCCTGTTGTGTTTAACCTATACTTGCAAACCACTACAAGTAGCATATATCTGTAGAGTTTTCAACGAAACGGGGCTGAATTTTTCATGAGAATGTCTCAGAATTGCACCCTAATGGCTAGAACAGACTCGTTTTTCGAAAGTTTCCAATAATTTAAAAAAAAAAACTCGTTTCACAAACTGATAGATTCAAATTATAGGGTATCTTAGGACTTTAGAAAATTTCTTATAAAATCGATAATTGCTGTGGGTTCCATTAAATAACAAAAATAGAAAAATTTGCTCCGTAGTTTCAATGTCTACACACATGTCACAGTTCGACACCCCTATTGTGTGGAGGTGGTTTTTAAGAGAGTTGTGTCCTGTTGGGATGCCTGTTAACTTTCTCAGGTTAGTTCTGTTAAGTGATAAGCAATACTTTGCGTTTTTGCTGTTTATTTCTATAGAATTTCTGGCCTGCCTTGCTATATTCAGATAATTCCAGTATTGTTTGAATCTTTGTGCCTTCCAGTCCAAAATAGTTCGTTGAAGTGTCGAGAGTGAGACGACCATAGCTGGTTTGAGGCCAATGAAGCGGCTGCTGGAAGCTAGTCTTGCTAGCTCGTCAGCTTTTTCGTTTCTCTCAATATTTGAGTGACCTGGGACCCAAGTTAGTGATACTTGGTTCGTTTCTGACAGCTTTTGTAGAGAATCTCGGCATTCAAGAACTATTGAAGACGTAAATTTGTAGCCAATTATGGCTTTAATGGCTCCTTCGCTGCCTGTGAGAATATTGATGGGCAGGGAGTTTTTAGTGTTGTGTTCGAGGATAATTCTACAAGATTCTAGAATCAAGATGGATTGGATGAGTGAAGTGAAGTGAGCGAGCGAGCGAGCTCCATTGTACCCTCATATTTTCCTTACAGGAATTATGAGTGTATTACATCCCCTTATTTTAGTTTTTGAATAAAGAACTGTTGAATTTTGAGATGTTTTAGGCAATTCAGGTCAGGTTCAGGTTGAGTCTGAAACTATAGATCCAGGTTCAGGTCAGTTCAGGTTGAACCTGAACCTGACCTGAATTATATCAGGTGCGCTTTTATCGCCTTAGCACTTTGAGATGAGGTCTTATAGGTAAGGGGGCAGACCTTCATCAGGAGCAATCTTTCATAAAGATCATGGACAAGAGGCCAAAAATTAATTAATTAGTTCACGCATTAGCTAAAAGATCATCTTGTGTCACAAGTGAACAAAAATTTAAAAAAAATTACCATGGAGAATTTCGATTACAAAAAAAGAATTAATTTCAATTCATTACACATCGTGTAGTCATTTTTATTTTTGCATTAAAATAAAGTCACAAATTTAAACATTTCACGATCATTGCTCACCGCTCAGAACAAAATTATTAGCAAACATATTTGCTATGTTCATAACACGATCTTCGTTTCAACAATCATCTCATATGACTAGCAGTTTATACAATTTTCTCCAAATTCAATAATTCGAATAATTGTTTAATATTCACTAGATTGTTTTTTCTCACATGTTTAGCCATAATTGAAGTAAAAGAGAAATTATAATTTAGAAATCGTGTCCATGTAAATGGAAGAAAAAAACATAAACTTGTGGGTCTGATTGTTTCGATGATTTTAAATGAAATTGTCACACAATTATCGATCAAGGCAAATTTTTTTTTCATGCCATTTCAACCAAATGCCGCATACACGTGTAGCAGTATTTTCATTTGGCACACAAAGTTCACCTTCACCATATCAAACAGCCTCACGCCTCACTCTATCTCCGAGATATATGCCATATTTACTGAAATACTAATGTAGTAAACACTTTTTATTCGTTGACCTTATCCTTCAATTGCTATATCAGCAGTTCAAGTCTTTCTTTGTATTTCAAAATAAAATGAAAGTGGAGCTTTATACTCAATATTTATGTATGCGTTCTGATATATACGTAGGTATATAAGCAATTGTATCATAATATGATCGACACTTGGTCTTTAATTGGAAATTTAAATTTATAATTGTATTTAAAATATGGAATTTGTTTGTTTCTCGCTGAAGATAGTAACATGTACAAGTTTTTTTTCGCACTATGGGTACATAATGATGCGGACGCAACGTAGAAATCTTTAAAAATAGTATATTACGTTGGATGCGGCGAAAAGTATTCATTACACGAGGGATCAATTATGTGATACGAGTGTGTTTTTAATCAACGAACTTTAAAAAAACTGTTATTTTGGCTAGTGTAGATATGCAACTACACGAGTCAAAATAACAGCTTTTTCAAAGTGAGTTGCTTAAAGACTCACTAGTGAGTTCGCGAGTTCAAAAAATTGATTCCGAGTAAATGAATACTTTTCAACGCATCCAACGTAAATTATTTTTTTGCCTATCCCCTTCGAAAAGTTGGTGTTACAAGTAAAGTACATTTTGGCCCTCAACGAAAAACGTAACTTTTATTTATGCATCTAGTGGACATTAGCTCATACCAAAAACATTATGCGACGATGTAGTCGAATCAGAAAATTGTACCCTTTTTACAATATTGAGTTTGCCTTTTGATAATCCACGCTGAAAAATCCAAGCCAAGCAAAAACTCGCACTTCATCATTCGAAACAACAGACCGCACTTTGAATGATAATTCTTATAAAATTCAAATCAAAAATCAGCTGATTTTGTTGCAATGAAGCTAGCTTCGGTTGCAACTGCAGCTAACTTCACGACGAATATTACTTGCAAATATCAAAACAAAAGATTGTCACGCCCCTGCATCAACGTCAGATGTGAGATAATGTCAATGTCAATGATGTGGCGAAATGTAAACATTTTTTTGAAATTATTTTTCGTGAGCAATAATTTAGTTGATTTTATTGATGTTCTACCAATTACAGTGGACAACAATAAAACAACAAAATTTTGTTTCAACGCTAAAGATTTTCGAAACAATATTTCAGATGAATCTTTTCATTTTTTTCGCCGACTTTCCCAAGAAGACACAAAATAAGTACATATCCTCAATGAAATGTTCATTTTTCGTGGGGGACAAATGTACGACACGTGTATCACAAACTTTTCGGAGGTGGTAGGCAGAAAAATTATTTTATATGTTTCGCGCATATAAAACGTACTTTATTTGAGCGAAAAACTCGATATAAAGAAGGCTTTGCAATTCGTCTATAATCATCACCGCCTAAAATATACAATGAAGGAATTTATAATTTGCACACTCAGCTCCTTTTCTATTGTTATAACTATGACAAAACAGCTGAAAGTGATGAAACGTGTGACTGAGTAGAATGAGCAAATTATAAAAGTTTTACAGTAGAACTGAGACTGAATGTGTGTCCTGTTTTCAATCAAATATATAAAACTATTTACACTGTAAGAACTGTACTCGAGTATTTTAAGTTCTTGAAATGGCAAATAGATTCTCGACTGCGTCTCGAACCATTTACTATTTCTCGAACATTACAGTTTTCGTAGTATAAAATACTATTACTGACATTTGAGGCGTGAAAATTCATTTTATGCGTAGACGGACAAAAAACATCAGATTTCCTCACAGAATTTAGACCCAGAAATAATTTATTTGTGACCGTTATCATTTACCTACTTTATACACCACCCGTCAATTATTTCCCTGCTTTATTTTCCACCTGCCAAATATTTCCCTACTTTATTTCCCACTTGTCATTTATTTCCCTGCTTTATTTCCCACCTGTCAAATATTTTCCCACTTTATTTCCCACCTGTCATTTATTTCCCTGCTTTATTTCCCACCTGTCAAATATTTCCCCACTTTATTTCCCACCCGTCATCTGAATTTCTGTCCGTCTGTATACATAACAAGGAGCTGAAACGGCTGATTTAGACGTCGGTGGTGAACAAGTCCTTGGGCTCCGTTGCGTTCCACCCTGTGACTTGTTCACCACCTGGGTCAAAATCAGCCGTTTCAGCTACTTGTTATGTAATATACCATTTTTTCTCATTGTAAATGAGGAAGTAGAAATGGTTTTTTATGCACCGAGTGCAGATGAAAAGCCTCTATTTTCAAAACTCAAGATCAAAATTATTAGAATGTTACGTCACTTTTGTTTTAAAAATGATGTCATTTTGCAGTGAGATTCATATCTCTTGGATTAAAAATAGGAACCATGGACACTTGTAAACCCTTTATCAATAATGAAGTTACATTTAAATTTCACACAAAAGGGAACTTTTTTTTAACACAAACACACTAAAGTTTCTAACTCTTTCGAACTTAACTTATTTATACTGTAGGGTAAATGCACCAGTTATCGACAATGTAGTAGTCTCCGGCCAGCACCAGTAATCGGCCATATTTCAATGCGAAATGTGGCCGGTAACCAGTGAAGCTATAGTTTGGTCGGAGACTACTACATGGCCGATAACTGGTGCATTTACAGTATTTATAAATGATCCACGCTTAAAAACAATTTTTGAACGTTTATTAGAAAAAGAAGTTAAATTTTCAATAATAGAGAACTGTTTCCTATTTTTTAAGTTCTTCACAATATTCGATTGATAGATACAAGAAAAATGATGATGAG
The DNA here is from genome assembly GCA_029228625.1 of Pseudolycoriella hygida. Lineage (NCBI taxonomy): Eukaryota > Metazoa > Arthropoda > Insecta > Diptera > Sciaridae > Pseudolycoriella > Pseudolycoriella hygida. The sequence continues at coordinate 128,071,382 of CM055403.1, forward strand.
CTTTTTTGTAGTCAATGAAATTTTCCTGAAAATTGGTCTTTAAGTATTTTTCTGTACCTCTTATAGTTTCCGAGATATTTCAGAAATTGCAAGCGGTACAAATAGTAGACTTAGTTCGTTTTGAAAAAACACTCCTCCAAATGTTATCGAAGAATATACATTTACCGCAACTCCCTCAGTGCGAAAATTTCGTCTGTAGAGATGAGATAGGTACGTGCACACTGCACGTGCACTTTCGAGAACAAAGGAAAAGATGATAGGACGCAATGGGAGCAAATAGATACAATCTCGGATACAATAAATCATTCGTCCCAAATAGGTACGAAACAGGTACAACTTGTAAAATCCAAATTCTTAAATTCCCCCGATTTTAAACCCCGACACATGTAAACGACAGTTACTTACGTGCATATCTCGAATAGTTATTTTAAACATTTCAAAATAAAAAAGAAACTTCCTTCCAGTCGGGCGTGTGACACAATTTTTTTAGTTGCAAAAATTACTATTTCTGACTAGTGGCAGGTAGCATACCAGCCTCAGGTGAAAGTCTTTTTATCTCAGTCTAAAATCAAAAACGAAGAAACTTCATATGTCACAGAAATAGCTCACACTTCATATATCTCCACAGATATGAAAATAATTTTTTAACAAAAGGATGTATATTCAAGAGAAAATTCGAACTTCGGGAGGGAAATTTGATATTTCCAACGCGTACATCATAAACGGAAATTTCAGCAAGCGAGCCAAGAACATATTTTTTTTAAGAATTTTTGTTTTATTCCCTTGTAATGAAAATAACTATTTTCTGAATTATAGCTTAACATAAAGTTGTGACTTGTTTTTGTAGGAAGTAACGCGACCTATTTTCTTCCACCAATCTTAAGATCTTAGACATTACGAAAGAAAATCAAATAATTCATCTTAACGAATCTCACACATAACCGGAAATCCTTTAATCAAACGCAAGAACGTATTAACAGTAAGATATAAAATTGTCTAAATTAAAGGTTAAGTTATTTCACCGTGGCAATGAACTGTTGTACAAAGTACTGAAACATTTCAATTTGTTTAACAAAGCCCACAAAGCACTATTGTAGATTGAACCAAGAAAAAATTATTGATAAAATATTCTAGAAACTTCTCATGACTTTTTCGGTTTTAGAATTCTATTAAACAATAGATAATATTACTGAACGAAGAGAAGAGAGGCAAAGGTCATCAATTTTCACTTGAAGGCATTGTTTGTTCTTTTCACGAAGATTCCAACCCATCAAAATACAGCATGACAATTTAATGAAATGCATTAAGAATACGTTGTACACGGTGTGAAGAGTTTTGCCAAAAAAAAAAATTTTTTTTTCTTGGAAACACTGCCATTGGTGAGAAACAAGCTTCTGTAGAAGTTTATGAATTCGAGGAAATGCAAACAAAAGAATGATGAAAATTGCACAAATTCGGAATTCCGTCACTGTAATTTTTATTTCAGAATTTTTCACCACCAACAGCACGATGGGGGTCGTAAAGTCATCATTATTTCTCAGTCGTAATTTTTTTTACGTGTCAAACAGTCGTATATTATCCAAATCACAATTCAAATATGTTTAAAACAAAAGACTTTACAAAAATATGTAAACATATGCTGCCTTTCCACCTCTTCTTACATTTGAGTAGAAGTTTACAAATATTGAAGTAAGTCCATAAATGTTCGACCACATCGTTTCACGGATATTCGCTTTATTCATCCGAATATTAAATTATTCCTAAGCAAAAATCATATTTTTTTTACCGAAAATTTTATTGCACCGATGATGTAATAGCGGCTGGAATTTTTCGTACAACACCAATAAGGTATACTGAAACATTTTAAGTTTTTTTGAGGAGAAGAGATCGCTTTGGATATTTTTCCAATGGTTAAAAGTTAACTGAAATATACTTTTTTCAACCAACCATATGAATAGAATCATCACATGATTTGAAAGCTCGAAATTAATTTTTTTCCTTTAAAATATTCATCTACGTTTACATATAAAAATATTATAAAAAGACCTCAAAATCTATTAAATTATATCTTTTTTTTGTATAAAAAAAACGCTAAGCATTTATCACACGTTATTGTTATTAGGATATTGGTTAGTCAAATTCTCAAATGGGTAATGTGTATCCAACATTATATGTATGCATAATTTATTATCGCCAAGTGATAAAAATGTAGCTTGTTAAGTACTCTGAAAAAAGTTAACTGTTAACAAGCCTATTCCAAATTATGTAACTAAAAATAATTAAATAAAACTCCGAGTAAAATGATTAAGAACACGAATTTAAATATTATATTATTCGGCATATTATTTTACGTTTCAACTGAATAAATATTACGCATTTAACCATTTCAACTAAACCGAAAAAACTGTCTAATAAACTTTTTTTTTTGGAAATCGCGTTGGTTACAACTGAATTTTACTTCGAATGATGAGTGTCTTATTAGTCCGAACACGATTCTTAAACTAAAACCAAACCGATAGTGCCGGTATGGCAAATGCAAAATCGTGAAATGATATTATTTTTATGTAGGTAGGCATGTAGTACTCAGTGCTGTGTGCTGAATATCTACTATGTGAAATAACCAATGTGTGGTGCGGGAATACGGTTAAACGTTTTTATTTTGTTACACAATTACAAGATTTTAGTTTATTGTCAATTCCACAACTTTGACAGTAGAACCATAGACTTTTTTTGACTAGACGGGAATGTTAGCATGGCGCCAAATTTGAAATACGAAATGCAGAAGCATAACAATTTGTCGTAGTTTATGTTCTTCTAACATTCCTTAAACTTTAACAATTTTAGTTTTTCAGCCAAATTTTTGAAAGTTCTCAAATTTCTCAATTTTTGTGAAATTTATTAAATTTACAAGAAATTTCAAACTTCTGAAAAGTTTTCAAATTCATGGAGATCGGAATTTTGAAAAATAAAGAAAATTATCAAATTTTGATGAATTTTTATGGGCCATTCCATGTAAGGTTATTTATTCGTTCATTTAACGAAAATTTAGAAAAAGCTTCGTTTAGCCTGCAGTCGTCGTTCTCTCACAATCATGCATGGAATGGGGAATTTCTTCGAATTTCAGATTTGACATTTTCTCAGAAATTTGGACTTTTGTAACACTTTTAAACATTTTAGAAATTGATGAAAATTCTTGAAATTTCAAAATGACTAATAGCAAATGATGAAATATTTTCAAATTTGAAATTTTAGTAATTTTAAAATTTCAAGAATTTTCATAAATTTCTTAAATGTTTAAAAAGTGTAGAGAAGTTACACAACTCAAAATTTCTGAGAAAATGTTAAATCTGAAACTCATAGAAATTCTTTATTGTGTGAAAATTCTTCCAAATTTGATAATTTTCATTATTTTTCAAAATTCCGATCTCAATGAATTTGAAAACTTTTCAGAAATTTGAAATTTTTTGTAAATTTAATCAATTTCACAACAATTTAGAAATTTGAGAACTTTCAAAATTTGGCTGAAAAACTGAAATTATTAAAGTTTGAGGAATGTTAGAAGAATACAAACTACGACAAAATAGTTATGCTTCTGCATTTCACATTTAAAATTTTATTTTGTAAATTTAATAAATTTCAAAATATTGACAAATTTGAGAGTTTTCAGAAATGTGGCTGAAAAACTAAAATTGATGAAGTTTAAGGAACATTAGAAGAACATAAAATACGACAAATTATTATGCTTCTGCATTTCTCATTTCAAATTTGGCGCCATGCTAACATTCCCGTCTAGTCAAAAAAAGTCTATGGTTCTACTGTCAAAGTTGTGGAACTTTTTGGGTAGAGAGATACCTTATATATCTATCAATTTTTCTCGACCGTTGGATCACAATAGTTATTTGGCTGAAGTAGCCATTTTTCTTGATTATAGCGGTCTCGTCATAGTAACAGAATGAAGAATTTTTGAGTTAATGAGATTACAATATATTACAATATATCAAGTTGCATGACTTGGCTGATGATTGGCACTAGATGCCGAAATATTGATGCTTCTAAAATGTTCAAGAACTCGGCGATCCTAGTTGATCCTATGACGAGACCGCTATAATCAAGAAAAATGGCTACTTCAGCCAAATAACTATTGTGATCCAACGGTCGAGAAAAATTGATAGATATATAAGGTATCTCTCTACCCAAATTTTCAATTCAAATTAGATGAAAGTCGTATTCATCAGGATGTAATAATCCAAAATATGGTTCAGACATAAAACCAATGTAGTTCCATACAATGAAAACCTAACATTGTAAATAAAATGGTTACCTCATCATAACAAAATGGTGGTTCTCCACCAATCAGATATGACACAGAGCTTTGAAGAAAGTTTGAGACAAATTACCTTTGGAGTAATGACGAGATGGCACTACATGTGTTCATTTCAGTTAGAAATCGCTAGACCCCGGTTGTACCGAGTATTGTTCATAATGAAACATCAAAATGTCGGTAATCAACCCCCTTCAATATATCAAGTTGCATGACTTGGCTGATGATCGGCACTAGATGCCGAAACATTGATGCTTCTAAAATGTTCAAGAACTCGGCGATCCTAGTTGAGTTCAACCTGAGCGTCATTACAATGACAAAGTAATCTCATTAACTCAAAAATTCTTCATTCTGTTACTATGACGAGACCGCTATAATCAAGAAAAATGGCTACTTCAGCCAAATAACTAAAGTTGTGGAACTGACAAGATCCACAATAAACTAAAATCTTGTAATTGTGTAACAAAATAAAAACGTGTAATTGTAGTCACCTCAAATCGAGGCAAATTGTTTGACTAGAGAGGATGCTTCTAGTTTTTGTTTTACTTACGTCCTCGAACGTGCTCGGTTTCCCTTATTTTTCACCTTCTCCGTTGCCCATTCTGTAGCTTTGGATTGTTTTCTCGTTTTCTCGTTTTCTTGTTACGTCCTCGTACGTGCTCGGTTTCCCTTATGTTTCACCTTCTCCGTTGCCCATTCTGTAGCTTTGGATTGTTTTCTGTGCAATAGGCGCGTTTTAATACGAAATTTGTTGTTTTTGGAACTTCAATTACATTTACATTTTAGCTTCCGAATGGCGTCTGGGTAACATAACCTCAATGTTGTGATATTTTTCGAATCATCGCTTTGCAAAACAATCAATTCAATACTGTGTACTTTATTTGTCGTTCTCGGCATCCTCCTTCTGATAAGTGTTTATGGTCATAATTTCGGTTGTTGACTTCGCTATATGCATAGCAGTCGGTTTGGCAAAAATGTAAACAAACGAATACATTGCATTCCAAACAGCCCTTCTTGGTGCCCATTAAAACTTGTACTTCCGGTGCGGCTCGGCTTACCAGGCCGTCCCACTGTATTCATTCTCGGTAAAAACAATTACACACAGCCTCGGACGGGTGTTGGATACGGGGTACGACCAACGCTCGACTTGACAGGTACCCCATCGTTGACGGTCAGGCAATGCAAAATGGTTGATGGTTTGTTTATTGGGAGTCTAAACGTTAATGGGGGTTTTCGGAATCGCAGGGAGGAATTAGTGGATCTGGCAAAGGACTACGGTATAGACATATTGGCGTTGAGTGACGTTAGGACGAAGGGACAGACGGAAGAGCACGTAGGCGGGTATAAGGTGTTTTTGTCCGGGGTTCAGTCTGGTAGGGCAAATTGGGGGGTTGGAATCGCAATCAGGAAGGAGTTGATCAACTTTGTCCTGGATGTTCGTTTCGTAAATGAAAGGCTGATGTGGGTCTCTGTAAAGTTAGCGGGAGGAATTTATCGCCTGGTTAGCGTATATAGCCCTTGCGAAGGCAGTGATGCTGCTGGCTTGGACATTTTTTTTTTTTTTTACGAACAGTTGGGGGACGTGGTTAGCAAAAAGGGAAATGAATCTCTGATTTTGATGGGGGATTTTAATGCAAGGATAGGAAACTTTAAAAACAACTCAGGTTATGAAAGGGTAGTGGGTAGATTTGGGGAAGAAACTCTGAATTCAAATGGTAAACGGTTGTTAGATTTTTGTGATTTCAATGGGTTAGCAATAACCAACTCTTTCTATAGGCACAAATGGATCCATCGGTATACGTACGTCAAGGAGGGTTTGGATCACAAATCCATCATGGATTACATGATTATAGAACAGGACAGGAGACAGGTGGTCAGGGACACACGTGTTTTCAGGGGTTTCACTTTTGGTTCTGACCACTACTTTTTGGGTACCCATCTGTCGGTTGGGAAACTCTGTCAGACTAAAAGGAAGAAGGTGGTAAGTCGCAAATTTCGTGTGGGCAAATTTAGGGAAGAGGCAGTAAGGTCTCGTTGTATGGCAAAATTCGCCGAAGGGTTTGAGGGGCTTCCAGCTGACTGCGGGGACATTGGGACTGAGTGGGCGAATTTTAAGAAATTTATCTTGGGTGCGGCTGAGGAATGTCTGGGCAGTGTCACTAGCGGGGGTCGAAACAAAAAAACGGGTTGATGGAACGCCGATATCAGGGATGTTGTATTGGAAAAAAGGAAACTTTACTTGATCTGGTTACAGGACAGGACGGCGGAGAAGTGGGATGCTTACAAGGCTTGTAGTAAACTGGTTAAGGATCTAGTCATTGAAGCGAAGGACAGGGCGGGGAAGAAGTTTGGGGAGGAATTGGAAAAGGCAGGTCGAGGCAGGGGTAAGAAATTTTGGTCGATGATTAAGGACATTAGGCGCGGTGGCGTGAAAGAAGGATGTGGTAGCATTTTAGATAAAAGCGGCGAGTTAATTACAGATAAGGGTGAAGTCTTGAAGGCTTGGCGGGATTACTTTCAGGATTTATTTACATCTGTCAATCTGGTAGAAGAAAATGGGAGGGAGGCGGGTCCTAGCTTGGAGGTGGAGGAGGAAATTACACTGGATGAGGTGTCCCGGAAGGTCGGCAGATTAAGGCAGGAAAATCCGCAGGGGTGGATGAAATTAGGACAGAATTTATTAAATATAGCGGATCAGGTGGGATCCAATGGCTTTGTAGGATTTTCAATTTGGCCATGAGGTCTTCTACGGTACCTGCTGACTGGAGCTTCGGTGTTATTGCTCCAATTTATACGAAGGGCAACCGTAAGGTTTGCAGTAATTACAGGGGGATATCGCTCTTGAGCGTGGTAGGTAAGGTGTACGCGAGTGTACTTGTTGACCGGGTTAGGAACATAGTGGAAGGTGTACTGGATGAGATTCAGGGTGGTTTCAAGCCTCTGAGGGGGTGTCAGGATCAGATTTTCTGCCTCAGGCAGACTATCGAAAAGCTTTATGAAAAGAACAGGGACTTGTACCTATGCTTCATCGACTTGGAGAAGGCATTCGACCGGGTACCAAGGCAGAAGTTGTTCGGGGTTCTTAGCGAGGACGGTATCAATGGGGGCTTACTGCGTGCCATTAAGAGTATTTACTCAGAAAGCAGGGCAGCGGTAAGGATAGACGGCGAAATTAGCGAGTCTTTCGAGGTTAAAGAGGGCGTTCGTCAGGGTTGTTGCCTTTCCCCGCTTCTGTTCATAATTTTCATGGACAA
>CM055403.1:128078976-128142612 GCA_029228625.1 Pseudolycoriella hygida
TTTCAGAGGATGGCAAGTGGGTTAGGGAATTGGAGGAAAGGAGGAAAATGGGAAACGCGGTGGCCAGTCAGTTGAGGTCGCACGTGTTCAACAAGAAGGAATTAAGTAGCGAAACGAAGTTAGCTATTCACAGGTCAATATTCCGGCCGACGATTCTGTATGGTAGTGAGAGTTGGGTGGATTGCGGATATCTAGTGCATGACCTGGAGGGTTCTGATATGAGGGTTCTTAGGAATATAGCGAAAGTTAATAGGAGGGAGCAGTGGGATAATCATATCAGGAACGACGACATTAGGGAAAACTTAGGGATTGCGTCAGTGGAAGAGGAAGCAAGGGCCAGTCGTCTAAGTTGGTTTGGGCACGTTCAAAGGATGGGTAATAACAGGTTACCGAAAAGGATCTTGGGTGCACAGGTCCCGGGTGTTAGGCCAAGGGGTAGACCAAGGAGAAGGTTTATAGATTCAATTAAATCAGATTTTGAAGTTAGGGGACTTTCTCTGGGCGAACAAACCATCTCCTTGGCAGGCGATAGAAGGGCATGGAGGACGATAGTTCACCATTCTGGGGTTGTGACATAAAGACCTCACACCGGAGGGTAATAATGGTCTATAAAGTTTGATGATGATGATGATGATGATGACGTCCTCGAATCAATGATAAAAACAATTTATTTGTTATGGATGCCGTGCATTCGACTGTTCTCAACAGTCATCTTCATGGCTATTTACTGAATGTTTTATATTAATCATAATCATATTAATCATATTAATCATGGTACAAATGTAAATATCACAGTAACTTTCTGTTTTTTGTATAAATACTGATTGGATCAATATTTTTGATCATTATTGAAATGAGTGTACCGCTAAAAAAGTACCAATAAAACATGAAACTGTACAGTTATATAGACAACCAATATGTGAGTGTACTCGGAAGTTATTGGTAGATAATACTAAAATATCGGTAGATAATTAGCGCTGCCAATAAATTATTTAATTGACCGGTAACACCGGTAAAAAATAAATGTACCGATAAAAAAACAACCAAAATACTAATATAAAACATTTTACTTTATTGGTAGATAATTTCCTTCAATTGGTAGATTAATACATTTTTATCGGTTGATGTTCCACATTTATTGGTAAAAATTTGGGGAATAGTAAAACGATGAGTATGAATAAAAAATTGGTACATTAACTTAAGTATCGGTACATTAAATTTATTATTGGTTCAGAGATTAAAATATTGGTAGATTCAAAAATTTATCGGTGAATTGGTTTTACAATTGGTAAATGTATTTTTATAATGGTAACAATATTTTACTTTATTGGTACCATTTTAACAGTGGAGTAAAATATTATTATCTGTGAACGTAATTTAAAATATCGCTTTATTAACTTTTCTATCGTTAAATTTATATAAATAACGATTCATATATTTTAAAACTATTAAAGCTAGATATTAATTTTATTTGCGAAAGTGTAAATACGCTATCAAAATCACTCTTCCGCAACTCTTTTCCTCTTTTTATTGGGCTGAGCTCTTCTCTTTTTAAGTCCAAGTCTTGCAACTATTTTAAGTGATTAACCCCTCGATGAATTTACAAATATGCCGAAATATATACCATTGTGTATTAGGGTGGGTCGAAAATCTTTTTTTTCTTTCAAAACGTCCACGTTGGAAATGTGTTCAGGAAGATTTCGTGAAAAGACTTTTTTTAAATGCATTTTTATACTGTCTCCCAGAGAATTACGCGTTTTGGGAAAGATGGCTCTAGTTTACCCTATTTGAAGACCAATATTTACCAATGAAACAAAAAACAACTGTTGACAAGTGGAATTTGTTGCACATAATCATAGATTAGAGTAAAATTTCAAATTTGAAATGGCAAATTTAATATAATAAAATAGAACGCTTACAAAACTAGGGATTTTGCGCTTTAAGGAAACGCCACAAAAACCTGCGTGGCTAACAGAACTAGGGATTTAGCGCTTTAAGGAAACGCAACAAAAACATAGGTCGCTAACTGAACTAAGAAGCTTTTCCTTATGCAAAATGTCACACAAACTAGGTGGCCAAAGGAGCTGACCAACTTTTCTTTTACGAAAAGTCATAAAACTGAAATTATTGTACAAATATAAAAATTAGCAAAATGGAACGCCGCGCCGAAGGTCCAATTATAAAAAACCTAAAAAAAGGCAGGGTCGAGGCGGCCAAGGGGAGATACAGCTGAAGTTGAGGGCGACATGGCCTACCAATTTAATATTTTATTTTGTAAGTTGTGATATTTCCTAAAGGGTTATTATAACTACGGATTATTAAGTCAGGGTTTTTAAGTCCGGTCATTTTGTCCGTGTGTTTCCACATCCCGTGTGTTTCATCCCGTGTGGGGGATATTTTGTCCGGGATATTATGTTTGAGATATTTTGTCAGGGGATATTTCGCCCTACAGCTAATAAAATCACTGTACCGTTATTTTAACTCTAGATTACCGTTACGAATATTTTATTTTACCGTTAAGATGGAACCAATAAAATGAAACCGATGTTTTATTAAATCTACCAAATTTTAAAGCAATTCACCGTTTATAAATCAAGTCTACCAATATTGTAATTAATGCACCGATACTTTATTCCATGTACCGATAACCTATAGAATGTACCAATATGGCCCTATCTTTTGAATCATGAATCGATATTAGGAAAACATAAAAACTTATTGGTACAAACGCAGAAAAAATTGGTAGATAATTCCAAAATTTCTTCATTTTTTATGTTGGTTCAATCGTTTTATATATTGGTCAATATTCTTTGATTTACCGGTAATATATATTTAATATCGGTAGCGTTTTAACGGTACATTGATTTTAAATATTGGTACTTTTAATTTATTTTATTGGTTGAATCAGTTTAAATATTGGTAGTTAATTACGATCCAATACTGATTTAGGATTTTGAACAATTATATGTTATCACACTGTTAAATATAAACACAAATATTATTGAAATGTCACTCTTATATGAACATCTGTTCAACCGATTCAGACATTAGTTCACTATCAGCTGATGTTCCGTGCAGTGTCGTCGTTGCACCAAGGTTCCGATTGTTCAACCTTTTGCCTATCATTTTGTTTTTAATCAGATTGTAAACAACCGACGAAATTAGAAAAAACGGCTTGTTTTAGAGATGACCCACATAAGAAAGAATCCCACTTGTATAAATAAGCAAAAAGAATCCGCTTATTTATCAACTGTGTATAACAACATAATTTAAAATTCGCGCGCTTGCATGATGGTCGAATCAATTCGACCAAAGACATTAAGCATTTTCTAAGTTATTTGTAATGTTGTGTTGATAGACGAAGGTCGTTGTTGCACATGTTTGAATGTCCGTTTATTATTGAATTATTTATTTATTTATTTATTTTTAATTAATTGACGAAGCATGTTTGTAAGACGAATGTGTGTAATGTAGCGAAGTTTTTAGGTATGAATTGTTGTTGTCGATTTAATGTATTCGTGTAATTATTGATCAAGAAATGTACTTTGTTACAGCCCTGATGTCTTTGAAGTAAAGACGAAATATATTGGGATTAATAATTGAGAGAACAAAATATTGTCTTAACTTGAGCTATCCCGACAACATAATCAAATAAGATAGTCAGCTCATTAATATCGAAAAAAAAATGTCCAACTTGACAAAAAAAATTGACAAAAATTAATTTTTAACTAGTGCCAATAAATACACATGCGATAATTAAAAACTGCACTTTTTACAGAATAGCCAGTTTCATTGTTTACAGAACAGGTTTTGTATGTGAATTTCATCAAACATGCTTAATGTTTGAAATGAAAGAATGTGCATTTTTAAAATAGCGCATGTGTAGTTCCGTTTGTAAAAGTCTACAAATAAGCAGGCAACCATTGATTTCTGTCATTAGAGCATATTTGGCGCTTTAAAGAGCTTACATGAAGGATGTAGGATGAAGGATTGTTGGGCGATGTGAGGGTGTTGAACACTTTTATTAGCGCATGTGGACCATCTTAGGCGCTGCACAGAAACTTAGATAATGTGAGCATTCGCTAAGTGCACACGGTGCTGTGTTTTCGACAACAACCCATGGGCCTACTCTCTTGTAACGTAAATAACTATTTTGTGTTTGATTCCACGCACTTTAAGCCCTAAAAATGAGCATCATCTTTTTCGAAAACATTTTTTACAATTTTTTTTATTTAAACATTTTTTTGTTACACTGTTGCTTCGAACGGGGTTTTCACTATTCCCTTCTTGCAACTTGCGACAAACTTAATGATTCTCATTACATTCCTAATATTCCTTACATCGTTTCGAGATTTGTTTTGATTTGAAATAGTACTTATTATTTCACTGACTTTTTCTACGAAGAATCCTTGCTCTTTCCCGTTTTAGACAAACGACGTTTTGACTCTACGGCTCGAGTTGGCAAACAAAAATTCAAAGATTAAATATTTAAGGTTTTTGGCGAATTGTCGATGTTAATCAATTGTTCAGCATTCCCGCAACTTCGTCACAAAACATATTTACAGTTGTATATATATTGAGCGATTTTTTTTTTTTTTTTTGAGCGAGAGAGTGAGTATATAAAATAATACTGTAAATCCATTGATATAAATCATATACAACAGAGTATGTAACATACAAAAGAGTTTGTAGCAGTGAACTTATAGTTAAAGGCATTCCAGTCAGGTTGGTCAGTGACGATTGTACTCCAACAAATCTTGTGCCAAAATGTTTGCCGCATCGCAATTTTATTGATTCGTAACATTTGCTTCTTCTTTACCAAAAGAAAAGAGTACGAAAGAAAGCTCAAGCCCAACGAAGAATACTTGTGAGCTGGTTGAATATAGTTTTCGTCCGCAAAGAAAAGCAGTTTTTTGACATCTTTTTCTTTAAAAACTATTTGAATGATATGCGAGTCTTTTTGCTTTAGTTTTTTCCTTTCTACAGCAAGTCTATATTTGTATTTATTCACATCTTTATTGATCAGCATTGTTCACTATTTTTATCTTATCCGATAGCAAGGTTATTTTTCTGTTCCAACAAGGAAGAAGCAAGGAAATTAACACCCACTTACCCACTTTAATATTTACAAACGAAATTACATTACGAAAATTATGTGAACGAGTCGTATAGTCTGCCTTTGTTAATCAAACAGTAACACGTCATATTGTCGTTAGTAGATACGCAATACATTTCGCTTTTGTTTGAAGAAAAGGGACACGTAGAGAAGTCACTTTATCGCCGAGATTAGAATTACAATTCACTGGAACAAAGAAAAATACCGGACGTAACCGGCTGTGAATTCCTCTTGGCTTAAGAGAATCCATGCTGCAGCTGCTCTAGAGAACCATTTCGTTGTTGATTTTTTCGTTGAAACTTTTTGCTCATTTACAGTAGGATAACGTCGGTGGGAAAACTGCGTGAGTTCTACGTCAAATTAGTATCTTCCTGATCTGTTATGGAATCCAACTTGGGGTTTATACAAGATGTTCTTTATCATGTAATCTCTTTAATGTCAATCTGCCTTTCAAGTCCAACTTCAACGAGCGCGGTGAATGTCCTTCTCCCAAATCCTGCTATGAAATACTATTTAGTTAATGTGTATTTGCTGGTGGGAGTCAACAGAACAAACCGAAGAGGGAAACGAGGTCTTCTCTTGTGGGTCGGCCGATGCGTTTGGTGCATTGCCACAATGAAATAGTTTTTTACGTATAAGAGCAGGGCCTGAATAATTTTAGAAGTTTGAAACACGTGCGCTGCGTCACTATTCGTTTTTAAGAGATTTCGTTAGCATATTAGACGTTTTGGAAGTATGCAGTCGAAGTTTTCTGAAGTTCCTAAGTAGACCCCTGGTTCCGGAACACAAATTGAAAAAAAAAATATTTCAAAATCAGGTTATAATTCAGGTTAGGTCAGAACTGATCTGTTAGAACCCTATTGTCAGACTTTAATTTGTTTCTTTATTTAGTAGCGTTAGCTACTTTATGTTTTCACTCTTCCTGTCCGTCCGTCCGTCTGTACACTACACCTAGTTGCACCTCAGTGAACCTAGATGCACCTCACTCCACCTAGCTGCACCTTACTCCACCTAGCTGCACCTTACTCCACCTAGCTGCACCTTACTCCACCTAGCTGCACCTTACTCCACCTAGCTGCACCTTACTCCACCTAGCTGCACCTTACTGTACCTTTTTAAACCCGTGCGAGGAACGAAGTTCTTTGAAAAGGGGTCCTATGCGTTTACCACGACGTTTGTAACCACCCCAATTTCCCCGGGGGGATGTCCGTCCGTCTGTCTGCCTGTCAACACGATAACTTGAGTAAAACTCAACCGATTTTCAAAAACTTTTTTTCCCTGAAAGGCAATTGAACAATCATTTTTGAAATTGAATCTGGAAATCTTCGGTCCAAGGACCGCCGAGCTAGGGCCGTTTAAGTGGTTTTTGGTTTTTCGTACATAACTCGAGTAAATCATTTCCGATTTTCATAATTTTTTTTTGTTTGAAAGATCTGAGCATGGTCGACCGAAACTTTTTTGAATTTGACTCAACTTAGCTAAGATTAAGGTACTACAAACGAGTCTCTGCTAGGGCCCTTCGTGTTTTTTGTACATAACTCGAGTAAATATTTTCCGATTTTCATAAATTTGCTTTTATTTGAAAGATCTAGGCATGGACGACAATTTATGGAAGAAACGTTTTTGGATCTGAGTTCTTGCACTTAGCTAGGGCACTAAAAACGAGTCTATGCTAGGGCCATACGCGTTTTTTGTACATAACCCAAGCAAACCTTTTCAGATTGTCATAAACTTTTTTGTTTGAAAGGTCTGGGCATGGCCGACACTTTTTTGGATTTGAGTCCTTGGACTCAGCTAGGGCACTAAAAACGATTCTCTGCTAGCGCTCTACATGTTTTTTGTACATAGCTCGAGTAAATCTCTTCTGATTTTCAATTTTTTTTTATCGAAAGGTGTAGGACTGTCTCTCGTTTTATGGGAGAAAATTTTTTGATCAGAAACCCTTGGACTCAGTCAGGACCTTAAAACTGAGTTTCTACTAGGTCCCAACAGTTTGCTTACATAAATTGGACAAATCTTAACTGATTTTTAGATTCTTTTTTATTTGAGAGTACCGAATTATATTCAAAAACAAAATTTGGACCCGGTGCCTGTGCTTAGGGCTGAAGTGGGCCTCAGGTCCGTCCCAAGGTTGGCCCTAACCAAAAAAATTTTTTTTTGCTATGTTGCAGAGCAAATTGAGGGAAAAATTTTTGTCTATGGAAGTATGTGTCCGAGGTATTTTCTTATGGCCCTAGGTCGGTCCTACGGTCTGACCTAGACAAAAAATGATTTGCTAATTTGGGTGTCAATTTTGTACTTTCGGAAGGTTTTTTTCACACCGTTTCTTCGGACGGGTTCTTCAATATTGCCATATCGGCAATTTCCAATACAATTTAATGTGGACGTAATTTCATACACTTGAGTTAAGGCAATATTTACTTAGATACGTTCGAGTCTTTTCGTATCATCAACTCTGCTTGCCACATATATTCTGATACGTATGGGTCCCTTACATATGTTTTTTATAAGGGTGAGGAAATATTCATAGACACCCAGTCCTCCTGGATCAAGGTAGTGCTGGATTCCACTCTTCAATGACCTACCAACTAAATTCCCCTTCCTTAGTCTCCATGCTCTCTTCTTCCCGGAACCGCCTCACAGCGTTACATCGGGGAGGGGCTGTCCTTTCGCACTTACTCTCTCAGATCGACTGGCAGTCTTCTTTGATAGTCTCTCCATGCGATTTGCAGCTTTCCCATTATTTTTGCTACTACATTATCCGTTACTTTCCACACCTCCTCATCGCGGCACATCTCCGATATTATGTTTACTATTTACCTTACTGCACCTCACTACACCTAGCTGCACTTCACTTCACCTCATTACACCTAGCTGCAACCAGCTGCAACAAGGGAATCAACTTTTTTGACTTCACTGTATCGTTACTTTCCTATACCCATTTCAATGGTTTATTAGAGACGTATGTTCGAAATATGTTGTTTGTACTTAGGAAAAGAGAACAGTTCTTTCGTGTCGATTTCTCTACTAACAAAGCGACATAAACACGACACAATGCGACTCGTATCAGTTTATATTTCAGAAATTCCCCTGGCTCCTCTTGTTCACTTATCCTGAAGCGAACATTTAATGTTCGAGCGTTATCTTGAAATTATTAGACTAGATGAAAATAAACGTGAAACGGATCTAAAACGGTCTATTTACCTCACTATGTGGTTTTACTAAATTATAATTTCTAATTATATTTAGGAAAATATGGACGATAATTAAGTTAACAGTTTTATTGTTTTTCGCGTTTTAATTTTGAAACCATGAACAAGTTTTTTTAGTCGGTAAACAATTCAGCTATATTTTTCGTCTGCGAAACATTTTAAGTTGAGATGAAAAGAAGAACAAATTCCCCAAATCATACAAAACTTGATGTAATATACGGGCGGAAATTTTTGAATGTACCAGAAAGCGAACCATTTATTTTCACAAAGCGTCGTGACATAAAATAATTGGGGATCACCCGAGCCCTATCACAAAAGGTTAAAAAGAATCCTACCGAAGAGTGACGACTAACTCTGTGCATGATTACATTTACAAAGGAGAAGGGGTGTGTAAGATTGGAGGGCGCTAAAACTTAAATTGTCTTGCAAGCGTAATCCACGCATTTAGGGAATAGCTGATCCGCGAAAATGAGATGTCAGTGTAGCATTTACTCAAAAAAAATTTGTGTGGAAAATTCTCTTTCGGATATTTCTTTTCGCCAGGGTTGTCTCAGTTAAAATGTGAAGTAGCCGAGGAAATAGCGCGTATCAACGTACAAAGTCGCTAAATTTCACAGGTAAGTCCAGAATTTATTTGTAGAAATTGCCTTACCATTTCCGCATAAATCAGAAGCCCGTTTTTTGTCACGAATTTCATTTTTCATGAGCATTCACGAAATTATAATATGAAGACGCAGCAAAATTTCAACTGTATATTAAACAAGCACCACGTTTTAGCAAAATGTAGATTAACTTTTGAAATTTATATCGCTGGTTAAAAACTAGGTACCGATTGGCTAGGCCACAAAATTCAGAACGAATATTTAGCATTTTCTCACAATTTGATAATATAAAGCAATAGGTTTCTTCTATGATATAAAATGGTCTATCACTGCACCTTGCTGCACCTCACTACACCTCACTGCACCTTTCTGCATCTCACTGTACCTTTCTGCATCTCACTGCACCTCACTGTACTTTTCTGCACCTCACTACACCTTTCTGCACCTCACTGCACGTCACTGCACCTTTCTGCACCTTTCTGCACCTCACTGCACCTCACTGCACCTCACTGCACCTCATTGCACCACACTGCAGCGCGTAAGTTCAAAGGATGGGTAATGACAGGCTACCGAAGAGGATCTTGGACGTACAGGTCCTGTGTTCTAGGCCTAAGTGTAGTCAAAGGAAATTGTTTGTAGATTCATCTAAATCAGATTTAGAAGATAGGGGATTTCCACTGGACGAACAAGCCATCTCCTTGACTAACGACAGGAAGGCATAGAGGAGGGTGATAAGACCTCATACCGAAGGAATGCACAAAAACATATATGAAAATTTAGGCGATTCTGTTTTAACGATTCCTCCGGGCACCAATACGACCGGCCGAAGGCCGGGTACCAGTGCTAGTGTGATAATAAACGTCTTTTTTTTCTGGATTTCTGATGCCCCTCACCCTGTAGTCAATATTCTTCCAAATATTTCGAAACTATTATATAGCGACCAAAATGAAAGGATGAAAATTTGTTACCTCCATCCTTTCTCCTTCCCTCCTAGAGGGAAGATATTGACCTTAGTGTAACATTTGATAGTCACAATGATGTATTCCTAAAAGTTAATTTTCAAAATAAAAAGTGGGGGCGCTTGGCAGTTAAAGTTATGAGGCAAAAACGCACTCTGAGCTGTTATAATCATTTGGAAAAAAATGAACATACAAATTTTTCAACCAGTTTTATTTATGAAAATCAATCGGTGTCCTAAGGCTAATGACTTTACAAAAGGCCCTGCCCCCTGCAACCCTATCGAAAATTTTAACAAGTACTTTAAATACACTAACAACTTCACAAGTGTGTATATGTGCATATGCATATAGTTCATTCAACTGAAGTTTGTTTAATGAGTCATCTACATGACTAACATGCGAAAATGATCCCAGCTTAACAGAGAATTGATTAATGCCACTCTCTGAATGAAACACATCAAAGATCAACGCCGGGCCAATTCTTTAATTACTAGATGAACTGCGTAACATTTTCTATCTTTCCAAATTGCTTTCGTTTCGCTTATATTCAAATTTTACTGTTCGCATTTCATACAACACATAGAAAGATCTCTACTTGTAAACTTAAGCTCGCGGATAATCGCGAAATTATCGCAGAATAATTTTTTTCGGTAATATTTTCAACATATTGTAATGATGAAGAATTAAACATATGTCGTTATAACGGTATACATGTGATTGTGAAACATAAATATATTTTTTTTTTGCTTTGCTGTAAGTCATAAAGTTTTTTCATTATATTATGGCGGCTTATATGAACGAGCATTATTTTCGGCTATTGTGATAACTTTAATAGTTCATAGTTGGACTTTTTTTCTGTTTCTTTTAATTATTTGAGTTTATTTATCAAACCGCTATAATTTAACAGTCTAAGGCAGTCAGTTATTCATTATGGGAAGCAAAAAAGATTGCTAAACATTCAACATTGAAATTACTCAATAGAAGTTATGCCAAAAAAAGAATTACAGCTTATCTTATCTGCGCTATTCACGGGTGCATTTAGACCACAAGCGAAAGAATTCAGCGAGATTCGATTACTTAACACTCAACTACTTTAATCAGCCGTTGCTTTCTTATCTGTAAAAAACCATCAGGTTTTGGTAGTTGCTAAGACAGACTTAACAAAAATTCTAAAACGAACAGTCAAAATAGTTCCACCCCTGCCCTCTGTGTGGTGTACTTTAAATATATCAACCAGAACCGGTTTTTATCAATTACGTAAATACAAACTTTTTGGCTAAATCCTTCATTTACCGTTGCTGTTTGATAATAAACGCTAATAAAAAGGTAAACGGTTATCGTGGTCGCTGAACAATCTCAATATTTTACTTGAAATCAACGACATTTTCGATTTAATTATAACACTTTGTTAATTAGAACACATGTCAATCAGCTGCTGAGTGAGTATTCGATTTTTAAGTTAGCTATTTCCAATTCTCACTCATATTTGTGTATAGGATGGTGTATGTGGTTATTAGTCGATAGACCGACCAAGATTTCTTAAAAAGCGGCAAGAAACCATATTCGCATTTCAATTGATTTTCTCCTCTTTAATTTGCATGTTTTATTCGACACTTCCTCGCGAAAACTAATCGAATTCATGTTATTTATTTCTTTAAATTATTTATTGGAATACTTATAAGGAGAGGCGACGCGCAGACTTCCATTCTCTAAAACCGGGGCAATTTTTCTTAGACAAAGTAAAAAATGGTACCTCGTAGGCTAGTTGCGGAGTTTGTAACATGGGCTAGATATAAACCACACAGTAACGATGTATATCGATTTTCGTCCGAAGAAATTGTCTTTCTGGCCGTGCGTCCCCCTACGATACATGTATGAGAAAAATCGTTTCGGAGATATGGCTGATAATTGCCATGAGTGGAGTGGCGCTTTTTGAAAATTGACAATCGAATTAATCGAAGGAAAATATTGATAAATGACAATGAAAATCAACTTATCTAACGTCTGCTTAATTGACGATTATTTCGATGAATGGACTGATTGCGTTGAGATGTTATAAATAATTTGAGATAATTTTCAACTTTTGATAATTATCAATTTTGAGTTGCCAAATCCAAAAGGGGAAATGAAATGACCACCGACCGATTCGATTTCTTCATTCCAAATTGCGACGGTGACGCATATTTACATGAAGAAATCGAGACCCGCAGTGGTCATGTGATTTCTCCTTATGGAATTGACTTATTGGAGTTGGTATCAACTGAATTCGTTAGCCGTTAAGATTTTCTCATAGACGAATACTTTGCGAGAGATTCGATTTTCGATTTCGATTTCGTAGTTCTATCAATAAGCAGTAGAGCGGTTCAAAAAGAGTGAAGATATCTGACCCAGCGCGCTAAGACATAGTAAATGGGTCCCTGTTTCTGTGGTGTCGATCTGATCAGAAATAGTGGAAACTTCGTGAAAAAACATATACAAGGGACGCGTACGTAACGTATCAGAATAGATGTGGCAAACAAAGTTGATGTTACGAAAAGACTCGAACGTATTTAAGTAAATATTGCCTTACGTCCACATTAAATTGTATTGGAAATTGCCGAGAGGGCAATATTGAAAAACCCATCCGAATCAGCGATGTAAAAAAACCTTCCGAAAGTACAAAATTGACCCCCCAATAAGACAAAAATGTTCATCTCAATTTTTTATACAACATAGAAAAAAACCATATTTTTGTCTAGGGCCGACCTTAGGACCGACTTAGGGTCTTCAGGAGAGGCCTCGGACAAATACTTACATAGACAAAAATATTTCCCCCCATTTTCTCTACAACATAGTGAAAAACAATTTTTTGTCTAGGGGAGGGGGGGTTCGTGCCTAGCGTGACAGAGTGTGACAGGGGGGAGTGGGTGGTTGAGGTCCAGTGTTACGTCCCGCGAAATTTTGAAAATGTTTACAATTATTCGAAAGCTGTTTGACAATTGTCAAATTTACCGAGCTCTTCTAAGTGTTTCATTTTCCATCTGGACACAAAGGACAAGAGCCCGTTACACCAGAAAAACTTGTCTCCAAATGTGAAAGAGTGGATAGAAAGATGTTTTATCAAAAAGTGTTCAACCTATTTCCATTACCAATGGTAAAATAATTTAAAATTTCCTCGCTTCGATGAGAAGTCACACCCCGACTGAACCGTGATAAAGTTTTATCTACAGTGCTCCCGCAAAAACAAGCGTATTTTGAAAAGAGGGACTCAAACAGAGTTCGGAACACGTTTCAGTTGATTCCATTTAGATCCTTCCGCTTGTATCTATTCGAGATTTTCTAATATGTTTTACCCGTGGGGATGGTTTTTAAAAAAAAAATCGATTTTTTTCAGGTTGCAAAGTCTTTACTATTTGAGAATCTTGGAAAAAAAATTTTCTACAATTTCTACAAAGGGACTTGACCCCACAAAATCCATCAGATCGCCTTAAGATATTTTTCCTGGAGCCATTATCAAGACCTTTCCAACGTCACCCCACTCGAGAAATTTGGCAAAAAAGTGAAGTTCCGGCAGTCATTGCAGCCTCACTCAAATGATTGTCTTAAATTCACTTTTTCACCAAATTGCTCGAGTGGGGTGACGTTGGAAAGGTATTGATAGTGGCTGTCCAGGAAAAATATCTTAAGGCGATCTGATTGACTTTGTGATAGTTGGGGCCTGAAAACGCTTAGAAATGGCCAAAAAAGAACATTCCGCGATTTCGCAATCTTAAGATCCCTTTTGAAAAATTTCAAAAAAATTTGTTTTCCAAGTTTCTCAAACAGCAGAAACTTTCCGGTGGGGAAAACCTAAAAAATCCAAAAACTAAATACGCTTGATTTTTGTGGAGTTTTTTCATAAAACTTTATTTCGGTTCAGTCGGTGTGTGAAGTGTCAGATTTTGTACTCAGAATAGTTGAAGTTTTCAATTTCATTCATGTTCATTTCGGTGAGCGAATTGCGTTAACGACGCTATTTTTTCATTTTTAGCGCTAACACATTTTGTGTAGTTTTTGCGATTTTAGACATTTTTCAAATAATTTTCATGTACGTCACAAATCTGGGGGGGGGGGGGGATTTAGAGCTTGCGTCACAGGGGGAAGGGGGTAGGGTCGAAAAAAGCCAAATTTTGCGTTACGTAAGGACTCAAGGACTCAAATCCAAAAAAGTTTTTTCCATAAATTATAAATTGTCGGGCATGCCCAGATCTTTCAAACAAAAGAAAATTTATGAAAATCGGAAAAGATTTACTCGAGTTATATACAAAAGACCAAAGTTTTACTCAAGTTATCGCGGTGACGGACGGACGGACATTTTTTTAATTGCTGATTCGTCATCTAAGGACCATGATCGATGCTCCCCCCTTCTCCCCGATCGAAATTGGGGTGGTTACAAACGTCGTGGTAAACGCATAAGACCCCTTACGGGTCTAAACAGTAGAAATGGTGAAGCTCCTCGCTTCACACAATGCACCAAGCTAAAATTTATTTGAAATAATGCTTTTATCGATGAGCCACATGAGATAACATAACATAAGACCCGTACGTATCAGAATAGATGTTAAAAACAGAATAGATGTGGCAAAGAGACTCGAACGTATCTAAATATACAAATAAGCAAACAATACAACGTTTTCTGTTCTCTTATAACTGTAAGAATTTCAAAAATCCATAGAAATCACCCAAGGTAATGTTAAAGGCCCTACCGAAGTCTTTTTCCTTAAAACCCAGGAACACGTGTTATCTAAAATTTTATTGTCTACAACTTTGTCCTTGGAAGCAGCTTTTTACCTCTCATAGTTCTGGAGATCTGGGTCATCCTGCCAATTATGGAAGAGGCCATATACCAGGATTGGGCCATATTTCCCCGAAACCCTGAAACACGTGTTCGCTTAAATTTAATTCTCTATAACTTCGCTTTTGGAACCAACTTTGCCTTTGACACTAAATCTCCATATTGCATAAATAATGAAATATAGACGAAAAACTGTTTTCGTTTATAGCCAAGAATCTCAATTTCGTCCATTCCATTGGTCGCAGTGCCCAGACCCCTGTACCGATTCCCACAAAATTTTTTTCCCAGTTTTGTGACATCAGTGCTTTTATTTGACACTAAAATGAGGAATTTCCGTGCTATACTTGCTGAGATATTTGCGAAAAAGCTTCACCGACCTTCGAAAAACCATGTTTTTGGTCACTTCCTCGATCATATCTCCGGAACCACTTCATCGATTTTGCTCATCTTCGAACTTGAATCATGGAAGGCATGTACCTTTCAGGGAAAAAAAGTTTAAGCTGATCGGTTGAGCCGTTTGGAAAAAAAAGTGGAGACGGACAGACGGACAGACGGACGGACATTTTTTTTATTGCTGATTCGTCATATTTAGACGATAATAGATGCATCCCCCCAACTCCCACCTCGACCTACCCCATGTTACAATAAAATTGTTTGTAGTAAACGTATAGGACCTTTGTACTTCATACGGGTCCAAAAATTTACTATTTTGATTGATTGATAATAATTTTATTGTCTACTATTTTCTAGCTGACATGGAAAAAGAGTGACTAGTTGCCATCAAACTAAAAATTATCGACAATAACTCAATTTTATCTCAAATATGTGATTTTATCAACGTTTCCATTTAATATTTATTTTAATAAATATTATTTCTGGATGATGTTAAAGAGACAAACACTTTTAATGAAGTTTAATTTACATAGTTTTGATGTTAATAGTTAATGGTCCTCGATGTCTCGCAGGACATCTTAATTTGAATGTTTAATATGAGAAAAAGCATGTTTTGCTATTTCCTATCCTCAGTACACCTTGTCTTTAAACCCACCGTAGCCGATTTCAGCCATTGTTGATCCAAATATAAGAATTCAGCGTGACGGAAATTAAACTTCAATATGCTACGACTGGATTTCCACTCACTATGTCTAGCTATCCGTTTAGCGTTCACTCCTCACACTTTCCTTTGTTTCTTTGAACATTCATTAACCTCTCCAATAAAAAAAATTTACGGAAATGGTAACGTGACGAAATACAGACGGACAATTTTTCTTTGAGGATCCGGCATCTAAGGACCATGATAAATGTTCCTCCAAGTAAGTTTTTTCGTGTCTTTTGGCGAAGACATTCCTTCTTCTTGCGTCTCCTCTCATTGGGGTCAGCCCACTCCCCCATTTTAAATTCATCGGGTGGTCGCGCGTGTGGAAATTATGTTCTTTCCCCGGTATCCAAATTCGATTCCCCGATTTTTCCCGGTATCCGCTACAATCAGGCTGAACTTCCGTTTTTTGAAAGTAAAATTTCCCGATTTTGGTAACCAAATTTTCCGATTTCGAAGATAGGACGTACCTGGATGTACCTTCCTCGCTTAGTTGCGGATTAAAGAGCACAAAGAACACTTCACCGTCCAGCATATGATTAATTACGCGCGCGTAGTGCATTTCAATTGAAAATCTGATTTTACAAATTCGGGCCTGGGGTAATATTGAAATTAATTATTATGAAAACGCGAGCGGAGCCAGCGAATTTTTTTTAAACTTTCATTATAAGTGTAATACTTTTCAAGCACTCTCCTCAACAGATTGCCAGCCAAGTTGCTTATACCTATAGAATAATCCCAAACGCACGCAGCTATTTCACGTTTTTTAGTAAATTTAGTCATTTCCCGATTTTTACTTATTTTCCGATTTTTAGTCATTTCCATATTTTCAGCCATTCATCCATTTTTTTGTCATTTCTCGATTTTTAGTTATTTCCCGGCATTTAATAATTTGCCAATTTTTAGTCGTTTGAGTTATTTTCCGATCTTTTGTCATTACCCGATTGTTACCTATTTCCAGATTTTTACTTATTTCCCGATTTTTAGTCATTTCCCGATTTTTAGTCTTTTCCCGATTTCAGTTATTTCCCGATTTTTATTCATTTCATTTTATTCATTGACTAAAAATATTAATTTCCAGATTTTTACTTATTTCTCGATTTCTTCGACGCGTCGTATGTTATTTTTTCGTCTAATTTCCCGGTATCCAATTTTTCGGCTCCCAAACTTCCCGGTATCTAGGATACCGCACTTTGTCCACACGCAAGTGGTCGGACCCAGGAGACCTATAGTTTCGGCGCCTCTGATGTGTATATACGCACACCTGGTCATAGATGGATGACTGCTCTATGATCATAACGACCAGAAGACGGAATTATTCTGCTGTGCATATTACCTGATTCAACGATTATCATCGATGACGATGTACTTAAAACCTCATTCTAACACATTTAACTGATTCATATTGCATCATTCATACAAACTATAAAATAACATCATTGACACCCGACCTTGTGATTCAGTCCAAATTAGTTTTCGTCTCTAATTTTCAACCAACGGTAGTCGATAGCCATGTTTGTATAACACAATTCTAGACCAATCACATAGTATTATACCAATCATCATATTATTTCAAATCATAATCTGGTCACCCTTCAATAACAACCAATTTCTCATCGTTGATCGTCACATACATGTGAAGGTGATTTGACAACATCACACCTCCGACGGTTTTTGCCAACATTACGCTCCGAGGAACCTCCAAATCACTTCTGATAGAAACTGACTCTTTGTCGACTGACTTATAATTGGACCGCCATTGGAAAAACACTAACTTATTGGCTAATACTACAGTACTGGATGTTAGAGTGGTGGGCGAGGGTGGGAAAATAGAACAACCTGATTCGAAACGAAGGAAAATGAAAAAGCTAATTTCACATCAATAACAAACAAACAGAAAACTAAAAAAAAAACAAAATCAAAATAGTTAAAACATCTAAAAATAAAATAAGAAAAATTAGTGTTTGAAATAAAACTAACCTGAAAAAATAACTTTAAAAACGTATGCAAGGGACCTGTACGCATCAGAATAGATGTTGCGGAAAGACCCAAACGCATCTACGTAAAATATTGCCTTAACTCTTAAGTGTTACGTCCACATTAAATTGAATTGGAAATTGCCGAAAGGACAATATTGAAAAACCCGTCCGAAGCAATAACTGCGCAATAAAGCTCTCCAATTCTCTAAAAAAGCCCAAATATTAATAAAAAAAGCAGCTCCATTAGTATTGACTAATCGGACGCACGTCCGAATAGTTAAATGCGTCCGAATAGCCAGCTCCACTAGAATAAAATCCACCATTTTTTTGAGCGTCCGAATGGTCTACACTGAATGAGGCTGGCTAGTCTTTCAAATATATCCTAACTTAAATTAAATTAAGCCGAAACTTAAAATTATCTGAATTAACAAAATGACAAAAGGAACGTTGTTATGTAGCTGTCATGATCCGGAATCTCAAACAAAACCCTGATGGATTAACGTCGTAAAATGAGGAAGTTGTAAAGTGCGGGGAAACTGCCCCCAAACCATACGCCTGAAACGGGTTTTAACCGTACAGAAGGCGGCCTGTTAGGGGATATTTTCTCCTCGTCATCGCTTTTTTTGTTTCCTTAAATGTTCACGGCCTGCGGCAATACTTTTGCCTTACCAAATCGGATAACTTTCCCTTACGGTAACACGTTATCCGGATTTTATCCGTTTTTTTGTCCAGATTTCGTTTCTTATGTAGGACAATCCGAAGGGCACAAGATCCTGACAGGACAAAATCGAGAAGGATGGCAGGATATCCGAACTGCATCAAATCCAGACGGCATAACGTCTTACGTTTATGGTTCTCTGACCCTTATACTCCGAAAGGTGGATATTCTCCTCTTGATCCCTGCGCGGGGCTGTTGAGGCTGTCCCCAACCTCTCTTTTCTTGTATGCCTGAAATAATAGTGCCTCCACGCACTTACCTTGATACATTATCCGGATTTTGCCCAGTTCGGATTTTTTTCCAGATTTTGTGCGACAATTTCCTCAAATAAAACTTTTAACCTGTACAAGACGTCGCAAGTATAGAATCAAAGAGATGAATCGAAAACAAAAAATTTTTGTGCAAAGGTAGATTAATAACGCGTCCGAATAATTGATACTAGTGGAACTGGCTATCCGGACGCGCGATTTCCGTTCTAATTTCGCAGACATATAAGTGAAAAAGTTTTGCCAACCTCCAAAGAGAGACGTTTTTGACCACTTTTTCGACCGTAATCATTTTTTCAATTTTCTTTCAGGAAAAAATAGATTTTGAAAATCTGATAGATTTATGCGATATAAGTAGAAAAAACACGTTGGGACTCAAGTTTAGGAGGTGTATGTCGTCAGCAACACACCATTTTGAGCTGGGTTTTTAAATAGTGTATTTTATGAGCTAGGTTATGTGCTTTCAAAAACTGTTTGTCATAAGTTTTGTGCTCTTCAGTCACCCGAGCATAAAACTACTTTTTGCTTAAAACATGTCGTTTTGTATGGGAGACCCCTATTGCATACACTTTTTCAAAATTATGAATATCGATGATTTTGCTCGCTATAAGCTGAGTGTACTATCTATAATCATATCGATGATTGTGTGCGCTATTAGCTGAGTGCAGAATCCATATAGATGGTTGTGTACCGTTATTATCTGAGTGCACAATCCATATCGATGATTGGGCACACTTCTAGATGAGTGCGCAATCCATATTGATGATTGTTCACACTATGCACGCTACCAGATGAGTGCACAATCCATATAGATATGATTGTGCGCGCTATTAGCTGAGTGCAGACTACATTAAGAAGATTGTGCACGCTATTAGTTGAGTGCAGAATCCTTATAGATGATTGTGCCCGCTATAAGCTGAGTGCAGAACGGGGCTTTTTATTCGGAATTTCAATTCTTAAAATTTCCTAAAATTCCCAAAATTCTTAAAAAATTCTTAAAGTTATCAAAAAATTTCTTTTAAGAATTCTAAGAATTTTTTTAAGAAATTTGAGAATTTTTTAAGAATTTTGAGAAATTTAAGAATTTTTCAAGAAATCAAATTCCGAATAATAAGTCCTGGTCCAGAATCCATATAGATGATTGTGCATGTGCACGCTACTAGGTGAGTGCACAATCCATATAAATGATTGTGCATGTTACTAGATGAGTGCTCAATCCATATAGATGATTGTGCACGCTATTAGCTGAGTTCAGAATCCTTATATAAAGGTTTCTTATGTGGCACGATCCGTAAGGCACAAGATCCTGACAGCACAAACACCAGAAGGATGGCAATATATCCGGGCTGCATAAAATCCAGTCGGCATAACGTCTTACGTTTATGGTTCTCTGACCCTTATACACCGAAAGGTGGATGTTCTTCTCTTGATCCCTTCGCGGGGCTGTCCTCAACCCCCTCAACCTCTCTTTTCTTGTATGCCTGAAATGTTCACTGCCTGCACGCACTTACCTTGATGGATTATCCGGGTTTTGTCCTGATTTCGGATTTTATCCGGACTTTGTCCTGATTTCAGATTTTGTCCAGTTCGGATTTTTTTTTCCAGATTTTGTGCGACAATTTCCTATTTTAATTGTACTCAAACGATTGTGCAAGTCCCGTGTTGGATTTATAACGTACTTAGACAATTGTGCAAGCCCCTGTTGCATGCTCATTGGAATCGGACAATTGTGCAAGTTCCCTGCTGCACGAACAATGTACTTAGACATTAGACAATTGTTGTAAGCACATTGGACTTGGACAATCGTGCAAGTCCTCTAATGGATGCACTATGGACTTAAACAATTGTGCAAGTCTTCCAAGCACAATCTACTTAGACAATTTTGCAAGCCCGCTGTTGGATGCACAATGTACTTAGGCAATTGCGCAAGCCTCGTGATGCATGCATTTGACTTGGACAATTGTGCAAGCCCACTGTTGGATGCACAATGGTCTAACACGATTGTACAAGCCCCCTGTTGCATTGCACAATCACATTGAACTTAGACAATTATTCTAGTCCTCTGTTGGATGCACGATACAATTAAACAATTGTGAAAGTCTCCTGTTGTTGTACTTAGTAGCCATTCTACTTGAAAATCGAGAATCGCAATACAACTGACCTAGGATCGGTATCTTCCGATTAAGTCGTTCATTAGGCAAAATTCTTGTGCATGAATTGTGTAACCACTCTGTTGGTTACAGAATAGATTTAGACAACTATGTTTTTAAGCGAAGAATAGTTTTGTGCTAAGCACAGATGGCAGCACTAAAATATTGAAAGGGTGATATCGTTAGCACATAATGTGTAGATTTCAGCTCACTATTCGTAATTTTGAAAAAGTTGATGGAATAGGGTTCTCCCATACAAAACGAGATGTTTTGAGTAAAAAGTGGTTTTGTGCTAAGCACAGAGGGCAGCACTAAAATAGTGCAAGGTGATATCGTCAACACATAATGTGTAGATTTCAGCTCAATATTCATAATTTTGAAAACGTTGATGGAATAGGAGTCTCCCATACGAAACGACATGTTTTGAGCAAAAAGTAGTTTCGTGCTCGGTTGACTGAAGAGCACAAAACTTATGACAAACAGTTTTCGAAAGCACGTAACCTAGCTCATAAAATACACTATTTAAAAACCCAGCTCAAAATGGTGGGGGTGCTGAATATATACACCTAAGTTTAGGGCCTGGGCTGAGTTCAATAGCTCGAAATCAAAAAAGTTTCTTCTATAAATTGTCAAGCATGCCCGGACCTTTTAAAAATCGGAAAAGATTACTCGACTTATGTACAAAAACCACTTAAACGGCCCTAGCTCGGCTGCCCTTGGCCCGACAATGACCAGATTCAATCAAGACTTTTCGATTACCTTTCAGGGAAAAAAAGTTTTTGAAATTCGGATAAAATTTTTCTCTTATTTCCCGGGTTCAAATGCGACTGGTTACAAACGTCGTCGTGGTAAACGCATAAGACCTATTTTTTTTCGAAAAACTTCGTTCTTCGTACGGGTCCAAATATTGAGAAATTTTAAAAAATCTAGGCTCGGAATCGGTCGACCCCGCTTGACCTAGGTACGTCAAAATTAATGATGACCTCATGAGGTCAGATCACAGAATCCCAAATTACCCCACGGATAGGGGTATAAAAATAGCCCATAAATACAACGTAATTGCTGAACAATAGTCAACTAGCAATATGAATCAACCATTAGGTCCTTGTGACTAAATTGTTCACTTTATTATTGTTGGACAAAGAAAAATTGCAAATCTGCCGGCAATATCTGCTCAAAAGTACACTTTATAAAAAAACAAACAAAAAGTTAGTTTCGATAATGTAGAACTTTTTTTTTCGAAAAACTTAATTTGTCAGTGAACGGCCGAGATTCCGGAAGTAAAATCAAAATATTTATGTATTCAATGTTAAAAAAACCAAAACAAACACATCTCTCATATATGTTTCTAAAGACGGATGTAGAAAGACGGATGCAGAGTTTTTTTGTCTTCGTCGTATAGAGATACCTTTACGTAATGTCTGTTTTTTCGTATTGAAACCCATACCAAACGAATGTGATAAATAACTTTATTTACCTAAAATATTTTCAAATCATAAACTGGCTGAATGTTGAGTTCAAGGTATGTATACCTATAGCTTTAGTGATTTATTCCAAATGCCGTAGGTCCAAAAAAAAATATTTAAATAAAAAAAGCTCTCCATTAATTTATGCAAAAAAAAGTATATTATCAACGTCTTAAAATTGTCCTACTTTCTCCCGCATTCCATTTATCTGGTTCGCTTTTAACATTTATATCACAGTTCCGTCTCTTCTTCATTGTCAACGTTTATTATATACTACATAGAATGTGTTTTATTATAAAAGTCAAGTTGATCATCGCAGCAAGATGATACATTCATAAAATATTGTTTAAATGAATAATTGAAAATGCCTGTCTTTTGTACTTTCATTCACAAAATCGCTAGGTTACATCTTCAAATAAGACAATTTGTGAATGTCGATTATTTCACCAACACAATGGAACTTTAAAAATGTATCTACATACAATATTATGGCATGCCGGCTGGCCTCAGTCATAGTAGATTAACATCCAGTTACTCTATTACTGTTACAAGCTAACAGTAGATATGCATATAAATAAATTGTGACTAATACAAGGAAAAGTCGGTCTATTCCAACCGTCAAAATTACGTCCATTGTCGGCGACTGTAAGAGCGCCAAGAGCGCGTAGAGCATTTGCTAGTGAAGTTCACTGGTGAAAATTTTGACAGATTTTACATGAAAGTAATGTCAGAATGTTCATCAGTGAAACTTATCGAAGACAAGCTGTACGCACTCCTGGGGTCGTACACATATTACGTCGTACTTTTTTCTCGATTTTTTTACTCCCCCGTCCCCCATGTCACGTTGCATCACGTTTGACTTACACCCCCTAAAATATGACGTCACATTTTCGACCCCCCCACCTGGAAATATATATCCAGAAGACGTTCGGCGAGGGTCATTTTAGTAATTTTGGGTTTCTTGTAAATAAATCGATCAAAATATTTTTTTATTTTTTTATTTATTTATTTATTTAAGCCAACGGCTTTCGCTAACTGGCTTGCTTCGTATTTACAAGATGAAAGTAATAAACGTGAGCATTTCCGGAGGTGACCTGTCGACCCAGTCGACCCGTCGGAGTCGATAGGCACCTTTGCTCATCGTTATCCTTTGTCGCCTATTCGGTATTGGCAGTTGTGTGTCGATGAGGCACTGGTATGGTTTATGCGTAGTACGTTGACGGTGGGGCAGCGTGGAGCAATAAATGAACATGAAAATAAATCGTGAAAAAGGCGAATGAGCAATTTGGTATTATATTTCATAATATTGAATTTAATTTTAAATCATAAATCTTCTTCTTTTGAAACTAGCAACCTGCAGATAGCAGAAAGCCATGTTTCTTTAGCATCGAATCAGTCAAAGTAAGTGACCTTACTAAAGCTCGAAAAGCATTCCGATTAACTGAGGCATCGTAAAACTGAGAGAACATGTTAAATACTCGCGACAGATTATTCACCGGTTCGAAAAGACCGTAATTCGAGCGATGCCTCGCAAGAACCATGAAACTTGTTTCTCTTAGTGCTCTAACTGGCGCATTAACCTCAAACCTCGAAGCCAAATCGGGAGAATCAATACGTCCTGTCAGGACATCAAAGACAAACATTACACCTAATCTAAACCGTCTCAGCGACAAACTCACGATACCAATCGATGAGCACCTAGTTTTGTAAGATGGAAGTCTAAAATGGGAATCTCGTTTCACCGACCTTCTCAGAGCATATATCAAGAAGTTCTTTTGAACGGACTCCGGTTCATCACTGTGTTTTTGATAATACGGCGACCAGACTACCGACGCATACTCGAGGTGTGATCTCACGTGTGCAAAAAAGATGCTTTTAAGTGCTTCGACGTTCCTAAAGTCTCGACATATCCTTTTTAAGAAACCAAGCATCGAGTAAGCTTTGGCGACAATGATCTCCAGATGTTTATTAAAAGACAAGTCTTGAGTAAAAGTGACTCCCAAATCACGAATCTCTACAACTCTTTGAAGAACGAATCCATCAATTCCGTAACTAAACCGAATTGGATTACGTATTCGGAAAAATGACATAGTCACGCATTTCTCAGTGTTCAGTAGCAAAGAGTTTTCAACACACCATCGATTGATCGCTGACATGTCGCGTTGCAAGGCCAAGCAATCTCCAAGCGAATGTACTTCCCGATACACTTTAAGGTCGTCGGCATACAAAGAGCACTTAGACGACTTTACCACTCTCGTCACGTCGTTGAAAAATAAAAGGAACAAAAGGGGTCCCAAGTGGCTTCCTTGGGGGACTCCGGAAGTGACCGGAAACGACTGCGATTTCCACCCATTTAATCTGACGTGCTGTGTGCGCCCATTCAGATAACTCTGCAGCCAATTCCACATCATGGAATGCACGCCCAGTTCTTTCAGCTTGCACATCAACGCTCTATGTTGGACCCTGTCAAATGCTTTACGCATGTCTGTGTACACCACGTCGATTTGTCGTCCTCTTTCAACCGCCCGAACAGCATCGTTGACGAAATTAACTAAGTTCGTTGAAGTGGACCGACCTTTCATGAAACCGTGCTGTGATGCCGCAATCGCTCGCCTGAATTTCCGGGTCAAAATACCACAGATAATAGATTCGAAAAGCTTACCGAACGTGGGCAATATCGTAACGCCGCGAAAACATTCAACATCAGTTCTAGATCCCTTCTTAAAAATTGGAACAACATATGACTCTTTCCACCGTTCAGGGAAATAACTCAGCAATTTAATAGAACGGGAATTCTTGTAACCAGAATCGATTGAAATGGTTTCCTACGGGTCCGCGAAGTTTATGTTTTGAACTTCTAATAAAAATTTTTCCTTTTTATTGGAACAAAACGTGACGTCAAGTTCCATGCAGACACCTCCCCCCCCCCCGTCCGATTCCGCCACGTTTTCAGTGACTCCCCCTCTCCCTCTGAGTGTGACGTAACATGTACACAACCCTTCCTGGTGAAGTTCCCTGGTGAACATTTTGAGAGATCTACCCGCCAAACTTAACTTAATGAATAATTTCTACTATTGAGTCTGTTGGGTACAAAATCCAATCTATTCTAACTGTCAAAATGACATTTTAAACGTCAAACCAAAAAATAATTTCGAAATATTCAAAACCTGTATATTTTTCCTGAATTCTATTAGGGTTATAGAATTGAGGAAAAATAAGCAGGCTTTGGATATTTCGAAAAAAAAATTTGGTTCGACGTTTAAAACGTCACTTTGACAGTTGCAATAGACCGGATCTGGCTCTGAACAGACTCAATTGTTAAATTTAAAATTTAACAAGAAAGAAAAAATTCGCTTCAGAAAACATACTGACAAATCAACTCCACTATTCATTTTTCATGATTGTAAAAGAATTTTAACGCAAACGTCAATTTGACAGTTGGAGTGCGTACAGCTATTTTTCTATATAAAATTTAACTGGTGAGGATTTTGACACTTTTTTGACAAAAATTCTTTCAAAATCGTCACCAGTGAACTTTATCGGAAATTAGTCTTAACGTACCGAACATAACGTTGGAATAGACCGAATTTTCATCCCAACAGTCATGATTGTAATCCATTCCGAAAACACGGACAACACTTCTACCTGTCAAAAATACTATCTCCACGACCCTATAAACTAACGCTATAAAACAGTCAACAGATAAAACTTCAATAACTATGAATTTCAATTTGTGGAGGATGGTCGTAAAAGCATGTTCGAAATAGTGTGCACAGAACAACAGAGAGAAAATGCTTTGTTTCCAGTCATTTTTATGGAAGACCATCAAAAAACCCCTGGATTAAATATTGCCGTTTTACTCTAAATTTCGACTGCGACAGAAGTGCGAAAAACTGCGCCGGAGCCGCAGTTTTTGTCGCAAATCGAATTCAAAAGATTCGATGGTTAGCTAATTTGTCTGTGAATCTTTGGCACTTTTCGAAAATGAAAAATATTGAAAAATAAAGTCACAGCGCAGTTTTTCGCGATTTTTGAGCGTATTCCGACCGCGGAAATTTAGAGTGTACACGCAATATAATTTTAAAAAAATATTTTTTTCCTGTTTTACATTGGTGAAGGGAAGTGGGGAGGTGAGTTTATAGATTATATTTTTGTGCAGACTCCGCCTACCTTTTGATTACGGGTAGGCGGAGTCTGCACAAAAATATAAAAAGCGATAGGGGGAGCGGTTAAAAATTTTAGAAAGACGTGGACGTTATTTATGAACAGCCCCTTAGTGGTCGTTCACATATTACGTCACGCTCTAGGAGGGGGGTCTAGTAAAACGGGACGGTTTAGGGAAATTTGGGCTATATTTAGCCCAAAATGCGTGACGGGGTGGGGGGTCAAAAATTCCAAAAAAAAGAGTCAATGAAAGTAATTTTTCTCAGACTCAGACTCAGACTGCGCATTCCAAGGGTGGGATATACCTAGAACCATTTTTAAAGTATTGGCGCTCATGTTTCCCAGGATTGACCATGTGTGGCGCAAGTACTGAAAACTGAGCTCTTCAAGACCGTTATGTCCCGAAACCAGCTTGCTCATAGTTTCCTATGGCTAGCTCGTTCCGATACTTCACTGTCAGCGCTGGACCGCTACTTGGATGTGCTGTACACTTTTATACTGTTCCATTCCTGTAACAGTAACTAACAACAGCCGATGTCGCTCGAGCATCAGTCGGATTAACTATTAAATATTGTTATTATTAATTTCAATCACCGTTGCTTGACCAATGATCAAGTGATCGGACTAGCTACTTATTTTGGACGCTATTTACCTGTTCCATTCAGTATTAGGTTACCCTAGTACTTACGCAACTCCTGTCGCGTATGGAGCGAGGGACCAGGTCATCTGTATCTTTCGATATTGTCCAAAAAATAGAGTCAATAAAAGTAATTTTTCTGCAACGTTATCCTTTATTGGACAGAACCAATAAATAAGCACGCCCCAAGTGGTTTTTTTCTATGAGTGTCTAAAGATCGAAGATGCAGAAGTGACTCAATGAAATATTTGAGTCTATAAGGATCATAAATCGGTGTACTTTAACTAGACTCGTGCGTCGGTCTTACTTGTTATGCCAGCGCGACGTAACAATGCTTTTAAATGAAGCATTGCCGCAAAAGTTATATGAGGAGCCAGGGCCGGACTGATCTATGGGCGATCGGCGCATTCCTCGATTGGCCTTTTGCTTTTCGTTCAGGGAATTCTTGCAATATTTTTTAGAATGCAAACAAAAGCTTAAAGTGTGGTTACATGAAATCTTCGAGCGAATTGTACCAATTGGTATCTAGTGATTTCCTGTATTTTTCTTAGAATGTGTAATATCAGCTTTAAAAATACGAAATTTTTAAATAAAGTGTAAAAAAGTTTCGCTCGCTATCTTACGATTATATTAATGTGAAGTATAACAAATAGTATATTTCAACATACCCCAATACACGAGAGATACGTGCGGGCGAAGCCCAAGCAAAAAGTACACATCGAGTGTGTGTTGGAGTATTTTGAAATATATTTTTCTGTATACGTGAGAGTGTATTGTATTGGTTGTGACGGAAAATATTTTCCCATCACTTGGGACGAAAAGTTGTTTTCCGCGGTATGTGCGCCAACACACTCTCACTATTACAGATACCCCAAATACCCCAATACACACTCGATGTGTACTTTTCGCTTAGGCTTCGCCCACGCGTACGTACACATCTCGTGTGTGTTGGGGTATGTTGAAGTATACTATTTCTGTAATGGTGAGAGTGTGTTGGTGCACATACCGCGGAAAGCAACTTTTCGTCCCAAGTGATGGGAAATTATTTTTCATTCCTAGGACGGAAAACAGAAAACTGAACCCTTGGAATGAAAAATATTGTACGAAACTCGGAAAAATATGTTTTTGACTTGTGTGATTGCAGCCTTTGGCTTCGCCGCGGGCTGCATACTTCACACTCGTCAAAAACATTATATTTTTCCTAGTTACGTAACTACTCCCTCACAACCAATACACTCTCACGTATACAGAAAAAAATATCGCCCAGGCACAGGTTTTCTATATTTTGTTTGAGAGTAGAATTTTTAATAAAATCATTATGGGTGGATACGCTAGAACTATCCAAAGCCAAAAAAACAGTAATTTTTGTGAAGTCGCAAAGAGCTGAGGATAACAAAGCAGAATATATATGTGCAGGTTTTTCGATTTTTCTTTCACTAAAAGACTTCATATCAGAAACCCCGATTCGGGCCTCATAAAACTCATTTCGTGAGCCTTATCAAAATTTAGCCCGATGAGCCTTCGGGTCCTCACTCGGGCCATGTGAGGCGCCAATGTTTTTATGTAGGCGGCTGGTGCAAAATGACGAAAAATCATCGTTTTGGTGGGTGACGGGTCTAACTTTAACCATCAAAATGGCGTTTTAAACAAACAAACTCAAATTGAAGTTCCATTACAAATGAGATGTGCTCGATGGTCACGATTTTTTGGGATGAATGAAGTTAAATAATTATAAAAATAATGCTATTCGGATCCTTTCTGCGCTCGAAAAGTTGTAACAGTTGGAATTCAATGGACTATCAAATGATATGACAAAAAACCAGAATTACTGCGGGTACCTGCAGTTTTTGGAAATTTGGCTGTGGACTGCGGGTTCCTCACTTATTTATGACATCACGTGGCACAAACAACACACCAACGACGTATAAAAATGTAAAGCTATCTCAGAGAACTCAGAGAAATAACATGAGCGATGATTACATCATTCACAAATATATATACTTTAATGGGTATGCTTAGTTAAGAGTATAGTATAGAGACTATAGACGAAAAATGGGAATGGTATTAATTGATTGAGATACCAATATACTGCTAAAACATTTACGATCAATATTTTTATTTAATTAAAAATTTCTTGACTAGAACACATATGATATTCGGCATTTGGTAGAATTGTGTATACTAACAAATATCAACCGGTTTTTAAATTTGAATTCGTAGTTAATGGAATTACAACCCGAATGTCCCACGAAAATAATTAATTTTACAATTTATTGGTTTTTATTTTTAGATTTCTTTTAATTCTTTAGCATCCGAAATTGGAAACGAATTCTATCGTTTAACACTTTGTTGCTTGGAATTGAAAAAGAAATAATATTTGTTTCGAATGGTTCATACAAATTTGCAGACATTTACGATGAATATGACCTCCTTAAGTGTCCTCCAAGATCGTTTTAAATAAAATAGAACAAAGCAAGTCTGTGGTGTCTTTATGTTAATGTTTTTGAGAATGGCTTCCATCTATAACATCATGACGCATCTGTGACAACATTTTTTTTTTTTTCAGTACGGTGTTAGGTAGCATTTTCGTTATACGTGGCCTATTTGAGCATTGCTTTTGAATTGTATTCCGTACAAAAATCACCTACGATTACAACCGGTTAAGTGGTATATTAATTTATATTGCATGGAATGTGTAAGATAAGCATTTAAGTTTTTCGAAGTCAGTTACTTTCAATACAAAAACGCTTCACTTGACAGCACTATCATAAAGCTAAACCGTTTCCAACGTATTCACATTGAATGATACAGGTTGCCGTAAAAAATTATGAATACAAATCTTTTATTGAGAAATGCGAACACTTATTCACATTTTACGATCGATGAAGTGAATACAATCTCAAAATTCGCTGCTGGAGCAGGTTTGAGATTCTACTATTGTGAGCCCGACATAAATGTCTCAAGGTCATTGGGACAATCTGCCGAGTAGGAATTTATGATATAGTAACTGTGTTTACGAATAGAAAAGAAACAAATTCAAAAGAGCAGAATTTTTACACGCACAGACCGATTACACTAGCTAATGAAAGGCTTATCTGAACATCTGAATCTCAACAAAAGCCTTTGTTAAAAGGGAAATGTGGCGCAAGTCCTCGTCCTTTCTTCCAAAACAACTGATATCAATGTGGGTGACGTTTACAGCTTCGCAACGCAAAAAATTCTTTCGAAATACAGAAAGGGAATCATAAGCTTGTACACCTTTTCAATTTCTCTTTTGTCGTTCTTTTCACGTATTCGCTTGTATTTTTCTCAAGTAAAACCGGTTTTCTGGGTGAAAGAGTTAAAACGAAGCGTTGCACAATCTTCTGATTTTCTTCCTATATTTTCACGTTTGATTAAAAAAATGCGTCACAAATGCCGGACGTTATGGTTTTTCTATTTTTTCAGATTTTTATTCTTGTAGAGGAACAACATATCATAAGTTTTTTTCTTGAGCCGCCGCCGCTGCCCAACCGAAGCGCTGCGGCTACTACTTCAATGGGCAAAAATGATCCCCTCAACAGCGTATCAAAAGTGTGTTTTCAACCCCCGCGGGGCCCCGCCTATTTTCCGCCTTTTTGGCGGTCACCTCGATACACTACACACCCAGCTCAACAACTTTCCCTTTAACACCAAACCTTTATGTTGAACACCAAACCTTTGTCTCATGCAAAATGTGCAGCCATAGACATTACACACACAAACACATATATATATGGGCTTCTAAGATCCCTGGTGCCGAAACTAGGCCGGTGCCTCCCTTTTTTAAAATCGCATATGAAGTAGAATGACCAGCCGAAGGTAAATGCAAAATTTCAAGAAAAGATGGCAATTTATTTTATTTCAGAGAAAATTTAATTTTGAGACTCGAACGAAGAACGAAGTTCTTCGAATAGGTGTCTATTGCGTTTACCATGACGTTTGTAACCAGTCGAATTTGGACGGCGATTCAGCAATAAGGGGTCGTACACATATATGCCGTCACACTTTCTATAAAAAATTAGTATCTATAAAAGGGTCATAACACAGTCAGGACCAGGGCCTATTTTTGAGAAAATTTTTGAGAAACTTTTGAGAAAATTTGTGAAAATTTGAGAAATTTTGTGAAAATTGATACAAATTTTGAAGCATTATTGATGTTTTTTATTCGAAAAATTGTTCAAACGACCAATTTTAGGTGTTTTCGGGCATCCTAGAACTATTAACATAAGTACTAAGGGCTGAATTTTCAGCCATCCGTTCATGCTTGGTTTCTTATGGTTTTTTTCATCTGCACGACCTCTAATATGGTTCAGAATACACTTTACGTCGATTCCTATTAATTCTACACTCGTTTTAACTTGTTTGAACACATTTTTCATTAAAATAAAATTTGAGCAAATTTGGGAAAATTTGAGAAAATTCGAGAAAATTTGAAAAAAATTTCTCAAAAATAGGCCCTGGTTAGGACAGCAAATTTTGTTTGTAGAACTCTGGCTACCTCACCAAACAGAGGGTGTGTTTGGGGATGTAGCCGGAGTACCATAAGCAAAATCTCTGACCAGTTTGCAGTTATGGAATTTTTGGATCTTATAGCAAGCGTGACGTCATATGTGCACGATCCCAAAAAAATGTCCGTCCGTCAACACGATAACTCAAGTAAAAATCATCAGATTTTTAAAAACTTTTTTTACCTGAAAAGTAATCGAAAAATCTTTTATGGTATTGAATCTGAGCACTGTCGGCCCAAGGGCCGCTGAACTAGGGCCGTTTAAGTGGTTTTTCGTCTTTTGTACATAACTCAAGTACATAATTCACGATTTTCATAAATTTTGTTTGTTTGAAAGTTCGGCATTTATGCAGTAAACTTTTTTGATTTTGAGCCCTTGGATTTAGCTAGGGCACTAAAAACGAGTTTATGGTGGGTCCCTACGTGTATTTGTACATAGCTCGAGTAAATCTACTCCTATTTTCATAATTGTTTTTTTAATCGACAGGACTATGAAAGCCCTACTATTTGTAGAAGAAACTTTTTTGAGATTGGGGCCTAGAATATAGCTATGGCACTAAAAACGAGTCTCTGCTAGCGAGCTACATGTTTTTTGTGCTTAACACGAGTAAATCTCTTCCGATTTTCAAATTTTGTTTGATCGAAAGGTCTAGGACTGTTTGTCTGACCCGTTTTATGGCAGAAATTTTTTTTATTAGAAACCCTTTGACTCAGTCAGGACCCGAAAACTGAGTTTCTGCTAGGGCCCAACGTGTTTGCTTACATCAATTGGATAAATCCTAACTGATTTTGTTGATTCTTTTTCTATTTGAGAGGTAACCGAGTATCGAAATATATTCAAAAACAAATTTGGGCCCCGTGCCTGTGCTCAGGGCTCAAGTGGACCTCGGGTCGAAATTTTTTTTTGTCTGTGTTGCAGAGCAAATTGAAGGAAACATTTTTGTCTATGGAATTATGTGTCCCTTGACAAAAATTTTTTTTGCTGTGTTGTAGAGCAAATTGAGGGATATAATTTTGTCTATGGAAGTATATGTCCGAGGCATTTCCTGATAGCCCTAGGTGGATCCTAAGGTCGGCCCTAGACAAAAAAATTGTTTTTTGCTGTGTTGTAGAGAAAATTGAGGTGAACATTTTTGTCTCTTTGGGGGTCAATTTTGTGCTTTCGGAAGGGTTTACACCGTTGCTTCGGACAGGTTTCTCAATATTGCTCTTTCGACAATTTTCAATACAGTGAACCGAATATAAGAAGGGACAAGTCAAATTTTGAACAATGAAATTCCATTGTTTAAAATTCGACATGTCCGATTTTACATACGGTTCGCTGTACATTGTACAATTTAATGAGGACGTAATTTGATACACTTAAGAGTTAAGGCAATATTTTACTTAGATACGTTAGAGTCTTTTCGCTACATCACCCCTGTTTGCGTACGGGTCCCTTGTATATGTTTTTATTGGGAGAAAATGATTTTTTTATTGGTGCCTAAAAAATAACCCAGTGGATTGTGGAGATGAGGCACAACGCCTGATCGATGCATGACTACAAAAAAAACCGCCAGTGGCACCGACTCGACAATATGAGTAATGGTACATGTTGATGATGATACAAATATTTCATTGTAGGTTAGGTTTTGGGTGTTCCCATGGACAAAAGCCATCTCCTTCATCCTTGAAAGTACATTTGATCGTCGAAAAATGGGGTAAAATTTATGTAATCTTGAAGATCGCAGATAAAAGTAAAAAATTGCGTGTTTTTGAGAGTTCAAACTGATTTTTGAGTAACACCCAGCAAGTCTGCCTAAAATACTTCAAAGAATACAATGAAATATTTATAACATCGCCAAAATTAATACTCGGAACAGGACAGGTTTGACCAGTTTTATTTCAAGTTGCCCCGAACTTGAAGTCAACCTGAACATTTTAAATTTCAGGTTCAAACTGAATGAACCTGAACCTGAATGTTGAATTTCAGGTTCGAAAAATAGAGGTCAGGTCAACCTGACAAGTTCGTTCGAACAATCTAATTTTTTTTAGTTTTAAGGCAAACCTGCTCGAGATCTGACCTAAGCCTGAACCTGACCTGCATTTTCCGAACCTGAAGTTTTAAATTTTAGGTTAAGTTTCAATCAGGTTGAAGCTGAACTTTACCTGAATTAAATCAAGTTTTTTTTAATTCAGATCAGGTCAAGCCTGACCTGTTCCGAGTCTCAAAATGTACAGTTACTCATATTGCCAAATCGGCGCACTCAATCAATCCTTTGTTACATATGCCAGCAATTAGTCGAACAGCTTTTTTTGAAGCTGTAATGTTGTGGGAATACAACTCTAGAAAAATTGTCCCTGCAAGGATGTCTCTCTAAACTTTTTATTAACGAGACACACATGAATTTCTTATTTGTTCAATTGTTTCAGTACCGCATCATGAGCTCACATCAATTCGTTGGATCTGTGACCCTTCTAGTAGAAGACTACGATGAAGCAATAAAATTCTATACGGAAAAGCTAAATTTCGTGCTCGAATGCGACGAAGTGATTTCTCCAACTAGAAGATGGGTTCTTGTCAGACCTTTCAGCAGTTCACCGAGCCCATCGAGTTCTTCTGTAGTTCTGGCTAAGCCTGATAACGATTTTCAGAAAAAATTTATTGGAAATCAGACGGGTGGTCGCGCGTTCCTATTTTTACACACAGACAACTTCTGGGGTGACTATGAGGAATACACGAAGAATGGAATTGTGTTTGTAAGAGACCCAAAAGTCGAACCGCATGGGACAAATGCCATTTTTGTAGACTTATACGGTAACATGTGGGATTTGATGCAAATGAAAACATGAAAAGGAATAAAATCTTGAATACAACTATTTTTAATCACTCAGAAGTCTTTGATTTTGCTATCTCTTTTACAAAGCATCGTTTCCTGTCCCCGTACCTCAAGTAGTGACAGCTATGTTATTTTCGTACCTCAACATAGAACTTGTCTATTTTCTCCTGTGGCGCCATCCTATCTAAGTACGAAATAACATTAAACTGATTCCTTCTTAATTCCAATCAATCGAGATACCAGAAGAAATATTTATTTGCAATAACAACATTTCAACACAAACACATTCCGCATACATACATAAAAAAAGTGGAATCTAAGGTACAGCAGCTATAGCAAAGTCGGGTCGACTGGTAATATCCTCTTTAGCCTAAGGATGTCATCATCGAAATCTGTCTTGAGATCCTTATGTCCACACTTCTAAAACTCTGTTGAACCAACTGCGAAAATGACATTTTAAACGTCAAACATCTAGAAAAGAAAGAATATTTTTCTTTTGTCTTAGGCCATCGCTACAACTTACGCGATTGCGAATCGCATAGGATAGAAACGAGATGGCTACACTAGGCATCTCTTTTTTAGATCCGCACGAAGAACAAAGTTCTTCGAAAAGGCGTCTCATGCGTTTACCACGACATTTGTAATCACCCTAATTTGGACCCGGGAGTAAGGGGGAGCATCGATCATGGTCCTTAGATGATGAATCAGCATTAAAAAAAATGTCCGTCCGACCGTCACCGCGATAACTTGAGTAAAACTCAACCGATTTTCAAATACTTTTTTTTCCCTGAAAGGTAATTGAAAAACCTTTTTTGGGATTGAATCTGGGCACAGTCGGCCCAGACTTGAGTAAATCTATTTCAATTTTCAAAGTTTTTTGTTGTTTGAAAGGCCTGGACGTGCCGGACATTTTATGGAAGAAATTTTTTGAATTTTGTGCTTTTAGTCTCAGCCAAGGCCTTAAAACTGAATCTCTACTAGGGCCCAACGTGTTTTTTTTTTACATAAATCGGGTAAATCTTATCCGACTTTCAAAAAGTTTTTTTCTTCCTGAAAGATAATCACCAAATTGATTACAAGATTGAATTTGGGCAAATTCGGTAGAAAATTTTCGAAGTTATGGTCAAAAAAGTTGTCAAAAACGTGGTTTTTTGAAGGTTTGTGGAGTTTTTTCACTTATATTTCTGCGAAATTAGAACGGAAATCGTTCTTCAAGGTTTTGAAGGAAATCATTGCTGGACATCAGCAAATCATGAAAATTTAATTAGTGAAAATCTGTTGAGTGGTTTGGGCTGAAGAGTCTTCAGTGTGGGCCAAACTCACGCTACGCGACCATATTTGTTGATTTTTCGTGAATATTTCTTTAATTATGAGGTTCTTTTGTGCGGTTTTGCAGAGTAAATAGATGCAAATATTTTTGTTTACGGCACTTTGTGTCTGGGGCCGCTCCTAAGTGCTCTAGGTCGGTTCTAAGATCGACCCTAGTGCAATTTTTTTTAAATAATGAGATTTTTTTGATGTTTTAGAGA
The DNA here is from genome assembly GCA_029228625.1 of Pseudolycoriella hygida. Lineage (NCBI taxonomy): Eukaryota > Metazoa > Arthropoda > Insecta > Diptera > Sciaridae > Pseudolycoriella > Pseudolycoriella hygida. Next base: position 128,115,031 of record CM055403.1, read on the forward strand.
GGTTTTTGCGCTGTTCCTTCGGACGGATTTTTCAATATTGCCCTTTCGGCAATTTCCAATCCAATTTTATGTCGACGTAATTTCATGCACTTAGAAGTTAAGGCAACATTTCGAATCTTTTTGCAACATATATTCTGTTTGCCACATCTATTCTGATACGTACGGGTCCCCTACATATTTTTGTCATATTGAGTGAGTGAAACTACATTTGGCGTACACTTGAATTCATTACAAAGTAGAAATACCGATGGAGTGATTCATAGATTCCTTCTAGGGAATCCAACCGGTTTTCTAAAAACCGAAAATCGCTTTTTAGATTTTCATTACCGGTTTTTTTTTCGGTAAATTTTTTGTTCTAAAAAGCGCCGTTTTACTTCTTGGTTTCAACATTATAAGTTGAAGTTTTCGGGTAAATTTCCTTAAAGTTTTCAATGGCTAATTTTCCAAATTTGACATAGAAATGGGTAAGTGGCCGTCAGGACATTCCAAAATTAGGACCTGACTTTCGAACATATTTTTTTCGTGCAAGTGTAAGAATCCGATACCTTTATGCATGTTCCAATGAAATAAATAGCCAGTCTGCTCCAAATGTCAAAATTCTCAAATGTCAAAATTCTCAGTCTGCTTCAAATGTCAAGTGTATACAGAATGTGTTGCCCTCTTTTTTCGTTAAGAACTGCCTATACTGGCCCTGCTATGAAGCATGAAAAACATAATACGTCACTCGCAAAGACTATGACTACATCAAGGAAACTGATCAAACGACATCCGAATATTCTTTACTGAGATAATCTATGATAATGAGACACGAAAAGTGACCATTAGAAGAAGTTGGTCCGAGTGGGTCATTTGATGTACACATGAAGGTAATACCAACGTGATGTTGAATCGGAAAGAGCTTTTTTTGCATGTTTTTCGTGTCTTTGTCCCAATTTTATAGGTAAAATGAGCGACGATATTTCAGCTGCCTGCGCACATATTTTAAGCCAAACAGGAGAAATGAAGACTAAAACAAAATACCTTCACTCAAAGTCTTTAACTTCAATATAAGAAACAATATAAACAATTTCCCGGTTATTTTTTGAAAAAAAAAAAAATCGTTATTACGGAAAACCAGCTTTCGAAAAAAGGCCGGTAAATGGATTCCTCAATTCTTTCTCGATCAAAAATAAACCAACATTAATGACAGGAACATTAGGACTATGCGCTAACAGCTCGTTTGCTATTTAGCTTTGGGAAAATAATTTGCCCAAGTATAATACATCGAAATAACGGGAAAAAAATCAACTAAAATTTCAATTTACCGTCCAGATATTCAAAATTACCGACAAAAAATCATCTTTACCGACTTAAATAACGAGAAAAAAAAGTAATAATTTACCGACCGATAAAACGAAAGATCGACAAAAAAGTGCAATAACGACAGGAAATTCTATCGATCGACCATTTTAATGTGCTTGACCGACAGTAATCGACCAACAAAAACTTATTTTCAGTCGGTATTTTGGAATTTCTCGTCGATCATTTGCTTCTGGTACTTTGATTTAAATTTAGCTTCGTTATTGTAATTTAAAAGTCGATCACTTGTAGTCGGTAATTCGAATAATCTGTCGATCACCACTTTTCGGTAGTTTTAATTTTCAGTCAGTATTTTAATTATATAGCCGGTCATATCGGTCGGTATCGTCGGTATTTGCTGCTTTTAGTCGTTACTTCCAATCGTTTTTTTTTTTTTTTGTTTTTTAGTCGGTACTGTCGGCTTAACTTCCGGTGTCCCCGGGAAAAATCGAGAAAGTCATTTTTCCACCATTTTGGGGGGTTTCTCCTTCCATAAGACACCCAATTTGGGGCAGCTATCCCAATCAATTTTTTTTATTGTAGGTTAGTTCATTATCTTTCAAATGATGCCAGAGTAGACCCGTGCGCCGGCCCACTTTTTTCGGCGGCGTCGCTTAAAATTTTTTAAGCTGTCGGCGGCGGCTGACATCGGCTGAGGATTTTTACCGGCGGCTGACTTCGGCGCGTGTCAATTTTTTTATCGGCGGCGGCGGCGCATTTCGGCGCTAGTAAATTTTCTGATTAAAAAAATTAAAAATTTATTGCGTTTAAATTTGTAAACGTAGTCCGGTGCGAGTTGTCCTTTCGCACATATTTTGGAATAAAAGTGATTGGATTGCTGATTATTGTGGAGTGGTAAAAGACAAAGCTATTTCACTATGTTCGCATGCTGAGAGTGGCCGAGATTGGTCAGAGGAGCTGCCGGTGCCTAATATTTCTGTTGGCTCTATAAAATCCAATTTTGCTTCAATTTCGTCGAAAAACATATCGCTAGGGCAAGTCTAGCCGCACGTATCAGAATAGACATTGGCAAAGAATAACTGTTGCAAACACTTATTTACATAAACACTAAAATTCTATGGACTATTAACGAATGTCATACAATTTTATTAGATTAAAGTCATTGGAAATCGCCGAAATGGCAATTTGGGGAAACCCTCCCGTGCCGCATCGACCTATGGACCTAAGGGACTTCGTGCGGGTCTAAAAATATAATGAATTTTTTGTACCTTTGCTGATATAAGAAAAATATAAAAACTAGAAAATGTATGTAGGTGGCGCAGTTATTCAAGGTAAGGGCCATAAATAATAATAATAATAAATGATATTTTCCAATTCAAATCAATATTACTTTTCAATTTGACACCAGACTGCCCTCTATGTGACCTTGAATCATGAAAACGAAGGCAGCCTGGTGTTAAGAATTGAACCATATATCACCGTGACGGCATTGACAAATGCTTTACAACGCACTAAATTTCAAATTGACAACAGGCTTCTGCTGCCATCTACATTTAAGCGAACTTAGCTCAAGAAGGCAGCCTGGTGTCGATGTGAAACTTAGTGCGTTGTAAGGCATTCGTAATTGTCGTCACGAACTTAGCTCAAGAAGGCAGCCTGGTGTCGATGTGAAACTTAGTGCGTTGTAAGGCATTCGTAATTGTCGTCACGGTGATATGCTTCAATTTTTGACACCAGGCTGCCTTCTTTGAGACCTTAAATCATGACAAAGTGTGATGCCCGGTGTCAAATTGACAATTATTTTCCCATAAAGTACTCGCTATTGGCTCTAACATTTCCTGACATCACTTTTTGACACTGCCCGGCCGAAATAACAGTCTTCCACTTGTTGCAACTTTCTGAAGTACGCAGACTTCGGATTTAAGATGCAGTAGGTTCATGCACTAGACTAAAGATCAACCTAATGCATGAACGAACCATAATTACTTGCTGGTTCGAAGATTTTCAGAACAAAGTACGACATCAATTTGTGAGACATCACCTTCCTCGACACGTACATTGCTAAAATTGTCGAAAATAATTTTGGGCGATAATGTAGTTCCCCAGCGTCACTATACTGTATGTAATATTTTCTAGTTTTTATATTTTTCTCATATCAGCAAAGGTTCAAAGAATTCATGATATTTTTTTGGACGTAATTGAAGCAACGGCGGCTCCTCTGACCAATACCAGCCCTTCTCAGCATGCCATCATGGTGAAATAACTTTGTCTTCTATCTCTCTACAATGATCATCAATTCAATCGCTTTTAACCCAAAATATGAGCGACACGGGCTTTTTGGACAACTCGTACCTCACTATACAGTTCACTTTTGAACTTGCAATTACGGCGAAACTGATAGCTGTTAGTAAAAAACAAGCAAGAGTCATCTCTATTGTTCTTAATCAGCTGTCATTTTCCCCCAGTTGCAAGTTCAAAAGTGAACCGTATCTAAATTTAAACACTCTACTTGAATCTACTTGTCGAAAAATGTCCAAAAATAAAAGCGGCGGCTGGCGGCAGCGGGACGTTTTTTTTATTCGGCGGCGGCGCGATCGGCTAGCCGATTTAGAATTTTTCGGCGGCGGCGATGGGATTTTTTCAAAATTTTTCGGCTGCGATCGGCGCGGCTGGCGCCGGCGCACGGGTCTGTGCCAGAGTCAATGTTTTACGACAAAAATTACTATTTTGGCGACTTTTAGAGTGAGCATCTGTTGAGGCACAAAAAAGGTGAAAAGTTTGTTGAAATTGAAAAAAAAAATTAAACTTTGATCAAAATATAGCCATCTCATCTCACTGTAAGGGTCGCCAAAATAGAAATTTTTGTCGTAAAACATTGACTCTGGCATCATTTGAAAGAAAAAGAATTGGGCTACAATAAAAAAAAGTTTCGGAGACCTCACCTGGTTGGATGTCTTATGGAATGAGAAAAACCCCCCAAAATGGCGGAAAAATTACTTTGCCGATTTTTCCCGGGAGAAGCTTTTCCCACAAAAAATTAAAAAAAAATTTTTTCATGTTTTTGCATCAATACAATGTTCTATGAAATGAAGAAAAAATTTCATGAGATATTTTGAAAAACTTGTTCAAGAAAAAGTTTGGCCAACAAAATTTTTAAAAAGAGAAATCCACCTTAATCTCACCTTAAAAAGTCAAAAGATGTGTACAGGATAAGAAGGCTTTCCATTTAATCGCTACTTCATATTTTGTAGGGTATGTGGTGAACTTTCAGTTTTGTGAATTTAGACAAATGGCTCTCTGGGCTAATATCAAAAATATTCTCTGCTTCAATGCAACTGAAAACATCTGAATAATTTAATTACGAAGCAGGGAGTGCATAGAAAAACTTTTGATGAGCACTAAGTCGATTTTTTTTAATTTTAAGCCGAAAACCGCTACTTCACCAGTACTCTCCTAATTTGCTAGAATAAAAATTAAACTACCGACTCATAAATTCAAAGTACATACTGCTTTGATCGACCAAAAAACATCCATACCGGCGCGGCGGTGGGTGATCGATGGAACTATTTAAGTGTCGATCGAAAAAACAAATTATCGAGCCAAAACGTAAGTACCGACAAAAAAATCAAATTTACCGAACGAATCACTTTTCAAGGAGAAAATTGGATATTCCGGATCAATAACCCACAAATGAAGCTTATCGGATAGAGCAAACTGTGAATCCAAACAAAAGCCAAAGAATAACCCCACTTCCCACCCCTGGCGAGTACGTACTATTTGAATATCTTCTCATGTGTTATTATAATTTAACTGTGAACCACAATTGTTCTTAGTTTTCCTCCTTAATATGTATATATCCTTAATAAAATTATTTTACAAATATTTACAATTTTACGGAGAAATTTGTATGCTAATTATGTATTTCTAACTCAACTGCACCGAATTATTTACTTCTGATTTATTGCGTTTCGTAATAACTGCACTGCTGCAATGGAGATCAATGTTAAAAGAATTATTCATGAGCTGAGATTTCCGATAGGGACCCACCAAAGTAACAACAAAATGACAAATTGTCCATGCAATTTTATATAATTCGAAAATTTTCTAGAAAATTTTCTGCATCAATCATAAATAAAAAAGCATTTTGCACTTTTATATCTTTTCATACGAGAAACATATCTGCAGTACGTTTATTGATAAACCTATGCAGATGATCAGACCTAACGTGCACTATAATAAATGCTCGATGTACAGACAGTATGCACCACGAATACAAAACCGTTGTATGTAATTTATATGTTGCAGGTTGCAACAAAAACGCCCGTAACGCCATCAAAGTCTATGTACACATAGACGTGACTTCCTGCATCGTACTATAGTTGCAGCCTATTTTGTGCTGAAATATTTTTCAGTACGTGAATATGTTATAAAGCAATAGCTTGAAAGGTCAAGTAACGGCCAAGAGAAGCTCGAGACGACGACGCACCAGCGATGCGATAGTCCCTAGTTGGTGGGGCGTACCCCCGTACTTCTGACGAAACCAAGCATTGTTCCCCAAAAAACTGGCTCCAGGATCTTTTCAAATGATAACATTTTTTTGAGAAATAGCACTGACGCGATTAGTGCGACGTCGGCTTCCGTCAAAGTATATCGAATTTCATAATGAGATGCACAAATTCATCCATTAATATATGAGCCGCTTCAAAGTTTATGCTTTTCATCATTCGCTATACATTGAAGCCGATGTAGCACTAACCAGGTTAACTATAGCCTTCAAGATTCATTCAAATCAATGAACATCTGTCTAAAGATACTTTTTCCACTTTTCAAGTCAAATCACTATTTGACAATTCTACATATTGTATTTCCACTTTCCTGTCAGATCTCCTATGAAAGGTTGGCGGCATGTTATCTTTCGGCTTCGGTTTCGCCGCAGTTATTTGGCCGGAGTGACGAAAGCCACCAGGAAGAGTGGATAGCAACAAGGACCATTTCGACCGGACGTCAAAAACTTGAACTTAATCTTGAACTGATCCGATCAGATTGAAAGAGAATAATTCATTTCAGATTAGATAAAAATTTCATGTTCAGTTAATAAATTCGAGTTAGGTTTCAGGTCGGTATAGGCGTTGGGTCTAACAGACAATAGTTATTTACGTAACAAGGAAAAATATAATGTTTTTGACGAGTGTGAGGCACTCCAAGTTTCGTACAATATTTTTCATTCCGAGGTTCAGAAAACTGATTTTCTGTTTTAAAATAGGATGGAAAACAGCAGTTTTCCGTCCTAGGAATGAAAAATATAAAAAATAATCGCGTGCATAGTCGGATATAAAAAGTATAATGAAGAAACGTCCTTTAACGTCCTTATAACGTTTTGTTTCTTTGCCAAAAATGCTCTCATATTAACCCGCACAATGAAATAAGGTCGCTGGAAAACTTATATATATACAATAATAGAACATCAATGTGGTCACTTTTATGCAACTGTCTGCATTATGTTTTGGTTAGTTTTCCTTGTGTGCATCGTAGGAACGTAATGGGATGATGGCTCGTGTTGTGGGGTAGATGACTCTCTTGGTTTTGAAACCTATAGAAGTGAATAATTCACTAACTTTTACTTATATACGAAGAAGCTGCTTTTGGCTTTTATAATAAAAGTTGCAGTGACATAAAGAAAATCTTAAAGAGTCTCGTTCATAAAGTACGTACCGATTCGGGATTCGCATAGTACATGCTGCTTCGCATGTTTCGATGTGTTGCAGTTAACCATTTAAAATTTCACATGGTCGACGACACGATGGAAAATCTCATTAGTGCCCATTAAAAATATGGAGATTAGAAAAATGACGAGCGTAAGTATATTATTGACACAATTAAAGAAATGGACAATATTCTAGGACCATAACTTTCCAAGAACCTCATTTTTGGCTTAGAATTCAATCTGAATTCGAAGAATGGCTATGTTAATGCTTTTTTCACTTTACTTGTATCATTCCATCTTGTCTACTTGCTATTTAAAAGGAAAATAAACCTAAACAGATCAAATATCACAAGAGTGCGCAAGTTTTCGGATGATACCCCCCTCCCCCTCGCACGCTTTTTCGAAAACCCCCCTCTTCCCTTACATGCGTGCGCACTATTTGAATGGGACCTTACTGACTATGCATATTCATCTTGATTGGAAATTTCCGAAATGGCAATAATGAAAAACCCGTACGAAGAAGCATAGTAGAAAATTCGTTTTGGGCCTTACTGAATCCTCGGACCCATATTTCCATGGAAAAAAATATTCCACTCAATTTTCTCTACAACATACCAAAAACAGTTTTTTGGGCTAGGGCCGAACTTTAGGACCGACCTAGCGTCCTATGAAAATGCCTCGGAGCCATTCCTACGGACAAAACTGCTCGCATTATAAACCACGTTTTTGACCACTTTTTCGACCGTAACTTTGAAAGTTTTTGACCGATTTTGCCCATCTCAGAACTCGACCTCACTTTTTCGATTACCTTTCAGGAAAAAAAAAGATTTTGAAAATCGGTCTAGATAACTTGGCGACAGATGGACGGTGGGACAGACGGACGGACAACGTTTTTTTGGCATATTTCTCCTATTTATACCCCAAAACGAAACGCTCGGGTCGAAATTGGACGTGTTACAAACGTCGTGGCAAACGCATAAGACCAGTACTTCGTTCGAGTCTAAAAGCCTCACAAAATTGACCCCCAAACAGAGAAAAATGTTCTCCTCAATTTTCTCTACAACAACATAAAAACCATTTTTTGGCCTAGGGCCGGGCCGACCTTAGTACTGACCTAGGGCCCTAAGTAGAGGCTTCCATACTTCCATAGACAAAAATGTTTCCTTCAATTTGCTCTGCCACATAGCAAAAAAAATTTCTTTGTTAGGGCCGACATGAGGCCCACTTGAGCCCAAAGCACAAGTCCAAATTTGTTTTGTGAATATAATTCGGTACTCGACCTCTCAAATAGAAAAAGAATCAACAAAATCGGTTAGAATTTACAGCTAAGTCCAAGGGCCCAATCTTTAAAACGTTTCTTAAATAAATTGTTGTCAACAAGTTTATGAAAATTGGAAAAGATTTACTCGAGTTATGTACACGGCAGTGCCCAGATTTAACACCACAAAAGATATGAAAATCGGTTGGGTTCGTTGGGTTTTAATTCGAGTTATCGTGTTAACGGACTGATGGACTTCTTCGAGTTTACCACGACGTTTGTAACCACCCTAATTTCGACCCGGAAGTAGGGGGAGCATCGATCATGGTACTTAGATGACGAATCAGATAAAAAAAGGGCCGTTCAAATGGTGTTTGGTCTTTTGTACATAACTCGAGTAAATCTTTTCTGATTTTCATAATTACTTTTTAATCGAAAAGCCTGTGAAAGCCCAACAATTTGTAGGAGAAATTATTTTGAGATTAGGCCCTTGTACCTTGGACTTAGCAAGGGCCCTACTTAATTGAAAGGTCTAGGAATGTCTCACATTTTTTGATTAGAAGTCCTTGGACTCAGCCGGGACCCTAAAACTGAGTTTCTACTTGGGCTCAACGTGTTTGTATAGTGTATACATAATATACATAATATCGGGTAAATCCAAACCGATTTTGTTGATTCTTTTCTTGTTTGAGAGGTAACTGAGTACCGAATTATATTTATAAATGCCCTAACCAAAAAAATTACTTTTGCTATGTTGCAGAGCAAATTGAGGGAAAAATTTTTGTCTATGGAAGTATGTGTACGAGGCTTCTCAGGAGGGACCTAGGTCGGTAGTAAGGTCGGCCCTAGCCCAAAACATGGTTTATCCTTAGAGAAAATTGAGGTGAATAACAAAGAAGCAAACTTTGACACCAACAGTTAATGTATTATTTAAGGTCCTGGGGAAGCACTGCGGTGAATAAAATCAATAGTGTGTCTCCAAGCAACTCACTTTGAAAACTCTTATTTTTGCGCGTCAAAACTCTTAACTTGACAAAGTGACAGTTTTGACTTCGACTCGTGTTGCAAATTGACTCCTCCGCATGCAACGTAATCTACTATTCCTACTATTCCTCATTTGTCCATCAAATTCATTGTGTGGGGTATCGTTGGAAAGGTAATGAGTCAGCATTTCAGAGAAAAATAAATTTGGAAGAATTGCGTGGCGTTGACGACGCTTTAAAGTGCAAAATTTTGAAAAATGAAGTTTTTGATTTTTACCACCGACAATTTTCTTTCAAAAAATTAAAAAAAAATATTTTTGGTGTTTTTTAGGTCAAAAAATATTTTGTGTGAGGTTAAGGAGTCGATTTGAAAAAACTTTTTTTTTCGGACATGCCTAGGGGGAATGCATCTATTATCGTCTAGAGATGACGAATCAGCAATAAAAAAAATGTCCGTCTGTCCGTCTGTCTGTCCGGCTCCACTTTTCTTTCCAAACGGCTCTACCGATAAGCCTAAACTTTTTCCCTGAAAGGTACATGCCTCCTATAATTCAAGTTCGAAAGTGAGCGAAATCGATGAAGTGGTTCCGGAGATATGGTCGAGGAAGTGACCAAAAACATGGTTTTTTGAGGGAAAGCTTTTTCGCAAATTCGTCATTTTGGTGAGAATGGTTACAGGGGTCTGGGCACTGGGACCAATGTAATGGACGAAATTGAGATTCTTGGCCATATACGAAAACAGTTTTTCGTCTTCATTTCCTTAACTATGCAATATGGAGATTTACTGTCAAAGGCAAAGCTGCAGGGAATTAAATTTAAGCGAACACGTGTTTCAGGATTTTGGGGAGATATGACCCAATCCTGGTATATGCCATAATTGGGCAGGATGACCCGGATCTCCAGAACTGTGAGAGTTAGAAAGTTGGTTCAAACGACGAAGTTGTAGAGAATTAAATTTAAGCCAACACGTGTCAGGGTTTTGGGTAAAAATGGCACAATTCTGGAATATGACTACTTCTAGAATTGGGTGGGATGACCCATATCTCTAGAACTATGGGAGGTACAAAGTTGCTTCCAAAAACAAAGTTGTAGAGAATAAACGTGCTTGACGGCTTTAGGGGAAAAAAGCCTACTCCTTGGATATAATCTTTTCTAGATTTGAATGGTCCGAGACGTACTTCGGTAGGGCCTTTGACATTACCTTGGGTAATTTCTATGGATCTGTGAAACACTTACAGTAATAAAAGAACACAAAGCGTTGGATTGTTTGCTTATTTGTATATTTAGATACGTTCGAGCGCGAAAGTACACCTCTAATATAGCGACTTAGCGCTGCGCTAAATTCCACCCCTAATGTAAGAATTTCGCGAATAGACACGAAATTCCTAGCAGCCAATTGGACTTAGTCATTTCTAACTACAAAGTTCCTAATAAAAATATCGTAACTGGACCAGTTATAACTTGACATTTTCAACACGACAAGAAATATTTCTACCTTAGTATTTATATAGTACCCGAACTATATTACCTATAACATAACATGTAAGGAAGCTATTCTTACCACAACTCAACCGGCGGGAGTGTCGTTGTAACTCTGTCACGCATACGAAGTTGCGGTCTAGCGCTGATCTTATTGAAACATTGCTTCATTATTTTCTTGGTGGGTAATAAGGTGGCTTTTGTCGGTACATACTTGTGATTACCGAAGAGCTTACGTTCATGACCTATGATCATGCACAAGAACCCAACCCAATCAACCAAATTCTTCCGCGGAAAGTCGTTCCAACATTGAACTAAACAATCTTTAAAGAGCTATTGAAATGTTCTTTATCCAAACGAATTTCCGCGGAAGAATTTGTTTAATTGGGCAAACCTGATTGCGATTAGTGTGGTATACTCTTCTGTCGAAGTATCACGATTTTCATTATTAAACGTACAAGCTTCATACGAGACAAATCTACTGCTTTGACAGTTATTCTGAAGTTCGCTCTATTTTGACGGAAGCCGATGCCGCACTGAATACTTTCTGTTTGCTTGAAAATAGGAGGGAATAGCAAAGACTGCGGGCATGAAGTTGATTTTTAAAATTCATACGATTTTAATCAACCAAATTTAATTTCCTGTAGGGGACAATCTTCAAATAACAATCTTCATAATAAAAACATTGGCCGGAAGCATCGCTTTCTTTAAACAGTGTACTTGAAGTTACCGTTTTATTCAACGATGTATGTACTGTACACACCGAATTGCTTGATGCCGGTGCTCCTTAACCAATACAAATTGCCTTGCCTTCTTTTTAACATATTTTCATAACTTGCTAAACATAATAACAGCATTATAGCCAAAAATAAAGTAAAATTAAATTAAATACAATTTCATGACACATTTTTTTAAACCGAAAATTTCATTTTTGTGCAAATTGTGCGCAAGTATAATTACATGCCGGTGAAAACATGCGCGGCGCTAATATCAATATATAACAAAAAGTGTATATCTACACGTACCAATATATAATAGAAATAACTTATGTTTTATTTCTGCGGCATGGGGTCAACAATCGGCCTTGAATTAAACACGAACTAGGTCATGGACTGCGTCATCGAAATCATTCGTTCATACGGTTTTTATAAATGTCTTTTTTTGCACAGAGTATCTGTTCATTGTGAGAGTTTTTCTTTCGTTTTTATTTGGTAAATCTTTCTCCGTTTGGATACATTTTCGCTGTTTCGCATATATATTTGTACGGGAACATTGTAACATTTTACAATAATGCAGACTCAAAAAATGTTGGCATTTTATTCCATCAAATAAAATGTGTATTCATTTGCAACTTATAAATTTGCAAAAAAAAGAACTGGTTGTAGCTAAATTTTGCTTTCGGAACGAATTTCAAAATGAAATTATTGAACTGCCACTGCCACATAATGAATTTTTATTGAAAAAAGTAATTTATGTACATTTTTGTGACCTTATTCGAGTAGTTGCGGAAAACCGTTTGGTACATTGGCTCGTTGTTTCGAAATTAGATTCTTCATCGGCTTTGAAACAATCAAAAAAAGGGTAAAAAATAATACTTCTGATGTATTTATAACGAGAGCCTCGGCGAGTGGAAATTCAAGAGTAAATATCGCAATTTATTGTACAAAATAAGAGCAAGGAAAGTTTTTGTCTTCAAGAAAAAATGGGTGCTGTTACAAATGTGTAGTCGTCGACCCAGATTTTTATTTTATCTACAGTGCCCAATTTGTCCTATGCGTCCAACATAAAAAAAATTGTCCTACCTTAGGGTCTGAAATATAGAGGTGTACTAAAAAGCCAAAAAGGTCAAAATCGTTTTTTTGAAAACGATAAAAATTAGAGCAAAATGGTGATGGCATTAATTTGTCCTCAATTTGTCCTAAATTCTTGACACTTTCAAATTAGTGTACTGACACTTCGATAGTGTAAAAGTGTGTTACTAGATTTTGAATATGACCAATGGTCATATTCAAAATCTAGTAACACACTCTTGTATTTTCTAATTAAAAAATATGTCCTCAATTTGTCCTTTGTGTATGTGAAATCAGAAAATCGCATAATCGCGTAGATAACTAGAAAATAGAGTGTACAAAAAAAATAATAAAAGCTCTTCGAAAGCTCCCAAACTAGAAAATCGCTTAAAAGAAAAAGTATTAACAGATTATTACAAAAATATGTCCTCAATTTGTCCTTTCGATAAGACGAATAAGTCGACCATAACTCGATTCTGTTGTTTCTTTCGGTGGTTAGGTAACGATCGAAAGAAACAACAATAAAAAAGTGTCGCTGATCGGATTTGAACCGGTTGAAGCCCAAGGAACATTCTTATATATCTCGTTGAAGGAGATTTATTGTCCTTCTCTCCTCTGAAAATTTAGTGGGCAGCAGAAATATGTCCTGATTTTGTCCTTTCCTAACGATCGAAAAAACAACAAAAAAAAGTTTAGCCGATCGGATTTGAACCGGTGACGCTAGGCATATATCTAGTTGAAGGAGATTTTCAGTCCTTCTCTCCTCTGAATATGGGCCGCAAAATAATGTCCTGATTTTGTCCTTTCTTGAACATCGACAAAAACAATTAAAAAAATTTTCGGTGATCGCATTTGAACCGGCATCGCTTGAAGGTTGCTTCGAGGAGCAATATAATAATGTAGAGTTGGGCAAAACTTAAGCTTTCTGGTCAAGTCGGTGATTGGGGTGGGGAGTAGTGCTAATGAGGGGGAGAGGGGAAGAGGGGGGGAGGTCAAAACTAAAAAAAATTGTTTTCCTTTTTTTACATTTTTTGTGGTGGAAGAGTAACGGAAGAGCGGAGATTGCCATGAAGATATATTTGCGCTTTAAAGAGCCCACATTAAGCAAAGTAGGCGCTTTAAAAAGCCCATGTTAAGCAAATTGACAGCTTTAAGTAGAAATTTTATCGATAATGTAAGCATTCGCTGAGTGGACATCAATTTTGTGTGCACTCACCCAGGATACGCTGCGTGGAGGCTGCTTACTTGTAACCCATTGGTCCTTCGTACCAAGATGGGGACCACTCGGTTCGTCACTACAAAAGCATTTACCGACTCCAAACCCCTCTCAGTACCATTATATCGAAGCAAGTAAGCAGCCGTCACGCGGCGTATCTTGGGTGAGTACACACAAAATTGATGTCACTCAACCTCACATTATCGATGAAATTTCTACTTAAAGCGCTCAATTTGCTTAACGTGGGCTTTTTAAAGCGCCTACTTTGCTTAATGTGGGCTTTTTAACGCGCCCAATATATTTTCATGGCAACCTCCGCTCTTCCGTCACTCTTGCACCACCTTTTACCCATTGTCTCTTTTACCCATTCATCAAGCCCTTCTTAGCACTTCGTAGTACACAAAAAATGTAAAAAAAGGATTTTTTTTTTAGTTTTGACCTCGCCCTCTGTTCAGGGAGGTGACCGCCGCCAAATAACTAGTGATTCTTAGTTGTGGGGTGGTTTCCTCTCATTAGCACTACTCCCCACCCCAATCACCGACTTGACCAGAAAACTTAAGTTTTGTCAAAATGTATGTACGTCAGAAATGTTTAACGTACGTTTTAAACCTAGAATGTAACATTTGAGTAAACTATTCGTCTGCTCACCGATTTTACATTTTATCCGTATAACGTACGCAGGACCTACATTTTGTTCGTACATGTTAACAGTAGTGTAATAACTGCTAAAAATAACGTTAAGCAAATACAAGTACTGAGTGGGTTAGCGGCTATGTCAAGGATCGGAAATCTTAGGGTCATGGGTTCGAAACCAGCCGGGGTAAGAATTTTTCATATACGTTTTTAGCTGTAACAAAATTCTGTAGCGGAGTCAAATGGCTTAGGTTGTTGCAAAATTTATAAAATTAATTTAATTTTCTTCGGGATTTTCAATGTACATACGTAAAATGTATTTACATTAAAAAAAAAACCATTGGTCTTCACACCAATTGTACATTCGATGTACAGGAGGTTGAACTTTTTTCTTGGGATTTCCCCGGTCGTTAGTCCGACTAAGACAATTTTAGTATTAAAGACCAATCCGGGTGTTATAAATTAATTTATTTAAATTTAATAATGAAAGCTGGATACTTCGTTTGACTTAGTAATATCGCACTAATATGCATTTTTCAATTCTTTTTGAAACTAGTGGTTTTTTTCTATTCGATAGTCTATGTCTCTGCTCCAACTGTCAAAATGACGTTTTTACTGTTAAACTTATACAAACACGTGCTTTTAGATTTACTTGTTATGCTGTTTTCAACATTATCCACATTATCTCTTTTTTCAATGTATTTTTTCTATGGCAGACCTTGAAAACAACTGAAACTTGATAACAAGTAAATTTATAAGCAAAGTAGTGTATGTTTCTAGCGAGTAGTTTGTTTACATTCGCTCTTTGAACTCGTTGTGGTAAGATGTTTCAGGTGTGATCAGAATAGATTTATGCAAGGCGTTTTTGACCGGAAACGGTCCGTGCCTTAGCGTAATTTTGTTTGGGACCTGGCCAAGAGTTTTTAGTGTTCAAGTAATAAATAAGTGAAGTGAAAATGTTGTCGATAAGCTATTGTGTAAAAGAAAAATAGGAGAAACGTGGAACTGAAAATTCAATAAATTTATGTAAGTGTGCTTAGTGGCCTAGTGTTCTGTTAAGAACATTAAATGATTCAAATCCAAAGTTCGAAATTCTACATTTGTATTAATATCCGAGAGATGTCGTTTTGTTTCGAAACGACGTCTCTCAAATCTATAATCATGTTATTCAATAAAACCAGAGTTCACTTAACCTCCGTGTTCAACATATCTTTTATACAGTCCACTAAGAACGAAGAAACAAATCATTGTCCTTCGAGCCGGATCTTTGATACCGGTGTGCTTTAAGTTTGTAGTATCGAAAAAAAAGTTTTTTTTTCGATCGTGTGGTTTGAAAATCAATATCTCGGGTAGAGATTTGATTATTGTCGTTGGACATACGAGTGCATATTACGGATTTCGCAGCAGTAAAAGAAAAACAGTTGGTTTTTTTTTTTTCTTTTTTTTGGCGTGGTTTGGTTCTCGGCGAGAAATTTCCACGGACGTGTAAGCAGCAATAATCCAGTTGAATCAAGAAGGTTGGTGGATCATCGGATGCAACATTAGCGTCAGATAGAAGCAGAGAAGATTGTAGAGTGTCATCGACAAAGAATTTAGAGAAAAAGCGGAATTTTTTCTCGTAGTTTGGTGTTCAGGAGAGCTGTTCACGTGGTAGCAGTGGTCATCCGATCATATCGTAGAGTCTCGTCAACGTTGTATCGCACAAAAAATAAATCGGTTTTCAGCAGAAGTGAGGTTAAGTGGTAACGTTAGGGCCCCATCGGCTCTATGTACATTGGAGCGAAGTTTTCAAGTGTAACAACGAGCATCGAGAGCAACATTGGTCGTCATACAGCAGAAAAACATTCGAGGTGGTTAGAGTTGAATCCGTCAAGAATTCGAGTTGGAACGGGAAGGTTGCAGTCAGACAAAAGGTTCCGAAGTCAAGCAGACATCCCGCAGAAGTTTCTTCAGATAAGTTCCCGAGTTTTACTCAACGAACATCATCGTATAGATTTTTTTTTTGTTTGTTTTTTCATATCGGTTGGTCATTGGAGTCAGACGCACAGCTAGTATTTTTTCGTAGACAGAACGAGGGCCTTTCATTCGCGGTAACGTAGTACATGAAAAAGGAAACAGGTACGTGAGTTCACTTTGTTTATGGCGACTTTTTTTTTGTTATGTTCTTTGTTGCATTAATTACGCAACAGTTCAACTTAGTGTACACCAGTTAAACTAGGATTCTTTTCGCTTAAAGAAAAAAAAAATATATCAAAATAAGTATTGTCTCGCGCAAATCCAATAATCAATTGAGATGTCAGAAGAAAGAGTAAAACCGCTATTAAGAAAAGTGCAGCATTATAGCGACCAATTAGCCAGACTCCTATCAAATCTGAAAAAGACACCTAAGGCTAGAATTACCCAGTCTTACCTTAACACGAAACTTAGCGTAGCTCAAGAACTGTGGTCGAACTACTCCTCAGCTGTCTCTGATGCAGTCGCCGAGATCGACGAAGCTTCAACAGTCAACACTCAGTTGTTACAGTCAGGTTCGCTCGATCAAGTTGAAGAGTCGTTTGTAGAAATTACACAGTGGATAGACTTGCACACCATCGACAACAGCTCAAGTCGAGCCAAGTCAGATGGTCAGTCAAGTTCTCGGTCTGATGACGTTTTAGATACAGAAAAGAAGGGAGTCTTGAAGTCATTGACTCTTCCTACATTCGACGGCGATTTTGAAGCATGGCCGACGTTCCGCGATTTATTTGTTAGCCTAGTTCACAATGAGAAAAGGTTAAGCAACGTCCAGAAGTTGCAATACCTAAAGTCGGCAACCACTGGAGAAGCACAGACGTTGTTAGCGCCGTACGCTGTGACGGAAACGAATTATGGGGACGCTTGGGCGTTAATGCTGAGGGTTTACAATAATAAGCGTCTGTTAGTGGACGGTCAGTTGAGCATATTGTTCAGGTTGTCCGCCATAACCAGAGAATCCGCAGTCGAACTAAAACATTTGATCTATATAACAGATCAAGTGTTGAAGTCTTTAAAAAACTGGGAAGTCGACGTTACTAATTGGGATTATTTCATTATTCATATGACGGCCAGGAAACTCCCGTCGGTGACGAGGAGTTTGTGGGAACAGGAAGTAGCTGGTCAAACTGAATTGCCAAAATTCTCAGGGTTCCTAGATTTTGTTGAAAAGAGATACCGTGCTCTAATGGCTACAGAGTCATCTAAGGTATCAGCCGGTCAGTCTAAGTCGGAAAGCACAGAGTCTCACATCACAGCCGGAATTTCCTGCTCGGTTCAAGGGAACTCAAAGGGTTTCACATCGAAGGCAACAGGGTGCATCGCGTGTCAGGGCGACCATGAGGTCAGTCGGTGTCCAAAGTTTATAGCGATGTCCATAGTCGATCGGTGGAAGAATGTCAAACGGGTAACGGCTTGCTTTCAGTGTCTGAAAAGGGGGCACAAAACTGCTTCATGCAAAGTCAGTGTTAAGTGCATGTACTGTTCAAAAAGGCATCATACAATGTTACACGAGCCTGCGAACAACAGCAGCGTCAACGACCAGAAGACAGTGTCGGTGAAGCACACTGAAGTCGAAGCAGAGAAAGAGAAAATCTTCGCTACAGCACTAGTGAACGCTAAAAGCGATGACAATGAAGTCAGAACGCTACGAGCCATCTTAGACCCGACAAGTAATTCGTGTTTCGTCACAGCTAGAGCATGTAAATTGTTGAAAAGTTGCTGGAGAGCCGATCAGAAGTCGCTGACAGGGTTAGGAGGAAAACGGTTAGGGTCATCCCTCGGGTCAACCACGTTCGACATTTCGTCAATCTACAGCTCCGATAAGATATGTGAGGTCACAGCGCTCGCAGTTCAGTCTGTCTCAAACAAGCAACCTTCACAGAAATTAGAGAAACACGAAGGATGGGATAGTCTAAAAGAATTGCGTCTAGCAGATCCCATGTTTAACGTTCCTGGTGATGTTGATCTGTTGTTAGACGTGGAAGTGTTTTCGTTGATCATACAACCAGGTTTGATCAAGACACCCAACCGTCCTAATGTGCACGAAACGTCATTAGGATGGATTGTCCTAGGGGTGGCTAACCAAGTCAACAAGATTCGAGAACTTAATTCCAAGTCTGCTAAAGTGTTTCTAACTGATACATCGCTAGAAAATCAATTAAAGAAATTTTGGGAACAAGAGGATCGAGGAGCAGAGAAAACGCCCGTCAGTAAAGAGGAAATGTTTTGCGAAAAATTGTTCACTGAAACCACTCAGAGGAGGGAAGACGGGAGGTTTATCGTTCGCCTACCCATGAGAAACGAAGAATCTTAACCAATAGGAAAGTTTCGAAGCAGAGCGTACAGTCGGTTCACTAGCTTAGAGAACAAGTTGAAGAAAGACTCATCGCTGAGGGAAGAATATCAGAATTGCTTAAAGGAGTATTTTGAGTTGGGACAAGTGGAAAAGTGTGGCCCCGTAGACGAAAGGTCTCATTACATTCCGCACCACGCAGTGGTAAAGGCCGGTAAGTTCAGGGTTGTCTTTGACGCGTCATGCAAAACCGATTCTGGTTTGTCGTTGAACGATTGCATGTACGCTGGTCCCAAGTTACAAACAGACCTATGGAAGGTAGTAAATAATTGGAGAAAATATAAATATGCGTTTCAAGCAGACATCGAAAAGATGTACAGGCAGGTGGAGGTTAGTGACGAGGACGCTAATCGGCAACGGATCTTGTGGAGGATTTCAGAAGATGAGGCCGTAGGGGAATTTCAGTTAAATCGGCTGACTTTCGGAGTCAAAGCATCACCCTTCTTAGCAATTCGCTCATTACATCAACTTGCCGACGAGTCAAAGGCCGAGTTTCCGAGAGCTCAACGTGCGATCAAAAACGAGCTTTACGTCGATGATCTGAGGTCAGGAGGAGACACCATAGAGGGAACGATGGAGCTGAGGAAGGAGGTTGACGAGGTGTTAAGTCGAGGAAAATTTCCATTGAGAAAGTGGGTAGCTAACGATATTCGTATTCTAGAAGGAATACCACTAGACCACGTAGATGCTCGCAGAGAGTGCGAAATTTCCGAGAGGGACGGAGAACTTACGGTGAAGTCATTAGGGCTGTTATGGGACACAAAAAGAGACACATTCCGGTTCGATATCAAAGAAGGTCAAGCTTGTATTAGCTTAACAAAGAGAAAGCTTTTGTCTAGAATCGCAAGATTATATGATCCGATGGGATGGCTCTCTCCAGTAATCGTAAAAGCAAAGGTTTTAATGCAAGGCTTGTGGAAGTCAGATTGTGATTGGGATGAAGTAGTGTCGGGTAGCATAGATCAACAATGGCGAACCATTGAAGCGTCATTGTGTGAGTTGAGAAAAATAGTGATTCCCAGGTGGCTTTCTCTGACCAGAGCGACAAGTTCGTATCAAGTCCATTCATTTTGCGATGCTTCATGCAAAGCGTTAGCGGCTGTGACCTATTTAAGAGTGATCGACATAGAGGGCGGTATTCATGTCCATTTGCTTTCGTCTAAGTCCAAGGTGGCTCCACTGAAAACGGTCACGTTACCGAAGTTAGAATTGTGCGGTGCAGTTCTGGCAGCAGAACTTAGCAAGGCTGTCATCGAATCATTGAGTTTAGTACCCGAGAAAATTCAGTTCTGGTCCGATTCTGAAGTTTCGTTGGCTTGGGTCCGGCAACCGCCTCAGAAGTGGACAGTCTTCGTCGCCAATCGTGTGGCCTCAATACAGGCCGTCACTGAAACGAGTGCGTGGTTGTACGTGAAGTCTAGGGAAAATCCAGCGGACTGCGCGTCCAGGGGGATTTTACCAGGAGAATTGGTCAATCACAGATTGTGGTGGACAGGTCCTCCATGGCTGAGAAAGCCCGAGGGTGAGTGGCCCGAGAATCAAAACCACTTTGAGACTGAAATTGAACGGAAAGGGAAAACTGTATTGTTAACGAAACGGGTCAATAGTTTCGGTTTGGTGGAAAGGTTTTCGTCGGTGAAAGAAGCCACACGTGTCCCAGCTTGGATCATGCGATGGAGAGTTCCTAAGACATTCAGGGAATGTAGGTTGTCAGTGGGGGAATTAAGGTATTCACTGACGTCGTTGATTAGAGCAACGCAAGAGGATCATTTCGAGGAAGAAGTTCGTCTATTGAAACTGAAGCGTAGTACACCCAGGTCGTTGGTAAAGTTGCAGCTATTCCTAGACGCTCATGGCGTTCTACGTGTCGGTGGTCGAAGTCGACATGCTCCGTGGTCGTACGATAAGAAACATCCCATGTTGTTGCCTAGAGAGAGTCATTTGACTCGCTTGATTATTCGGGATAGTCACGCGGCGACAATGCATGGGAGCATTCAGGAAACTTTGAGTCACGTGAGGCGATTTTACTGGGTAATTGGAGGTAGAAATACAGTTCAACAAGCGTTAACCTCGTGCGTGAATTGTAATCGGGTCAAGGCCAGGTTGTGTACTCAAATAATGGCTGATTTGCCGCTGACAAGGATTAGTGCCGGGGGCATACTTTCGCTCATACAGGAGTAGATTACGCAGGTCCTATTTTATGTCGAGCCTCAACCCTAAGGAAAGCTCCGCGTTTGAAATGTTATATTGCATTATTTGTTTGCTTCAGCATTAAGGCGGTCAACTTACAACTAGTTACGGACAAATCGGCAGAGGGTTTTATGAAGGCTTTCACGCGTTTCACGTCTTCGAGAGGAAAGCCGAATGTGATGTACAGCGATAACGAAAGGGCGTTCGTTAAAGCTGACCGGCTTATGCAGAAAGAGACGCGGGAATTGTTGAAACAGGTTCATGAAGAAACGAGTAACGTGTTAACAGATGAGGGGATTACTTGGCTGTTTAATCCTCCCGAAGCACCACACCAAGGAGAACTGTGGGAGTCCAACATTAAGTCAATGAAGAGGCATCTGTTTGCAAGTGTGGGAAACGCGTTACTTACTTATGAAGAATTACTAACGGTATTGTCAAGAGTCGAAGCCTGCCTCAATTCACGTCCGTTGTGTGCGTTATCGGAAGACCCAGATGATTTAGAAGTTTTGACTGCTGGTCATTTCTTAGTAGGGCGTCCTTTGATGTCGATACCAGAGTCTGACAGTCTAGGGTTGAAAGACAACGCTCTGAACAGGTGGAGATACTTACAAAAGTTGACCCGAGGGTTTTGGACGCGTTGGAGTCAAGATTATTTGTCAACTTTACAAACAAGAACTAAGTGGGTTCATAAAAATCGGCAAGTACAGGTCAACGATTTGGTATTATTGAAAGAAGATCTGACCAGTCCGCTTCATTGGCGGAGGGGGAGGGTCATCGAGACGATGTCAGGCAAAGATTTGAACGTTCGGGTAGTCAAGGTGAAGACCATGACCGGGATTCTAGTCAGAGACGTCAGGAAGATTTGTCTGTTGCTGGCTAGTCCAGTAGTACATCAATTAAATAGCCGTCGTCAGGCCAGTCCACTAGTACATCAATTAAATAGCCGTCGTCAGGCTTAAGCCAAAGTTTTCGCCATCAACTTAGTCAATCTCGACTTTGTTTTCATAAGTTTATATAATTGTTTTCTTGTTTTTTTTATTTTTTTTTCGCGAGGTCCCAGGATGTTCTGTTAAGAACATTAAATAATTCAAATCCAAAGTTCGAAAATTCTACATTTGTATTAATATCCGAGAGATGTCGTTTTGTTTCGAAACGACGTCTCTCAACTTTATAATTATGTTATTCAATAAAGCCAGAGTTCACTTAACCTCCGTGTGCAACCCATCTTTATACAGTCCACTAAGAACGAAGAGACAAATCATGTACTTATTTTTCTTCTGAAAAAGTTTAGCTTTAGTAAATAGTCTTTTCATATTGGGAGTTAAATTTTCAAAAATATAAATTTTTTTCTTATCGTCATTATTATTGTTCGCTAGTCCTAATTCATCCGTGAAAATGCTTTTCTTCTTTCTGTACGCGTCAAGAAAATTGGTCATGGAATCTCTGGATGTGAAAGTAGCCAGAATTGTTGGGGGTCGCGATTCAGAGGCCTTAGCCACAGTTGACTTGGGAGGACTTTTAGTTATTTGGGGTTTTCCCTTCGATGGTTGTTGTTGTACTGTGGCCTTGACGCGTTTTATTGACTTGATGTCATTGGTTTTCGGATCCACGTTGACAGCCTTGCTTATATTGACCATAATGGTCTCCAGGTTCTCATCGTTATTCATAGGAACGCCATTGATTTGGATGGATGGTGCGGTTGTTTTCCCTTCTACTTGATTCATACGCTCATGCAGAGCCTCAATCTGGGAGTTAATTATTTTATTTTTGTTTACTATCTCGTTCATTTGCTTTTCGTGTTTTTTTACTGTTTCATTAAGTGTTTCAAAGGATGACAGCTGGTCTCGTATTGACTTGATGGAGTTGCAATACTCCTGCTGCCCCTCCTGTAGCTTATGCAGTTGTCTGTTGATGTCTTTTAGAGCCGCGTCAATGGAAGATGTCTCGCCCACTTCGGAATTAGCTGGGGGATGTTTACGTACATCCTTACTGGCAGTAGGATCATGCAATTCCTTGTTGACTGGGTTGGTAGGACCACATAGTACAACAGACCGTCTACTAGATCGTACTTTGCATTCTGGACACTTCCATTCAGAATCGTCATTCTCAATTGCAAGTAATAAATTATTGTCAATTTTTCCGCAACTAAGATGATAATTGTTACTGCAAATGGAGCAAGCAACACCTTTCATCCTTCTTCTAAATGGTTTTTTACATTCCACACAGTTGTTTGTTGACATATTGTAGGTTCTTGATTTTCGCAATGAATCAGAGTGTATTAATTTCCGAAAAACCAGATCGACCTCCGACTCTTTCTCCAACCACACAGCATTCAAATTGCTTTAACCAAAAAGACAAAAAACAAAAAATATAGGAATATTATGTCTTTTCGACAAATTAAGTGTGAAAGCACCATGGACACTATTTAGATAGATCACTAATATAGTCTGAGAGAGTGTAAACGAACCAATTCAGACATTACTTTTGGATGTTTAATTCAACTTTCATCACCTCTTATTATGTGTCCAACGGTATTTCATTCAATTTAAAAATAAGTATTTAATAATTATGAGTTATCAAAAAGTGCCACAAAATAATTCTCTTTATTTACATTTAGGTCCACATTACGTCCATAATATCACAGATTTGTTAGTTTCATATCATGTACCAATCTTTTTGCACTTCATTACGTGGCGTGGTAGCAAAAAAATGGCGCCAATGCATCACTGCGCCATTCTATTGTTTATTCACAGAAATAATTAATAAATACTTATTGAAGCACGCTTCTGTACCGTAACTAAACAGAATATATTGAGTGTCTTTTTATTTTAATTTATTTTATAGTAATCAGCAGGTCGTATTTATATCAACACCAAAAAATAATTTATAATTTTAATTAGAGCTTTAAAACACGTCTTACTCCTACATCTGACAACTGGAATAATACTGTAATAATAACAACTGGAGATAATAAACTAGATAATCAGTTTTTTTAATTTAAACAAATCGCTTGGATGAAAAGTTAAAAGTTACAGCGTTTACGCCGACAATTTTTTGTCTTTTTTCTTAAAACTCAAGAAAAATGTCGGCATAAGTACAATAACTTTTAACTTTGTATCCAGCCGGTTTGTTTAAACTAAAAAAACTGATTCTTTGGTGTCTTATCTAAAACTCTTCTAAAGAGTGTTTTGGTCTAGGTTATCATTCACACCCAACGCCGAGGGTCACGCTGATCCCCCAAAAACTGTTCGGCGCACACCTCTGTTGGCGCTTCAGATTCAAATTTATTCGAAATCGATCAACCACCCTGCCGGCAATAGATTCAATGTCTAATCTACCGGTCCGACAGGTTCGTCTTGGTAATAAGAAGCCATCCATAACGCCTCATTCAAATAAAAATCATTCAAAGAAATTTAAAAACTTCTCTTTAATCGTTAATCATCGAGAAGCAATTGAATAGTTAAAAAAATTTAGTTAAACGCGTGTGAAAAAATCAACTTTGTATAAAGATTCTTGTTGATCTATTGAATATTAAAACCCACTAGCGAAGGAGATCGTTCCTGTAAACAGGACATCAAATAATATCAAGGTAGATTTAATTTGTTTAATTGTTTAATTTGTCTATCAAAATTCAATTTAAAATGTCGAAGTCAATTAAACTCAGTTCGTTCCACAGTCCCACGCCATTAGGTTATATCGTTCACACGCTCATTTATATAGTTGAAGTCCGAAGAAAATAACCAAAGTAAGAAATTTATTTGTTATTTAAACAGTTAAATTACAATATGGAAATTGTTTTAGGTAATTTTAAGCGGTTCAGTTGTAGAATAAACACGAAAGATTCAATCCTGTGTTTCATTGAACCCAGCTGTAAAAACCTTGGAATTCGGGCTTCAGACGCGCAAACGCATAATTCTTAAAATTACTTTGGTTTTACACCATCGTCAAAACATTCCTTGAATTAGCGTTCGTGTACGACTCTCAAACATGACGAAGAGGTCAAAGAAAACGTCGATGAAAGCTAAAAATGCAGTCAGTCAAAGACAACAACGAAATGCTCATCAGCGTTCTTCCGATCACCTGCAAGTTACTCTTAGCGAAGTTAAGTGTGGGATCTGCAATGCTGAAAATAAAGAGGGAGATAAATTTGTCCAGTGTGACACTTGTGACGTTGATTACCATTTCAAATGTGTTAAACTAACGAATATTAGCATAGATGACTCATGGAGTTGTGTGAAATGTAAGGAAATCTTGCTGAATGGAGAAAAGTTATTTACAAGTTCGAGCCGCAAAGAAGCTAGCAGACCATCGACGAATATTTCCCAAAGATCAGATAAAATTTCCGTTCCCGTTACGGTCCATAGGACTAACGACGCAGATAAAAATTCAGAGCCACGCCAAGTTAATACGCCAACGATACAAGTTGAAGAAAGTACTGCTTCTGATTCGGTCTATCATCATACGAATGAAGAGTTCGAAAACGATGTAAACAACATCTCGTTAGCAAACACATTGAACGAACCGGTAAACAATGATTATAACCCAACTTCATTTCGCGATCAAATGTCAACGAGGGAATCGTCAAATGGAAGCAATTCAACCACATCTAGCCAACAGCGACGGCTACAGCACGCTCAAGATATGTTTGATCTGCAAGAAAAGATAGATGACGAAATTCTCCAAACGAAGTTGGAGGCGATAAGAGCGAAGGAAGTTAGAGCAAAGAAACTGTTGGAAGAGATTTACAAGTCGGGAGGTCGTTCTGGATCTAGTTCTTCAAAAAGCTCTTCAAAAACAAGTAAATCGCATGTGTCTGCGTGGGTTCGAGACCAACGAAACAGGTCAGGCTCCCAAATCAGTGCGGACGAACAAATTCGTGAAACATCTCAACTTCAAGGAGAGCAAATCCTGGGACAGTCACAAACGCTCGACAATAGAACGCAAAATATTTCGAGTAAATCCCACGGTTTTGACATTTCAGTTACCGATAGTGAAATAAGAAATATCGCTCGAGGAAGCATATTTCATGGTCATGGCGTAAAGTCAAGATCAGTTAAATCGGTGACGATTGACAATGAGGAAACAAGTAGGAAAAATAAATTTGATTCGAGAATCAGTAAACCCGCAGACATAAAATTTCCTCCTGTGAGTCATAGCACGATGTTGCCAAGTGCGCCTTTAGCACAACAGGAACCTCCAGGCTTCGAAGTTAAAATTCATTCGAAAATGTCTACTCATCAAATGGATACAAATCTCGTAAATCGTCCTCATAATCCACAAGCCATTACAAGCAAAGAGTACGCAAACTACCAGTCAAGTGAAAAAAATCAAAAGTTCACTCGTCAATGGAACGGAACTTACCCCTTCAACTCAAAGTCGCATAATTTTACGAATCAAGCGGCGCCCAAGTTCGATCTATCGATGTATACATCAACGTCAGCCAACCCATCAACATTCACATCAGCCAACCCATCGACGTCGAACAGCCAAAGGATCCTAGAACCCAATCAAATAGCCGCAAGACACTCGATGCCCAAATGGCTACCAAAATTTAATGGAAATCCATACGATTGGCCTAACTTCATCAAACGATTTGAAAACAGCACTAAATTGTGCGGGTTTTGCAATGATGAAAATCTTGAACGGTTAGATAAGTGCTTGGAAGGAAAGGCTAGAGATGTCGTGGCGAGCCAGCTTATGATGCCGGAGTCTGTACCAGAAATAATTCAAATTTTGTTCGAAAGGTTTGGACGCCCTGAATTGGTAATGGCAGCTACCTTAAACGCCGTTAGAAGTGAACCCAAAATAAGGTACGATAAACTAGACGCATTAGCCGATTTTGGGTACAAAGTTCACAGTGCCTGTAACGTAATTGAAAGGCTAGGCCTAAGTTACTATCTTTACAACCCGGATCTAGTCCACGAAATACTCGCAAAACTGCCTCACCAAACTAAAGTCGATTTTGCTGTGTTTAGCGAAGAAATCGAAGTGGTAACGTTGAGAACGTTGGCCAACTGGCTACGCGCCTTATCGCGTGTGATCAACAGAATCACGCCGATCGATGCAACCTTTGCGAAATTCCCCGAAGAGAAGAGTCAGAAGGAAAAAGACTCCAACAAATCAAACAAAAATCGGAAGGACGGATATTTGAACTTTCATGAAGGAAAAAAGTTGACTCAAGAAGAAAATTTAAATTGTTTAATTTGTTGCAACAACTGCAAGGCGCCGGAAGAATGCTCAAAGTTCAAGCAGTTGGAAGTGAACCAGCGATGGGAGATTATCAAGCGTCATAACCCTATGTCGACGGTGCTTAAAACCGCACAGCGGGAACTGTGAGCTGTCAGTAGAATGCGGGATAAACGGTTGCGTATTTAAGCACAATTCCCTACTTCATAAGGATAAAACGTCCCAGCAGAAAAGGTCATCCTCAAAAAATTCGAAGTCAGTCAAAACGGGCAGCAACAACGCACATTTCGGAAAAAACCAAGAATTATTCCGAGTCGCACCAGTTCAATTACAATACAAAAACAAAATCGTTTCCACTTTCGCATACCTAGACGAAGGGTCTTCTTTTACATTAATGGAACGAAAAACCGCTAAAAAATTAGGTCTAGTTGGAGTTCCCGAAACAATCTGTCTTCTGTGGACGAAAGGGATACATCGT